>OU343034.1:9942998-10670569 GCA_910593735.2 Ectemnius lituratus
AATTGTACCAATCTGCGGCATCTGCCTGAACACGTCCTAACTGTGGACTTCTTGTTTTTGCAGAACGAGGGGAAGGATTACGGATCTCAAATTCTTCTAAATCAACTGGGAGCATCTTGAAAGAAATGGCTTTCTCTGTGGTATTAATTGCGAAAAGTTTTGCTACGCCATTACTATTGGCTACTAATGCTTGACGAAAATAAACGCCCGGTTCTATGGTATGCTTCCTAACGTGTCTACAGTGGAACCTAAACCGTGATGAAGGGGAATTTCTTGGGATCCAATAATCAGAGTATCAGACGAATCCTGATTGAAGAAAATTGCGGCTCCTTGCGTCTTCAAAAAGGGAGTTCCTAAAATGCCTGATTGGGAAATCGGAAAATCTGCACCCACGATTTGAAATTTAGTTCTAACGTTATTGATTTGGATCTCTACTTCTCCTAAAGTGAGTATGGTCCAGGATGTGATACCTGATAATTTGCAAATAACATTCCTATTGATCTGAACTAGAGGATTTATCCGGTCTTGTTTAACTAGATTTACTTGTGACCCGATGTCAATTAAAAATGTAGCAAGACCTCCATGGAAGTTAGAATTGCGGAAACTACAAAAGGGGAGATCTTCTACTGAGTTTGAATTGATGTGGACGAAGATGTCGGCCTCGAAGCGCGAGCTATTAATGACTCGCACGGCAGTGTGCTCTTCTGCTGCCCGGTTTGAGAGTTTAAAGGCTTCTATGTTTCGCGGCGTTTGGTCTACGATCCGATATCCAACGGTATGGGTGACTATTTTTATTTTTCTTCCTGAAGCACCGATCTTCAGTATGTCCTAACTTTTTAAAGTATGCGCATCGAATTGTTTTTTGAACATGATTAGCTTGAATTTGGGGACAATCAGCTATAAAGTGGCCAGTTTCATTACAACGGAACTCGGTTACGTTCACGCCGGCAAGCAGAGCTCTAATCAGGTACTTTTTTAGACCCTCAAAAAGGGCCTTCTCTGAATTTAACTCGATCGTTCTTTCACAGATCTGTAAATCGATACCCGTGCTACATTGCTTTACTACCTCTAATATGGAGCTCTTTAGATTTTGGATCCTAGCACCGAAATTGGCTATGGATTCATTCTCTTCCTGTCTAATTCCCTCAAATTTGTTTTTAATTTCGTCGGTTGTCATCTCTTTAACGTAATGTTTGTTTAGGACGTCTACAATTTCCTGAAGGGACTGCGGTTGATAGGTGACGGGGAACACGTATTTAGCGGGAGCTATAATTCTATCCATAACTATGTTTAAAAATAAAGGCAAGTCAGACGGGTGTACGTAGGACGCAATCATTTGACTACGAGCAACGAACGCGGAAATTGGACACTCGGTTCCATTAAAGGTGGGAATTTGCATTTTTAAATCTATTAATGACTTATATTTTCTAATATTGTCAATCCTTACAGTTTCGGCTGGCTGTATTCGGGAGGAAAAATCTAGTTCTCGTCTACACGGCGGATCTACAATCATTGGTGTATTGGTTAAAGGCTGCGGGTGTGAAACTTGAACATGAGCATCTGATAAAACATGAACAGAAGCTTGTAACCGTACCTGAGCTGGAGCTGGGTGAGGTGAATTTGTTACTGACTCTAATATTTCCCTTCGAGACTGTGACTCGGCTTCAACTGGAGTGTGGAAATTTGTTTGTCCTGCAGGCATCGGCAAAGGCAAATCTACAGGAGTATGAGATGACCCCGGCAAGGAATTTCCATTAAGAGCTTCCTTAAGAATCTGGAGACCAAGTTCCGATGGATTCTGAGTCAGAATTTGCAACGCAACCTCCGGAGTTATTTGCGGCTGTTCTCGCGATCTATTTGGCGTCGATTCTTGAGGCATTGACCGTGATGCATCCCTCAATGAATCCTGCGGCGGTATTTGGGACGAAGTATGTGGCAAAAGTGAGTGAGGTACGTCCTCCACTTCAAAAATCATTGAATTTCGAGCCCTATTGGATCTACCCGGAGTTCTATTCTTAAGACGCTTAACGCTTCTGAATGATTTCGACATTTTTACTGAATTAATCGGAACCTTAGATTAAACTAACTTGATGGACAACAACAAGAAAAATGTACAAGTCTGGGCAAATTTTTGACGATCACTGCGATCCGACGGATGGATGGATTTCCTTCGTTAGCGATGAATTTCGGATGCAGTCCTGCGACGTCCTCCAGGAAAATCGAGAAACTCGACGATGTCCAGGCCCAATATACGAGGTTTTGTGGGTAGTGTGTGTGAAATCAGGTTTAGTGTGCACGGGCACTGATTTCACCCTTCCTCTAACATTCGTCCTCAGGTTCCTGGGAAATCGTGCAAAACCAGGAGAAGAGAGGTGCACTCTCGTCCACGATGAATGTTGAACTAGCTGATCCCAAACAACTACAATCCTCTGAACTGCAAAATCCAGCAGCAACAGTCCTCTGAACCGCAAAATCTTCTGCAACGGTCCTCTGAACTCCTCGGATCCAAAGTCAGCAACTCAGGATAAATCGGCTTCCAAGAGACAGCATCTCCAGGATCAGTCAATCGATGATGGGCAGTCAACGGTGAGTCAAATTGATGATGAGTCTATTGAATCTACTTTAATGATTTTCACAAGCCCGAATTTGTCAAAAGGCAAAGAAACTGAATAACTTTTGCACAGGAAACAATACTAGAGTCAACACAACCTACGAGAACCAGCACAACTCGGATTCGGCGAAGATGAAGCACACGAACAAGGAGAGTTCACGATTTCCGAATTTTCCGAAAGTATCCCAAACAATCTGAGTCTATCTCACCGCTGTCACCAAATTTTGTTGCGTGCGTGTTATCGACGGAATGAAGGAAGGTGGGAAAGTGTGGCCGTGGGGCCCTGAACACCCTGCTCACGTAAGAGGGAAGTTTGAAGAAAATGAACGAAGGAGTTGAATAAATGTACTGAAATTGAATGTTTGAAAATAAACTGAGTTATATTGATAAAGAATGAGTTCCTATCCAGATCAAGTATAACTTTATCGCTCGACTGCTCAAAACCGAAGTGACGTCTTATTCCACAAGTCGGAATCGACAACGTCTGAGAAAGCTCCCTTCTTCTCCAAGCGGGTGAGAAGGAACCAATCTGGCGCTCGCTAGGGCCGACGCTGGCCCTTACGCATTTCTATTGGTGCCTTTCCGTGGGCCTTACTCCTTCCCTAAGGTTTCGCAGGCGTGCGCAGCAGAAGGGCTCTCCCTCCACTCTAGGCCTTACTCCTGTCCTAGCCTACGTGCGCTGGGCGCCGGCGAGAAATGGCGGCGAGATGGGAATTCCCGAGCCACGGAAAAACCCTACTGGGCTCTTGACGGAGCGAGAGAGAAAGAAAAGCGACGGCCTGGTTCCGGGAAAGAATTGAATATGGGCGCAATTGACTCCTTATGTTAGAAAGGTTTGAGGAGCGTCAACACTTAAGTTTTTCTAAGCCATTGTACTAGGCTTATCGAGGACCTTTCAAAAAGTTAATTCGTGACTTCTAATCTATTACCCATATTTATTCCAGGCTTCGCTTCATTGCTTTTTCGCTTACAATTGCTCGACATCTACGTGCCTGGCGTCGAATTGCTATTTATGAGATATTAACGCCGAAATCCTGCTTATTCGTACGATTCCTTATGCACGCTTAGCTTTGAATTAAATGATCTGCCGCCGATTAAAAATGTCGGCATTATCGACTAAAAGCTATGTTCAGAGCGCGAGAGAGGGCGGGATACACAACACGGGTATATTTGCTGTTTGTCAACATAAATCTGGAATATCTATAGATAGTATCTATATTTAAAGAGATAGATGATGCATTTTAGACGAAAACAGTTTTTTAACACTTATGACCAAATTATAACACCTATATGTTAGAATAAGGATTTAATAACATATTTAAAAGATGTATATATAAGACTTACTATTATAATCATAATGCTACTCTCTGTATTCAAGACAGAATTAATACATACTTATATTAAAAGTAATACCAGACCATATATTACTGAATTACAATGTGTACTTAAGTTACGGTATTTTGTGATCTATTACAATAATAAGCTTTTGAATCGGCTATAGGCTGCAGGAGAGGATATATGCTGTGCTTTTAGTATTTGATAGTAAGAGTAAATCGAGATATGGGGGGTCGTAGAAAAGGTGTATATGTAAGTAACTATGGATACACGCTGTGTTTCCGAAAGTCACAACAAGAAATAGTCTTACGGAGATCGACGGGAAAAAAGTATGAGACACTCACAACTGGGGGGAAAAAATATACAAGAATTATTGTACCTGTTGCAACTAAGTAGAGCATCGCGTGCTTTTCTCGATATCAGAGTTAAGTCTCCAAGTGCGAAAGTGGATGAAGGTATGGAAAAATCGAAATGCAAACTGCACTTAAAATAAATCACGTATTTTCTACGCCCACGCATATATACTATATGAGAAATGGATTGATGGAGTAAAAATGCAATACAACTGAAGTAAATCTTATTGCGCTCGAAGGAGAAAGATCGAAATTTTCGAATGGAGAAGAATCTTTCCAAGTCCGAAGTGTGGCTTCGTGATGGCAAAAGTGCTGTCACGAATAGATGGGCCATTAATACTAAGATTAATTCTTCGATGGAAAGGTCAGCATTTCTTCGAGTCTCCAGTAGTATAAATGTGACGCAACTTAAACAATGTTCTATGCACACATAATATGTATGTATTTATCCTTATTCGCCTGGAATAATTGTGCGAGTACGACCAATAATTATAGGAGACAGCTTTTCGTGCTAATATTTGTCGAAATGATAAAATACAAAGTATTGAAAAAACGTTTGCGTTGCGAAATCCAGTCAGTACGCACTAGATTGGAGCAGATAGTCAATGCTAACGAAGAGTTTGTACGATGTTTGCGACAAGCGCAGTGAGTGTATTGGTTAGCCACGGTGAATATATATAAACACTAAAATCTCAATTAACATTCGAGCATGTATGCTCGCAGATCGCAGGCTGAAAATCGCTATTTCTTAACGTTGTCCAAATACGACAAGGAAATGGGAATTCTTCATAGAAAAAGAAAAGATCTAGAAACGCTTCGGAACTCCATGACGGAAGACCAGATTAATACGGAGGTTCATAGCTCGTAACTTTCTTTAATATCCGCCCGTTTATTAGTAAAACTGTGTGCTCGTCTATTTATTTATACCACAGACGCAACTGATTCTCCAGAGAATAGAGTATGGAAAAGCCAAGAGAGAATGGGCTAGTCTGCTCGAAAATGCGATTGCAGAAAGTCTTGAAGAATTTCAGCGACACCGTGCTGCTCGAATCATTCAAAGGCATTGGAAGGCGTGCTCTTGCCGTATCTTGGCAAGGAGAAGAAGATGGAGAAAATAAATACAATCTTGTTAATTAAATATACCAAAACTGACAGTGAGCCACAGGCTCTGTCACTTTTATTTCATTATGCATACCCTCCCAGATATTGTCGAAAATATCTAACACAATGGTGCTAAGCCTGTACGCGATTAATCGTGACCGAAGTTGTGCTGAATAAGAACTTAACGATAAAGCAGTCCGTTATATGTAGAATGTCCGCGACGTTTGGAAATTGATATTCTTACAGTGCTAGCTTGGCTCGTCAGAGAACTCGGAGTTTTTCTCAGTCTAATATAATTTATCGCTTGTATCGATCCTATACTATATTTAGTATACCCATTTATCTCTACGTGTATGCATAGTTAATCATTCTACACAGCATTCGCTGTCTCTACCCCCCCCCCGCCCCTATTTTCTCTACCCCCCCCCTATTAATCACAGAGGACCGCGATACATGCATCATTGTATTTCAAGCAAACATTTGTGAAGTTTTTTCACCTTGATGATGCATCCTGTCTTCTTAGGAAAGAGAAAGGACTATTGATGTAGTACCTATTACCTGGTGAGAAGAAAGGGTAAGTGAAGGCAAGAGCTAGTAGCTGGGGGAGGGATAGGTTTTCGAGAGCAGCGGCACCAGCAGAAACACGACGCATGCTCCTGGGGGTGAGTTGCCAGAAGGAAATCTAGGCCGCTTCAGTCCAGTAATCTAACATTGACAGAAAGCTGTTGTACTCGCGGTTCTTTTCTGTCCTAGTATTCTGTTCTCGCTTACCATTGTACATACTACAGACAAAGTACTGCTACCTGTTGAAGAGCAAATGACGAACAACCGCCGATTAAAACAGTGAACGGCTGTTTCTCTTGAGGGTGGGGTGGTATTATCATATATATATACCATAAAACAAGATAAATAGTGATAGATAGCGACGCGGATATTCCACAACAACCGGATTCTACGAGAAACTCAACGACCTAATTTTTGTATAGCTAGGAAAGTGACACTGAGGGTGCGAGCGTGTGTGTGTGTGTGTGTGTGTGTGTGTGTGTGTATTGGGGGCAGGGAGTGGGGATAAGGGAAGGGTTATCGAGGACATTGAAGCATAAAGAGCTACTCCTAGAGTATTCGAAGCTTTCCCGGATTAAGTTACCTTTTGATTGATAAGGAGACAAACTCTCTTGAATAAGAACAGCCACTCGTCAGACCGTAGTTATAAGATAACTAGTTTCATTGTTTCTTTGAAGCGCAATGATTGCACGCTTATTTTTCTCTGCCTATCCTATATTGAGCACAGTTGATTATATGAATTGACACACAGATAGAAAGAAAAGAAAGGAAGAAAGGAAGGATGTGACTAATGATATCAGAGGAAGTAGGATTATTGGGATAGAAAAGAATTTGTTGGCAAAGGAGATGTAGAATAGAATTTTGATAAGGGAATAAGCAAAGATTAATATGGTAGAAAGACACGGTAAGAAGACAAGAGCCTTTTCATCGTATATCGATGTGCCAGGCCTGAAGAAACGAATGCGCACCACCTGTGGCTCCGACGACTATTCTCATTCAGAGCGGTGACGGAAGTGGACGGGAGCAGACGGGAGGTCAACCGCCGTCTCAATCCCGATGCCGTCGTCGTGACCAGTTTCATTCTCATATCAACGAGGCTCTCGAGGTACCGAGCCGTTAAAACAAATTGAAAGGAGTTAAAGTTGATAAAACGTTGGGTTCGAGTAGAAACTTAGAATAGAACCGTCAATATTTTCAGTCTGGCAAGTGCGCAACATTACCATACGAGCAAATCAATTGTTGGCCATTCCATAGTTTTTCCAAGTGAATGTTTAAATAGCCTTTTCACTGTATGTATTTCCTTCAAGGGCTGCTTCCCAATTGAAAAGGGCCGCTTGTATTTTTGCAAGGATAAGACATTGGAAGAAATTTGTTCATCCGAAGGATCAGCGAAAACCTACCAGTTGTATTTCCTTCTTAATTTGGAAGATTCTACTCATCAATCTAGCATAATGAATGCCAAAGAGCGCGAAAGGATTTTGAGAAATGGGACAAACCAAGACCAGTGGATGCAGGTCTTTAAACAGGACAAAGAGCTTATGAAGGAAACGACGAGATTTGTAAATGAAATTCTAGCAAACGCAAGCAGTGAGGCTTATAAAAGAAAGCAGGTTCTTCGCGAAGATGAAGACTTGAAACGTGCCACTGCCAAATTCCTGAGTGAAGTAATAGAAACAGCAGTGGCCGAAGCATCGGCAAGGAAAGCGCAGGCAGAGGTAACTTGTAGGAAATTCATCTAAATAATTACGTAGTATGCATATTGAAACAGACAGCAGTGTGTTGAGTAGCCTAAACCGTATGTAACTACATATATCAGAAAAGGACATTTCTTCTTGTTTTAGGGACTCAAGCTTGCGGGAGGTAAGTAAAGCAAATCCTTACGATGCTTAAGATGAGAGAGAGAGAGAGAGAGAGAGAGAGAGAGAAATTAATCCCATTTATTTGATGCAGACAATAAGCTGAAAATGGGTCAGAATATAGCCAACTGGAACAATCGGGCACGCATATTTTGCACACGAATACTCAATGCACTTTGCCCCTGTGTCACTGACAACGGTAAATCTCAGAACAAAATCATTTTAGTAATGCCAAATAGACTTGTGAGTCTAGTGTGCCACCGGCTACCCGCTATCCGCGTAACTCAGGATCGAACATTCAGTTGCATTGCATTGCTCGTATCTCGGCAGATCACACACTCATCAATCGACATTAGCATATATTGTGCACTAGAGTCGCCGCTCATTTACAATTAGTCTATATTGATCTCTGAAGATGGATATCGTACTCTATGACATATACGCATAGGGAAGTGTTTCGTATGGTCTAGCGTCACTAGGGATATTAATTTGAGAATAGAGAGATGGCGTCGTAGTCGAACGAGTCTTGTCCTTGCTAGAAAAATCCTATTTTTGCCGTAGCGTTAATCGCCTGGACACCCTACCGGTATCGCTTTGCAAGGCCTTAGTGTACGAGAAGTGCTGTGATGAAAACGGACTGATCACTGGTAATCTGATAAGTGCTTGTGGCCGCTGACCAAGTTGGACGGATGCGGGCATAACAATGTCAAATGGCTTTCCATTGGGATTGAGAAAGAACTAGCAAGCAGTACTACCTTTGACTGACCCATCTATAGAATCCCCCAGTTTCTTCACTGATACTGCGCAGATTCAAAGGCGAATCTATTCCCAACACACTGAAGACCACTGAAAATGGGTCCCCGATTCTATATTTTTAGAATATACATAGAGATCTATCTGCATACGAACTGACCCCTTCTGATCTGGGCTTTCGGTGATGGTCCTCTCTACGCACATATATACATGTAAAGTTTTCAATTATTGCAGCCGGTGGTTGAACCCAGGAGGCCAAGATGGGGATGGAGTGGACAGTGCAGTCGCTTGCTCTAATCTAATTGATTGCTCTCACATAAGTATAGTTATTTCCAGTAGATGTGTATCGCAGGATCTAATTTGGCACTGGACTGACAAGTGAGGTAGAAACTCAACTAAATTTATAGAATGTGGGTGTCAGTTTACCGTCACCCCCCACCAACCCTCCTCTCCCCCGTCTCGCGTGTTTAGAATATCAGGTCCAATCAGACTGACTATGTAGTAGCCGTGCTGTATCGGTAAACATTCTTGAGATCTTCGAATACATGCGTAGTAAGTCTTTAAACTTCAACAATACAAAAATGGGGATGAAATTGATCGAGACAGACAATCAAAAACTATAACAATGCGTATGCGTACCTGCACATCTTCTATAATTCGTCAATTGGTATGTTAAGTGTGGCAGTTATGTATGTAAGTATGTATTTCCGAGGTTTAAGCGTCCATTAGTAGATCGATGGAAGACTACTATCGTCGAATGTACTGGTGGCCCATTAATTTTCTGAATAACTGTTACAAGTATGTACATATATATATATGTATATGTATATGTATACTCTGCGACTGTATGTATGTTTGGGCGTCTGTATGGCCGCCATCATGTCCTTTGTACGCGCAGACAAACATTTGAAAATCGTACAAATCTCTTTAACAATAAATAATACCGCAGAACTTTGTGTACATTTATGTGCTTCAACTATAGTTGGAATATAAAGCTGCCTTTCGACAATCCATCAATTGGCAGGATTCCCCTTGGCCGTGTATGTTCCTTATTCCTTTCTCCCCCTTTAAATCCAGTCTACCTTTTTTGCGTGTCCATTAGTCCTCCCGGTCCTTCGCCTGTTTGTTAGGAGAGGAGCGCGAGAGCGCACGGGCGCACGGGCGCACGGGCGCACGGGCGCACTGAGCAATTGCGCGTAGTTGCCATGGATGTAGCCTTTATTGAAAAAACATCCCTGCGTACCAAGACCGAGTATTTCCGAGTGTTTTGAAGAGGAGCGCCGCGGAAAGGATCGCTGCAGCAGTTTCAATATGCAAGGCCAAGGCGGTAGTGAAATTGGTGAATGCTGTCGTGTTCAGAAGGACAAGGAATATTCATTTTCAGTGCTTTCCCGTAAACGAGCAGACTTTCGCAAGCAATTACTGGAAAGCCTGGAGGTAAGCGAGGATCACAGATCGATTGATAGTGGGAGTACTAAAGCTCATGATAGGAAACAAGCAAGAGCGATCGAGAATATCAGCATTCGGGAGATTAGTGAGATTTGCTTGGCCGAAGGAAGTATAGATTTCTTGAGATATTACTATTACATCGAGCATGGAATTGATGACTCACATGTCGCTCCTATGGAAAGCGATGTTTCGAGTAAAATATTAGCTCTGATACCATATAATTGGCGAGAAAAGTACAAAGACCTTTTAACTCGACTGCTAGTGGAGGTAAAAGAGAGTTATGCGTATAGTCAGAAGAAGTCGATAGTCGACTTCGTACTGTCGGGCCCACTTTATCGAGAGAAGCATTTGGAATATCGAGGAGAAAGAGACAATGATGGAGAAAATGACGGAGATGATAAGGAAGCTTCAAAGAAAGCCAAAGATAGTAGCAAAACATTCGGGAAAGCAAGAGATAAAGGACCAGAGTTTGTTGATGAGGTGGGTGAATGAAATTTGCACTCTCGTTTCGGATTTCCGGATAGCGGCAGAGTTTCTCTCGCTTTTGGCGTGAATCATTATAATTATTTGTAGTAGGTACGAGTGACGGCAATTTGTTCACTTTCAGGTGAGATTCTCCCAAGAATACGAGCCGGAGAATAAACGCTTTCACGGAATGGATACTGTCAAGTATCAAAAAATCCGAACGAAATTAGAAAGGAAGATTCTTTTGTTTCGATCATGCATACGCAAGATTCTAGATCAGTACTATCGAGCATGCAGGTGGGGGAAAAGGAGGGATTAATCTTTAACGTTAGTAAAGATTAATGGAAAGTTTCATACCAGTACTGATATTGTGTGATCCAGCGAGAAGAAGTATTTTATCAAGGAGGAACTTCAACAACACGGAAGGGCGTATGATCTTTCTAGTTTCGAGACTACCTTCACCAAACAATGCAGCAGAATAAGAGAGGCACTATCGAAGCACTGGTTTGAGAAGATCTTTTGCGTTCTAATGTCGGTAAGTGAGGGAACGAGGATGAGAGTGGCGAGCAGCTTTTAAGGTAGTTGTATCAAAAAACAGTTTTCTATAGATTTTGTTTAAACTTTGACGAAACACTCTTTATAAGGTTCTGCAAGTGCGGGCTAAATTTTATTGGATTTGACCACGTCGTTTACTCAGTTAGCCACATTAGCAATTTTAACGGTTTAACTTTTATATAGAATTCTATAAAAAACTAACCCGCGTTTCATTGATATTCTACGAATGCGTACAAAGTTTTGCGGAATTTTTCACCCTCTCTTTTTTGCACAATAAAGTTATAAAAACTCAAATAAAGCCAAAATTTTATTCAGTGATACTTGGATTTAACTTGCAGTTTATGAAAAACAAAAAATTGGCGTGATGCCTACGTCTTCCGATGTTTCGATTTATCGATTTGTCGAAGGTCTTTGGACTTTGGCAAACGCTTGATGAATCGATAGTTTGAGTATCAAAACGGATAAAAAACATAGAACCAGTGGCAGAAATGCCGGAATTCTATTGATAACAAAAGGAAAGGCTATCTTGAATAATTCATTTTCGTGGTTTTTCCCATGTTTTCCATATTTCCCGACATTTTCCCGGGCTGAAATTCGGCGGAGAATGTTTTCTTGCATGAAGGAAGAAGTGATATAAATTCCAGTCCCCTAGCTCAAAATTCATTTTTTCGCATATTTCTGAAGGGGACAGGCACTGACAAAAGTTTAGTCCACCGGCAGTATGCAAAGCGAAGTTAACAGTTCCTTCGGGCAACGATTGACTTTTGGATGGTACAGTACTGATACAACTATCTTAACCCTTTCGAGCGTCCGCGTCCGCGAGGCGATAGTTTCTCGGTAGGGGAAAGACAGCATTAACCAAGTATGCTTCTTGCCTTCTTCTTAATGAATGTATCTTCTTAACGAGCGTGTTGCTCAACAGGCCAATAAGAAATCAGAACTGCCGATCCCTTCGAGTGACGAAAACTCCGAGTTTCAAAGACTCTTCAACTGCATCAGCTACCTAATGGAAGAACGGCTACGAGTCTTGTATCTCAGTTTGGTAGAGGACTACCTCCATTACCTCTTCAATGTGTCTGTAAGTAAGATGGATTTCTTGAGCGATAAGCTATTATTATACACGCAAAAGTAGCTCTATACGGCGACGCAATTGTTGGATCGCTTGCTGGTTGCCGGTTCAATTAAAGAGCGAGAGCGAGTGAGAAAGGAAAGGACGGTGAAGATGGTTGATGATTAAAGGTATAAAAATGGTCTTTCTCATAGCGAGAGGGTTGCAATTTCGAGGTGAAGCTCACTGTGAGGAACGAATTAGTGATATACGAGCCATCATTCAAAGTCTTCAGTGCTACTCTCTCATTACTTTTGAGTTCGCTGTACGAGGCGGTGGGGCGATTCCCGGGATTAGAAGCACAACTGATCCCTCAAAAAGGGAATTGGAAGGAAGCTGCTCGAACGCTACAGGTATCATGTAGATGTACACACCTATACCATATAGCGTGTCAAGTGTGGAATGACTGTGAAGGCTAGTGTTGGATCCGTATGGTAGCTTACTTGAGGGAAATGTGTATTTTTTTAGCCGGTAGTGCCCAAGGAGTACATAGATGAACGAGCCCGAGAGATTGTATGGTTGATCGACGAGGCGAAGATTAATGTAGAGAAGCAGATGGCGGAATTCGAGAAATATGCTGATATACTAAACGGGAAAGAGCTGGAGTGTGTGCGAGCTTTTCTCGCGGCTGAAATCACTGGAGCAGCGTATGACTTTGAAAAGCATTGTAACATGATTCAGCAATATGATAGTCTCAGCCGTGAGCTGCCACTCGAGTTCGATCAAACATATTTTAGCGGCATA
Source organism: Ectemnius lituratus (assembly GCA_910593735.2). Classification (NCBI taxonomy): domain Eukaryota; kingdom Metazoa; phylum Arthropoda; class Insecta; order Hymenoptera; family Crabronidae; genus Ectemnius; species Ectemnius lituratus. The sequence continues at coordinate 9,955,893 of OU343034.1, forward strand.
TTTGATGTCCGTCGGGGGGAACTGCTGGAACATCTAGCCTCCGCTTGCCGGCATTTGAAAGAAGAGTTAATCTCCAAAATGATTGCTAACTATCAGGAGGAAGCTCTTGCGTATGTACTTTTGGTATTGGCATTGGCATTCGCTTGGGACTGAGAAGGGGCTTTAATTTTGCATTGAATATACGTATTCAGATCTATGTATGCCTTACTGCTGGAGATTTGATGATCCGCGATGTTTCGTAGAATCGGGGCCGCTTACCAGAAGATCGCGGATCGTGCTCTTCTCGTTCCTGCCGATACATCCGAGCTAATGGAGCTTCAAAAATTTATCGAGATTTCTGAGAAAGAGACCGTCTACAAGTTAGAGGATCGGCTACGCCAGCTGACCAAGTACATTCTCTTCGTTTCCACTTACTCACCACTGACACCGCTCGAGTTGAAGACAAACAATTTCGCCTTCTACTGGTACGTACTGGCAGTGCCGATCAAGGAATGTTCTAACCGTCTCCCCGGATCAGCCGCGCGATAGACAGCCCCGTCTTCCGCTGAATCGAATGCGTTATACAGATGCCCAATTCCCAAACGAGTGATTATCACACCTTGGTCAGATCGTTCTACTTACTTAGGTACCGCGAATTAGCGGCAGTGTTGGCGAAACATGGCGAAATAGTTGCAACCAAGACCAGACAATATCAAGGTGAGCTGCGCGAGCGTATCTTCAAGTTTGAACGTGAGCTTGAACGATATGCCAAGTACTGCGATGAACTGCAGTATTGGGGTAATGCCAGTGAGGTCTACCGTTATCAGAAAAAGGCTGAAAGGCTCGAGGGCAAGTTAATTGCCGCGATGGATACTATCGATAAGTTCAACGAAGAAGAGCAAATGTTTAACTGGGAGATGTCCCAGTACCCGTTGCGCAAACAAGTAGGCATTATTCTTTTCAATCCTCAATTCTTTTCCTTGCATTCACACGCTCTTTACATTTCACGCCTTGCTGCTTACACTTCACGCTGACTCTTGAATCCCTGAAGACTTCTGATAAACTGTCGCCGTACAAGAAATTGTATGATGCCGCCTGCGACTTTTTAAGTAGTTACAATAAATGGATGAAGTCTATGGTGGGCTCCTTTGATCCGGAAGATATCGAGAACGAAACGGGCACTCTCTACCGCACCATTTACAAGCTTGAAAAGATTTTCCAAGGGCCTATTGCAAGGAATCTCGCAGAGGCAATTCGGCTAAAAGTTGAGGAGTTTAAGCAACACATGCCTGTAATACAAACCCTTGGAAATCCGAGTCTAAAAAGTCGCCACTGGGAACAAGTCTCCGAGATTGTTGGCTTCCCCATAAAAGTCGACGAAACAACTACTTTATCAAGGGTAAGTAATCACGGGATGGCGGGATTGGCATTGACAGGATATACTCTTTCTACTATTACAAGAGGAAACAGAGTCGTGTTATCATAAATAATAATAATAATAATAATAGTAATAATAAAAATGGAGAAATAGTAGGAAGTAGTAGGCCGCACCTCGAAAAAGGTGTGCGAGATAAGTAATCGATTGGCCTTTACTACACATGCATGTATAGATTCTCGATTACGGGCTGAGCGACTACGTCCCGAAATTCGAAGCAATATCAGAAGCTGCAACTAAGGAAGGCAGCTTGGAGAAGGCATTGAGTCGCATGCATGAAGAATGGATAGAGATTGCGTTCATAGTGAACCCTTATCGTGACTCCGGTACTTATGTCATCTCGAGTGTCGATGATATACAACTCTTGCTCGATGATCATTTGACTAAAGCACAAACAATGAAAAACTCTCTTTATATACGACCCTTCGAAAAAAGGACACTGTAAGTCTTCCGAGTAGCTGGGGAGAATAGAACATGGCAAACTTGACACGATATAGCATTTCTTCCATTTCTCTAGCGAATGGGAAGCGACACTACTTTTGCTTCAAGACATAATGGACTATTGGCTGAAGGTGCAAGCGACGTGGATGTATCTTGAGCCAATTTTCTCATCTCCGGACATCCAACAACAGATGCCTGAAGAAGGGCGGCGTTTTAGTGCAGTAGACAAGGTATAGGCTAGCATCTTCCTAAATTTCGCCCCCCCCCTCTCTCTCTCTCTCTCTCTCTCCCCCTTCGATTTTCCTTGTTCGACCCCTCGGCCGAAGCTTCTTTAATATGATACTGGATTCGTACTTGATTGCAGATATGGAGGGAGATAATGCAGATCGTGGCAGCCGATCCCAATGTAATGTCGGTTGTAAGAATCGAGAAAATGTTAGATCGGTTAAAGAAGTGTACAAATCTTCTGGATTTGGTGCAAAGGGGCCTTGCCGCTTACTTGGAAAAGAAACGGCTGTACTTTACGAGATTCTTCTTCCTATCAAATGACGAGCTGCTCGAGATTTTATCTGAAACGAAAGACCCTACAAGGTAGGAAAGAAAAGGTGGAGAGTTAAAGGATATATATCTGGTGAGGGGGTAACAAAAAGAAACTATATGGACGGCAATACTTACATAAATACATGTATAGGTAAATTAGCACGATCGATAAATTTATCAGAGTCTCGCGTATTTAAATGCAGGGTGCAACCGCACTTGAAGAAATGTTTCGAAGGCATTGCCAGATTGATGTTCACCGACCGGTTAGAAGCAACGACTATGATATCTTCCGAGGGTGAAGAAATTACTCTGGAATTCAAGATAGATACAGCGGCTACGCGAGGCCAAGTCGAGAAGTGGCTTCTCGAGCTTGAGCTGGACATGAAGACTAGTGTTAGAGCTCAGGTGATTATCTTTTTCCCGTTAGGTTATTTCGTTGGACGCGTCGCGTTAGTTTAGCCATCCTAGGGGCGATTCCACGCAAAGTGATCACACCTTTTGACACTTTGTCTTCGATTTTGATGAAATTTGGTGAACATGTAGTCCTTAATATACAACGACATTATCCGCACTTCGTTGGTAAAAATGTCAATTATTTTGTGCATTGCAAAATAGGTGCAATTTTTTTTTAAAAATCATATCTCTAGAACGGTATGAGATATGGAGAAGCGCAAAACGCAGTTTTACGCAAAAAGATTGAATTTTCATTTAAAAAATATTTGATGAACGTAGCGACCTTTTTAATTTATTTAAAAGTTGTTCAAAAGTTATAATTGTTTATATTTCCGAAAACGCACTTTTGTCCGTTTCGAAAAAAATCATGGAGGTGCACTGAAGTCTCCTCTAAAAGCCCTGCAAATTTCAAGATGGTCAATTTAAAACTCTTTGAGATAAAGTACTTCATGCGTCACCGGAACACGCGCTCGGCGTTCGGAGACCAGCGTGCGCCCGTGCGCCACGGATGCTTGCACACGGACCGCCGCTACTGACCACGACCGATCGTCCTTTCCATCTAAATAAAGGGCTAATGCTCGGTCGGGTACCTGGTTCAATTAATCAATCTTTGCCTTAGGGGATGACTCCCGGTTAATACCTAACCACAAAGTACTGAACACTGTTTCAACATTAGTGAATGAGGCCACATTAAAAACTGTGTTTGTGTACTCGTAGTACACAATTTATGTACATTGTTCACATCAAGGAGAAAAAAGGTGGACAGATAGAAAAAAAAGTATTTACGCGTCTAGGATTAGCCAAAAAAATTAACTCGACCCGATATTGAAACTTTGGAATTTGTCAGCCAATGAGAAGCGTTTCGCGTTTATTCGATTTTTACTAACTGGAATAAGTGCGTGAGATTTAGGAGTTCCAGAAAATGTTTTGGCCTTTGCATATTTTTTGGAAAGCATTTCCTCGTGATTATTACAATCTGCATTAGTAGAATAGCTAAACGAAACATTAGGAAAGTGGATTTTTGCCCAATCATACAATAAAGGTGTTGTTATTTGACCTTCTGTTACTTTTTGCAAGCTAGCTCGTGCTGGTTACTCTCTTTAACGGTCCACCTAATCCATCACATCGACCTTTTCCATGAGATGTCGCGAAAAAATGCCATTCTGCTGGACAGTTGAAGTCCTCGGAATGCAAACATAAATTCAAAAAGTTCTTTTTATTTTTGTACTGAGCAGCAGCGGCATCAGAAAAATAATATACTTTATTAATCGTGGGATTGATATTTCTGAAACTATCATAAAATTTGCCTTGATACAAATGGAGCGCGGTAGTGTTATGGTGTAATATGTCCGAAATTGCAATGTTATTAAAATGTTTTAATGTTTCTCCTACTCTATAGTATCCAACGAGGGGGTGATTTGGTCTAACCCAGACATTTACTTAGAATTTAAAGAATTGGGTGCGGCAGCTGATAAAACCTTCACTTCATGGTAGTCACCAAACGGGTGGCCGCGATGAGTTTAAACCAGGAAAGGGCGCTTGTCCTGCAGCCACGGGTAATTAAATTTTATAACTTCGGAAACCCGGGAGTGACCTAGGAAAAATTTCAAAAACAGTCTCATGACTCTTCCATGCATCTACAAAATTAATCTCAGTTCGGTATACGATGGGGTCCGTCGGTTAATTGTAATCTACCGATACTTCCTTCTGTAATTTAGACCGTAAACACAGAGAGGAAACAGCATTTTGTACTTTATGGTTAGGTATTAACCGGGACTCATCCACTCAGGCAAAGATTGAATAATTCAACCAGGTACCCGACCGAGGATTAGCCCTCTATTTAGATGGAAAGGACGATCGGCCGTGGTCAGTAGCGGCAGTCCATGTGCAAGCATCCGTAGCGCACGGGCGCGCGGTGGTCTCCGAGAGCCGAGCGCGTGTTCCGGTAACGCATGAAGAATTTTATCTGAAAGAGTTATAAATTCACCATCTTGAAATTTACAAGGGCTTTTAGAGGAGACTTCAATGCACCTCCATGATTTTAATCAAAATGGACGCAAGGGCGTTTTCGGAAATATAAACAATTATAACTTTTGAACAATTTTTAAATAAATTAAGAAAGTCGATACGTTCCTCAAATATTTTTTTAATGAAAATTCAATCTTTTTTGCGTAAAACTGCGTTTTACGCTTCTCGATATCTCATACCGTTCCAGAAATATGATTTTTCAAAAAGAAAGTTGCACCTATTTTGCAATGCACATAGCTTGCATAATAATTGACATTTTTACCAACGAAATGCGGATTAACCTATCATCTGCAAGAGGTTACTTGTCCTGATAGGTGATCGGGGCGAAGGAAGCTTACCCGAGCAGTCGCAGAGCCGATTGGGCAATGCTCTGGCCAGGACAAACAATACTTTGTGTGAGCAAACTTTACTGGACGGCACGTGCGGCAACTGCTCTTCCGAAAGGTGGTGCAGTTCTTGACGAGTATCTTCAAGTCTGCACGAATCAATTGAACGATATAGTTACACTCGTTCGGGGAAAACTGTCGAAACAAAATCGAACAACTTTGGGTAAGAAAAAGAAAAAGACCCGATAAATTCGTAGAAGGTGTCATAACGGTGAAGTTACGGCCCCTCTGTTTATAAATATACGTAATTATAGATGTGAGATACGTGTTGTAGCTACTCTGATCAGAAATTGCTTGTCCTATCGCAGAAGCGCTGGTCACACTGGACGTCCACAGTCGCGATGTCCTTGCAGAGCTCTATCGGCAGAAGGTCGCTACTGTTACGGATTTTAAATGGCTCTGTCAGCTGAGGTACTACTGGATGGTAAGTCGTGTGGTCTGGTCCCACGAGTGGCCAGTGCCGAGCTTGTCGGCGACCTCAATTTCTGCTTTGTCTCTGGTACTTGTAGGAGGAGGATATGCAGAGTACAATGATCAATACTTCGATCAGATATGGATATGAATATCTTGGGAATACACCGCGTCTTGTAATTACTCCATTGACTGACCGATGCTATCGGACTTTATTCGGTGCTCTCAGTCTACATCTTGGTGGAGCACCAGAAGGGCCGGCGGGCACCGGAAAGACCGAAACTACAAAAGACTTGGGAAAAGCAGTGGCGAAGCAGTGTGTTGTGTTTAACTGTTCCGACGGCCTGGATTATATCGCGCTTGGAAAGTTCTTTAAGGTATTCTTGTGAGGAGTCAACAGCCTTGCTGACTGCAAGAGATGAATGAGCCTTTCGGTGATTGGGATTGATTGGTATTGGACTAGATGTGTGTGTGTGTGTGTGTGTGTTCGTTCCTCCGATCGCTTCCGATTGCCGATTGTGCTCTCTTGATGACGCAGGGATTGGCGAGCTCGGGTGCCTGGTCCTGCTTTGACGAATTCAATCGTATAGATCTAGAAGTTCTATCGGTGGTTGCACAGCAAATCCTCACAATTCAACGCGCCATTAATGCTGCTCTGACGGAATTAATGTTTGAGGGGACTCTAATTAAACTGGATCCGAGCTGCGCCGTATTCATAACGATGAATCCGGGATATGCCGGCAGAACGGAACTGCCTGACAATCTCAAGGCGTTGTTCCGCCCTGTGGCAATGATGGTCGGTAAAGCCTTCTATATTACTAGACTACTGATTGCTGACTACACGTCGGTAGGTAACTAACGCCGTCCATGTCCACATTAAGGTACCGGACTACGCACTCATTGCTGAGAATACCCTCTACTCGTACGGATTCTACGATGCGCGGCCACTCTCCATCAAGATCGCAATGACTTATAGACTGTGCTCGGAGCAGCTATCCAGCCAACATCATTATGATTACGGGATGCGTGCTGTGAAATCGGTCCTCTTGGCAGCAGGCAATTTAAAAATCAAATACCCGGAGGAAAATGAAAATATCTTGATTCTCCGTAGTATCAAGGACGTGAATTTACCGAAATTCTTAACCGAAGACTTGCCGTTATTTGATGTAAGCTTCCCCGCCTCCCCTCTTCGCTACTCTTTCCTTCTTTGCTCGATCTCTATCCAATAGCGTCTACGTAATGTAGAGATGCCTCAAGTGACTGTAGGTATAGAGTACTATCGAGAGATTTTGGTTTCCCAGGGAATTATGTCCGATCTTTTTCCGGGCGTTCAATTACCCAAGCCTGACTATCGTGATTTGAGTGCGTGCGCGTATGATGCATGCAGCCAGCTAAACATCCAATGTACTCCAGTTTTCTTGGAGAAGATACAGCAAATTTACGAGATGATGGTCGTTAGGCATGGGTTTATGATCGTCGGGCTGCCATTCGCAGGAAAGACAGCGGCATACAACGCGCTTGCGGCTGCCCTCGAGCTTTGCGAGGAACGGGTAAACTTGCTCATTGCATTACCATAATATACTATTATAGACACCTGTATGCCAGAACTTGCAGCTTTGCCTTTCCATACGACAGATATTGATCGATGAGCATAAAGTCGAGATTATGGTAATCAACCCGAAAGCCATAACACTCGCCCAACTTTACGGCCAATTTGATCCGGCCTCTCATGAATGGACCGACGGCATTCTCGCAATTGGATATCGAACTTTCGCAACTTCGACTAATTCCAACCGGAAATGGCTAGTCTTCGATGGCCCTGTCGACGCCGTGTGGATCGAGAGTATGAACACTGTTTTGGACGATAACAGGAAGCTCTGCTTAATGAGCGGTGAAATTATCCAGCTTGCACCTACTACAAACCTGATATTCGAACCGATGGATCTGGAAGCTGCGTCACCAGCGACGGTTTCGCGTTGTGGTACATGCTGCAACCCCCTCTCACTCTCTGCCTGCCTGCCTGCGTGTCTGCCTCTCTTTCTGTCTGTCTGTCTGTCTGTCTGTCTCCCATGCCATAACCAAACCTCTAATCCAACTCAATGCAAATTAGCCTTTCTACACTTTCCACCGCTATAGGAATGATCTATATGGAGCCTGCGGCACTCGGCTGGGAGCCGTTACTTCAATCGTGGATAGTCAAAACGCCGGATGCACTCGACGACAAACATAAAAACTTTCTTTATGAATCGCTTTTCTGTCGATTTTGCCAGCCGTTACTAGAATGGCTACGCCACGGCAATGAAGCCAAGGTAAAGTTGTACTACTATACACCTACTACTATAGGGAAAGACTTTTTTCCTTTGCACGCGATTGAGAAGAGTAGCTTTTTTGAAATATCGCATTCTAAGATAAGATCACCATAACTTTCCCAACTAGGAGTTGTGTCCAATGCCGGATTCGAATCTCGTGCGTTCTGTCATGTATTTGATGGACTGCTTTCTTGAGGACTTCCAAGATGCAAACGTCACAAAGAATATGGACGAGCTAGATATTCGAGCACAGATGGAGGTCAGTTTACTAGGGTGAAAGGCCTCTAATTGGAATAGTGTTAAGTGGTACTTGATTATTGTAGGGTTCTTTCTTCTTTTCGTGCATTTGGGGAACGGGTGGGACCCTCGACGCACAATCTCGTAGGCGCTTCAGCATATTGTTTCGCGGACTTTTGGAGAAAGAGTTCCCAACCACCTTGATCGAGGAGTTTCGTTTACGCATGCCAGTGAAACCGCCAGCAAAACCATACATTTTCATTATGCCGCGGCCCCAACTCGTCTTCGACTATAGATTCATTAAAGAGGTAGGCTTGTTCCTCGCTCTGTCTCGTAGCCAGTTGTCAGAGCTCGGACTGACAATGAGACAAGCGGCAGGAGTGTATAATATGCGAATGATTCATGCAATGCCTGCTCTACTTAGTCTGATTTTAGGGTAAAGGAAAGTGGAAGTTATGGTCCGACGAATTGACAAACGTCCCGGCAATAGCCCGCGATCTTCCAGTAAATCAGATAATCGTGCCAACTGTCGAGACAATACGGTATACGGCTCTCTTCCAATTGCTCGTTCGCCACCGGAAACCAGTACTGTTTGTAGGGCCAACCGGTACCGGCAAATCTGTTTATATTATGGACTTCTTACTCAAAAAGAATGACTCAGCTGTCAACAAGCCACTTTTCATTAATTTCTCCGCGCAAACAACCGCAAATCAGACGCAAGACATAATAATGAGTAAGCTCGATAGAAGAAGAAAAGGAGTTTTCGGGCCACCGATAGGTAAGCGATGGATCATCTTTGTAGATGATGTCTCAATGCCCATGAAGGAAGAATTCGGGGCACAACCACCAATCGAACTTTTGCGACAATGGCTTGATCATGGCCAGTGGTACATTTCTTTCTTACTCTTCCAACTTGCTTAAATCGATCGCGTTGCCTGCTTGACTGGGCTCCGTTTAATTCAATGGAACAGGTACGAGAGAAAAGACGGTTCCTCTGTCCGATTGATTGATGTGCAATTGATGTGTGCGATGCCTCCGCCACTCGGCGGTGCTAAGGATGTCACGCCAAGATTCAAAAGACACTTTGTCACGCTGACCATTTCCGAATTTGAAGACGAAGTCTTGACAACGATTTTTAGCAAGATCGTCCTCTGGCATCTGGACACAAGGTTCATCTCGTCCCCGGGCCCCAGGCCCTCTCTGTCTTTGTCTGTGTCGCGCTCTCGCGCACCTCTCATTCTGCAGAAAAAATTAAAGGAGCGCTCTTCTCTCTCCTAAAGGACTCTCATTTTTGCAGAGGCTTCAGCAAAGAGTTCGATCCGTGTATTGACCAGATTGTTTTGGCCACCTTAGACCTCTATAGAGAAAGCCTGGTGAATCTTTTGCCAACACCGCACAAGTGTCACTATCTCTTCAATCTTCGAGACTTCTCAAGAGTGATTCAGGTAATAGGCTGTTGCTGGCTTCGCTCCTTGGTACGATAACGAAATCAGTTATACATCCATCCACTGATATCTCTCACTGTTCCCCATTCACTGCTAGGGGGTGCTCCTCTCTGTTCCCGAGACAATGGCCAGTCTTGCGAGTATGAAGAGACTCTGGGTTCACGAGGTATTGCGTGTATTTGGTGATAGACTAATCGAGGAGGCAGACCTACGTTGGCTCGTTCATCAAATACGGTTGGCCCTACGTCTGCGAATGAAGGTCTCGATGGAGCAACTCTTTAAAGACCTGCTCCCCCCGGGGAGAGCGCAAAGAAAGCCCTCGGAATCTCAGGTTTGATTGCTAATTTCACCTAGTTTATTGAATCAATCAATCTTTGCCCATCCAATCGGCACTATGACATTTACCGATGTGTGCCGGTTGCTGATTGCTGATTGCTGATTGCTGATTGCCAATTGATGATATACACAGATCACCGAGAATGAGCTGCGCAAACTAGTGTACTGTGACTTTGCTGACACAAAAGCCGATAGTCGACTCTATCAAGAGGTCGCAGATCTTGAGAAGCTACGTGAAATTGTGGAGAACTATCTCGTCGAGTACAATTCGATGACAAAGAAACCAATGAATCTGGTCCTATTCAGGTTGGCTCCCGGCAACTCTTCCAAAGGCGATAAACTAACTATACATACATGTCCCTTTTCTCATCCGTTCGATTCCCGTTAGGTTTGCTGTGGAACACTTGTCGAGAATTTGTCGGATCATCAAACAGCCACGAAGTCACGGGCTTCTGGTCGGTCTTGGTGGCTCGGGGAGGCAATCCCTTACCAGACTGGCATCACATATCAGTGACTACGATGTGTTTCAAGTTGAAATTACACAGCAATACGGCGTTCACGAGTGGCATGACGACGTAAAGAGTATGATGAGACGCGCAACCAGCACCGAATTACATTCGACCTTTCTCTTTAGTGATAGCCAGATCAAGGAAGAGAGTTTCCTCGAAGACATTAGTAACATGCTCAATTCCGGAGAGGTGACACCTTTTATTCTTCTCCTTTCTCAATTGTCAATTCCCAATTGCCAATTGCACTATTGGAATCTCTAGAATTTCGAATTCTGAACAGGTGCCGAATATTTTCAATGCCGACGAAAAGGCAGAGATCTGCGAGAAAGTGCGTCAGATAGACCGCCAGCGGGACCGCTCCCTCCAAACAGATGGTAGCGCGGTAGCACTATTTAATCTGTTCGTTCAAATAGCACGCGACCAGTTGCATATCGTTCTTGTAATGTCGCCGATAGGGAATGACTTTCGAAATAGAATTCGCAAATTCCCGGCTTTAGTGAATTGTTGCACCATTGACTGGCTCCAGGTAGATATCCCGGTTTTACGCAACTGGATAATTCCTACCGATTGCTGATAGTTGGCGCAGAAATGTCGCAATTCTTATCATTATCAATTGTATTCTCTACTTGAATGTACATATGTTTTCCCCGGTCCCCACTCGCTGACACGAAGCCATGGCCAGAGGATGCTTTAGTGGCGGTTGCAACGAGATTTCTTGGCGCGATCGACCTCACCGGGCCGGAGAGATCCGCTGGTGTTGAACTTTGCCAATTTTTCCACTTGTCTACCGAGACCTTGAGCAGTGAGTTTTTTGCTCGGCTTCACAGGCGGAATTACGTTACACCAACATCATATCTCGAGATGATCAACACTTTCAAGGATCTCTTGGACAAGAAGCGTGGGTGAGTTTCGATCTTACAGCATTTCGACGAGAAGAAGCGGAGTCGTACTGATCCGATTCCGTTTTTGTTTTTATTTTTCTCTTTGTGTTTTGGAATTATAGGGAGATTCTTCATTCGAAAGGTCGATACGAAAGTGGACTCGAGCAGCTCGACGGCACAAAGCAGCAAGTAAGTGCTATGCAAGAAACTCTAAAGTCTTTGCAACCAGAGTTGGTGGTTGCAACTCAAGACGTCGAAAAGATGCTGATCAGCGTCGAAACAGAGAAACGGGAAGTAGCAGAGATGGAAAAGGTGGTGAAAGTTGACGAGGCTGCTGCCCAGGTAGAGTGAAAAAAGGGAAGAGTGGACGGTGGACTAGTAGAAAGGGAGATTTCACCAGACACATAACCAGATAATAATGGGTGTAGGTAGTGGCGGATGAAGCAGCGGCAATAAAAGCAGAGTGCGATGCAAACTTGGCAGAGGCAATGCCGATTCTACTGACCGCCCAAGCGGCATTGAATACTCTTACCCTGGCTGACATTGCAGTGGTGAAGGCAATGAAAAACCCACCGTACGGCGTCAAGTTGATCGTTGAAAGTGTCTGCGTTCTCAAGGTAATAATACTCTTCTGGACTCGATTTCAATTTCAACCCCGCGAATTGCCACCGTGGGCAGCATCTGGATAATGCCGATTCTTTGCCCGCTGAGCAGCAAGTCAAAGCAGAGAAAGTGCAGCGATCGGATGGTGGGCAGATGGAGGATTACTGGAAAGCTTCCCTAAAGATGCTCAGCGATACGAAATTCCTCGATTCGCTGCTCAACTTCGACAAAGACAATATTCCTCAAAGCACGATAGAGAGAATACGAAAGGAATACCTGACGAATCCGGATTTTGATCCCGATAAGATCAAGAAAGTATCGACCGCGTGCGAAGGTCTTTGCCGTTGGGTTTACGCGATGTCCGAGTATGACAAAGTTGCCAAAGTTGTAGCACCGAAGAAAAAGGCTCTTGTGGAGGCCCAGGAGACCTACAACGAGGCAATCGCGAAACTCGAAGCGAAGCGCCGACAATTGCGTCAAGTACAGGTAGAGCTTACTACTAGTCTTGATTGAATGAATCGGCGAGCGGAAGGAGTAGCACGCCTAGAAGCGTACCCCGTGCCGACAGAATTTTTTACATGGTATGCATACTCTTATTCATTGGACTGGTGCGCGCGACCGTAGGAGAAGCTCGAGAAACTCGAGCAACTATTGGAGCAGAGGAAGAAGGCGTTCGAGGAGATGTCCGATCGCGTGGCAGATTGCGAAACCAAGTTAAAGCGTGCCGAAGACTTGATCGGCGGTTTGGGTGGAGAATATACCAGGTGGTCACAAATGGCGCGTGACCTTGGCGAAAGGTGCGCCTAGTGTTTGGAAATTGGAAAAAGATAAACATGTAGATGAGTAACGATTACGACGACAATGAGATTCGAGTGGTGGAGGGGAGGGTTAGGGATGGGGAGGGGAGGGGAGCCTGGTTAAAGATGGGCGTTAAAATTGCAGGTACCACCAACTGACAGGCGACATAGTAGTCGCCTCTGGGGTAGTGGCTTATTTGGGAGCATTTACCATGCCGTATCGCACCGTACAGGTTGCAAACTGGCTGGCACATTGCACCAAATTGGGGATCGTCTGTACGCAGGATTTCCAGCTGCGCGAGATTCTCGGTGATCCGGTCTCGATAAGGGCCTGGAATATTTTTGGTTTGCCGAATGACGCCTTCTCGGTGGATAATGCCATTATCGTAAAGTAAGAGAAATCGATTAATTGCACCGTGATAGTCATAGCTATACCCCGTTGTTACATTCGGACGGTAGTCCCATCTCAGAATGTCAAAAAATGGTTTCTTTTTCTTTCCTACCATGATATTTTCGAAGAATGCAACACTTTCGTTGGAGAATGTGTTCCTAAAATTCCATGCTGCCGGAAGACTTGAAATGATCGGATTCAAATTGATCGGCATGATATTTCTTGGACGCATAACATAGGGGGGAAAGCGTGTTTCGGGTGAAAGTAATGCTAATTTTAGGTAGGCATTTCATTCCCATAGTGTGTTGCATCTTAAGTAAAAACGGACTGGAGACAGAGATAAATCTCTGGGCATCCTCGAGATGGGAATAGTCCCTTAAGAGTAGATGCATGTACATATGCTAGTTGAAAATTGGCACTGACGCGCGGTGTCGATTCCAGGAATGCTCGCCGCTGGCCGCTAATCATAGATCCGCAGGGCCAGGCTAACAAATGGATCAAGAATATGGAGAAAGAGAGTAATTTGAGTATCGTTCGAACTAATCAACCGGACTACGGCAGAGTGCTAGAGAATTCTATACAATTCGGCCAGCCTGTCTTATTGGAGAATATCGGCGAGGAGATCGATGCAGTGCTCGAGCCGATCCTACTTAAGCAAACCTTTAAACAGGGAGGCGCCCTTTGCATAAAATTTGGAGAGGCCATCATAGAATACAACAAAAATTTCAGGTGAATCACGGCGGGGAGTTGGTGCAAAGGGATGGGAAGAGCTCTATTCTACTGCTGCTCCAACAGAGATTGACCGGCTGAACACATTTGCTTCTACCTCCAGGTTTTATATTACAACGAGATTGCGAAGTCCCCATTATCTACCGGAGATTGCGGTAAAGGTAACACTGGTCAACTTTGTGATAACACCAAGAGGCTTGGAGGACCAACTGTTGGGTATTGTGGTCGCGAGAGAAAAGCCCGAATTGGAGGCCGAGAAGAACGTATTGATTGTCCAAAGTGCTGCTAATAAAAAGTAAGCTCGGCCCACACAAAGACCGAGAGTGTCGGCACTCGAGTATGATGGTAAGAATATTACTATAGTTTCCTTGGAACACTTGGTTCTGGCAGGCTCCTTAGCGACACCGAGGACCAGATATTAGAGATCCTGTCCGCGGCCAAGGGCAGTCTCTTGGAGGACGAAGAAGCGGTTCAAGTGTTAACGTCCTCGAAAAGCTTGAGCGACGATATTCAGGCAAAGCAAGCGGCCACGGAAATGACGGAGAAATCGATCGATGCCGCGAGACACCAGTACAGACCTGTCGCCGCCTACTCGACTATACTCTTCTTCACAACTGGTATGGCATGTGACATGCATCTTTCCAGCATCATTATCAGAATGAGTCTCCGCAGTCGTTGAGAGTAAGAGAATGAAAGCGCGGCGGTCGCATCGCGACCATTTGCATTTCAGCTGCTTTGGTGAATGTAGACCCGATGTACCAATACTCGCTGCTTTGGTTCGTCAACCTCTTTCAGCTTGCAATTGACAATACCGAACCCGCCGACAGTATCGAGCAACGCCTGCAAGATCTTACGAAATACTTCACCTACTCCCTCTACACGAATGTCTGCAGATCTCTCTTTGAGAAGGACAAATTATTATTCTCCCTCTTACTGGTTATCAATCTAGTGCAACACCGGGGCAAGCTTTCCGTCAATCAGTGGATATTTCTTCTTACTGGTGGAGTAGCCGTCGAGAATCTCCACGCGAACCCCACAAAATGGTTACCGGATGGCCAGTGGAACGAGATATGCCGGCTCGAGAATGTCGAAGGATTTTCAGTAAGCATTGTCATCTCGTGGCTGGCGCATACCTACTCGTACTGTAACTAATTATAATAATACAGATGCACCCACGCAATGCATTTCCCGTTGCAGGCCATTAGGGAGGCTGTTACAGAGAGACCGGATGAGTGGAGAAACCTCTTTGACGCACAAGCACCAGAATCGGCGAGTATCCCAGCGCCCTTCGAGAAGATTGCGCTTTTCCAGCGACTATTAATAATGCGTTGCATACGTCCCGATAGAGTTGTGCCAGCGATACAAGCATTTGTTGAAGGTCCGTTCCAAGCACGGGGATTCCAATATAGAGATATACATATATCCATAGATAGAGAGTCAATGATGGACGTGGTGTCTCCGAAGCAACTGTCATCCATCCCTTTCCAGAACAACTTGGGCCCGAATTCGTTGACCCACCGGCATTCGATCTGGCATCATCCTATGCCGACTCCAATTGCTGCATTCCCCTGATTTTCTTGCTGACGCCCGGCACTGACCCGGCCCAACTGTTACTAGCATTTGCGGATGATCGTGGCTACGGTGCTAACCGCCTCTATTGCCTTTCTCTCGGCCAAGGTAAGTATCAAGTAAATTAGGTGATCAGGACTGGTCAGTACGGCCAGGATGTCTCGGGTAGAATAAGGGGAAAGATATTGCCACTGGCCAGCTGGCTGCAGCACCGTATTTGCATGAGAACGGGTCATTGAATGGGGCCCGCTGTAGGTCAGGGACCAGTAGCCGAGGCAACAATACAGGAGGGTGTTAGGGATGGTAACTGGGTCGTCTTGCAAAACTGCCATTTGGCCAAAAGTTGGATGGGCATTCTGGAGAAAATTTGCGAAGGTTTGATGCCTGACACTATTCACCCGGAATTTCGTCTCTGGCTGACCAGCTACCCAACCGAATACTTTCCAAGTTCGGTACTTGAAAACGGGATCAAGATGACCAACGAGCCGCCCAAGGGTTTGAGGGCCAATATTCTAAAGTCTTATGCGAGCGATCCTATAAGCGACGCCGACTTCTTTGAGTCATGCAGTCAAAGTGAAGTTTTCAAAAAACTTCTTTACTCCCTGTGCTTCTTTCACGCAATCGTCCAAGAAAGGCGCAAGTTCGGCCCAATTGGATGGAATATCCCTTATGAGTTCAATGAGACAGATCTTCGCATAAGTGTCCTGCAGCTTCATCGCTTTCTCGACGAGTATGAGGATGTCCAATTCGAGGCGTTGAAATACTTAACTGGCGAATGTAACTATGGCGGCAGGGTCACAGATGAATGGGATCGTAGGACACTAACGACAATTCTTGCCAAGTTTTATTCAGAGTATGCATGATTCGGCATAATCAGCCTCTTTCCGATTCTTTCCGGCGATTCCACGCAAAGTGATCACACCTTTTAACACTTTGTCTTCGATTTTGATGAAATTTGGTGAACATGTAGTCTTTAATATACAACCACATTATCCGTACTTCGTTGGTAAAAATGTCAATTATTATGCAAAATAGGTACAACTTTTTTTTTAAAATCATATCTCTGGAACGGTATGAGATATCGAGAAGCGCAACATAGTTTTACGCAAAAAAGATTGAATTTTCATTAAAGAAATATTTGAGGTAAAAATTGTTCAAAAGTTTTAATTGTTTATATTTCCGAAAACGCACTTGTGTCCGTTTGAAAAAAATCACGGAGGTGCATTGAAGTCTCCTCTAAAAGCCCTGTAAATTTCAAGATGGTCAATTTAAAACACTTTGGGATAAAATTCTTCTTGCGTCACCGGAACACGCGCTCGACGTTCGGAGACCAGCGTGTGCCCGTGCGCCACGGATGCTTGCACACGGACCGCTGCTACCGACCACGGCTGATCGTCTTTTCCATCTAAATAAAGGGCTAATGCTCGGTCGGGTACCTGGTTCAATCAATCAATCTTTGCCTGAGTGGATGAGTCCCGGTTAATACCTAAACATAAAGTACTAAATGCTGTTTCCTCTCTGTGTTTACGGTCTAAATTACAGAAGGAAGTATCGGTAGATTACAATTAACCGACGGACCCCATCGTATACCGAACTGAGATTAATTTTGTAGATGCATGGAAGAGTCGTGAGACTGTTTTTGAAATTTGTCCTAGGTCACTCCTGGGTTTCCGAAGCTATAAAATTTTATTACCCGTGACTGCAGGACAAGCGCCCTTTCCTGGTTTGAACTCATCGCGGCCACCCGTTTGGTGACTACCATGAACTAAAGGTTTTACCAGCTGCCGCACCCAATTCTTTAAATTCTAAGTAAATGTCTGGGTTAGACCAAATCACCCCTTCGTTGGATACTATAGAGTAGGAGAAACTTTAAAACATTTTGATTACATTGCAATTTCGGACATATTACACCATAACACTACCGCGCTCCATTTGCATCAAGGTACATTTTATGATAGTTTCAGAAATATCAATCCCGCGATTAATAAAGTATATTATTTTTCTGGTGGCGCTGCTACTCAGTACAAAAATAAAAAGAACTTTTTGAATTTATGTTTGTATTCCGAGGACTTCAACTGTCCAGCAGAATGGCACTTTTTCACGACATCTCATGGAAAAGGTCCATGTGATGGATTAGGTGGATCGTTAAAGAGAGTAACCAGCACGAGCTAGCTTGCAAAGAGTAACAGAAGGTCAAATAACAACACCTTTACAATTGTATGATTGGGCAAAAATCCACTTTCCTAATGTTTCGTTTAACTATTCTACTAATGCAGATTATAATAATCTCGAGGAAATGCTTTCCAAAAAATATGCAAAGGCCGAAACATTGTCCGGAACTCTTAAATTTCACGCACTTATTCCAGTTACTAAAAATCGAATAAACGCGAAACGCTTCTCATTGGCAGACAAATTCCAAAGTTTCAATATCGGGTCGAGTTAATTTTTTTGGCTAATCCTAGGCGCGTAAATACTTTTTTTTTTCTATCCGTCCACTTTTTTCTCCTTGATGTGAACAATGTACAGGGTGATGCATGAGACTTGGAATCAGCTTTTTACCATCGAATTATTGGTAATATCGACATTGCGTAACTGTGCGGGGGCCATGTAATGTCACTCGTGTCGTGTGTCGCTGAGCATTACACAGAGTGAATCATGACAGATATCGGCCGCCTATTAATTAATTGAGAAATGCAATAAATGCAATTAAACTCGTCTTATGCTGCACCTCCCCACGTTCATCTGATTGGGAAGAATAGTGCGGCCACACTATGGTATCCTTGAGACATAATTAAATGTTTATAAATGCGGTTTAAACGTTTGTTTGTCGATACTCGCAGAGTAATTGTGAGATGAGTTTATTACTAATATTAAAATATATAATTTCCTCACCTCCTTGAATAGTGAGGAATTAAACAAAGTATCAGATATGTGGAATAGAACTGAAACCATAAGATTGCAAATTCAGCGTCTTCCTACGACGACTACTATTATTATTGGACAAGCGATCATCCTAATAATCATAGCCCGCTCTCCGGAGATTCAATTCAGAGAAATTTTATATGGCACAAGACTTAATACCGTCACCATATAGTTCAGAATTTAAAATAAAACAGTTTCATCGGAGTGCATAAGTAACAGTTACTCGAGATTTTGCATTTCTCAATTAATCAATAGGCCGCCGATATCTGTCGCGATTCGCTCCGTGTAAGCTCACGCGGCACACGACACAAGTGACATTACACGGCTAACAAAACAATTACGCAATGTCGGTATTACCAATAATTCGATGATAAAAAGCTGATTCCAAATCTCATGCATCACCCTGTACATAAATTGTGTACTACGAGTACACAAACACAGTTTTTAATTTGGCCTCAGGTCGGTCTCAAGCCCGAATAACACAGAGAGGAAACAATGTTCACTACTTTATGGTTAGGTATTAACCGGGAGTCATCCCCTAAGGCAAAGATTGATTAATTGAACCAGGTACCCGACCGAGCATTGGCCCTTTATTTAGATGGAAAGGACGATCGGTCGTGGTCAGTAGCGGCGGTCCGTGTGCAAGCATCTGTGGCGCACGGGCGCGCCCTGGTCTCCGAGCGCCGTGCGCGTGTTCCGGTGACACAAGAAGAATTTTATCTCAAAGAGTTTTGAATTGACCATCCTGAAATTCACTGGGTTTTTAGAGGACACTTCAATGCACCTCCATGATTTTTTTCAAAACGGACACAAGTGCGTTTTCGGAAATATAAATAATTAAAACTTTTGAACAATTTTTAAACAAATTAAGAAGGTCGCTACGTTCCTCAAATATTTTTTTAATGAAAATTCAATCTTTTTTGCGTAAAACTGCGTTTTGCGCTTCTCGATATCTCATACAGTTCCAGAGATATGATTTTAAAAAAAAATTACACCTATTTTGCAATGCACATAACTTGCATAATAATTGACATTTTTACCAACGAAGTGCGGATAATGTGGTTGTATATTAAGGACTACATGTTCATCAAATTTCATCAAAATCGAAGACAAAGTGTCAAAAGGTGTGATCACTTTGCGTGGAATCGCCCGGATGAATGAATCTTCGCATTGCCACCTGTGAATGCCTCTATCAATCTATCCAGAAAAGTTGTCGCCGAAGAGACATGCTACTTTGACGACACGTCAACGATCTACTACTGCCCGGCAGCCAGGGAATTCGAAACATATGTTGAATATACGAAGAATCTTCCCCTGATCACACATCCAAGTGTTTTTGGCATGAACGATAATGCCGATATCGTTAAGGAGCAAAGGGAGACAAGTCTGATCTTTGAGTCTCTGCTACTTACCCAGGTGAGACGACTCCCCCCCCCCCTCCACCCCTCTCTCTCTCTCTCTCTTATTATGCCTAATGCGTCATATTTCGACTCTTGTTCCATCCCTACGCATCATCAGGATCGCACGGTATGTTTTTTAAAGTGAAGATCAGATTGATAAAAGAAATCCTCTTAATTTGTTAACAAAGGCAACAGTGCCGTCTTCTCTTTTTTCCATTAGGACCTTTGGCAAAAGCAGGTAGCGTAAACAACGGTTACTTACTACTTACCTACGTACATGCTACCTATACATTCCGCCAAACGAGTAACGGTATATAACACTTTGTATAGCTTCAATGTGCATAGTCATGTACTAGCGACACGCATACGCACAATTCTCTATTATACATACCTGTACTTATTTACTCGCATTTAGACTTAATATTCATATAAATATAAGGCTCAAGGATAAATAAAAAATATGGTGTAACGCCGAGTGAAACCCTATTAGGAATCGATCAGATCAGGCGCGAGGCAAGCATCGGCTGACGAGACAGTTTTCGCGATATCCAGCGATATATTAGGAAAACTTCCAGTAGAGTATGATCTTCTGGGGGCTCTTCGGCAATATCCAACCTCCTATAAACAAAGTATGAATACTGTACTGGTGCAAGAAATGGGCAGATTTAATAAGCTCTTAAGCTCCATGAGGATTAGCCTGGTTAATGTTCAAAGAGCAATTAAGGGTAACGTATGACCTCATGTCGCGAATACAAGTCTAACTGCTGGGCATACCATCTTTGTTATGCTCATAATCGGAATACTGATATGCACAAACTTTCCTCAACAGGCTTCATCGTCATGTCCTTCGAGCTGGAAGATATTTATGATGCCATCCTTAGCAACAAGATCCCTGCTCTCTGGAAACGGTACTCTTATCCCTGTCTAAAACCGCTTGGAAGCTATATCGCCGATTTTCTACATCGGCTCGAATTCCTCAAGGTAAGTACTATGGAGTCGTTTCGGAAAAGCCACTGTTACACGATTTACATAAGATCATAATTAAATCAACGCTTTCAGGATTGGTACGAAAATGGAGAACCTGTAACTTTTTGGCTGTCGGGCTTCTTCTTTACCCAGGCATTCCTGACTGGGAGCAGACAAAATTATGCGCGAAAGTATCAAATACCCATTGATCTCTTGACATTTGATTATCACGTACTCAAAGGGAGCAAGTTCGATCGACCGCCTGCTGATGGGATTTACGTTTACGGCATGTTTTTAGATGGTGCCAGGTTCAATCGCGAAAGCATGCACCTCGATGAAGGTTTTCCTAAAGTTCTCTACGATAATTTACCATATGTATGTATATATTGCCACTTCAGACATTTCTGCCTCAGTTCATCCCACGGCACCCCTCTCAACCCATTATATTACGTATATTATGTGTATCTAGAACATACATTCAATCGTAAATCTGAATTGCAGTTTTGGCTTGTACCGATAAAAAAAGAGGATCTAGAAGAGAAAAGGGTATACGCTTGCCCGCTCTACAAAACCAGTGAGCGTCGTGGGATTTTGTCAACTACAGGACACTCGACCAATTTCGTTGTGGCAATGAATCTTCCAACGGAAAAGTCTCCCCAGCACTGGATTCTAAGAGGGGTTGCAATGCTCTGCCAACTTTCAGAATGAAGGACACCTGTGTATTACTGAAAATGAATAATTTAATAATAATTCATAAACTGTTTATCTCTATATTTGTATATATACGTACTCCGGTCTCTTGAGTCCCCAGTTAAATTCTTTATCTTTACCCGACTACTTATTGCAATGCGAGAACAATAAACAGCGCCATTCTGTTACACTGAGAGGGAGTAGAGCCTGCCGCTGGCACTACATATCATATCTATCGCTACATATATGCATGCATATGTCTACCATTAGCTCCTCCACAATGTTCACAACTGCGACGTCGAGTATAGATAGTGTTTGTCTCAACGAACAGAGACTAGTTTTTCTATTATAACAGCAAAAGCTATTAACTCTATAGCGCTAATGCGCCGATCATTCGATATAATTAAATTATGCGCATTAATCTTGTGAGACCCAGCTAGCTAACATATATCATATATAATTATTCTTTTGCTTACAAAAGCAAAAACTTGCAAGAGCGACACCAAAAGATCTATTCATTAGTATATATGTACTTCCCGACATACTAGTTTCACGCATTTCATCTCTATAATTTGCTGTCTCATCTGTCTTAGGCATATTGTTCAATATACTACATATATACGTACATAAGTGGCAAGTATACGCGGAGAGTATTATCGATCTGCGTCAGTCTCTCTGAGGCCATATCAGGCTGACTCACTCTAACCCAGTTGGCTCACTCGTGCCTATACACATAGAGGTCTACAGTATGGATCAGCTGTATGACGTAACTAACACGCAGCCAACTGCCTTTCGTTTCACTCGCTCCCGCTCCATCCCGCCCCCAGGATTCGGGAAGCATAGTACAGTGCAGTGCGAGAGTATACAGTGCAGTCTAGTGGTACTGTAGAGAGAGAAAGAGTTAGAGAGGGAGGCAGTATAGAGAGAGGACCCATTTAAAGATGGCCGATTATCTGGTACTGAGTTACCCCGTCGTGTCAATTTCAAACCAAGATCGGTCGTTGTAGCACATACACCGAGCTTGTCATATTTACCGCTCGATCAGGCGTTAAACTTTCGTAGGCATAAGACGCGACATTGTTAAGGATGATCTAATCAAACGTAAAAACGATGAATTGTCATCAAATTCTGAGCGGAGCTTGCAACGCAGGCGACCGCTGCTACGCCGTCGGATCGGTCGAGGGAATATCTTTCACTGTGAGTATTTCTTGGTTTTGCCCCTTGAAGGGTTTTCCTTTTGGGTTGATTACCTTTCGTATCTTTCTATACTCTAGAATCGCACGGTAAGACAGTCCAATTTTATACGCCTAAATAGGCCTAAGTAAGCCTTGATCAACACATATGTACTCCGACGGAGATTCGTTGATACCACGACGATCAGCTGACTGACACTTCCCTAGTCACATAGCACTTCTTGCCTCTGCATCTCCAATTCTGTCCCTCTGCTCCCCCTCCCCCCTCCTCACTTTCTCGACATATCTCTGGGAATGGGAAGCAAATACTACGGATATGCATTCGCAGTAGTTGACAAGGCGTTTAAAAAGTCTGCTTACTTTGGATTATCGATTAATTAACTGATAGATGCGAGATGAGAAGTTATACACCGAACCTTTGCCATATGCATTTCCTGATGTGCCAACCACCCGAGTAAAAGTTGCGAGCGAGCCTCTCATTCCATCGTTTGCCCACCTTATTAGAGACATTGAAATCTGCCCATCTGACATATGTACATATTGAATGGGACATTCTCTTTTGTCACAGGCGTATGCTGCTGGCTGCAATATAGTAATCTTAGCCAGTAACTTTGAGCGTGTCCAAATCATCCCAGGCGCTGTGCACAATTACATTAGGATAAGTTGCTTGGACTGCAGTACCGATACAGGAAAAATAGCTGCTGCATATGAAAATCAAGTCTGCATTTTTGAGCCGACGCCTCTGATTCATAGCACTTGCTCTCATGTACGAGATGAAATATCATTCTTCCGAGTAACTTGCTACATGAGGATGTAATGTTGTATTTTATACATTTATATTGTACTTTTAAAGCAATTAGAGTACAGATGGGTACAAACGGGAAGCTTACAAACGGAATCAAACATCAGTTCTCTCTCATGGAACCTAGAAGGTACAAGATTGCTGACTGGTGGAGAGATGTTACAGCTTTGGCATCAGAATATAACTCCATTTCAAGAAGAACATAGTAAGTTTTCCAGCTTGCGTTAATCTTTTCCAACTACAGATCGCATATATAATCCGGGTAATCTGGGTTTTGATGATACATATGGAAATTTCATTGGTCTTTCTATGCGATATCATTATGTATAGTGACAAGGATGAAAGCATTACAAAGGGAAGAAATAGTAGCGAGAAATGAGCAAAACCCTACAAGCACAGATCGTGAGTTTGCTCGCTGTAAGACTGACTAAACGGTCGCTTGACATGCATGAAGAGAGAGTCCTCATTTTGAGAAGTCATTGGTTCAGTCCTGACAATAGTTACACACGCGAGCCTATTACTTAGATAAATTTCACTGTCGGTTTTGTGTGAGAAATGATTGTGATTTTGATGCGAAACCTGCAGAAGTTACGCTTATTTGGCAATGTGGAAAGTTCGAGATTCAGTGGCTATATTAGCATTCCTGCGAGTCAGGCAATGCAGCTTAATCCTTTAATTCTGCACTTTGGAACAATCGCTAGAATTTTGCTTTCAATGCCTTTTTGTTTTCACTGTCAAGTAGCATTTACTAGCTATTTCCGCTTGGCATTGCTGCTATTCAGCAGATTATGTTCTTCCAGCTGGTGCTGTAACATTTTCAATCGGAGGCGAAGCTGAAAGCCCTGCACCTGGGGATTTCTGTACTGGAAATGAACCAGGTGCATGGAACTGCGCGTGGAAATGCCGTACTGCAACACCAGTTCACTTAATGAGTTTTAGCCCGGATGGCACCCTATTCGCTACAACAGGATTCAACGATAGGCTGGTCAAGATCTGGTTTGAAAATAAGCAGTGTAAGTTTCACTCGCTGCATGAATGAAATGGGAGGAGTTTCTAGTAGTCTTCAATGAAAATTGTATGACGGTTTAGTGTTCCCTGGAAGAAGTGTGGATCACGCAAACTTTAATCAATCAGTGGCTGCTGACAGCTACAGTTTTGTCTACGTTGCGCACCCACGCGCCGTAACGCATCTGTCATGGCGCAAGACAAGCAAATATATGCCAAAGTACGTGTAAAATGTTGGGTAAAAATCGATCGACGAGGAGTGAAACTCTTGTACAATTCTCAAGTGATTGACAAAACTTGTGCAAATAGGGGCTCTGTGTCAAATATGTTGGTTACTTCGTGCCGTGACAACATCTGTCGCGTGTGGGCAGAGACGATACCACCTGAGATTGAAGGTTTAGCCAATATGAGTCAGTTTGAAGGGTCGGACCGTCATGGCCATCATGGAAAGCATCGGCACCACAACATGCATAAGCATCGCTTTATGCAACGACTCAAGCATATGAAGTAAGTGAAAGGTTCTTAGAGTCATGAACGATGCCTGATTCTGTATTTTATGGAGAATTCTTTTGCAGAACGTGTTTTCATATTCGGCGACACGCCAAGCAACAGCATCAAGCGGGTCATACTGCTCCAACCTTGCCAACATTACCCTCAACCTATTCGGTGCATGACTTTCATAACAATTATCAGAGCGCTGGTCATTACCCAGGGATGCATTTTCATTTGGCTGCGAGCATCAATGCAGAAACCGGTAAGTATACCATCCAATGATAGTGCCAGGCGATTGCCAAATATTTCCGCAACCAATCAAAGACACATTCTTGAATATCAGATATCCCATTGGTACCGAGCTTAGTTACCGGCGATCCTGAGCGAGAGCCCAATTTCATCCTACATTGGCTGAACAATAAAGAAATGCATTTCACGATGCAAGCGGAGAACATCCTTCAAGAACTAACCCGCAAGGTAGTAGAGAAAGAAGAAGGCTTACATCAGCAAGATGGAGATCATCCCAATGAACATGATTCCGAGGAAGATGCGGCTGGGAGTAAGTTGAGCGTCGGCGTCGCACCAAATTGAAATTATGTTAGGAACGCGCGGTATCTTTTATTTAGAGTATATCACGCTTTGTACAGAGAAAGTTCGTGTAGCAGTGGGTGGTGCGAAATTCACAGGCAGATCATCCAGTCAAGAGGAACACAGCAGCGACGAACACCATACTACGCACACTACCTCGTCGCATCATAGTCTGCCTCATAGTGCGCAGTCCCATCAAAGTCTTAGGTAGCCGTCCTAGTCGTTGAGTTTGCTTATCCCCAGAATTTCTGAAGCGCCACGGAAAAGAATGAAAATCAGTGCCTTTATATATTTCAGTAATACTACCTCCATCAATTCTATAGCGACAGATGTGGCGTCATCGATGAATCATGCCCCGGATTCATTGGATACAAAAATCGAGACATTATTACGCGATTGGCATCACAATCCAGATTTACTCTTCTCAATACATCCTATAGATGGGAGCTTTTTAATTTGGCACATCGAATGGCTAGACGAGTATCATCCAGGTTCCTTCCGACAAGCACAAATTTCATTCTCGACCCGAATACCGAATGCCTTCCCTCTCGGTGATGCGTCTACGATGAGTCAGAGTGTTTCCATGTATTCGCACAATACGGGAGGCCCTTTGCTCAACATTCGAGAAGTTGCTAAATCGTCAAGTAAAGCCTCGGAAAGTAAGTAGACGTCTTAATATGATTGGAGGATTGCTGCTGATCCATTGACTGGGAAGTGAGAGGGGCGTTCTTGCATAACAGCAACACTTTTGAGATAACTAATATATCTGTATGCAGCAGCGGAAATTACAACTCCATTGCCAAGCTTAATCGAACAGGATGAGGAGCAGTCAACATTAACGTCAAGGGCCGGCCAAGAGTTACTGAAGAGCATGGAAAATGTTAACGATGACGGCCAAACTGTGGCAAGGGCCAAGGACGGCCAATCGGAGAATGAGAAAACTAATCAAGAAGCAGTGGCGGATTTGTTGACACACCCCAGTCCTATCGTCTCCATGGTCTCGAAGCATTCAAATGGAACCTTGAACTTGTGGCAATTAACATTTGCCGATAAAACCAAATTCTCACAAGTAGGCTAGTCAATTATTCCGTAGGCTGGTCATGTGCGTAACGTGTAATTGGTCCGCAATATTTACGCTTGTACATTCTCCCATATCTCAGGTGCTAAGCATTGGGCACGCGTGTCGGGCTTCCGGGCACCGATTTCGCGTCAATGATATTACTTGTCATCCAGTATTACCGTTATTGGTCACCACATCGCATCATAATATACCGGAATGCTCGGGCGCGCAAAACACGGATCCAGGGGGACACGTGGGCGAGAAGCTAGATACAATGACAAGCAGGTCAAGGGAGATCCTTTCCGCTACAGTAAGACTGCTCATAGATGCTCTTAGATGGAACTGCTCGATTCAATGAGGAACCACTCAGAGATAATTAGCGTATTGGTGCGCATTATTTAGGGTTTTTGCAGCGAGCTGATATTATGGCGGGTCGACGCGGTGGGCCCCTTATCGAAGAGTGGAGGCGTCTCCGAGTTGGCACGTATCAATTCGCCAGAAATATCGGCGTTTAGTAATGTGGCATGGATTCCTACATTATTGCCAAGCACGACGCTTGGCAATTTATCGAATTCGCCGAGTGCTTGCTTCGTAGCAAGCGACGGTGAGTGCCTGCGTGTCTACCAGGCGGTGATCGATGCTCGAACACTCTTAGCTGAAGTGTCGATCAGTGAGAGGAGAAGTAGGATGATGGTAGGTTGGTGCAAATTCTGGCCGGTGCCTAAACAGGTGCAGTAGTGACCGCTCCATATTCCCCATTTCAGGATTCAATGGCAAGCTTATCGACCGACATATCCTCGGACGACGGAATTAGGCACCCGATACACGATAAAATAAAGATTGTCTCGCAGCAATCAACTGCAAGGCCTGGCTGCGTTATACAATTGGATGCCATCGCAGATGCTACCCATGTAAGCGTCCAGGTTTAGTAGTTTAGCATTTAGCATTTAGCATTTGGCAGAGGCAAGACTCCTTTTTCCATTGGCGGGTGCATTTAGGATTGGCAGAACACCCAATTTCTTCATGTATTCCAAGAGCAACTGATCACGGGCGAAAGGAACGACGAGAAACAAGGAGGGGTAGACGCATCGATCAACGACTTGGGATTAATGGAGTCGACATTGGATGCAATGGTAGACTTGCAACAAGCGGCAATATTCGAGGAACCATTCTATATAGTGGTATTAGAGAGGACTCAGCAAGGGACTACAGTCCATATGTGGAGATTGGTGATCGCCTCGCAACCGGAGTCAACGGGCCTCTCCGGATCGATGATGTACGTGCCGGACTCGCATCTAGTGCAGGATGAAGACGAGGATGGCGCACCTGGTCGTTTCAATCATCCGGACGGTAGAAGATCGCGACGACCAAGCCAGACTGGTGGCAGAAGCCGTCGAGAGAGTCAGGGAGAGTGCGATCCGTTCTTCCAACGGCGGCATCAAACCAACAGTCATGTTCTAATAACAACCACGAAAGTCTGCACTCAGGAATTGCCACTGCCCGAAGGGGTGGAGGTCATACATGCTGCTCCCGCTGCCGGCCATTTGAGCAGCTCGTCCATTTATCCGGCATGCTTCGCGCCCTACATTGTCGTTACCGCCTGCAGTGATAGTACAATACGCTTTTGGAAGTGTCAAGTTACAAAAGCACCACCAGACGACAAGCTATACTACGAATGGTGCGAGTGGGAGATGATTCGCAAGGATCAAGAGTCTACAATCGATATATCAGGTCAGCCATTAAATATAAGTGCAGCCTACAGTGGACGGATCGCGTGTGCTTACAAATATGGAAAGTCATTCACGCGTCCTACGAAGAACGATCCGGATTCGCGTTATGTGAATCTTTGTGTTGCGATATACGAGTGTGAGAGCACAGGTGGAAGCGAGTGGATATTAGAGGATACTATCCACTTGAAAAATATACACCTTCCCAGAATCCCTGTCGATCAGCATTTGGATCTTAGCTACCTGTACGACAGTCGATTTCTTCAGAAGAAACAGAGGCTCACGCAAGTATTACAAACATTGAGCCACGAGGATGTGAGGTCACCCCGAAATGGCGAGAACGGGGAGTCCGCCACCAAATCAACCGCAGGATTACTGGCTGTGCCCTCATTTAGCACTCTACAGTCGTTGCGAAAGTCGATCATTGAGAATGGAAACACGTGTCCACTCACACAAAAGCATCTGGTCCAGCTAGATTGGGTCTCCAAAGAGGATGGATCGCATATATTGACGGTTGGTGTGGGTTCCAAGATTATGCTCTTTACACCAGTTTGTTCGGACCTGGCACAGGCTAACATGAAGGCCATGAAGGAGTCTCAGAGCAATAACAGGCCAATCCTCAGGAAAACCTCCTCATTGGCACAACCCCAGTTTGTCGATGAGATTCGTTGGATGAAATTACGAAAGATTGAGTTAACTACAGCGGACGGCCTACCGCCACTTCCAATGCAGATATCCTGGGTAAGGGATGGCATTTTAGTGGTTGGTATGGATTCGGAAATGCATGTATACTCGCAGTGGAAGCCCAACCCAAGGAACGATTGCTTCCATTCAAATTTGCAACATCAAGAGTCGGACGAGTTCCAAGCAAGCCGCAATCTTCGCGACGAGGACTTACGTACCCTTGCCCACGAAACTTCGCAAAGACGGCTGGCAAATGTCTCTTCGATGCCGCATTTATCTCGTGTCAGCAGCATCAATCTGACCATGTTAGACGCAAAGAAGAAGCGCGGCATGCAGAACGAGAGCATCAGTTTCGACTATATGCCAGATTACGGACTCTTTGAGGCGTCGAGAATCGCTTGTCCCGTATTGCCCCAATATCATCCGAAGCAATTGATGGAGCTACTCAATTCCGGAAAGATAAGATGGGTAAAAGCTATCCTGGCCCACCTGGTTCGATGCATCAGCAGCTCGTGCTCCTTGAGAGTTGACGATGAAAGCTTAATGAAGCAAAGGACCGGGTGGTCCCGCTCCCGGACGATGTCAGTCAGCTACGGTACGACTTCTCCACTGGAGCCACGGGGCTCGACGACACAAATACCAGAGGAATTGACTCTTGATTACGCTGAGATAACATCGATCTCGCCGTTGCCACTTTGGACTCTATTGCTAGCTGATAAAGAGACAAACGTGCCGCATCAGCAGAACGAAGACAAGCAGGATTACAACGAGCTATTTGACAGCAACCTCGATGAAGGCGAATCGCTGGACGACATGCTAGACGAGGATTACGAGTGCTCGCGGCAAAAGGATAGGAGATCCTCAGTCCCTGAGAGGCAGGGAATATCCCACTTTGGACCGCGTCAAGGAAGACTATTGTCCCGCTTGCTAACCCATACACATTTGCCCGGGCTTTCGAGCCTCGACCAAATGCATTTGCTTGCCCTCGCGGATACCGTTTCCACCTGTAATGTCGATTTTGCAGAGAGATTCGCAATAGACGCTGCGAAGAATGCGATAGCCAAAGAGAACTTGACCGGCATTCCTGACCGAGAGACAATTTCAATGGACTCCCTGGACGACTGCGGTTTGCGATTCCTCTTGGCCATGAAACATTACAACTATCTGATACGCTGCTTGCCGTTAGTGCAGAGAGCGCAGTTTCAGAAGCAAGGCATATCGAGTAATAACTTGGTTTGGGCATTCCACTCCGAATCTGAGGAAGAACTGCTCGGCCTGATACCCTCTTACGCAAAGGGACAGCCAAAATGGTCAGTTCTAAAGGAATTGGGAGTCGGATGGTGGATTCGCAGTAATACTGTCCTCAAGAGATCTGTCGAGAGGATCGCGAAGGCTGCCTATCAGCAGAAGCAAGACCCCCTCGACGCTGCTCTGTATTATCTTGCTATGAGGAAGAAAAACTTACTCTGGGGTCTCTTCCGTAATAAGAGAGACGAACGGATGACCACATTCTTCTCGAACAACTTTTCCGAAGACCGCTGGAGGAAAGCTGCGCTGAAGAACGCCTTTGCCTTGCTCGGCAAGCAACGTTTTGAGCACGCTGCCGGATTCTTCTTACTAGCTGGGGCTCTAAAGGATGCTATTGATGTTTGCTTAAATAAATTAAATGACATCCAACTTGCAATGGTAATCGCACGATTGTACGAGGACGACACAACGTCTCCTCATATGCGAAGATTGCTCCACGAGGAGATACTCGGCTGTGACTATGATGGCCAGAATCAAGATATGCATAAAGCACATCCGGATCCATTCCTTCGCAGTATGGCCCTGTGGATACTAAAGGATTATGCAGGATCGCTAAATACATTGCTCTTAACCAATGTCGGGACTATGCACCCTCAGTACAACGACGAGTCGGATAAACCAGAAGGGGCGACCGGTAAGTGTGACATGCCTATCATGTTTCATGTCGCCGATATTATGCTCTGGACTCGCATGATAATTACTGAAACCCTTTCAGCAAATCCCAACGTATTCAACTTTTACGTCTATCTTCGCACCCATCCACTATTGATTAGACAGTACATCGCTTCGACCGCCCAAGACAAAAAGAAGGGCCGCTCGGTCGTGATATCGGGTTTTAGTTACGGAACTGAAACAAAGAGTCAACCCGATAAGCAATTGCTACTGGAAGACACTATCACCCCGTTAGAGAGACAGCTATATTTTACGACGGCTCATGCCCACTTCAAGGCTGGATGCCCCGCACTTGCTCTAGAAGTGCTCTCGAAGCTGCCAAATAAAGTCATGGACACCAACGGCGAAGATTCACCGAGTAAGCTTTCCTCCCTCAGCAATAAGCTTTACTGCCGCCGCGATTAATACGCTAGCGCACCAGTTAGTACACGCTCATATCTGTTACCCATTTCAATAGGTTTGTTGAATAGCCCAACCAAATCTAAATCTCAAGATACTCAAATAGACACAGGCATTATCAGTTGGGACCTAAAGACCGCGGAACCGGGAGAAAACGAAGAAGGTCTAAATTTTTCGCAGAAACTGCATGCCAGATATAATATATCCAGCGTCTTTTATCGTATTTATTCAGCAATGATTTTGCTTGCACAGGCTTCGATTGGTCGCAGTCTGTAACGCGGCATACGACAAACGAGCTAGTGCTTGACTGGGAGGACACTCCTGCAGATAATGACGAAGACGACGAGAGTCCTCCGATGAGCATGAAATTCGATAAGAAAGACACGCTTGTCGGTAATGCAACGGAAAAGGAAGGTACTGCTATGGCGCGGCCTGCATGACGGCGGCGATTTCCGCCGAAGTATATATCCAGCATTAATTCGGAGAATAAGTATATTTTGCCCGTTTCTTGTTTAGAGGACACTATCCAATCTCCGGGACAGTTGGATATTATGGCACAGCAGCTAAAATTTGTCGCGTGCTTAAAAATCTTAATGGAAGAATTGTCGACTCTGGCAACAGGTTTTGAAGTGGACGGTGGTCAATTACGATATCAACTTTACGTCTGGCTAGAGAGAGAGGTCGATGCTCTCAGGCAGTTATGTAGTTATAGCGTCAACTCTGATGGGGATCCCGGCAATGTAGCGGAATGTGCGTGTTCTTAGCATACAACTAATATCAGCAATCCTTCTGTCGCACGCTCCCCGTACTCATTTCAATCCTGTATCTTAGACGAGGGTGGCATGGTGGATGACGTTCAACCGTGCAGGCCTGGAGAGCAGCCAACATTGCATGAAATATTGGTGGCCGAAAAATTGGATTTCGAGGCTAAAGTGCAACGAGCAGCAAGGAGGAAAAAGTGGTTGAAGGGTATATATTTGTCACGATTTATCGTAATCTTTTTTTCATTTGGTCATCGGCTGCCATCACTTCTGTTTCTTAGCAAATGAAACTCTATTGAGAACTTTGCTGTCCTACTGTTCTTTGCACGGAGCATCTGGCGGTGGTCTCGCATCTGTTAGAATGGAGTTGGTCCTTTTATTGCAAGAGCTGCAGCAAGAGAAAACTCAGCAACAATTACTAAGTCCTCTCCCTTTCCCAACGACACTGCCATTGCTAAGCGCGAGTGTGGCTTGTAATAAAACAGTTGTTGCGGATCCAGTTCGACACCTACAGGTATACCAAGGCCTTTACGGCTTCCCGAATCGCGGCTTTCCATCCGAATTTCCAGAATTGTCTGTTCTTGATTCTTGCAGTCCCTTGCGCACGACATGCTGCAAACTCTAGTGGAATTGCGCAGTCCTCCGATGCCAACAAGAAACACGCACTACTGCGAAGTCTTTATAATGAGGGACTTGGCTGTAGCTTTGAGCGCTTGCATCTACCAGTCGCTCTGCGATTCCGACACGTTCGTGATGAAACATCAACAGCCAGACAGGTTCGCCCAAGTTTTACTTCCGCTTGTCTTCGATTGGCTTCTACGAGCAATGGACGACGCCCTCGCTACACGAGAAATTTGCTCCTTTAGTTTTCCAGCGGTGGCTGAAGTGGAGACATTTTCTGGAGGCCATTTGGTGGCATCAAACAGGTATCATCGAAGATATTCGACCGATGATGGTGTTTGCATTACCACGTCCCCATCCAAATGGCCTGGTGTCACCAATCTGCGTGCTCTCCTTGCCCGCGAGAAAGACGAGGATATCCCGAAGCTAAACATTCTCCTCTGCGAAGCGTTCGTTGCGACCTACATGAGTTTATTTGTCTATGCTCTCTCGAGCTGTGACAGTCACATCCTCTATAGACTTGTGGGGCAGCGCTTCGACAACTGTACCTGGTCCTGTCTGTTTGGCGGTGGAGTGAAGAAACTGTTACGCGTTGCGAGCACAAGCAGCAACCAGGTATAGTAAAATCGAGCAAACGAATTGAGTGTGTGTGTGTGTGAGAGAGAGAGAGAGAGAGAGAGAGAGAGAGAGAGAGAGAGAGAGAGAGAGAGAGACTCATCTTTTATTTAAGGGTGCGGGAGGCCCGGGCGCGGTTGAAAGATCAGATAGTGCATCGAGTGAAACGCAAACCACAGCAGCTGGAATGTGGAATACTATGACCTCGTTGACCAAGCAACGCGTCAAATTGAACATGAAATTATTGGGTCAATTCACTGGACAGCAACCAAACATGAAGGAAGACAAGCCTACTTACAGGGAGCAATTTGTCTCCCCGCAGATGAGCATGGTTTCCTACTTTTTAATGAAAGTGAGCAGCATTGTAGCCAGATATTATTGCACAACCGCCAAGCAGATGGATGATCCTAATTGAAAAGTACTGTGTATCATGACAGCCACGAATAGACGGTGAGTACGCCGACGATATCGACTACGATTCGTCAGATTCCGCAGTATCGGATCTGGATACATCCGAGGATGAGGAGGACGTTTTTGAGACAGCCTCGAAGCCAAAGAGCAAACCAAAGGACAACACGGAACACTCAAATCCCAGCTCTTACAGTTGGTGTGTCATGAGATTAGCCATAGTGAAAATGTTGCAACAGCAATTACAGGACTTTTTGAATGTTGCTGGAATAGAAATGCAAGGTAGAGAGGATGCTTGTACGAGAGATTTCTGAAGAACATCAGGTATAAAGTTGAAAGGTTGTATCGTGATGTTGCCGCTTACAGAATTGCCAGTGAGCAGCCCTCTGATCCACGGAACATTGGGCGTGGTTGCCCAGTGGCAGGAGTCATTGCGCGAAGAATTAGAGTGCAGAGGGCCAGCGCCAGCTAATTATATTCTGGGTTGTGCGCCAGATCCTGCTCCAACGCCAGGGAAGCCTGCGATTCACAAGTATCGCTCACTTCTAGAAA
The DNA here is from genome assembly GCA_910593735.2 of Ectemnius lituratus. Classification (NCBI taxonomy): domain Eukaryota; kingdom Metazoa; phylum Arthropoda; class Insecta; order Hymenoptera; family Crabronidae; genus Ectemnius; species Ectemnius lituratus. Next base: position 9,990,237 of record OU343034.1, read on the forward strand.
AAGGAAATACGCCCTTCAAGTAAGCTGCATGACAACTTTCCACTACGGAGGCCTCTCTCCTTAGCAAATGTACACAGTATAGGAAACGCTGGATCGGACTTGTTGCAGTACGCGTATGGCTTCTGCAGCGCCTGCGAATCGTCTCTGGTGTTACTTGATCAGACAAGAATCAGTCCAAGACATCTTCATCCGAGCAGTTTTCGGCAAGCGTAGATCGCTGTCATCGATTTTGGATGGTGGACAGTCAGCTGTGGACAGTGTCACCCGAGGAACAGGGGAGGATAAGGGAAGTGATAGTGGCACGACCAGTTTGCCAGAGCCGGTCCGCATTATTCACAAAGAGCAAGATAGCATCAGCGCCTTTTGCCTGAATCAGGTAATCAACTGGGACTAACGATAATCCTTTTTGACATCTAATGTTACGATATATTTAATGCCCAGGTTAATCCAGGCCTAATGGCGCTGGCCACACCGCGAGAAGTTCAAGAAATGAACATATCGTTACTTCTGGAGCTGCCGTCGTGGCTGGAAGATGAATGCGAATTCGATATCATAAACTTAAACAAGCAGCAAGAGTCCGAGCAGATGCAACCAACTAGTTTTCTGGTGATCCAGGTAAAGGCTAGTCCAAGAGTTAAAGAATTCTGTGGCTCGTGATTTATTTGCTACTAAGATATACATCTGTTTCATCTAGACGGCAGCAGACCGGCCGTTACTTGCGCAAAGTCCGCAATCAAATAGTCCACAGCCACAATCCGGCATCGCTAGTCAGAGCGGACGTGGAGCTAGTGTGGTAAGCTCCCGCTGCTTCTTTAATAACACACGAACAAGATACACTTCATTACCGATATGTTGGTCTTGCCAAAAGTTTACACTTTTGCGTAGTGTGCCCATGCCCCGACTTAACCCGGATGTCTCTGGTTTTTCATACGATGTGCTGTACCACGTATAATACAACCCACAAAGATTTTTCATACTGGGTTAAAAACAGAGTGGGAAAGTCACCGGGGTACTTACCGCTGATGGTTAACTATCCCAATTGGCCAGACAACTTATTAGACACAGTATAACCGTCGAGTCATATCCTATTTTCTTGCGGTGATAATAAGTGGGGAATGCGAAGACGCAATCTTTTTGGTACCTGTATAATAATCGCGATTATGATCCACTCCTTGATTCCCTGCGTTTCAATGCAACCGAAGAAGGGTTCACGATAACTCTTTTCGGTTAAACCCGAATCCACCCTATAGTAATAGAGATACGTCTACTATGTGGTACGCACTGCATTCTTGTGTCACCGGTAGTTTAGCACAACAGAAAATTTCGTGTATTCGGGTGTAAGCGCGATCGCAATAAATCATTGTCTCGGTTCAACTCGTTGTACAAGACTAGAATTGGCTTGTGACGAAGAGCGATTGTGATTGCAATCGTAACAGTGCAAGTGGTGCGTAGCGACAATCCTTGAAAACAGAAAATTAATCGAGAAGCTAGTGCTCTCTGTTTCTTCCGGCCGGCCGCTGGTGCGCGAAACAATCGGTCTCGGAACAGCACAATCGGTCGCGAAGGCAATAATTCTTGTTCAATGCTTATCTAACGTCCAACTTGGTTTGCGTCACTGACCTGGTTGTTCGTTCGCTCGCTCAGATGAAGGGGATGCCCGCTTTCCCTGGCTCCCACGACCTGCGTTTCTGTCAGTTTGTTGCCGATAGGAGCAAACACTTGTTGCAACCGGTGAGACTAACATCTAACAGACCGTAGTCTATCGTAGCGCCAGTTTAATTTTCAGTTCGATTCATTCGTTGGTTATTTCTCAAGCAAAATACTCTTGAATGAGTGTCGCTCTGATTCGTAAGATCCTTCATTCTTCAAGCGAGAGTACGTACGGCAAATACTGGGGGAAGGACCACGAAGAATTTCCACAAAGTGAAATTTGTGGTGACGGCATGACCCGTTGGATCTTACGAATCAGGAACTGCTATAAGTACAACAAATAGTGGTTGCACCACAATTCCTCGATTGCGCATGTTTCATCAACTCCACTGCAAGATGCGTCGCTTAAGCTCTCGACGTAGCACATCATAGTAGTAGAGCAAAGGCAGAGTAGATCCAAAATCTTCTGCACACAAGTGTAAAGCATCGCGCACTATCATATGTATATATAGCGAAGCAAATCCTTGATAATTCTTTCGCTCGAGAGCTATCGCGAATAGCCAATTGGAAACATTTTATTATGCGCAACCCTTTAATTTCAGTGTAAGCTGCGTATTATACTTTACATGATCTTGCATGTATCGGTGTATCTTGTCAAGTATTCCAGTATTGTCATTGCTTAGTGCCATTGCCGAAAATATATAATACTTGTAATAAAACTCCATATGGTGAGCTCTTAACGAACTAAGGGGTAACCATTCGTTACCTTCAAATTCACCGATATTCTGAGGCTTTCTCGCCAATTTTTTTCATCTCTCTCGAAACGACTAGAACACAAGTAATCAATCAGGTATCGGTAGCGAGCCTGAGATTGAGATTGTAAGTTTCGTCGAGTCCATCGGTGAGGTACATACGTGAAAGTACTTGGAATATCTTGTACGTCGGGTCAACGATGGCTAAAAAACGATTTGTTGATCGGTTGAAATGCACAGTAGAATTTGATCGCATGCTACGTATTGCTCGAAAGTACTATAGAGTAGTCTCCCTCAACCAGTGACGGTCTAACATTATGCGTCGAGCTTTTCACCACCGCACCACTGCTTTTTCCTTTTCATTAGCGGCCTTGACTCCATCCCAAATAGCGTAGATACACATAAGTTCCACCACCCATTTCGGAATGTCTCTCCTACCCCCACCCGCTAACAGCGAAACGAATGGACGAATGAATCTCATGAAAATGACAGATTAAGTCCCCTCTCGTGTTAGGAAGTTTGATGTGCATTCTCAATCCTGTATTGCAGAAACACGCAATTGCGAGACTTATTCTCTAATATACCTCCCACTTTTTCCTTCTGACAGATCTTGAAGCACAAAATCGACGGTATCAGAAGAATTTCTTCGCATCCACTTTTGCCATTGTGTAAGCATATATATATCCTCTTTATTGATCTTTCTTAAAAAAATTGACTCTTGGTCATTACTCAGGACCACCCAACTAATTTGACTAACTCGTTCGTTCGTTTGCGCCCTTAGATTTGACCGGTTCTCAAGACGGTTCGGTTTCGCTGTGGGAATGGGGCCATCAAACGGCGGTCGCAACCCCGCGGCCACCGGGTACATTCGCCAAGGTGACCCGCGTACGCTTCTCTCAACACGGCAACAAATTTGGTGTCGCTGATTCGGACGGTCACCTGAGTCTTTTCCAAGTCGCCTGTAGGGAAGGAACGGCGAGGCCGTTCTTTGTAAGCCCGGACTTTTCTCTCCTTCATTTCGTATCCACATAACATAATGGATCGATGTAACTCTTGTTCGGTTTATCTCACTCTCTAGAATTACCAGTGTCACAGCAAGGTCACGTCGGACTTCGTCTTCCTAGGAGCATGTAGTTTAATTGCAACCGCTGGCCACGGTTCAGAAGGTCGAAATGTTGCGCTTTGGGATACTTTGCTTCCACAAAATAAATCTCTCATACAAGGTAAGGTACACATACTTATTTCCAATTGTTAACGGACCCTGTTAATCGTACTCGTTAATCTTGATTACGCGATTTACGCTCTACGGGGTCAGGCTTCACATGTCATGATCAGGGTGCTAGTTCCTTGATATTGGCACCGCAACATCAACTGCTTATAAGTGGCGGAAAAAAAGGCGATATCAACATATTTGACGTGCGCCAGCGGCAACAACGACATCGCTTTCAAGCGCACGAATCAGCAATCAAGTGTTTGGCGCTTGATCCACACGAGGAGTTTTTTGCCAGTGGCGCAGGAGACGGTGACATAAAGGTACGACTCGCCCCACCTTATGTCCCCCTTAGCTCATTATCTATGGCTTTCATTATCGTCCTTCTAGATATGGGGTTTGACCGTCCATTCTCTATTGTACTCTTTCCCCGGTGAACATCCACGATCGAGCTTCTTTAAAAACATAGGACAGGTAAAAACGCTTCACGCACCGTTTTCTAAATTCTTGTGACAACAATGCTAACATGATTTTCAATATTCAAGGGCGTAACACAAATACACGTCGATCCGGCGGGTCGCCTATTCTCCTGCGGAGCGGACGGTTCCATGAAAGTTCGCCAGCTGCCGGAACGTGATTGCGTTGTACACACCTTGTACTAGACATGAAGAATTGATGTTTCGTGATTATTCAGTGACATCGTCGCATGATGGAAATCGTGTGGGAGAGCTTCTGCAGGCAATGAGAAGAAGTAACAAATAGATCTCGTATAAATGTTAATCGACAGAACAGTTCGTACACACACAGAGTGTACGTTACGAACGCGTTCAAGCTTGTGGTATAAAAGCACTGCCGGGAAAAACGTCATCCGGTGGCATAAAACTCCTCTGGTAAACTAGAATGACTCTTTCTTGCGATTTATCCTGTGCTTGCATCATAGAGAGTATTAGAATGTTAACGGCACTGAATGCGCCGGAACGTGCCGATGAGGGGCAACTAAAATGCTCCATCGCATAAGACTACTGATAATCCTCAATAGAATCTTACGGCATATTACGACTGTGCCCCGTTATATTGCAGTATTTACAATATTATCAAAAAGCGTGTTGTACACGATGTCTGCGATATATGCCAGTTGCCAGTCCTTGTTTCATATTCGTCGATGCGGGCATCTGTGCATGCGATAGTAAAACGTCCGGAAACAAGGACAGAGAAGCGACCCCGTAAACGATCAGCAAAATTATGGAAATGCCCCAGAAATACAGTGTGTGCATTATCATGAGTAGAGAATGTATATCGTTTACGATAAGTCAATGTGAGGGGTTGCATAAATGTATTTTTCCCGGTACGTAAAGAGTCATAATGATGTTGGAAAACTGTTAAGCAAAATGTCAAGATTGGATACCAATAAAAAAAGACCAGTCAACACATTGTACGATACTTCTTTTATCTATTTCGTGACAGTTAAAGAAGTACATGCAGCTTTGTGAACACTTATAATTATGTGCTTGGATCAGCCAAGGACGTTTTCTAAAAGCATCCTTCTCCATCATCAGTTGTAAGTTGGAAATTCTTTCCTTAATCCTCCACACTTATTATGGCCGACAGCGCTCTAAGAAGCGCGGATACAGGCACACATCTCTTATATGGTATCGATTCAACAGCCAACAGATAAATCTCTCGAGTCCCAACCCATAACCACCGTGGGGACAACTACCATACTTCCGCTAGAAATGTACGACGTTATAAGTAAATACAATTGTCGTGAAAAGTGCATTGTCAGAATACACGAAAGATTCAGCCTCGTTTTACCATACCTGATCAGTATACCAATAGTAAGGCTTAGGGTCAATGTTTTCCCGGCTATATCCTTCTATCAGCTCCTCGTAATCCCAAATACGCATCGAACCACCCACAATTTCTCCAACGTTCGGCAAAAGAACATCCACAGATTCAGTGAGGCGCTTATCTTCCGGACAACGTACCATATAAAAAGACTTGATTTCCGCGGGGAAACGGCAGAGCATGATCGGTTCGTTGATCGCATCCGTCATTTTCCTTTCTGGCATTTCTGGAATGTCCTTTTAAGCACGGTATTCGTATAAGTTGCAATATATTAACTGCAATATACATATTTCCAATAGATTTAACTATGTTAAGGAATGGGAGGTACCTCTCCAAACTCATAGAAACTTCCATCCTCTTTTCTAATATCATTTGCACGCAAATACTCAATCGCATCGGTATAATTCATTCTCTTGAATGGCTTCTTTGGCACCTTAAAGTCAGGATTTAATTCTTTGACAAGGTGACCAAGTGGCGATTTCAGGACTCGGTCAACAACATCGCATACGAGATCCTCCAGTCGATCCAATAAATCGTCAAATGTTATGAAGGGACATTCCGCCTCAATATGCGTATACCTGCGAGAAGTATAGATCGTCAATAATGGTCGATCCATCCCTATTTTAAGCTTTTACAAACTCTAAGTTCAAGGTAAATGAGGTATTTCGAGAATTACTCGGCCAAGTGTCGTCGTGTCCTGGATTGTTCTGCTCTATAAGATTGTGCAACACAGTAAACATCTCCCATAGCAGGAATACAGGTTTCCAAATAGAGTTGAGAGCTTTGTGTGAGGAAGGCTTCCTCCCTAGGAAAAAAATGTTCGATTGCTGCCTTTCTATGGCATTGAGCTAATTCTCATTGACATGTATTGGAAGGATCGGGGATTACCCAAAATAATCTAGCTTAAAAAGAGTAGAGCCTCCCTCGACTTGCGTTTGCACTAATGTTGGCGGCGTTACCTCCCAATAACCCCGATCTTTGTAGTGATCGCGAAATACTTGCATCAATATCGACCTCATTATCAGTATACGGGATGTCTGAAGAAAACGATTGGCATTTACTTATTAACGGACACTTTGAAGTATCTATATAAAATTAGTCTCCCATACATTTTCTCCGCGAATCATTATATGTCGATTGTCTAGCTGAACATCTGGGAGAGCTTCTTCATTGAGAATTGAATCAGCACCGCCAGGAGGAGCAGGCCCAATTAAGTTCCAGAAATCTACATGTAACTCATGACCATCAGGAGCCTATGGAAAGAAAACCTATTGTAGAGTGCACATTCAATGAGTAATAAATCTTGTAGATTCTTCACCGTACAGTCTTTCCTTCTGGTACAATCTCCAATGTACCAAACAATTCTACCGATGCCTCTGTAGAAAGAGTAAGAGCATCATATGTCTGGCACAACAAATCATTCAGCACACACTGTAGAAAGCCAGTACCATCTCTCAATGTAATAAACATAAGTGCCTTGCCTGTAAACATATAGGTGAATAATATAAGTTATTGAATTGACTTCATTCTTTCGATCGTCCTATACCTTGCCGCCGAAGTCTATGTACCCATCCATACACCTTAACCCTTTCACCCCTATGTTGAATTGCTTGCTTTATTTTAATGCAAGAAGCTGCTGGCAAGGAGTCATCCTCCTTGATAACAATTGATTTGGCATCCTCCAAATTCTTATATCTTTTCTCTTCATCCTCTTGCAGCTTTTTTTGCTTATCCGCATCCTTGTACTGTTCGCGTGCCCATATCTTGTGTACCTTTTTCAGTTGCGATTTCGACGCCAACTCATACTTTCTCCCTGGATCGCGCGAATCTTGATACATGGGTGGGAAAGGCTCTATCTTTGCGTGTCGCATAGCGTGTAAAATAGTTTTAAAAGGATTTTCCACCGATCCATCCCCGGTCTCATCATTGCCGCTCTTCTCAGAGGTATAGATTCCTTCAAAAAGATTAAGGATTGACTGAGTAAATGTCACCAATTCGATCAGTAGGTGCTCATCCGGGTGTCTATCCCAGAGTGATGCAATATACACGCGCACTCGACCATTGATTCCAATGAAACTTGCTATTCCAATCGAATCTATTCATTACAGTTTATATCGCAATCCTAGTTCCCACAACCTCCCAATTGTCTTTCAATTTTACCCAACGTGGTCCAGATGTTTTTCTAATACTTGCTTGATTTAAAACACTGCCAGGCAGTAAACATTCATTCCAACCGCACGTACGTACCTAATGGTGGGCTACACTCTTTCGACTCTTTCTCTGGCATTATTAATAATATCTAGGCAGATCAACTTTACTTTTACAATAAGGCCAATGAGCTCCAATACTGCTGATTGATCACTTGCCACGATATCACACACTTGCGCTGCGACTCCAAATGATTGATACCAATTGATACACTCTGCTTACGTCCTGCTGACACACCGGTTCCACCTCTGCCGGATGTCTTCAAATCTTAGACCGAGGCCGACAGAGTTCGGCGCATCCCACCGTGCCCGTCATGCGCAAAAGCACTCTGTTTGAGCGGGCTGTTTGAAATAAGGCTCCGTTATTAAATCGGAAATAAAGGTTATATTGTTGTACAATATATCTAATGTATAGTATATTGACTATATACTGGCGTGTATAAATGCTATGGGACTATAACCATTAATTATTAAAGTGTAGTTGTATCAGTACTGCGTATATACTATCCAAAAGTCAACCGAAAAAGATAAATTTTCGATTTTTCGAAGGTTCTCGGACACATATATATATGGCACGTAAAAGTGACATTTCCAGCTGTTACACACGTACAGTCTTTTAGCCCTCTAATACTATATTTGGGTATTAGGACTTTTTATCAGGTCTTTTTCACTATTAGGGCTTTTGTTGCTATTATATCTGATAGCCTAGGGCTTTTTCAAATGCTAATTTTTAGTATTTGTTAATTAATCGGTAAGCCGCCGATATCTGTCGTAATTCACGCCGTGTAGTGCTCAGCGACACATGACACAAGTGACATTACACAGCTACCAAAACAATTACGCAATGTCGGTATTACCGATAATTCGATATGGTAAAAAGCTGATTCCATCACCCTGTATATACATATATACTGTGGTGTGGTGGTGTGCGTGCAGAGGCAGTATGATGCAAGGTAAAAGTATAAGTATAGATAGGGACAAGGACAGAGCTAGACAACATCATCTTCAAAGTTTTATGTGTACCAAAAGATATATAATACTTGTCTTTTAAGTTTTGGCATTTCCGAGGAAGCATTATATGTATTAGAGAATTAAGCGTGCCTGCCAAATAGAGCTCGCGCAAGTATCTTAAGAGCAGATGAACCTCGTCGCCAATAGTGCGATAACCTATTTGAAAGGCACTAGTTCCCTTCCGTAATTCACGATCGAGTAGACGCATGAGGAAATTAGAAACTCCTTGAGCTTATCCACGTGTCGGATTTGCAAGGCTTGACATTTATTGCAGAGATCATAACAGCGGACGGTTTAAATATGCAATTTTTCACGTGTGCCTGCATTATGGATAAACTGTGCTGAGTGGTTTACAAACAGAGCGAGTGATAAGATGTTCTTTTATGCGGATATTGCCAGCAGCAGTGAGAAATGGCTGAAAAGGAAGCAAAAATCGAATACGTGTCGGAGCCTTGTCCCATCAAGCCCCGGAAAATTGGCCCTCAAAATGTGGTCACGCGATTAAAGCGTCGCGAAACCTTTGGCTGCCCGTATCCGGGTACTCATGTTCATACTGCCCGACAATTCTATCAAAATGTCTTTCCGAATTTCACTGTTATGAATGTGGAGAAGCCACCATGCTTTTTGAGAAAATTCAGCCCCGATGGACGATATTTGATTGCCTTTAGTGCCGATCAGACATCTATCGAAGTCTACGAGTATAGAGGGGCATCTGCTGCTGGTGATTTGCTCGCAAATTGTGAAGGAGAATATATTGGTCACAAGAATGATGAGCAGAGCTTTCATATTAGGAGTAACATATTTAGCAGATTCTTCAAGGCCAAATGGGTGGTCAACGTCGCTCAAAGCAATGAACAGTTGAATCGAGAATGTAGCTTGTTCACGGATGATGGGAGATATGTCATTGTTGGCTCTGCCGCACATATCCCGGATGAGCTAAGGCCGCATTTCTATCAAGTACGTATGATTGGATAATGTTAATGCAGATTAATGCTGTTGCACGCCTCAAGCAGGACATTTTTCCTTTAAGATTTACTCGAATAATGAAGCCTTAACTCCAAGTCCTAGGTCCCCGCTAGAGGATTATAGTTTACATTTAGTGGACCTTAGAGGAGGAAAATTGTGTGATACTAGGCATTTCAAAGTTGACAAAATTTATTTGTCACATAATCAAGGTTTGTTCCTTTTACAAGCCGCCTATACAGGTTTGAGTAATTGTGTGTTACGCATTTGCATTCAGGTCTTTATCTGTACAAAGATATACTAGCAGTATTGTCGGTACAACATCAAACAATCCATATATTCCAAATTCTCGATGGTATGTTCATCAATGTGAGGACAATTGGAAGATTTTGCTTGGAAGATGACGCATATCTGGTGAGCAGCGCTTGTCCAGGTGCGAATTGCCGTCCATTCCGAGATGTAACAATAAATAGCCTCAAGCATAAGTTGTTAGTGTATTTATATAAAAGAGCATCATATATAAGCGACACAACAAAGGACCCTTATGAACTACGACGCTTTTACCAATACTTTGATCAGGTACGCCAACCTCTTCCTTCTTGCCCTTTGGATAGCCAAACATTGTGCGAAACTATACTATCATTACATTTTTCAATATTACTCCAGTTGAATTCATTGCGTATGTGGAAAATGCAATTATTGGACACCAATCACATATTGGTAAGATATGCAAGCGAGGAAGTAGCGACGCTTCAAGCGAATGAACCAAACGCACAACCGGCATTACTAGTTGTATACGACATGGTCTCCGCGAAAGTACTTGCCGCGTATGACAATGCATCGACTCAATTGTTAACACAATTCGAGAATTTCAGTGACTTCTTCAGGAATGCAAGAATGAGCACAGACTGTCAGTATATGTGTTCGCCTTCTAATAATATATATGCGAGGTGGGTATAGCCCTGTGTATTATTTTTAGCCAATTCGTATGCCGATATCTTTGTGGTTTTACTACCTTGTTGGAGGAAATCATTCCAGATTATTGCAACAGCGATTCAAGCAGACAATAGTTAGTGCCCGATACGGCGGAATCACGGAAGCAACAAAGAGATTGCTTGCCCAACTGCCAATATGCGCTCAGTCCTACTCCAGTTCGCCTTACCTAGATCTATCCTTGTTTTGTTACGACGATAAATGGGTCTCGATGATGGAACGCCCCAAGGCATGTGGGGAACATCCTATTCGGTAGGCCCAATTCCTTTTGCTATTCCTTCAACCATATGGTCTTATGCATCAATTTTGTTTCAATTTTGCAATATTTGTGCGCGCAGGTTCTATGCTCGAGATTCAGGTTTATTGAAATTCCGTATGTACGCGGGAATGTTGGGCAGAACGACGCCGAATTCAGCGCGACGTTTAGTCGCGTTTACTTTTCATCCAACCGATCCTTTCGCGATTTCGGTCCAGCGTACAAACGCGGAATATATAGTCAGCTTTCACGTCAGACATGTTTGAAACGCTGTGCCCGTGGTACATCTAAGTATGATGTTAGAATTTGATAAAGCAGAACTACCTCTTTAATCTCTCGTGGGACGATCTCATTGTATGTGGACCTTCACTACGATCAGGGAACTTTTATACACGTATCTCTTGTAAATAATGATGGAAGCTTTAGTGTAATATTAATGACTGATATTTAATTACGTAATCAAATACTGAAATTCCTATTGCTTAAATCTATTCCCCATTGATACTTAATTTTCTATCGAATTCAACTTTGTACTACATTGGACTTGGCAGGCAGGCTTGTGCTGCTCTGTAAGGAAGTGCAGTTGTAGATAGGAATACATTAAACAAATTAATGCCATGTCAACCTCCCAGGACATTAGGAATTCTTGAATTTTTTACTGCGCATGTTCGGACGTGTAGTGGAAGACTATATATATATTGTTATGTAGATTTTAGAAATCGGTTTATATATAGTATTAATGAATTCGCAATAAAATAATTTCTATACCTATTAGTTTCATTCCATTCATATTTGTTTGAATCTCAAGAGAGTGGCTTGAGTCTCATATGGCATAAAAGTACTTATATCCCGTACAGCAAAATGTTAACAAAATGAGCTTTTATAAAGATCTCTTGATCCTAAAATCTGATATCCGAAATGTCACAGAAAGATACCTTAAAGAGGTCTGGCAGATCTCTTATGTCCAACTTTTCAGATTTCTTTCAGAACTCTGTATGAAGATATTGAAAAGATAACATGTTCAACAGATCTAAAAGATGTGTAAATTGAGACCAGAAATGTTATCGCATTTGTGACGCTTATAGTGGGAGAATTCCGACGTTATGAAGACTGAAATAATCCATATTCAATAATTTTTTTTATTTCATATATAAACCAAACACAGAAACGTAAAAACGCACATATACACATATTTAAATTGTGTTTCAAACAGTGGCAGAGGCGGTGAGAAAATAATTCAATAATATGTCCTTGTATCCGCTATACCCTTGATTAGTTAGTTCTTAAACATCAAAACTATTAATAAAATATTAACTTATTAATCGAAGTTATTAATCATAACATAATTAGATACGCACACAGAAAGGAGCACTGGCAAGTGCTACAAGTATTATACTGTATAGCTTTTATATTATGGATTATCCATTTTTCTTTTACTTGTCCTTTGGAAGCCAATCTCTAGTATGCTGGTGCCTGTACTCTGTCTATATTTGAAACCTTCCAAATCTTCACCATGGGTACTGCAAACACATTAAATATTAAAAAGTAAAATTGAACTTACTGACTCAAGATTGCCAATGAATGGAAAATTAGAAGTAAGAAAAATAGCTGCTTTGAAGATTTTCATGACCATCGGAGTTGCTTCGTATGCATGTAATGTTGAATTCATTCTGGAGAACCTCTTGTATTTATTTTCATGTTCTTCTATACACACTGAACTTGTACTCAGAGAGTTGCTTTCTCATCCATTTGAATTAGAATTACTTTCATTCGAATTACTGTCAGAGTTACTACTGCACTGATCACTGATCCTCACAAGTCCAATCATAATTTAGAGAATCGTTTTGCACATTTTGAACACCTTTAATATATATATTTAATATATATATAAATTTATATTTTCTGGGCCTTGCACATTACCAGAATTTTGAAGTTCACGGAATAGTTGCCGCAGATGCCTATTCTTCTGACTTCTGTATAACTCGTCAAATAATTTGCGTTTTAGCATTTTACATGTATTTAAATATTCTATTTTTCCTGTATAATTGGAGTCAACGTAATAGTTTTTACCATAAGGGCGCGTTGTCCCGAAAAGTCCCTGACGAGTCTACCGAGCAAGAGTGCGAGCAGGTGCGATTGAGCGCGATCAGTCGGTCTTTGTCTTACACGACCATCGCAAGAAGACCTTTCGAAAAAGATATCGTCCTGACCTTTTCTCACCCTCTCTAAAAGATGTCGTGAAATAGTTATTCATTTTTTTCTGAGCTCCCTTAATTGCTGTGCATACACGAGAACCAACTAACGTAGTGTTTGACTATATATATATGTATACATATATATATATATTTGTACGCATCGTATTTAGATATATTTCGAATTTTACGACTATAATATTATTAGAAATGAATTGTTGTCAAAGTAGTATATGAAAAAACTGTGGTAATGGGTTGCGTGCTTCACACTGATTAATTATATACAGTACGCGACAAATGCTTGCATATCCTTCGTCATTGCGCTCTTGTCAAATTCGCCGTCTTCGTCTCTGTAGTTTGCGCTGTAAGAATTTCACCTGCTTTACTGCATATAAACACAACAGATAACCTTCGCCGTATTGCGACTGAATACGCGAAACTCTACAAGAAAATGTCAGAACGTGATTGAACTGTCGCTGGGTTTGAGTGTCGTATCACTTAAACTAAAAATAATACTTTTTGGAGTTCTTTGTACAGAATGGAATTTATGCAGAAGTTTATAAGTCACAATTTTCGATACTCCCTGCTCGAAGTAACTAAGAAATACTATGCGCAGCATGTGAGACATATCAGGTAATTGAGTTCTTTTAAGAAGATGCGGGGTTATTAGAAATGCTTATATTTTCTTCGTTTCATCGATGTATTGCGTTTCAACTGTTCTTTTCTGAAGTTATACAATTCCATATTTTAATCATTTTGTGGAGTTATGCTTTGGATGACTTTTGGGTTATATCATCTTCCAGATTGGCAGAAGTGGGAAAATTAGAAACTCCAAAATTGCAGGGCAACTATGAGACGGGCCAGCTAATTCTGCACAGGGTTTTTGGATATCGTGGTATCATTTTATTCCCATGGCTCGCAAGGGTATATGACAGAGATATACCATCTAAAAAAGGAGGGTTGGTATACATGTTAGATGTGGTATTAGAAAGAAAAGTATGATTACAGTATTAAAGTCATTTAATTCTAGACAAGATCATGATAATTTTCAAACGGTAGAAAAAGAAGTAAAAGGGAGAACACATACATTTTATCAAGTGTTAATTGATCAAAGAGATTATCCCTTTATCGTAAGTTTCCATAGCAAGTTTGTGTATTTTACATGGAATATGATGAATACAGTATTAAATTTGTTATACAGCGCGCCCAAACAGAAGCAGTAACATTTTTGGGTAATCAAGATTGTAGTAGGAGTTTGTATGCTATACCAGGATTAGATTATGTAGCGCATGAGGATGTGCTGCCATATACTACAAATGAAAAAATGCCACTGCAGCATGAGCTCTTTGACAAATTCTTAGCATACAATCCACACAGAGACCCGAGTTTTATTGCACAGGAAACTCTCAAAGCTTGGCAGAAAAAAAATCATCCTTGGCTGGAACTGTCGGATGTACATAAGGAAACAACAGAAAATATTCGTGTTACTGTTATACCATTTTACATGGGATGCAGAGGTAACCAAAATATATCTGTGCACTGGGTATGTATATTTGTCCAGTTATCAAATAATCAAGACATACAGTAACATGCTAGAAAGAGAAGAATTAACAATATTGTATCTATTACAGTGGCGTTATTGCATTCGCCTGGAAAACCTTGGTGAATTGAGTGTTCAATTGCGAGAACGGCATTGGAGAATATTCAGTCTTTCGGGTACACTGGAAACTGTTAGAGGAAGGGGTGTAGTAGGTCAGGAACCGGTCCTTTCAAAAGCGATACCAGCTTTTCAGTATAGCAGTCATGTTAGCTTGCAAGCCCCAAGTGGACACATGTGGTATATTCATAGCATCATTTTGAACATTTATTCAGTAGTATTAAAGATACCATTTCATGATGCATTTATCTTTTAGGGGTACATTCAGGATGGAAAGAGAAGATGGATATGCTTTTGATTGCAGAATTCCCCCATTTTCATTAGAATCAAAAACAGAAGAACCACCAACATCGAACTTGACTTCTCCCAATGTAGATTCATGAGACAAAGTTGTAAATTTTAATACATGAAGACTTGTGGAAGTGAATGTTTGTTTTATATTAAGTTGTAAAAAAAATTATTTGTATCCTAGGGTTATAATACCAATAGACTGTAGAGTAATTTTAAATATTGGTAATAAATATAATATATCACGTCCCTCTCTTTTATCTTATTAATGTTTATATTATCTCTCGATATTATAGTTGTGATGTTCATAAAAGATATTGAAGTTTCATATACAGAATTGAAGTCAGAGGTAATACGTATAGGTATCTAGACTGAACTGAAGAGTCGAAAGTCGAATGAAAATGGACTATAGATATACCCTTTCACTATCTCAAAGGATCTATAAATATACGAGTATGATTTTCGGAAATACAATCACTCTTGCATGCATATTGTGTTATTCCGTTGATAATAGAAGCGCATGACCAACCGCAACATTGGATAGTGAGTTAACTGAACCCTATTGGCGAAATATTAAAATGCTCATATAGATAGGCGTATATGAGCAGATAATATATATAGTACTGCGATTTTATATTAATAATAAGGAATGTACCCAAGTTGAAACCCCACTTAAGATGTAACCGATAAACACCGAAGCAAGATATCAGTTAATCTTCATTTGTATGTGCTACAATATATATATATATATATATATATATATATAGAAATTTATCGCTGTTTTGTCTTCAAGTTTATCGGCGGGTGTGCGCACCTTAGTACACATACGCGGGGACGTATGCCCGTAGCCATACGATCATATAAAGGTCACAAATACATAAAAGGGGTGTGCTTGGTTGCTATATATATATAAATTGTATATAAGAAAGCAGCTGCCATAAGTCCACCGTGGTGAAGTCCTACATGATAGTTGTGTGGGTCCATAGTTACGCTTGAATTTGTTAAGAGCGCAAGTAGGAGAGACAATTCATCGCGATGGTTGCCTGTGAGTTTTTGCAAAAGTAACTATGTTTATTAGCAATTGCTATTCTTGGTGTTACCGTCATATACAATACGTTACTACATTTCTGTTGGCGTATTGACGAATGCATATGAAAAAATGTATCACTCCCGTTCTTATCGTTATTCCCCTTTATAGACAGATGATTTGAATTCCAAGTAGTTTATAGTAACATATATGTAACAGGAGGAAAGTCTATCTTATCAGAGTGTTAATCGAGTTAAATAGGACATTCATTTAAATCCCATATGTAAAACAATTTCTGATCCACCCGTCGAAATCTTCACTCGTAATTATGAGTATAAAAACAATATTGATACAATTGTTAACGTTCCACTCTCGGTTGAAATCGGCACCGACAGCGGCTACTGTCATGACGTTCAGCATTTGCAGTACGCCAGAGCTGTAAATTTTTGTAAGATTGGCCGCAACCTATTCTGGAACGCGTAGTGATTCCACGTAATAAACGGCAATACTGGTTAGATAAAACTTTGAAACTGGGAAAGAATTCGAAACGCAAACGTAATAAATGCGTGAGTTCTATATTTTAGATTGAGGTTATAAGCTATTACACTGCAATATTGAATAGTCGCGCAGTAAGATAGTAAAAATGACACATGTGCGATCACTTTCGGAATATCAAGGTTTAAGCCACAGTTCAGTCATTTAATTTAGAATAGCTGATAATAAATTTGAAGTATATATAGAAGTGGTATAAAACGCACTGGAAAAACTCATTTGTAATATTTTCTTTAAAGCAGCTGGTGTTTTGACAACAGATGTCCTAAATCAGTTCCACTACAAATTTTTTGCGGATAGTCGCAATGTATTCGCACAGAACGTGTGTGCGAGATATAGTCCGTTGGAGGTTTGCATCTCGCGAAAAACGTTGCAGGAAACTCAACATGTCTTCACTAACAAAATCGAGTTAGAAGGAAAACCTGTAACAAATCAAAAAAAGTCTGGACGCTGCTGGATATTTTCCGCCTTAAATGTTATAAGAACCGTTTTTATGAAACAATACAATCTCGATGATTTCGAATTTAGCCAGGCCTATCTATTTTTCTGGGACAAAGTAAATACATCTACATTAAAAGAAGCACAAGTATTTGTTTACTGAAATGTTAATAAATAATTATTGCAGGTTGAGCGTTGTAACCACTTTTTACACACTATTGTAAGAACTGCCAAACAAAATGAAGCAGCAGATGGACGTCTAGTACAATTTTTACTAGGCGACCCTATATGTGATGGAGGTCAATGGGATATGATTGTGAACCTTATAAACCGTCATGGTCTAGTTCCAAAAACATGTTTCCCTGATTCGCACAACAGTGAAAACACCTCACGCATGAATGTAATCTTAAAGAGCAAATTAAGAGAATATGCCAAAGTTTTAAGAGATTTAGTTTCTACCGGGGCATCAGATGAAGCCATAAAATCTGAAATTCTCGAGCAAATGACTATAATTTACAGAATAATTGGCATTTGCTTGGGTGTGCCAAATAAAACATTTACTTGGGAATATTATGACAAATCAAAAACTTATAACTGCATCGGGCCCATTACCCCACTTGAATTTTACATAAAATATGTGAGACCTCATTACAATGTGGATGATAAAGTATGCTTAGTGACTGACCCACGACCAACAAGTCCATATGGTCAGCTTTACACCATTGACTGCTTGGGAAATGTTGTTGGTGGGAGACCAGTACTGTATAACAATCAACCATCTGAGTTGTTAATGAAACTGTGCGCAGATAGCATAAAACAAAATGAACCAGTTTGGTTTGGGTGTGATGTGACTAAAAAAATAAGTTCAAAGTATGGCATACAGGATCTAAAAGTATTGGATATGGAGTCTGTCTTTGGTACTGACATTCACGTAAAGCTGTCCAAGGCTGACAGGTTACTTTATGGAGATTCTATGATGGGACATGCAATGACATTCACTGCAGTATCAGTTGATGTAAGTCATTTAAAATGACATGGTGGTAGTTTCTAAAAAAGTCTGCGTACATACCTACATATCATTTTATTTTACAGGGAAATGGTGGGATTCAGAAATTCCGAGTTGAAAATTCATGGGGTGAAGATCATGGTCAGAAAGGATATCTGGTATTAACAGCTGATTGGTTCTCAGAATTCGTATTTGAAGTAGTTATTGATAAGAAATTAATACCCAAAGAGATTATGGATATATTTAATAAGGAACCTGTTGTTTTACCTGCCTGGGACCCAATGGGCACACTTGCTCACTGATAATAATATTCGATTTATGTTTTAACAATAGTTTTTCAGTCAGGAAAAAACCTATGAAGCATTTAAATTAAGTATTATGTGAAATTTCAAGCACAGTGTTATAATAAAGTGTAATAAATTTAGATTCTAAGGCGTTGTAGTTAATATATCGAAAATCATCAGTAGGGTTGTATTAATAAATTATAAGCTGAAGAATATTTGGTGACTTATACTATTGTACATCTTTGTGTAGATCTCCAAATAAAACTTTAAAGTAACAAATGTTTCTGTATGAATGTTTTTAGTTTTAATTTATGCAAGAAAATACACTACCTAAACTGTTCTTACTTTTTCTTTCGTTCCTTCCTTTGCAAATAACAATATCTGAGCTTGGCCCATATACCTTGACACATATTTTGTAAACGAATGTCCTTATATTCAATTGCTAATTTATAAACAGATCTCACTATTTCCTTTGGTGTACTATAATGGTTCCTTTGTATCATACTTAAGGCTGCATATAATTTGCAACGTGCTATAAGTAAAGGATCTCCAAGTTGGAGTGCCAACTGAAATTGTCTTGCCGAAATTTTTCCTGCCATTTCAGCCTGCACAAAAGGACCGCATCGATTATTTTATCAATGATTTAACAAAGTTGAGAATAGAAACTTACACAGTATTGGAATTCATCCCCCAGAGCAGAAAAAGCACCACCTAAGGTCGACAACCAAGACATAGCATAATCAATTTCTCTCCTTTCTAATGCCATTATCGTTAATCTGTAACACCTAAAATTAAAAATATGTGCCATAGTGAGCTACTTATACAATACAAATGAACTATATTAATATACTAATCCTTTTCACTTACCATTGGTAATCTAAAAATTGCTTTCTAGGAGTTCGTAATCTTATGAGGATTTTATTCAGACTTTTGATATTCATTGATTTCTCTATAAATTGTAATAATTGGCGTAATGCACTTCTTCGGTAAACGTCCGAAAGTGTAATTGTAGCTATGTAAACTGAGACCAAGTATGCGTTATAGCCTGCTTTGTTTAAACACACATAGCTTATTTGTCTTCGCTGCTCACTGTCAGCATTCACAGTATCGCGGATTTGCCGAAACTTTTCATTTGCAACGTTTTGTTCATACCGAATGGCAGTATCCGATGTAACTATGAGACTGTCAAAAATCGTGGAGCC
Organism: Ectemnius lituratus; assembly: GCA_910593735.2. NCBI lineage: Eukaryota > Metazoa > Arthropoda > Insecta > Hymenoptera > Crabronidae > Ectemnius > Ectemnius lituratus. The sequence goes on from OU343034.1 coordinate 10,009,770, forward strand.
TCTATGTATAATTAATTTCACCGATGAATCCATTTTTCTTAATTTTTATTACTTAACATTGCTTTCAACTTGAACTGGCATCACAATCGATGCGCCTAGTGGTGCCTACGTGCCTCGTGATATTATAAAGTGCGTTGGATTGAAATCTTTTCGTTGCAAAAGCAGTTGCGTCCAAGCAATGGAAATACATTTACGTAGTTAGCCTTTTACATGTATATTAAATGGCACTGTAGTTTGCGAATATGGCTTCTCGACACTTTAAGAAAAATGTTTTATTCTGCAATCCGTAAAAATTTACGAACATAGAAGTCCCTATTTGATGATTGAATATAGTTTTAAACAATCCTAAGAGGTAACAAACTGATACAGGTTAATACTGCATGGCCATGAGATGGTAATGTGTATCATGTACATATAACATATATCGTACAAAATCGGGTAATGGTGGGGCTGATACGCGATAGGATGATGCGAAGATTAAAACTTGTGGTCAATCATCGAACAGGAATCCCATTTCTTGATTTATCTTGGGGTTGATTTTATCCAGGACAAGCAATGCATTCAGGTTAAACTGTACAATTAATCACAATTAACCATATCAATTAAAGTTTCAAAATAACGTCTCTGGCGGCTCTACCGGTAGGTGCGAATCCCTATATAAAATCGACATAGAATAGATCATAGAAAAATGAAATTCCCAATATTTATAAAGAATCCTCCGAACGCGGTGTAGAAGTAGTATAGGTATATTTGATCCACTTTTAGTTGTGGTCCATTTTGTAGTTGATGGACAGGGTGGTCTAGGTTTTATTTACAGCACTGTGCGCTGTGCGCGATCGCGCATTTATTGGCGTTTCCCAAACTCCATCCAGCCAGTAGCGTTCCCTTCTGGTGAACACACCTTCACTGCGAACAAATGAGAAGCCAGACCAATCTTGACACAGTGCGGTAATTGCGGTAATGGTTTGCCAGCTGAACTTTAATTATACTCTTTCTAGCGACTTTTCAATTAAAATAAATGTTACGACTTTAAAATCCAGACGTCTTTTATTTCAAGCAATTGTCCCCAATAAAAAATGGATGGGAGTATGAAATATTTGAAAATAGAAAGGATGCGCGCTTCAGTTCGTACGCCGCTGAGTCCCTACGGATACCCCACCTTACGACTTCGCCAGAGCTTTGAGGAGCTAGCCACCTCTATTGGTATTGGGGTCTCCGACTCAATCGTGGCAGGTTGGATTTACCCCATTTATCACTGAAGAAGTAATCGTAATCCCCAGGCGAAAGGCAGTGCGAGAATCAGAGAAGTTCGGCCGATTACTTCTCAGTGAGGAAGATTGCGGGAAGCCTGTCGCCAGGCAGGATAGCCTTCCTTTTCTACAGACAGTGCGTTCGATCCTGACATTCCATTGAAGAGACACGCGACCGCGAGTTATGGCGTTTTTGAGAACGGTGCCACGGTGCTGTGCCGGCAAAAAACTGGCGAAATCGGTGCCGCTGCCGGGTGCGATTTTCGAGAATGTGACGAAGTCGTCGGTGCAATTAGTGCAGGTTCAAGAACGCAGTTATACCACCGGCACATCTCCTGACGCGAAGCCGGTTCCGCGGCAGATCGATCCACTGGATTTGAAGTTTAACGACCCGACCGCAGCTTTCAAGAGTAAAACCACCAAAGAACTCATTCGCGCTTACATAGTCTACCAAATGTGTTCTATTGAGTACATCGTCGAGAATAATATGAAGGTGGGTTCTCTGGACGATACATACGCATTCCTCGAACTCATTTATCATCAAGCCTTCACTCAGCACGCTCGGAAATGATTCCTGCGGGCCCTGCATGTGCAATTAAGTATCAGCCACAAATATGATGCGCAAGTACTTTGTCGTACTGGCCAACAAAGACGTTGAACACCCGTTGAACTGGGTTTCTTGTAAACCCTTTTAAACGAGTCTGTCGGCTGCTACGACATTGGGAGGTTATCCTTTTTATGCTAAGATTGGGTGAAACCAAGTTGCTAGACTACTATTCCAGACAGTTGAGCCTAGCGGTACTCGGGCGTTAGCTTCGTATTTCGGTGCTCGGTCAAGTAGATTGCACGCAGTGGCAAATTGTTTATTTGTATGTTCCTAATTAGAATGTGTTCTATATCGTTGAACTTCGATTTATCGACGGCAATCGATTCTATAGTCTGCTACGCAGTATAGCTTGCTGTCATGGCCGCCCTAGGATGACAGTTACCTAGTTTCTGTTGAGCACTAACTTGTTGTAGTTGAGTGTAAATTATTATATTACTCGTCTACTTCATGCCGATAGAGTACCGCGCAACGACATGTCTAATTAAAAACGAATGAAATGCTCATTTGATTGAGAAACTACCAGATAACCCATTATTTCTATAAGTCGGAAGAAGAAGGCTCTTACCTAATACACCATGTCATGCAATTTCTGAAATTTTATATATGCCTCAGAATACCAAAAAAAAGTGTGATATGCTCACGAACATTGAATAAGTCATTGCACCTGTCATTACTGGATTTCTCCTATATATACACATATATACATATGTATATATACATTTTCGTATAAGGATTCGGCTGTTTGAAAGCTCAGTCTATCAAATAATGTCTAAATTAATTTTGAGAATCAACTTGACAAAACTAGGACGGAGTAAAAGTTAACATGTTTTTATCGGTATAATATCGGCACAAACTATGTCATGCACTTTTTCACATAATCAGTAGAGCCCTGTCTTTCGCGAAGAGGAATGAAAGATAAATGTGAAGATGTAAAAAACCATCGACAAATGTATGAATATTGAAGATCTCAATTTTCTTGATACAAATCTATAAGTCGAGAGGGTATTCACCTTTTATTGATAGTATTCCATGGTAATTTGTACAAGTACGCGGACGTAGCACGTCGCGTTATTGATTTTGGTATGGCTGGTCACATTGAATCGGTCTAGGAATTTTGTCGCAAACCTCTTGCCCACCAGACAATTACGTAACCGTGAGAAAACCGAATCGTAACAATGGCATCGATCGATTATGCAAAGGATAAGCTGAACGCCCTCCCAATACGCCTACAACTTTAAATTGTATACAATAAACGTATATATATATACTTTTAGAGTAATATATACTTTAATAAGTATAGATATAAAATATATATATATATATTTTATGTTAAGTAATATAGGCGTATGGGTTACAGTACATCCAAAAGATCCTCTGTCTTATATCCGCAGACAGCCTATAACTGCGTAAGCACAGTCGCATTTAAATATCCGTTTGATGACTTGATCGGTGACTTAACATAAGATCCTGTCTAAATGTAGCCGATTATGTACTCAGGGCGAATACATCTTATCGATGTAGAAAGAAAGCATTGTTTTCAGTCTGCTCTTCAATTGTTTCAAGTGCTCGCGCTACAGAATGAGAGAAAATAGTAGTATTTGAAAGAAATATTTGCATTAAAATATTCGATGTTACCTTTGCATGTGGTCGTCGACATAATCGAGTGTGACCGATTTGACACCGCTTGAATCATCGAGTTTCAACATTCCTCCACTTTCCTCCGCTCCGTCATCTCCTTGCGACCTCCTGCGCGCCACGGGAGGGATACGAGCTTCATTTCAACTAGAGGATAAAAATAACCCAAGTGGGAAGTAAAAACTATACAGGAGGAAGGCCAGGATCAAATGCAGCCATGAATCGGTGTTTCCCGTCGTTCTTCGATAATGCAACCCTGAAAAAGGTGACTCAGAGTGTAGGCCATTGCTCTACGGCACCCAGCTGCCAGACTTCATTCAGACAGCTGCCAGACGATGTGACATCGACGGGCACTTTCCATAAACATTACCCATTCAGTTGCATTATAAGTTGAAACTTTACATGAGCATTAACATCTGTCTTATTCAGGAAATGCATTCATTCTATGTGTTGCCACATAGGCAATTTAAAAGCGAGATTCTTATTGATTTTCCATAGTGAGTAAAATATGTCATGGGGGTGATTTCTTCTTAATAGTCATTTGCCAGTTCTGTTGAACAAAGGTGGTTGATATGAGAGTATACCTATACGTACTTAAACAAACTTACATAAGGATTGTCGACTGCAGTACTTAGGAGCTATGCGAGTGCAAGCGCATTGGAGGCACCCTTTACGTAACAGATAATGCAGGTACTAACAATAACTCATGAAAAAACTTTCCGGTCTTTCATTCCTATAGAATACAATTAAGGAATAACGTGACGAAAAATTCAGATTGCTGACAGCAGTCCATGTATTTATTAGCAACAGGTGAGAATGGGACACTTCCGAAAAGATTGGCCATGTGACCAAACAGGATCACTTACCTAACAAGTAATGGCAGTTGTCAGTGATTGTCAAATTGTACAGAGAAAAGGCCGAGAATGGGCGCAGCCCCCAAATTTTTATTCTTGTGCATTCCGAAAATCTGAGAGTCAAGAGTTGCTGCCAGTGGAACGGAAGACGAGCCTTGATACTCAAGACAACCGCTTTTACGATGTAGTCCTGAGTTTATCAGCCACATGGCGAAGGTATTGACACTTGAACGTAGAGTGGACAGGTTTATTGTGGATTGCGGATATCGCTACCGGGATACAATATCAGCTCGATGGTAACACGCGAGCGTGCATGTGAGCATTTTCGGCCTGGCGGCTGTTTGCAAGCGATACACAGGACACTGAAGTGGCGCGTGTAAAGAGACAACAGGAGAAAGAGACATGAGGGAAAAAGGGACCGATGTTCCCCAACGATTGGTTGGTAACAGCACGTGATAAGTAGTCCCAAGGCCGACCAGTTGGTCTGGCGCCTCTTCTCGCACTGGTCGTGCCAGGGACCAGGGACGCATTCTCGCCCCAATGGAATTTCTCTGCAAGTTCATCCCGAGGTCATCATGGCCGGGGGTCAACTATCTCACCAGAGTTACTATTGCTGAAAACTCTATGGGCTCCGATATTCATTCTGATTAACCCGAATCTCCCTTGACAATTACAAGGTTGATTGTAATTGCAATCATGCTTCTATTCTCACACATGTATCCAAGCTTTAGATTAGACTCGATTGAGAATATCCAATCAAACGAGGAAAAGCAAGGAATCGCTAATTACACAGGACGACGAGACTGTGATTATCCAGTTCGTCCGGATACCTGAAAGGTGAAGTCGTTAGCACTTTTATATCGATAAATCAACAGTATGCAACGATACAACATATTAGCATAACGACTTGGCTACTCATTCCTGTCAAATTTTCGTCACTTTTATATATTTGTACGTAGTCGCCCATCGATGATCGAGACGGCTTTGTCGCACATTCGCATTAACATACTTAATCTCCCGCTATGTTTCTGCCACTATCTGAGAATAAGTATTCTATGTATATATTCGACACGTGGACGATTTATTTGCATTTTAAAGACGTGTTATCAAGCCTCTCGCTTATCTCCACCTGTATTCGTATGCTACCAAATAAGGCAAAGGTACCAATACTTTTCGGGAATAGAATAGCAATAGCGGAGTCGTAGCTTCTGACGAGTTAAAGGGACTGTACTCATTCCTAATTAACAATGAGAAGTCCCCGATTACCTTTATTTTTCTGTTCGTTAATTATGGAGGGTTTGGATGACTGCAAAAATTGTTCCATAAACTGCGAGGTTCTCACCATCGGCGGAAAACCTTTAATTGAAAGAAGGCTCTCATGGGTGACATAAACAATGTGCAGCATAAAGTACAAGTATGCGTGAATGAGTATCAGGCAAAAATGGGCCGGATAGGCTGGACGTCTACCAAATGAACTATTGCAAATTGCCGGAGCCACTGTATCACACTAAAGTGTAACGGTAGGAGCAGAAGGGAGCCGAGCGACTAGAATGATTGTGCTAAACAAGTACTCGTCAAAATTAGAGTACGGCAAGAGTGTTCGCCCACTGTTGGCCCGCGGGGTCGATATTGCTACTACATTTGCTAATGACCCGCCTCTCTCTTTCCTCGGACCGTGGACTTTTACAGGCCCGCTAGGCACAGGCGGATCAAAACTCGCACGTACAATTTCGCATTCCAACCTTTCTTAAGACTCTATGCCGTCTTTTGCTGGGATTGCCGCGATATACATATACATATTTATAGAGAGTGCAACAGACATGCGTGGGTCTCCTCTCTCCTTCATCGCTCCTTTGAACACGTGCGAGCGCTTAAAAATATAACTGGCTGACGTTTCGGGGAGCGGCGTGCAATTTTTGATTTTCTTCCAGAAAATACACTGGTCGTTGTACTCGGGCGCGGCTTTACATAACTCGTATACTTCTCTCCGGCATCCCTACGTCATCCGGTTTAGATTCGGATTCATACCTCATGCAATGCTCTTTCGAACAAGAGATGGGGCGTAACTATTTGTCGGCAGATTGATATACCAGCGTATGTTTGATTTGAGCGTGAAAAGTTGTAAATTTAAATGCTCCACGTCCAGCTAAGCACGTCGGCTTTGCACCGATAACCGATCAGTGAATTATTGCCATTCATAGCACTTCGTTGGGACTGTCTTTAAACGGGAACTGCACTTATCAGTGAGTGTATAGGTGTGTACATATACTACATGCGTATAAGGCCGGCAAAGCTCGATAATCTTTCGGAAACTTTCCTATCTGAGTTAGGTACACACGTAACCGGTACCCGGAGCCCAGAGGCAGGCGTTTGCGTGTTGTTTTATTGTCGGTCCGCCGTAACTCCTATATACATACATGTATAAATGCGCTTATCCGTTTATTGACTCACTACTTGACTTTGAAGCACACGTTGTATTCTTCAGATTTGCTTTGCAGGTTGCAGTTGGCACGCGGCGTCGCGCCGCGCCGCGCCGTGCCGCTCACAGAGGGGGAGTTGTCTTATTTCGGCAGCAGGTTTTTCCGTGAAACCTATTAAAATCTGATCGATGGCACCATTGCCAATTACATTTGTCTTTTTCCACCCTGTGACACGCTCGATCGATCCTTCTATTTCGATGCTATAGCTAATTGCGTTTGATGCCATTGCACAAACAACTACTACTCTTGCGACACTATCGGCGTCCGACATGGCCCGTAGAATTTTCCAGTCATTCGCCGTAGCTTTTGATTTCAATTACTTTTTAGCCATACGGATTCTGCGAGGCTTATATCATGGTGAGATGACGCTTCATTTGAAGTAGCGCGCGATGGGTTGCAAAGTGTCGGGTTCGTTGGAGAGAAGCGAGTTCGATCGACACAGTACGGGCCGCGTAATCACCAGGCTGCTGACGTTCAGACCTTTTGCCAAGATAGTATTGATCCTGCACCACCCTGAGGAAGATGCAGTTTGCAGAACACGAGTTTCCCACCGGCGGTCTGGCATCAACATATTTATGCGGTGCATCGCGTGCGACAAAATGTGCTTAGCTGCACTTTTTATTCATGAAATGATGATTGCTCCAAGAACGACGCGAATGGCGTATGTTTGTTTTTCAAGCGGTAATAGGGTGCTCCATAGGCCGTTTGGTAGTACTTGTAAAAAGGGGTTACTAATTCTCGTCGAAATAAATAAGGCTTCCTTTCGAGGCCAATTATGCGCTAACGCAGCGTCACAATGGGCCAGTCCTCACCGATGGTATGCTCGATATTTGTATACGTATAGCTGTTATCTGTCCCTGCAGCTATGGTGTAATATAATTCCACGATAACGAGTGTGTGCAGGTGTTACCGCAGCCTTCTAGACACAAGTAGTATGGCTTTTCGTTGGTAATGCCGGTTACGAGAATCAAGTTTAAGGATTAAAATCATGGAATCACGTGATGATGAGGTAACATGAAGTTTGTTCGGTGCTTTGTATTTAACGAAGATGAATGAATGCTGGAACGAATTCTAAGCAGTGGCAAGCCTCCTACCATTTCGGGCCCTGCGGTTCGGGCCCTATTACAGTCAATAACGTGTATTTAACGAGTGACACAAGTTCCAAGCGCAAACCGGCAACATTACGTTATTCGTGCGTAAATCATTCTAAATTGTCAGCGGCAGAATAGAAATCAGGAGAGTGGCTTTCATAACATATCATATAGCGCTGCAAAAAAAACCACATGTTCACAAAGTATTCAGCAGAGTATTATCCCTTAATTCGTGAAACATTATCGGCATTTAGTCCGTTACTTGTAACCCGTTAAAAGCCCTGCTGTATTAAATTAGATTCATGGGTAAATAGGTGGCGAAGGTGGGAGATTGGATGGTTTCCAAGTTGTGAGAGCTGTCGTCCGCGGAAATCTATACGGAGGACTAAAGTTGAACACGTAATCGCTGGGATACCATGTACTATAGAATGGGAGAGAGCCAGTCACACTTAATAAAATATCGATGTTTTGGAAGAGGTTCCTGGCACCATTGCATCGTAACCCACATTTTTATTGCCGTCGTGCACTATGATGTTGGAGATTCAAGTCGCCGCTAGCTACGGCTCCTTTCTGTCGGGAAATCTCAGACCGCTTACGTAATCGGTGTGCAGCACATTTCAAATCAAGAATCTTTATTATCCCCGTAGTTTTTTGCTCGATTGCATGTCGCGAATGCGGCTTATACCCTAATTATTCAAATACTTTGACTCTATGACACTTGGTACTTTGCATTGTATTCTCAAGGCGATGCACATAAGTGAGCTTCGTTGAAGTGACATGGAGATCTAAAAGGGTTACTATCCAATGATTGTTCCAGTTTATGAAAATCACCAAGACACTACTGGGGGAAACACTGTTCACCAAACTAATGAAAGCCACGTTTTACGGTCATTTCGTCGCCGGTGAAGACGAAGTCCAGATAACGCCCGTTCTCGAAAGGTTACGACAATTTGGTGTAAAACCAATTCTCGATTACTCCGTTGAGGAAGATATTTCACAGGAAGAAGCGGAGAGACGTGAGATCCAGTGGGTGTCCATTATGATCTTTTTCCAAGTGGTTCTAAGAGAAATATATTTATAATTAGTCGGAAGAAATAAACCCAATTACCAATTATAGAGCTTCAGTGTCGGAAGCGGGCGACGAGAAGAGAGAAGGACCTCTGAAGAAGTACCACGTCGATAAATCCTTTGCCGATCGACGATACAAGGTGTCATCCGCTAGGACGTACTTTTACCTAAATGAAGCTTCTTGCGAGAGAAATATGGACATTTTCATTAGATGTCTCGAAGCGGCTGCTGGTAAGTTTGAACCGAAGGAAACGACCAGTTCACGCATCTAGTTTTCAAGATAGCTCATGATTCACAATTCAGAGTAACTTCAATCACTTAACGCAATGCATTTTTTCACGTCGTATTGACTTCTCAGATTAACGTTTATCGCAAATGCTTGTCGCAACACTACGATTCAGTACTAATAAGTTCCGCATTTCATGTGGCAAAGCAGCTCTCATGCATTTGCAATCGCAAAAACAATAAAGCCACGTTTGACTTCGACAAAACAGTAGTTATTCTTTACCGTCGGCTTGAGCAAATTTGCAAGTAGTATGATGGGAAACACTTCTTCTGATATTGGAGTCAGACATGTGTATTTGTGGAAGAACGGGTAACCGGTTTTCGAGCATTTCAAATCATTGCCAAAACTGGTGTAGAGTGACTGAGAGTATAAATAGCGGATAAAAGGATAGGCTAATATAAGCAACCGGCCGACTTGCAGACTTTCATAGCATCTATCTAACGATGAGTCAAACTCTTAACAGACGCTTTACCATTTCAGTTTTATATTAATTTCAGTCTATCACTAGTAGCCAGCTGACAATTGCAACAATGTTCATTTAATTCTAATACTGTATTATCTTAATGAAAAGTGCGAAGTCTGGATAAATTTCTTACCGGCACAGCTGTAGATCTCCCCAAAATTTTGTAAGTCAAGAATGCGAAAATGTGCCCGCTATAAATACCATGCCGCAAGTGGAACTTGTATTTGGCTTTCCAGCCAAATTACGAGACATAATATTCACTTCTCGTTGTTCTGATGTTATATTATACTCAACTGCAATAAGTCTCAGTTGTGTGAAACTCAAGCTGAAATGGCTCCTGGTCCTGGCATTTTTTAGTTTGAGTAACAATGCATATGTTCTTGTAGGTGCTTCGATGGGAGTCGGCATCACAGCCGTTAAGTTAACAGCCCTCGGTCGTCCACAGCTACTGGTTAGTAGCTTTTTTTAACGACACATTCTCATCGCTAGAAATATAATTAGCAAGACGTGCGCCAAGAATTTCAAGATGGACGACACTTGTGCCAAATTACGAGAAATATTATGAGCCGACATTATTGCAAAAAAATGTTATATTTGAGCTTAGGTAATTTTGTTATAGTCAGTGTGCAATGACTGTTTCACTTTCAGCTTCAATTGTCCGAGGTAATCATGAGGGCAAGACAATATATGTCAGATGTTGTTGGTGGGGAGGGTGCGGTGTTGGCGCATCACGCAAAGCCGGATGACTTCAAAAAGAAATTTGACCAAGTCCATATTAAAGACGTGGCACCAGTGCAGAAGTTCCTTGAAAAAATGCAATCCGACAAAGAAGGGTAAGTGGGATCAATATGATAGGGAGAATGGCACTGTGTACATATGATTGCTATAGCTCATTTGGAGAAGATTAATGTGAATGCGTTTAAACACACAGAGTCATTCATTTATTCCCATGGAGTGGAATTTTGGATGAAAACTATGAACTAAGCGAAACCTTTCAAGTACCCGATATAAAAACGGGAAAGATGGTAAGACTGATGTCACAACTCACATCCAAAGAGGAGGAAATGTTCCGGAATATGATTAGGCGGTTGAACAATATAGTTACTGTATGTAAGCCCAATATTAATGAATTTGTAATTGATTGCTATGTATAGGGAGTTAAATATAAACTTTATGTTAAGGTCGCTGATAAGTTGAATGTCCGCATAATGGTAGACGCGGAGCAAACCTATTTCCAACCAGCTATTTCCCGACTAACGTTGGAAATGATGCGCAAGTACAATACTAATAAGGTAATACTATATTTGGAAAGTGCGATGTTATCACTACGCAAATTTTCAGTGAATGATTACTCAATCGCAAATGGTCTACTTCGTAGGCTGTGGTGTTTAATACTTACCAGACATACTTGCAAGAGGCCTATAATGAGGTGAAAACAGACCTTGAACAAGCCGAGCGCCAGAATTTCTACTTCGGTGCTAAAATCGTTCGCGGAGCTTACATTGAACAGGTGAGCAACTGAAAAAGTCCATGACATACTGTTGTTAGTCAGAAACTTTTGGTATGAACGTAGGAGAGAGCAAGGGCAGCAGCCATGGGTTATCCAGATCCGACGAATCCTACATACGAAGCCACAACGGAGTGTTACCATAGGACACTTATGGAGTGCTTAAGGCGGATGAAGCAGTACAAAGACAAAGGCGAGGACCCGAAAAAGCTAGGCATTATGGTTGCATCCCATAATGAAGATACTGTTCGTTTTGCAATTGAAAAGTAAGCAAGCAGACATTTTCTAGAGAATATTATTATTCTACAGTATTTTGAAAGTTAAATACAATATAAAATCTATTGTATTTTCAGAATGAAGGAAATGGGAATCTCGCCCGAGGATAAAGTAATTTGCTTTGGCCAGTTATTAGGAATGTGTGACTACATAACTTTCCCCTTAGGTACGACATTCTCACAGCCGACTACAATCATAGGAGTGTAGTCCATAAAGTAATAATAAATACCATTTTTTTAGGTCAATCTGGTTACTCGGCGTATAAATATATTCCATACGGGCCAGTTAAAGAAGTGTTACCCTACTTGTCGCGACGCGCACAAGAAAACAGAGGTATACTGACAAAGATCAAGAAAGAAAAGCAACTGTTACTGTCTGAAATTAGGAGACGCTTAATGCGAGGGCAAATATTTTACAAGCCTAAGGGTAATTACACTCCAGTTTGAGCAATTATCTAATAGTTGCGCAGGCGAATTTAAGTATCAAATTTAAGTAGTGATTGTAAATTATTGAGACTCCAAGGCATTAAGAGCACTTCGAATTGAAGCAATGGTATATCCTGTAAGAGTTATGGCGAGCTGGGCAAGCTGTGAGTATGTGGATTGAAGTATATGGGTACTATAGAACACCATCTCGAAACGACATTTTCGAAAATGCATTGCGCATACTGTATTATTTAGTATAATTATGTTAATCACTTGATGTTCCGTTGTAACGAGAGGCTATTAGACAATTACGTTACAGTATTCTCTCACACTACATCCTTTGGCTTTGCATAAGGAGTCATACTGAACATTAAGTTCGCTGGTTTTGTCGAATGCTCTGGAATTTCGAGACTCAATTCATTCCGTCAAAATTCTAACATTACAACGTCCTTAATGGTGATTCTGAATATTGCATTTTCTATCTAAAAGTAATGGAAACAAGTCAATATTCGAAAAATAGAACAGAGCATGCCTCTAGCAATGAGATTTTGTCCGAAACTGTGTATTAAATTTCTCTTTGATATTTTATTTGAGAATCTCATAGAATATTTTCAATATGTATAACCGTATGTGCGTGTGAACTATTTATGGTGAATATTTGCGAAATACTGGCTGGTATATTCTGATTACACGCAATTAGACAGATCGTTTGGCATTCGCAACTAGAAATTTTCAATTATGTTATCTCGTGTTTTAGTGAACAGTGACGTGACACGATTTGCAATATAGATTTTGGCAATGGTGTGTTCTCGGCATGTTATTGAATACCTTTAGTTGAGTATGTATAACATATAGTGTCGAACGTTGCTTTTGACGAGTTATACAATTCTCAGGAATAAGATAGTTGTGGATCGGGTATAACATACCGAAGGAGATAGTCCGCATGACTGTTGTTTACGAATGGGGGTTGTGGACAGTTACCTGTCTTCGAATAAAGTAATTTTGGGCTGAAACAGTGATAAGACAAGTGATGGGAATTGATTATAAATAGGATATTTTCGTGATATATTATAAATTGCAGTAGATCATGTGATTTTTTTAGCCCACTTCGCTTCAGCCTAATATTGCTTTATGAGTACGCGTTAACGATAGCTAGCTGTAGGTATACGACGTTGTCAGAATATCCAGCGTGTGTACCGATATGGCCCCAGTCCCTTTTTCCCAAGGAAAAGGAGATTCACGAGAGAGGTTTATAATTCGCATACAATAAATTCCCGGCGTTTTTCCGAAGAAGAGTTTTACATATTAAACGATGAATCCCGTTTTTGTTTGGCGGTAATTCATATTTGTATAAAGGACGGTATCACGATTTTATGGGCTGATAATGCAGCATTAAGTTCGATCTTGAATTTGTAAAAGTGTAAATATAATTATTACAAATTGTTTAAACATGATTGTTTTTCCATAAGCGGGTATCATTTGAATCTTGTTACGCATTATTGTTTAGAGTGAAGGTTATACACTAGATTGCTATCACTTCGTAAAAACTTCTTTACCTTGTTCAGTTGAAAAATTCATTTGCGGATTCAAATCCGGTTTGATTGATCTTTTCTGCAATGATGTACGAAAGTACGGCTTTTTATGATCTCTTACGTTGCTATACGTTATAGTTACGTTTGAAGTGTACATGTATGTCCCGTGAACAATTATAATAGAGTTGAAAGGATTGTGCTTTAATGGATACATTATCAAGAAAACCATGTTCGATTTTTTTAATTAATCTATCAAATCCCTATGAACCATATTGAAAATCCAATACGAAAACAGGTTTACCGGAAAGAAGTAACGGGGCTATTGCTACAGTTTTGTACAAGCTATAGCTAAGTGTCTCCATGTGTTTAGCAGTATGCTGTATGTACGAGTGATTTAGAAGTAATGTTCTATTTGTTATATTTATTACTCGTTTACAATGTCAGTACGGAAATCACTTCTACTCACGCCTCGTGATGATGACAATAATTTAGGTAGATAATGTTGTTTACGTATACACAGTATGAATCCTGTGAATTGCATTTATCACCGTTAATTCGGTGAGGTATTGAAACACAATATAGGTATTCGTAGGTTTTGAAGAGACCTTTGCCGAGAACGAGCAAACAGTGAGTATACACAACGTGATAAGCTTTACTGCCGCTGTGAATACTGAAATGAGAATTCGCAATATAGTATGTACGTTTGCGTATTGAAGACGGTTTATCGCGAAAGTAAATTGTTGTACGTATGTATATATATATACATGCGGTTATGTTTTTACGTGACTCGATTGATACGTCGTACCAAGTTGTTGTGTATAAATAATATAAATGCAATTTAAAGAGGTTGAAAAAAAGTTTTAAAAAAAGGAAATATACGCCTGTACACAGATCAGAAATACACACCGAAATATCTATGACACACCTGACATAGTATAGCGATATGTGTTTGCTTTTTCTCGGAGGCGACAAGTGCGCCTTTACGGAACCGATGAAAGTTGATTAAAACGTCAATCAGTATAAAATAAGATAATAATATTTATTATTTCATGAAATACAGTTAATATATGCCTTTCCAATGCCAGTTATATTTCCTTATTCGTATGCTAGGACGTAAACATTTCCTTCCTCTCTTGCTCTTCATTCTTCTTTGCGCGATGAATTTGTAAACTTGTAAGCTCGGCCCGAATGGCGCAGAAAAAGTTTGTCCCTATGTGATCGGGATGAGCAAATTTATTGCTGAAAAGTGCAGAGTCGTAGGAAGAAGTGTTTCCGTGTCCTAGCTTTTACTATGGATGATTATTTTAGTGCTCGCCCTATTTTCCGTCACCAGTCTTTGAACCTTCAGTTGTACGGATTGCTTGGCTGTCTCTGCTGGAGCAACGATATTTCGAATTGCGCAAAGTGTGTCGAAATATACATATACATATAAAAATTGAAAGTACAATATTACTTATGTTGTTCTTTCGCAGGAGTGCATCTGTGTGCATGCTGGGCATGTAGATCAGATGGCAGTTATCACGACGCGAGGGCTCAAAAAGTCATGTGGCAACGAGAAAGAGCAATTGGATTGCTCGGGATTTAGTTTTACTTGAAATTAGAAAGATCAGTGTACCGTTATCCGCTCAGTATATTTATAAATCGGAGACGGTATGTCGTATAAATACTGCTTATCTAATAGTATCATCAAATATGTCGATCATCTAATTTGCAAGTGCTCGGTTAGTCAGTGCCAGACAAATTGGTTTGCGAGCTTCGGGGACTCGCACTTTCGATCTCGTAAAGTGCACACAACAAAAACCTAGTGCTATGTAGTTCGTCTAGCAATACGGGTACGGGATTTCGTTTTCCACGCAAAGATTACAAGTTAAAATTTCGTGACGGCACGAATTGATCCGAGGAGCACACCAATTAGGAGAAATGATGTTACTCGTTCAGGCACGTTTGTGTTGTCATCGCGATGACTTTACGGGACAATCACTATGATGCATCGGTTTCGTCAAATTGGACTCGCTTCACACGGGGTGTGCTGTGTCTCCTCTCAGCTTATACGCATGCACGCATATACGTATTCGTGAAAGGCTCAAGTATTAGCAGTTACGATCGTTTATCAGTAAGGACAGAGTAAACGGCACGGCACGGCACGTTAATAAAAAAAAATCAATGACGACAGATACCTCTAAGTTAACACGTAATTATCGACCTAGAATTATCTTTATGCTAAACGTTTCCTGACATACATACATAGAAGCAATTAACGACTTTGTTCACCCCGGTACAAGTGGCGCGATTCCACAAATCATCGATCCACATTTTCGCTACGACTTTCTGTCAATTCAGCTCGGCCATCACTATTCCGTTTAGTACAAAAAGACGAGGGGTCTCGCAAAAAGTTATGCAGCTACGCTCGCAGAATAGACTTTGGAAAACTTGTCTTAACACTAAGCTTCGGTATTGATTTTTACGCGTAGTACGGATAAACTATGATAAATTACATTAACAGTATGATATAACACTGGAGCCCCTGCGTCTCGGACGCATGATACGCAATACATACGTGTCGGGTGTGAACCGTAATTCGTCATTAGAATTAACACGTGGGTTTTCTTCTTCTTTTTTTGTTTTTTTTCTTTGAAAGACATCAGGTACATTTCGACGTTCGTACGCCAGGTAGTGATTTGTCAGAGAGGTGCAAAACAATACGGCTGTTTGACCAGCGACCCCATATGTCGTCGGCTGGTAATCAGTCTTGTACCTACACGAGTAAACATCGCACCATTTGCAAGGTGGTAGGTAACTGTCCCAACTTGTACGTCGCACACGTTCCATTCAACTTCCGGAAAGACAATGTAGGCAACAGTTGCGGTGCGCAGGAGCAAGAAGGTGCACAGTAGAATGGTCGACATCCAATTGGTAGGCGGTATAGAGAGACTTATTTGAATTGTGCCGAAGGAAATAAGACTTAATAGTAGTTAAGGGCAATGTGCCGAGAAGAGATCGGTGTACTATTGTACCGAAATTCTATAGACTCGAGAATGATCTGAAACTAAGGAAGACTCAAGTACTCCTTCCAGCCCAATCATCGAACGAGCCTCGTTATTAAATCCTACGTAAGAGAGTAGGCCTTGTCGAGACCTCTTGGATCCGAGATATGTAAGCAGTGTGATAATACCAAGCGAGAGAGTGATATGCGTGAAATAGATGCTGTTCGATAATAGTAACATAAAGCAGGGGATTGTGCACCCTAGACGATTAGATTTTGTATTGGTAATGATCGGAAACCGCGAGAACTGAATGCCTTGAAAGGATAAAACGGTGAATGATCAAAGCGAAGAGGGCTCCGCGCAGCTACTGGTTGGCGGATTTACGAAAGGGTGAAAACGGCACAGTTGGAGCGCTGCTTGGTACCCGACTCGCCAGCACTCCGTCGTCGTTCCTCGGCGACGGCTAGGAAGTGCGGGTTGTTGGCGATGGTGACTGTGCGATTGAGATCGCATGCAAACGTGACGCTATTCGCTCTTCGCCGTGGTTTACCCCTACAACCTGTGCTGGCGTATCCCATGAGAGGGCTGCTCCTCCTCCTGCTGCCTCTTCTAGTCCTCAAGCTGAATGGAACGGATTTGTCTCAGTCCCGATGGCGAGCCTCGGACTCGACCTTGCAGGTTCGCTCGTTCGTACTCGATTCTCCCAGTCATAAGGGTGCCAGGCTTTTGCCCCGCCTTGCCAGTCGGATTTCCAGCCACATGTGTGGCACCACAGAGAGGAAGAGCATGCAGGCCAGGCCGAGAACTCGGAAACGTGTGCAGACCAGACCGTGGAGACCCAGTGCTAGGGCGAGACCAAGCCATCTCCAGAAGAGGGAAGTCGAGAGCGGTCCTTGCCACGAGTTCGGATAAAGACCGAGCACCAACGCTGTGAAATCCCATTCTCTTGTATAACATTCCTGAGTAACTGTGCGACTTACGATTCAAGCTTGCTCACTGTATACTAAGGTCTCCCAAACGGAGTTGCAAACACCCCAAGCAGCTGATATGACGTGGAAGAGTGCCGGGTCGTCACCGGCCGGCCTCCAAGTAAATAAGACCAGTAGTAGACATGCATGAAATGCAAATCCGACCACTGGAACATTAAAACGGTTGCATTGATGGTATGCAATACTATGAGAATTTGGCGATAACGTACCTACAGCGAAGTATCTTTTAATATGCCTGAGTAGCATCGAAAGGGTTACACCAGCGAGAGCTTGCAGGGACGCCAAACTTAAGAAGCTTATGGTCACTGTACCCACACCACCCAAGGCACATATAACGTATGCCTGAAATGAACGCAAAGACGGTTAATTCATTCCAAGAAATTCGAGGCTTTCAGAAAGTCTCTGGTGAAGGTAGACAGAACTCTCGTACTTGTATGAAATCGGCGTAAATGAATCCTTGCTCGAGGCCAATGAAGAGTGTCAGCGGCGCAGCGAGCTGGAGTTTGGGATCCTGAAATGCAGACTTGACCGACTCAAGCATACTGCGTGTGCTGAGCTTCTCGGTAGCAGTCGGTAATTCTTTCATACGAGAATCAAGAAATGCGCATGATATGCTTAAACCGAGAAGAGCCAGACCGAGCCAGATGCTGACCAAGACTTTGGACGTTCCAGGCGGCAAGGTTGGCAGATAGAAGGTCTCGTTATAGAGGTAAGCATCTTCGGTGCAGTATTCTGCGCCGCATATGTCTTGGATTTCGCTGCCAACTACACTGCTAGGTGCTGTGCCCGTGAATTTGACAAGTGCCGCTGCAATAAGACAGCCTGGAAAATAGGGGTGCCATTAAGTCGATGCTGGTAAGTGTCGTCCTCATTGAATTGGCAATTGGTGGGACATCTGATCGTACCGAGTGCGAGACCGACATCTTCCGCAAGCTTAATTCCTCGGTTGAGCCTCCGTAGAAGGCACTCGCGTCTGGTCTCGTCGGGGTCCTCGGGGTCAACGCATACCAGAGCCAAACTAGTAGCGGATGCATTCACGTGCGAGGTTCTCGCTAGAAAGCTCGGACTAACGCAAGCGCCCAGCATCGCATAGCTCGGCAGTAGGATGTACCTATTATCGTAGGAACCGAGGGAATTCCAAATAGAAATTCCGCGGCAGAACCATAACCTCTCGAGGCACCGAAGCAGACTCCACTCGTAGATAGATCGGATATCGGATACGTACCATTTGGGGTAGAGGTGGACGCCGACGAAGAGAGTAGTGACTACGTGGCTGGCGGTTATGACAAAGTTGGCGCCGAGCCTTTGCAGGAGAATTGGGGCGAAGCAACTGGTGATGGTGGCGGTGGTGTAAAGAAGGGCGAGTAATATCGGCCCCAGTTGGGGATTGAACACTCCGAGTCCAGCTTGGAGTGGAAACATGGGCAAGGTGGCGGCGGAGCAACTCGCATGTCCCAGAAGAAGGGCTATGCAATGCCTGATAATCGCTTTCTTCGGTGGCCGCGGCCCGGAAGGTGCACTCCTCACCGCAGCTATCAGACGTCGCACCGAAGAGGCGCCCGCCGAGGAATTCATCGAATCTCGTCGTCGCCAGGATAGAGCGGCTCTTGTAGAACGGCATGATATCGGCGAGTAGGTTGCCATGTGCTGAAAGTGAAAAGTTGTCACGTCTCACATCCCACTAACTTTGACTCAACGATGAATCAATCCTTTTTTGCCTGCTTTGCTTCGAGTTACCTCGAACATTGCATCATTATCCCACAAAGTGGCATGATGATGGCCACTGCTTCTGGCACGTCTGTGGGTATGTGTTAATGGTGGTGGTTGTGCCGGCAGTTTGGCAGGTCCCAGACCACCGATCGGTGCGGGCCTAAAAGCCGGACTCTCGAGCTTCCCCTTAGACAGCTCATGCAAATTTGGCAGCGAGCCCATCCTGGGATCATTAAGTATCCTCCCGGGAAGAATTAGTCCTCTGCCTCGTTCCCTCCGTCATTCGGCGCAATCATCATGGATTTGATGTATTCACTCTCGGTTACAGTTTCAACAGTTTGCTTCTAACTTGCCTTAAACAGTTAATCGAACGTTAGAATTTCTCATTCTGTATAACACCCGATCAAGGTTCTGCCTTTCTTGTAAACAAATATAATATAGGCTAAAAAGCCGGAGTGCGCATTTCGCGATTCAATTAGTTTGCGTGGTTCACGTTCACGCCAATTAGTTGTGCGAGAAGAAGCGGTGGGAAAAACAGTGGAGATAAAAATCCCGTGGTTAACCGAGCAACCTTGAACGAGAACTTCTAGCGAGGAAGCAGTTACCGTAACGATCGTAGTTTAAGCAGCCTCGACAATTGTCAAAGCGTTCCCAGTAGACCTACTCGCTTCCAACTAACCGCTAGTTTAACTGCAAATGTAGATCCATGCAAATTACTGCAAACGCATAGATTGTCAGTTTTAAGCTGAATTTGGAAAAACTCATTCGAAATTGCGCACGATGCCGGATAATCCATCTGGTCTCCCGTTGCACAATCAAACTGATTATCACTCAATTTACTTCTCGGTATGCTTACATGCCACACCTACCGCCGATATTACCCGCAATACTAATCCCGAGTGCGAGAATTGTATCAACCGTTTCTCGCTTCGTGCGAGTGGGAGACCCGTTGATGGATGCACCTGATTACACCCTAATTATCCCAATTAATATGCCCTACGTCGGAGCCTCCGGACCTGATTTCTCTACCATTAAATTTACGCGCAGTGTGATGTCGGTGCTTCAATAGGAGCATCGAATTTTGGTCAATTAATTTCCGTGTAATATTCCGCCGAAAGAGTGTTTCAAGTTGACTATTGATGGAAGCCGGATCGGCATGTTTTGCATTTGATTAGTCAAGTTCGAAAGCCAGACTGCAACCGAAACGTCGGTCCGAATGCGATTGATTCGAGCAGATTGTAACCATGCGGATACGACGATTGAGTAAATGCTGGCAGGACGGGGAAGGGTTCGCTCCGGTGTCCATGGACTCGAGGCCTAGATCTCGAGATGCACGGACCAACCAACCAACAAGTAACATTTGCAAAGAAAAGGCGAATCTTTCTTAAATGATGGTCTTGATGGTCTACGCGACTCTCTCTCTCTCTCTCTCTCTCTCTCTCTCTCTCTCTCTCTCTCTCTCCCCCTCTCTCTCTCCATCTTCCCTGACACGTGCTAATCCAGGGGTGGAAAAGGGGCAGGAAATATTCCTCCTGGTAATAATCAAAGCACAGGTGGCTGCGTCCTTCCAGTTGACCTGGACGCGGTAATCATCAGCGAGCGCTAATTAAATTCCACTCTCCAGCATCCGCTTAGCATCCATGCTCCAGCGGATTATTCTACCGGTGCGGTGCGGCGCGGTGCGGCGCGGCGGCATTCGATTCGCGTGAGTTCCGTTCCTATAGTGGATCTAAAGGCAGAGCTGCAGGTGCACGCTGGTATTACGAATGGACATGGGATTTGCAATCAATCAATACATCGCTTCCACAGAGACATGCTCCTATCGACAGGTTCTTATCGATCTGGATACTTAGTGCGCGCCTACATATTGTACATGCTCGTCCACTCCCTTCTACGCTCCGCTCGGAACTGGCTGGGCTTTCATATCTCTAGGATTGCGTGCACGTGGCCAAGGATCAGAGTCGCCAAGTCACGATGAAACAAACGTGGGTGCAGTCGCTTGAAGGTAAGCCAGTTCTCTGGTGTGACCAGATGCGAGTGGTAACACCCTATCACTCCTTCTTCAACGTCACTTGGCCCAGCGCACACGTGATGCCGCAATCTCTTCTGATTTGTTTCGATAATATTGCAATATTCCGAGAAGGCGAAAACTTGCCAACGACGCGACGCTTCGATCGACGCGGACGCTCAGCTTGCTTAGAGAGTTTCGATACATTTACGTTTCTGCGCACATACTACGGGGGACTGCGATTATTTCAAGGGAGAAATACGCTCGAATAAATCTATTGAGCCAGGTGAATTTTATGCTTGGGCGATATGGAAATTTCTATTTATCCGGCGCACCTCGTTAAACAATCTAGATGCATTTTAATAGGCTGATTTAAGCGGAGCCGGTGCAACAGCCGCTCTCTGTCAGGAGCAGATATACTACTCGAGGGACAAAGGAATAGGAGAATTTCGTTGCTCTTTCGATTTCATCAACTAATGAAACTATCCAGTACAGATGTACTTTGCTGCACCACAGACCGATGGAAAAAGTATAGCAGGCTTGTTGACCGAAATTCTCCCCGAGAACGATGGAATTAGATGTTGTTCAGGAAAGAATTAGTGGAATAAATGAAATGGAAGGGAAAGTGGTTAAGAGAAAAATGAGGAATGGAAGAGGAACGAAGATAGAAATGGCGATTTAAGTGCTCTTCAACTGAATTTGTTTGGCATACATGCAGTTATGCGGCTTGGCATTGTTGGCCTCCAGTGAAACGACGACGGAGCGTGCGCCTCCAGTGAAACGAAAAGTTTTAAAGGCGAACTTACTTTTTTCTGGCAGTGTCGTGATGTCGGGCAAGATTCACTCTGGTTCTTCCTGCGAGAGCGAAGCAGTGAATGTTGAAAATAGTAAGGTACTTGTAAGCGGAGACCGTCGTGGAGCATGGTCACGGTGAATGACGAAGGACGCCGCTCGACGTATACCGTGCAAAAATCATTGACTTCATTTGCACAGTAGTGAAAGACAGGACATGAGCCGAGCCAAGGGGTAGTCCGTGAGCATCGCCCGAATACTTGCTTGGCTTGACAGGGTCCGCGCTCCAGTCACTTGATTTATTTACTCGGCCAGGCAATCCCGAATCATTTAGAATCCGTGAGGGTTGCAATCACTCGGAGATCGCTGATTGCACTCGACTGATTGTCAAAGGGTATCTGTTTGCATGCGGAGCACATTGGTTCTCTGCTTGGAGTCCTTAACCGAGGCTGGATGCAGTTGGAGGATGATGAGTGTGTCGTGTCGACGGAGCGTTGTGAGCGATGCCTGAATGCGATGGTTGAATGTTTACGTGGATATCGTCGATGATCACTCGGTGCTCGTGTTCACAGGACGTAAACACATGTTTCCGCGCGGTTAACTCTGGCACGCTGCTCTTCCGGTGAGTCTGTCTGTGAAAGCTGGGATGAGAATGATTCAAGTGGGTCCGTTGGTCTTGGATGACTCGAGTGAAGTGACTGCGAGCGGACGGTCTCGGCGCTCGGGGGGTAAAAAGGGTTGCAGGATCCGCGCCGGGTCCGGCACGAAGCAACGTCTCTCGACGCTGTTCTACCCTCGCTGACATTCGGTGCTGTCCGCTAGCGCTCGTTCTCCCTCGGTCCGTCTACCCTTGATGGTCGATAGCAGCGAGAGTGCGTACTACACGAGTCTTCCTTAATTCTTTCGGCTCTCGAACCAACGCAGCCACGCATCGCTTCAATTAGAGCAACTCTCGGCAACTCTTCTGCCTAGTACTTACCTCTTCCGCTCTAGAGGAGAACTTGTTCAGTTACCGAGCGCACCACTCCAACTATGTCTATAGAAGAGAGTTGGTAAAAGGTTCGGCCCAATAGTCGACGTATTCCGGCATCGATCACCCCTGCTATGCAAGACGCGTCGAGAAGATGCTCGGGCCTTGGAAATTGGCACATCGCAGGAATAGCACTCAACTATTGAAGAATGCCGAGGATCGCTCCAGCCCAATTATCCTCGGTGAGCGAAATCGTCGTCCGCGTCGGCGTCGGCGTCGGCGTCGCTCGACAGGGCTCCTTTTCTTCGACTCCGCGCGGCTCACCTCAGCCCTTCACAATCTCCTCAAAAGCTTGGTCATTCGTTCAAGCGGCTTTCAATGCGCTCGTCGCAGATATTTCGCGAATTGGGCCAACAATTTATTTCCAGCTTTGCGCACCCTAGCATACAAACCCAACGTGTATTATGTAGAGAACCCCCGCCCTCGCAACCGCCCCACTTTTCCTTCGAGTTGCAAACATGCATTAGTAATCGCAAACATGCACGGGCCGAGAACAGACTGCTCTCGCGTTGTCTTCCAGAGCTAGGTTGTCGGACCAGTCGGATGCTAACAGTGACAAACCTTTATCGCCTTGGGAAGCTATCGGCTCGCGGTCCTTCGATTACTGCGAAATTTTACTTCCTGGAAAACTGGATCAAGGCTACTTGGACCATATCGAATCTATAATATCCCTACTTCCGAGGAATTAATCATTCCCGGACTAACGAAGCCTTGTTGCGCTGTGTGCGAACCTTTTCCTTTTTTTTTCTTCACGCTACCTACTCTACACACGTGCATGCTGCGTGCGCAAGTACGCATGTACATCTTTTGTACTAGCGCTTTTCACGCATGGTCTAACTTTTTCTCTCTCTCTCTCTCTCTCTCTCGATGCACACATGTTTCTTGCGCGTGCAACCTCGTACATCGTGTAATGTAACAATTCTAGGATAATTTCATTGAGGGCGATAGAACGCTCTCACTGATTGTACACCGATTCGAATACCACGTTCTTGTAACATGGGTAATGGCAAATGTTAACTCAGGTTCCATGATTTTGATAGCGACAATGCATACAAACTGTCGATGTTAATACGGTAAATGTATTCGTGGAGTAAACTATTCGTGGACTGAATAGGGCATATTATGTTACTTCATAGCCATTGTTTTCCTCTGTCCTTCGTGTCTATTGTTACTCTAATATTTCGAATATTATCCTGTAGAGAATGAAGCTTTACATAGCCACTAGGTATATGTACTAACAACGTATCCACCAATGGATCAATACTCTCGGAGGATAAAAAGTAATCCCGGCCAGGATACACTCCCTTGTTAAATCTGGCCGATTTTACGCGTGAAAAGTCTCTATTTAATGACTCTCTCGTTATCTAGTAGCGCTTCTAATAATAAATCCTATACGATTAGAAGAGTTTGTGGTATTGCCAGTCCCTCGTGATAGTGAGTCCTTCCTTTCCTTCTTTTTCAGCGACTCAATGTCATCCGAGCTTCCATTCGAAACTTAAGGTCTTCGTGTAATGATCTTGATCCGGAACCGGATGCATGTGTCCCAGACGTTCACCAACTATGTTTCACGACTCAGTGGATAAGAATTATTAGAGGTTTTAAAGTCACCGCTAACGAGATTCGTAAGAAAAAGGATAGAATGCGAAATCTACAATAGTATCTGCATAAGACATCCAATTAAAAGGCACGTGCATGGTGCGCTAACGAGCCAATAAATCTGAATATTTACGGTTGTAACTCTTTACTCGTTACGGTAGCGTCCGTCAAGTTTCGAACGCAAGCATTATCAAGATTTTGCAATTGTTGCGCAGCTACGAAACATTTGGAGTAAATAGTTGTCATGGAAGTACGTGGTATGATATGGGAATAATATAGCGAGTGAGAGGGAGTGAGAATAGAGGGGAAAAAAGGATTGCTGATAAGGCATACGTGGAGCTAGTTCCATTGCGGCGAGCTAAACGTCACGTTGCCTGTCTCTCGATGACGCGGGACAATAGTATATCCTCAACGGGCGTGTAGCCACGTCCTGTTCTTGTTTCAAGGAGAGCCGTCGAACTGTCTTTATTACATATCCGCCTACTAAATAGCCGTGAGACGAGAATCAGTGTAAAGTATGTCAATGTTACGTGGTGCGTACGATTGGCGTCCTTTCGCGTTCTTCTGAGGGGCGAGCGGTTAATCACCTCGGGCTTTGGAACTCGACGAAATATCAGAGATTCATCGGTGTTGGACTCTCTCTCGTTTCCCCTCAGTCCCACAAAATATCTGATCAGTTATAATAATAATCCGGCTATAAATTAAAGGATTTTCGACTAGTTTATTGGAGAAGATAAGATTGGTCGAATTGGAGCGCGAGTGATTAAAAGACATGGGAATTGGACTGGTTGAGAGAGAGGAGAGGATGACCAGGAGCGTTTGAGAATGAGTTAGCCGTCTAACTGTTGAAAGACGTGGACGCTGAAGCAAAAGGTGTAAGGCATCAATCGGTAGGTCCTTGAAAAGCGAAGATCGAGAGTATCATGCACTCCCACCATAGCGAAGCAGGATAGATGAGGGAGCAGCTAGGAGATACTAGAAGTCCGAGCGGAGTCTGCGGCTGTGGGTGCCCCTACCTTAGTCGGGAGAGCGCGGAAGGCTCGATCCTTGGAGACTTTCTTATAAATGAAGGTTGAGCACGGACGCGCGTCTCATTTGACACTCCATCCCTCAACGCCGGAGGGATAAATTCGCACTCTTCCACCGTTAACGACGATCATTCAGTGTATCGTGCTTCGCATTCGTTTGTGAGCTTCGTTGGATTTTTGCCTTCTTCGACGCTGCGACTGCTCGAGCACTGCTCGATTAAACGTGCGGCCCGACAGAACCGCGAGAAAACGTGAGTGCTACTTCAAACTTAGAACGAAAACATCTTTCTTTTTTATTACCGAGATAAATACAGCAGGAACTTTAATAGCAAGTACAAATTTATACTCGAACAAAATCTAAGAATCCATTCAGTAATTATATCATACAGTTTATTCAGGCTTAAAATAGTGAATGTGCAACGTGTGAAAGATAGAATACCGTGCAGGCGGATGCTTACATTGCTAGGATTGCTAGCATTGCTGGATCTAGTGCGACCTGTTAGTCTTCTTGTTCCGCGCTATTTGCAAAGTGAAGATTATGAAACTGTGAGTGAATGCGAAAGGATAGTTAGAAGCAGCGAACGACTCTGCCAGCCAGATCTATAGGGATCTGTGCGCGCACGTTTTTCCAGATAATCCTTCACTCCTGACAATAAAACATTCGCTTGTAAAAGTCGTTGTGGCACTTCTCTGCAAAAATCTGATAGCGGCAGTTCCGCTTCGAGACATAAATAGATTTGGTTTGCCAGGCTACCTGAAAGGCTTGTTTGCGTACAATCAATTCTTCTAGCAACCAGGAAGCACGAGTTTCCTTGTGTTTCAGTATTCGCTCATGTATCGTAATATGGAAATAACCCCTTACCTTAATTACTGTTGAGCCCACGCTACTCGAAGACGTTCCAACACCGATGATCACGACTTGTTCCTCTCTGGAAGATGCAGCATCTTCCAGAGAACCATGACTCACTATCATTCTGTTACGACTTGGGCCGAGCTGCTCGCGCATATCTCGAGCTTTCCGATAAATTGCCACGCAGCTGTATGCTTGCGTGTTCTCGCGGAAAGAGAACCGGCCGCTTCCGAGAAAATGTCAATTGACCTCGATTCCGATTTATCTCGCTCGATATTCACCTGCATCAATCGGGCAATCTCGTTCCTGGTATTAACGGGCGCGCGACAGAAAGCTAGGACTTTCTATTCTTAAGGATTATAATGACGGTATTGATGTATACATGGCCAGTCACGTTCCAGCATCGACGTCCGTATCGATTGCTGTTGACTCCATCAACTTTTAAGGGGAAAAAAGACGGATACAAAAGTCCTGCGTGACTAAGGGGCCCGTTATACCGCGTCCAATCAGAGCCCCAGCGCGCTGGGTGTATACTTCCGATACTGGATCAACCTTGAGACTAATGCGAATCTCTAATTAAATAGCCGCTTCAATCAGAAGTCACTGCTATCGTTGAGATCGATCCTGATTTTTGCATAGATTTTAATCAGCTTGCATTATAAAGTGGCCGTTTTACCTTACCGATTGCCTGAGGCGAGACCGCTTCGCAAATCATTTATCATAATCCGACAGTAATGGTACTTGCCAGTGCTTTTTCAACATGTCAGCGTGGTGTGATTGGGAAACTTTGAAATACGCTGGACGAAGTGTGTCGAGTGTGTCCGAGAAAAAGCTCCGGCAAGAAACCAGGTATTACGTAAGGTGTACCAGTGGAACAGTGCTGGAATAGTATCGCTGTGCGAATTCATGTAAACATGTATTGAAATGACAACATCTGCATCTGCGGCAGACGGCATGTTGTACCGCGCACCGCTGCACCGCGCCGTAACGAGATAGCACAACGGAGTGTGATGTCTTATTAAGTGAAATATGCCGGGCACCGCGACCAGTGGACGTCAGCCGCTTTGCAAATCTGATTATTGCCATATTTCCTCTTGTATAGATTTAAGAAAAAACCGCCACTGACTTTTACAGCGATTGCTGCCGGATTGCAGTGCGTTGCGCAATGCCAGTAGACAAATCGCTGAAATACATTGGAATTCATATGCATGTTGATAACGTTGGCTAATCTCAGTCTGAATTAGCAATAGCCAAATGAATATATTAATTATCCGATGGTAGAAATCTTGTTTAATCCTGCCTTATTTGTGTCGGACTATTTTCTTCCCGGGTGGTTCGGTCTGGCTTAGCTGTCCGACGCTCTCGTAACAAGAGCTGCAATCGCTATTTACATAAATTGTGGAAAAGTGCTTTCCTTAAAGGGATTAATTGTTGGATAACTTGGAAGCACTGACCGTACCGCGTGTTGCCTCCAAAGTTATTAACAGATCGTTATGGTTAATAGCTCTAAGTGGAATGAGGAGAGACAAGACTGCGTACTCATGTTTGAGTATTAGCTTTGCAATCATTAATCTATTATTAGCCATGTATAGTCGTACTTGTGTATCGCCGGGAAGAATCGCTGTAATGGGTAGATGGTGTGTAATGATCGCTAATAATACCGAGATTACACTTGATGAAAACCGGTGTGAACGCTCTCGAAAGTGCACGCTTTTTATCAGAGTTAAATGAGTGCGACTGCATATTTCACTCCCATGGTGCTTAACTGAATGTCCATTTATGTCATCCATTTATCAAGGATGCCCAGTCGAAGCGTTCAAAAGAGGTTGACAGAGTTGATGACTCGCTCAATTTGACTAACCACTTTTTCGTAACAGAGGAGTATTCTCAGAATTCTCCTCTTTTTTCTCATGTTTTCCTTTCCTCCTAGAGTAACATAAGGAAATATTGACGATATCAAATCTTTGAAAACTCGGAGTTTCCTGTCTGTGGATCATCCTTCTTCAATGGAAAATTATTAAGACACTGTATATACGGTTGCGGGTTCATATCTTCCTATGAAGTAATTTATATGGCAGGGTGAACCAAGCACATTCTTCGGATGAATCCATTGAATTCTTATTAAGCAGCTACAATTATGTTGCGTTCGTGAAGCAGTGTCTGTTTCTGAGAATTCCCGTAGAGCAAAGCAGCTGCAATAAATTTTTGCTTGGTTACATGATATCACCAGCGAATGTGACGAATCATCTAGGATGCTGAGTATCCTGCGTAACTTGTACCAAGTCTGGTACAAGTCTTGGCTACATCACTGATGCAATCAATATTTCGGGCGGATAGATCTTTATACATAATTGATTTCTAAGTGTCCTGATCCGACTGGGAATTAGTTAGTTTTTTGCAAGGTGGAAAGCAATACTTACCTTAGGCCAGTCAGTTTCCAAGTTCCTAACGAGTAGGTATACTCCTGTGATTGTTAGTTTTTTTAGCCAGCCAATTAGATTTATAACAGGCTATCGCCGAGTCTCTTTTTTATTCGTAATTAAGCATGGAAACTCGTTCGTACCTCGTTTCAATCAAGATTATTCCTTTTCGACGATTCATGAGAAGGCAGAAGTCAGAAGACAAGTCGACACTTAATGCATGCCCAGTCATGATCTTACAGCGAATGTCATTTCGCCCCCAAATATTACGCTATTACAAGCATTCCATGGTTTAATGAGCCGCGACATCGGCGTTCAAGGTACTCTGATTTCCGTTAGTGAACTGAGCTTCATTCTTTCCATTGGAATTAATCGAATCCCGGTAACTCCTAGCTTGGCAAACTAAGAGAACTCGATATTTTTAAGAATCGTATTCAACTGAATAGGTGTGCTAAGAAATGGGAATTCGAAGGATTGCGCCGACTCTCCTATTTATAGTCAGTCACTATTGGGGCGGTCAATAACGCAGTGCCAAGTTTCCCAGAAATAGCCGTTGACTTGCAAAGGTGGCCCGTGGCAAAATAAAGTAATGCAAGTGTTCGCGCCGCTGAGACACGTCCCGGCATGGCAGCGGGAAGAAGTAATTTTTGTCAATACACAACACAGAGATATTCATTGCATGTCTAAACTACCCGTAGAGAATGCGAGTCCCTGTAAAAGAGAGCACAATGTGAAAAGCAATCTTTCGGATGACTACTATTAGAGCTGGATTGCGTAACAGTGGAATTGAAAATACAATATTTTGAGTAAATTGTGGCAAAGTTAGTCCGTTTGCGAGACCGATTTATGGACATGATATACTCTGACAATGAATATTATCGGCGCGGCGTCACAATTTTCGTTCCACCTCACCGATTTCGGCTCAAGGTGACCAAGCTTCGCGCGCTAGACGTCCACTTGAGAGTTCTCCATAGACTGCAGAGAACTGGACTGAATAAATTCGACTAGCCTCTAACAAACTCTCACTGCGTCTCATTCCTGGGATTTGAAAATGCCAAGAATGGTAATGGAAACCGACAAATGGTGTTCCGATGATATATTACATACTAGAATGCTTTCCATTTCACTGTTCATTTCTTTTTCTTGCCCACTTTCGGCCGAAATCTTTTCCTAAGCAAAGATTAGATTGCGCGGCGCAGCGTTCCGATGCTTGCTCGGACTGAGAATGAAGAAAATATTCTCAGCGTGAAATTGATCGAGCCGCAAAGTGCGTTGCCTTATGTCAGAGGCATGTGGCTACCGGGACAGCCTGAGTCACATGGATACCTGTCTTTAGAGGATTAACTGGCCGATACCCTTATCGTAGCAAAATTTTCGTAGCCTTACTGTTCACCAAGTAATTGGAAGTAATTGCAATTATTGGATGACAGGATCGATTGCTAATATATATTGAAGACCGGCAAATTTTGCGGTACCGTTCTTCAAGGCTGTTAAGAAATGTGCGATGATTGTGTGGATTAGTTTGCCAATGCAAAGTAGTTGCCGAGCCAAGCTAAGCTCCTTTACACTGGGCTTTTCCCTTCCATTTTACAGTTGGCTGAATATTTCCAGGCAATTTGTGTGTTCAGTTTCAAATAGATATGATTTTCTCGCAAGTTATTATTATAAGGAGATGCAGTGAGGATGAATAAACTGTTTATTTGAGAGTTTTGAAACTTTGTTAGAGGAGAAGATGCATAGCACGATACTGCAGAAGCTGCAATTCCTCTACAAACCGTATGCACTGGCCATTGTCTCGGTGGGATATGTCCTAGGGGAATTGGGTCATTACTTAATCGGTAGGTTCTGCTGTTGGTGGTACAATTGAAAAGAATGCTTTGCCACTGATAAATGTCTTATTCACCTATTTTAGGAGTAACAAGTAAAGCAACAGCGGAGGACTTGCATTACGGCGACATATCGTGCCAGTTTAATTCAACGACATTCGCTTTCGACGATCTGCCAGTGACGTGCGAGGTGGCGACAAATGCTAGCCAGTAAGTCGAATAATGTTAATCCCGTCGTTATTAGAAAGCCGAACTACTTGTTGGAGCTCGATCGCATTGGAAGGTTGGGCGTTTTCTTTCTTTTTATTCGCTTCCACCTTACTTGGGTGTCACGGCACTTGAGCTTTTATTGGACGCGTACGCGCATCGACTCGAGTGCGCGTTCGATTTACGAGCGCTCGCATTACAAGAAGGAATAGCGGGTGTTTTGTTTCGCAGCTGCCAGTCCCTGGAATTGAACGGATCGAATTACTGCGAATGGAACTACAATGGCCTTGGTTTGGACTATCAAATCTTAGCAGGGCCTAGTTTCATTGCGGTATTCACGGTCGTCGGCGTTATCCTCGGTGTAGCGGCCGATAGATACAACAGGTTCGTAAGCCGGATATACGGCTTATTTGACTAGCTCTAATCGAAAGGTATTATCCGGCACGTTCCTAGCTAATTTCAATGTATTTCTAGGGTGAGAATGTTGGCGATATGCACCCTGATATTCAGCGCGGCTATTATATTAATGGGAGCGGTGAAAGAGTACTGGCACCTAGTCATTCTTCGTATGATACTGGCCGCAGGGTAGAGCATTTTCATTATCTTAATAAAAAGCGGTTCGATCGGATTCTCATTGCAAAGCACTATCGCAGGGAGGCAGGATGCAATCCTCTCGCGACCGGACTTCTCTCGGACTGGTTCCCGGAAGAGCAGCGAGGACTCGTCATGTCAATATTTAATTGGGGCATTTACGGCGGCTATGGTATCGCATTTCCCGTCGGTCGATACGTCCCTCCACTGAACGCGTGGAATCTGGTAGGGATCAGATCGACGACGCTTAAGTTGTGACTCGAGTCTGATGCGACTCTGATAAGGATGATTTTTTCACAGGGTTGGAGAGCATGTTACTACGGTGCCGGTGTAATCGGCTTGATCATAGCCGTCCTCACTGGTCTGACACTTTCCGAGCCGGAGCGAAAGACGATCGGCGAGGAAGCGGACGGCGACGGGAAGAAAATGCCGGTCTGGAAAGCGATACTGCAACCGCGCATAATAGTCTTGTGCCTTGCGGCCAGCATTAGACATTGCGGTAAAGGGCAGCAATACCTTCACGCACAGGATTGAGATACATGCTAAGGGTATATCGGAGTTGAGAATTTCCGGTTGGAATTGGAATTGGAATTATTTTGGCAAATATCTTCTCTTCCTCTTGACAGATATCTTCGATTGTCCGAGTCAATTTCACTCTCCTGTTAAATAAGAGGCAGGAATAACTTGTCCAATTGTCATTGTCATAGAGCGTACGCTCGATCTCTTCAGTATGGAATTCTTGGCATTGTCGGTTATACGCGCCTGGTGATGCTTTTTTCCAGGTGGAATGTGCTTCGCTTATAACTGCGATCTTTACTACCGGGAGTACTTCCCCGATTACGATCTCGGTTGGTGGCTCTTCGCCGTAACGATAGTGATCGGCAGCATCGGAGTTGTAGTCGGTGGAATAGTCAGCGACAAATTCGTCGCCAAGATGGGAATCAAATCGAGAGTGGCATGCCTGGCGATCAGCCAGATAATTGCAACGCCGTTCGCCTTCGGTTCCATATATTTCAATCCACTTTGGGCAATGATTACACTTGGCATTTCATACTTCTTCGGTAAGCCTGATGATTATTCTAATGGCAGTTTAATAATAACACTTCTTTGAGATAAGAACATTTATTCCAGAGAAACTTGGTGCGCGATTAATATTTCTTTGCCCATTGTACAAAGCTAACCGGTGGTTTTTAATTGTAGCCGAGATGTGGTTCGGCATCGTGTTTGCCGTGGTCGTGGAAATAGTCCCGCTATACCTGAGGTCGACCACCATCGGTGTCTTTTTGTTCGTTATGAACAATATCGGCGGCAACTTACCGATACTGGTCGAACCAACCCGGATGGCCATAGGATTCCGTGAATCATTGTACATCTTTTACGCCGGCTTCTACGGTATCAGTAAGTAATCGGGTCAATTAATTGCTTGCCGGTACAGCGACATGCTTCGCTGACGCTTGCTAATTGATTTCATTAGACCGCTCTCTGAAAGTGGCCGGTGTAAGTGGCCACTGCTCAGAGATTCATTGTTTGGCTTGATGATTTATGCGCGTGATTATTATCTTCCATTTAGGTTCGATCATGTTTTTCTTCACGATATTCTTGATGGACGGACCACCTCCATCGGAGGAGCCAAGGAAGCTCGACTCCGGCTACGACAATACAACCTTCAGCCAGGACGAAGGCAGCATACCTACGCTCGAACTTCCACGATTATACCCCCAATCTCCACAGAGTTACGAGAATTCCCGACTATAGATTAAAAGTGATCAAGTACTCCAAGTCGCGTGTAAATAGTTGCCAAACCTCGAGGGCAATGCCGCCCTCTACCAATTTCAATTAATCTGCCGCCATTGCATTTACCACGAGTAGATGGATTTCAGGTATTGCGGCGTGAATCCCGGAAAGACTTTTCTTCGATCGTTCTTTTTCCCCCATTGGTAGAAAGCGATGCAATGGAAAGTGATAGCGTGTAGTCCGAGTATTTGTAAGATGTCGCAAGAATTCTTAGTATTCGTTAGAAGAGAATGGAACTTTAGAATTCGGCACTACATGTAGTACGTGCTCAGTAAAGCTTTCTAAGAATGCGAGTGTACATAGTGTATCGGAACTGTTTTATTGACAAATCGATATAAATTAATAAGTGTGATTGGATTTCTTCACTGTTATCACATGTCGAAAGAAACCTCTTGGCACCTCTCTTTCACAGTTTATACAAAATATATCCGTTCACGATCTCTACAACACGGAGAGTTTGGAGCACGCAAGATTCTTCAAATCCACAGACTCGTACAACAACTCTAGATCTAGGTCGGAGATTCACAGTAGGTCGTTACTATGTACAGATTATTTAATATAAATAAACAAATCTATTTGTAATGTACAAAATAATCGGAAATCGCTTATCCTTGGCAATGGCAAGGATTCACATTGGATTCGTTGTCATGCAGTGCTGCGTACATATTTACATAACCGTAGTTGCGAAAAAGGAAATATTTCGACGTTCCGGAATAAATAACTAAACTTAAACAATAACGTCAGAACGTTACGCGCGCGCTTGCGCCAGTGTTCTATTACACGCTTAACTCTTACTTTCTGCGCATGTACACCGAGTGATACGCCAGCCAATTACACTGTCGATCCTTGCCGTGAAAAGTATTAACGAATATATTGGGTAATTAAGCGTACAAGCTAAAGCCTCAACAGTATCGGTATACTTTAGAAAGTTGATGATTTCGGCACAGAATTACTTAATACACATTTACTTAATACTACCGAAGTGATACACCTCCGGTTTTTGTGCGAAGCGTGCAATTCGCGGAATAAAGCTTCCGACAATGAAATTCCATTAAGTTTGTGCACGATTTTATTACACATAACATGCCAGCGGTGTGTGTACGTATAATAGAAATATGCCTTCTAAACGGATATCGGATGTCACAATGACGCACTGTAACTTGAGATTATCGACAGTTCTTGAGCCACGCATAGTACTGTTGTCCGCATGTGACGAGATAATCGTATAGACATTTACGTAGTGCGATACGTAGAGTGAGCGTGGCCTTCGGAGGGCTTTGGATTTAAGCGCAACAAGTTTAATAATGCAAGTATTTCGAGACATGCTCGTGACTAAAGCGAACTGCTGCGGATCCAGACGTTACTCTACCCATAATAAAAGCGGAACACGTTCGTGATTCAACGTTCTTTCATCTCGAGGCTTTTGAGAGCGTTTACTTTTTGCGCGCTGCAAAAATATCACTCTCTCAGCCGGTGCATTTCCACGGGGAAAAAGAGGTGGGCGGTTGAATGCTTTAGGAAGGTGTTATGGGTAAAGACATCAACATTCTTCTGTCGATGCACTGGAGATCTGCGTGCTGGCACCACTCGAGAAGCTACTCCTACAAGTCTCCACGGCGAGAGCCGTATCCGGCACTTGAACGAACTGCACCTTATCCTTCGGCCAGCGACTCCTGCCGTACATGCAATTAAATATGTTGTACTTGTGGTCCATCTCGAACTGGCTGAACGTACTGCTGTGCCGTCTCTTGAACACCTTCTTCGCCATGAGGCTTCGATTATTTTTATAGGAGAGCTCTCGTCGATAGCAGAAGAACTTGTGGAGCTCGCGCTTCACGCGTCTCGACCGGTAGCCGAAAAGGAGCGGGCTGACATAAGCTGCCAAAATTAAAAATGTTAACGCCAACACGTCATACTCGTGCGGCAAGTACTGGCCCGAGGAATATTGTGGTAGATTCCTCATCACCAAAAGTATCACATATGGCGACCAGCAGATTAGACCCATTACTATAACCAGGGCACTTATCCTCGCCGCTCTCGTTTCCTCCCGGTACCGAAAGAGCGAGCCGTTGCTTATTCGGTATTTTAGCGCGTTGATGTAGCTTGATGTGCTTCTCACGCTTGCGACACGGTGTAAAGTTCCGTTCTTATTGGGTGCAGGTGTGATTGTTACGATCGGTGCCAAAAGGCAGGACGACTGCTCCATCGAACTGTTACTGACCAGACTGCTCTTCAGGCTCTTTCCGCATACGGAGTTGGAACTTTCGGAGGCATTTAGAATAATATCGGCAACGGCGAAGGTCGTGGATGATCGGCGACTACTTCTGCCTTCCAGTGGATTGCGCAGTATACTCGATTTCCTTTGCGGCTCTTCCATGTCGGGTTTCAAGTGGAAGCCATCCCCCGCCATTGCGTCTCCCTGCCGTTCGGTTGTTCTTTTGCTCGGCACTGGTTGTAGAAATTCTATCACCGCAGTTGCGCCGTCTTCCTCCTCTCCATCAACTTGGCCCGATACTTGTTCCGAAGTGGGCAGATGCTCGCAAAAAGGAGGAAAATATTTGATACGGTTTTGATACGATTCTGTTCTTCCATGAGTCGGCTCTGGGACTTCCAGAGTATCGAAGCAATGAAAGTGGGATTCGTCCTCTGAATCACTGCTACGGTCGCTGGAGTATCCGGCGATCCAGGTATTCGGTATTGTTTCACGAGCGAGCATTTCTTCGTACATAATGTCATGCGAAGATTTCCGCCTGTGATCGGGTTTGTCAAGAAACTTACTCCGGACGAGATCCTCGTAAGTCGCCGGGTCGCAATTTTTCTCGAGAAACTCTGCCTTCAATGTGGAGATAGGAACTCTATTTAACTTGTCATCCTCGGTGATGTATGCACGTTGCGGCGACACTTGGACTCTCTGCGAGCCCACTGTAAAAACGATACCCGAGGATTTCTCGTCGGCAACTTCGGTGATGAGGCCAATGTCCAAAGAGGACGAGAAGGAACGTCTCCTCGGTAACTGGTTAACCGGCTGCGTAGTTTCGCTGGTCTCGTCGATCGACGATAGGCTCGAAATTTTCGGTATCCTGCGAAAATCCTCCATCGGATCCAACTGCTGCTGCTGCCTAGAGAAACCATTCTGATCCTCGCAGAAACTGGCGGAGGCCAATATTGGCCTCGAGCCGGTTCTCCTCGTTCTTTCAGAGTTCCGGTGGGCTGCTATGTATATGGTAACGTAGATCCAGCAGACTGCAGCGAATGGTATGAAGTACGCAAAAATACTGTAGACGATAGCATAAATTAGACCATAACTGATCGGCTGGGTGTTGAATGCACTATTCTCCACCAACTCAACACTCGTCTCGATCTCCACGGATTCGAGGCTCCCCAGTATTGGAATTTCCCTGATATCAATGGTGCTCGTTCCGTTTTCGATTATTGCGATGGTGGATTGAGTGGGTGGCGAACACGCAGTAATGTTGCCAGCACAAACGGAGTTTATTGTGGTGCAGGATAGCCAAAGGCCATGAGGATTCGGATCGAAGAAGGCAATGAAGCCGAAAACGGCTGAGATCATCCAGACAGACATAATCAGTACTCCGGATTTGAGCTTATCGACGCGAGTCCGGTATCGAAGTGGATCCACTACGGCGAAATACTGGTCGACGGCGATTAATAGGACTGAAAAGACTGAAGACGTTGTCACGAAGGCGGTGATACCCTCGGAGATCGCACAGATACTTCTTCCACTTGGCGGTGCAAAAGACGAGACTGATCGTGGCTGGGAGTCCATGATTAACAGTGGGTTTAACACCATGCATGTCAGCAGATTTGAGATCGTTAAGTTCATAACGAATCTGAAAGCAGAAAATATATCACTTCATTGTAATGCCATATTATATGTACACCAACAGTTGTTCTTGTACGACTAAGGCACGTATTACGAAAACCCCGAGATACATATGTGCATATTTTGAATCTGGAAAGGTGGTCCTGCAGTCTTTCCTCTAACCTGACAAGAAAGTAGGAGGACAGTAGTATTTTTGCCTCTTGGCAAGCTGGCTTTGACGTAACGCGAAATATTAGCGCTTCTTGCTGTATCCAAAGATGAAATTCTTTCTTCAGTGCCAAGCAGGGGCCTATCACTTATTCAATGATTGCTATTGTCATTGTAGCTATAATTTGTGCGTGCATCAACTACCAGGGATACTCTGTTCCGACAGCGTTGAATCATGAATGCGGCTATTGATGGTATTTTCATCGAATAAAATATGACTACGCAACAGGCCGCGAGCCAAAATTATCACCATCATTTTCGTTGGATTGTTTCGGACGAAGAAGTCGGTGGGCTGAACTCGGAAAAAATGCTCACGAGACATCTTGACCCAAGTTCTTCCGATTATGGGTGCACACTCTTGCTTATCGCCGATTCTAACTTTAGCGATACCAGGCTTTTGCGCCCTGTGCTTTACACCGATCAACCTTATGAAACGTACTCTTGTTAATACACTGGATAGGCACTGAGGCCATTCATATTTAGAAATTGGACTTGTTGAAAGAACTTGCCGAGATGTTGATACACTTTTAACGCGCTGCTTTTATTTATTCGGCCGCCGACAGTTAATAGACTGAGGGATCGGCATAACATTTACGTGCACCCAGCTTCAAACTGCATTGCAACTCTCCATGAATGCTGCTGTTTACTGGCCCAGCTTATTGTGTCTGCCGCAATAAAGATAGTGACTTAGAGTGTGTTTTTTTAAATCCCACAGCAGAGAAGACCTTACCGCATGGTCCAGTAGAATGGGTCATGCGTCCGTCCCTCTTATCTTTATGCTTTAACCCAATGTCTTTTCAGCATGACTCTAATAATACGATCGTCTATTCTCTTTAATCGGCAATTATCCAATTGCAATGTAAAGCAAGTGTGAAGCGTGTAATCAAAATGGCTAAGAGAAATGTGGAATAAAAACGAAAATATAGATAGTGGCCACTGGTGATAAATATAGAATCCGGATATTTGCAGGGCAAACTGCATTCGGCTCGCGTCAGTTGAGAGTCGTCGCGGTTAGTTGTTTTCACTGCCAATGTCCCGTCGCGTAGATAGACTACTTGGGACACTAGCCAGTAGAGGCTCATTCAGGGGCGAGAAAAATTCACAGAGATAAGCAAGAGCATTGGAATATGGAAAATAGACGGCAAGCCCTGTCGAACATTTGTAGGACACGCGAGGCGTACGTGCCAACTGAAATGTCCTCCAGAATTCTTTCCTCGAGTTTACACGTATAAACACCTCGCAGTCCTCGAGAGGTAGGAATTATTCACTCGCTGATCGCCAAGCTTTTTCTCAGCGCACCAACCAGCTTTAGGGTTCATTGTTAAGCTTGGCAACTCGTTGCACTTTCTTGCCGGCGTTGTTTCGCCGCACGAGTGCCATTTGAGACAACACTTTTTCCCTGGGACAAATACAGTCAACAGGTTCATGTCTTAGGAGGTAAAGGCAATTCATAAGCGCCCGACGAAGATTTATTGTCACTGTTTCTCGGATCAACCGAACCTACCTACCATTTTAGTCCGCACTGACAGCTTAATATATCGTCTTCTTAAACCGCATTAAACGAACACGATGTTGTGCGTGTCCCGCGGCACTCAGATTTTTCTGCCAGATTATGGGGTTAATAGCGGAGACCATTCTTGCTCACACCACAACCTGGCCAATTTTCTCTACTTAATTGATATATACGTCTTCTATAATTATCGAGTGCGATTATACAGCTACGCGTTACCTTCTACATAATAAGAAGCTTTCAGCCGGGTTCTAGTTAAACGATTATATGTATGTAAGTTTTAATGTCGCGCCGTTACCGTTTAGCACAACTCGTACGTCATTACACAAGCCCTCGGTCGCTAGTGCAAGAGAGTGTAAGATATTCTTCACGCACATACATATTAATATCAGAATATGAGTTTACGTCAAAAATAAGCACTGCGTTCAGCAGCAAAGGCGCTGCCGGCAGCTAGGTGTCACTTAGAGAGAGGAGGCAGGCTATAATAGTTAGATTGTTGTGCAATTGAGACAGGTGGGCAAGTGGGCGTACCGTTAACAGACAAATTTGCGAATATTTTAGCACTAATAATCTCGGGGATATCCGCGCGGCAACTATCACGTAGCACCATAATTTACACGCTCGAACTGATTCACGCGTCTCGAAATGATGAAAAACCCAAAATAATCGACATGGTTAGGCAATCTGAAAGATCTCGAGGACACTGTGCACGTTCTGCTGAGTAATAAGTCCAAATGTTATAGATCAAATTACGGCATTGATATTTTGGCGGCTCGGTGATATGCCAGTGCTCTCGTTGTAAATTCGTCGATGCGCCCGTAAAGCTCATGTCCTGTTGAAGCCTGTTGATGCAATAAAGTGACCGCTGCGATGTACGGCTGGTAAATCCTCGCGGCGCAGCGCGGCGGATGTGCGTGCGTCGCTTTTGCAATAATTTCATTCGGCCGCGCGCACGGGAATGTCACGTGACAAGTCGAAGCGAATGGTTTGCTCATTTACAAGATTGGCCGTCGTACATATCTCAAGTTGAGGTTGACGGACCTCGAGCACCCGCTTGGGGAAATAACGCCGACGGACACTTTTTCGGCAATATGTACCGCTGTAAATCGGCGAATGTAGGAGGTGCCACTTCCTTATACAGCTGAATTCAACTGGTCAAAGTCCAAGCATTCCGACGTACTCGGTTTCACTATTGCGTTACGGGCAACACTTCTTTTTTTTAATGCTTTGCCGCTTATATTCCGGACACAACAATAGAGAAGACAGCTAAAACGAAAGAGAGTAGTTTACCTTCTAAGGAAAGAGTGCGTTTGTAATGGTATCGATAGATCGTAGAAAGTTCAATGCTACCACGATTTAACGCGGCAGGAAATACGGCTCACTACTTACTTGTTGCTCGAGGTATATCGAAGGCGTATTGAATGTACTAGAGTGGGTTGAAGTGGTAGACCTACCTATTGGAGATGGTGCGCAAACCAGGGCGTACGAGGAATGCAAGTAGAAGTGTGATGTTGAGGATAAAGCAGCCAAAAAGAAGGAAGCTCCAGGCAGCAATCCCTGGATCGTTCCACCATCTTTCCAGACCTCCCAGATCCGGGACGGATCCTTCTTCAATCGTCTCCGACGCACCTCCATCCATTCATAAATTATAGAAAGACTAAGGTCCTGCAACAAAAAAGTAAAAACCTCTGCAGATCCGTTCAATGCCGAGTTCGATATTGGACTTTGCCCGTGAGTATGGTCAAGTATTATCGATCTTTCGGAAATACCGATTCTAGAAGGATGTATCATCTCTTTTCAATGCATAAATATCATATGCTCATTCCACTCGAAAGTTTACAAAGTATGCTTACAGTTCTAGAGAGCGACTTAGACTAAGTGAGTGTATTTTATCTTGGCGGATGTTCAGCTAAATGGGATCCGCTCGCACCGGGAATAGCAAATGTTAAAACCATTAAGATGAATTCGCATCAAGCGGATGTACCAGCATCTCTACCTACATGTAAGTCGTGTAAAGGCAAGCATCTCGCACGTGTGAGATGTGCGCGACAAGCCGCGCCTACAAGAGCTGCACAACTCAAGCGCAATCTTCCCACATAGTCGACAAAAAAATCGCTGGTAGTATAGGAAGAACAACATTGGCACAATAAGGGAGAAGCCGCCGGGGTCCCGCCGCACGCACTCCTCCGCTTACTACGGCTGGTGTTCACGAGCGGGCGTAACGTAATCGGGAATGCTCTTCGAGTCGGAGGCGGCAACAGAAATGAGATACAAGTCACCGGCATAACAAGGCCGGACAGATAAAGAAGAGACAGACGAGAAAAGAACGGTAGGATTAGAGACGAGGAAGAAGAGCAGGAAGACTTTTTCACCTGACTCGTGCGGCTTGAAAAAATGGGGGCGTCCAACCGGAGAGACTCGGGTATGTATAAAATTACGGCTGGGGCGCGCGAAATGGGTCAATTTTCGAACCGAAAAGAAAATCATCTGACCCCAATATTATGGCGGTAAAGTGCTCGCCGCTCGAGCAAGTTATATTTAGACTTAACGGATTTCCCCGTACGCACGGCTTGTAAAAATACACCTATGTGTACACCACCGATGCGAAAGAGTACTTCTACTCGCCCGATTATTCCCGAGCGGTCACTATTTATGCTTCCCTGAGAGCAAAGTAGTTGAAAGTCCTGATTCCCTAATAGGAACATTCCGACCGTTCTAGTTTCCATTTGGGGTTTCCCTTTGACCTTTCTCACTTGGGGCCCACGTGCATTTGGTAAATTTTTAGAAAGCTTACGCTCCGAATGAACGCACTGGTATTTCAGTGTTGATTCAATCAACGGAACGCGTGTGTCCACTTGAATTTCACGAGCTGGCAAATTATATGCATTAACATACCCGATGATAAATCGTCAGCCAGGCGGCAGCAATGCCGTTTCCGTACTCCGGCTGGGATGGGTGCGAGCGTGAGCGCGCGCGATGCGCATGCATAAGAAGGTTGGCTCGGAGAGACTTTCATTGGAACGGTTCGTGTCAGTGAGAATATGAGGCATGAAAAAGTCCCGCTGGCAAATAGCGAGAGACATCGCCTCCTCTTGTTCGCCGGTGGGCCGGAGTGCTCGGAGGCGAATCGCGCGTTCGCGCCACGGGATACAGTGATTTGTGCGCGCGAACACCGCCGAGGTTGCAAAGTGCAAAACAAAAGTAAACTCCCGGCCAAAATAAACGCGCGTATGTATGCGAGCCTCGAACAGGAGCGCCCTGGTGGACGACACAACGCGCGCGTTCTTGACGTCAGCTAATGTTTTTTTTGACAAGTTTCGAAGCGTCGGCGTTGTGTGAACCATTTAGCGCGCATTGAATTACAGTTACATTGGCATTGTCGTTCGCCATGATTGGCGGGGCAAGTCCTTATAGGTCGG
The DNA here is from genome assembly GCA_910593735.2 of Ectemnius lituratus. Lineage (NCBI taxonomy): Eukaryota > Metazoa > Arthropoda > Insecta > Hymenoptera > Crabronidae > Ectemnius > Ectemnius lituratus. The sequence goes on from OU343034.1 coordinate 10,052,049, forward strand.
TACATCCTGTTTCTCGGCTCGGCGCGGCTGGTTTCGACTCTCGGGCAGCCAGTCATGCCAAATGCTGATGTCTGTCCATCCACAGGATGGAAGTTTTTTTTTAACCTCCCCTAGTGGAAAGAGGAAAGCACCAAGTGTATTATTTCGCGTGCAACGCTGGACCTTCTCCGAGCACGATTGCTTCACCGGACTTGGCAACGGGTCAAGTTTTAACTAGAAGGAGGACTGACATAGCTAAGCACACACTCCGCGTACGCAGTGGCCTGTGTCGTTTATTTCCGTTTTCCGAAAAGTGTGTCTGCGCGTGTATAGGACAGCGTACGTCCGCCGGCGCAGACTTATTGTCCGAGCCGCTCTCGAGTTCGGAAGACAGTAAAAGTCAAAGAAGATTGAAGAGCCTCCTGTTATTTCAGCGAGCCCTCCGCGTCACAGGAGGTTTTTCAATAACACACTTCCCGGATATACGGCGGCCCCCTGTCAACCTTTATCTCTCCGGTGTCCACTCTCCAGGAATTATGCTTCCACCAGCCTCGCGCCATTGCTAATTAGGAAAATTCGCCACTTCATATACTAAACCATGAATCACTGCTGGCGTGGCCGGAGTTTTCCTGGTTCAATTTCCTCTATAAAAATCGTCTGGACCTAACTCTTTATTTTCCCAACTACTCGATTTAATAATTACAAGTAGAAAAGCAAAGTGCGATATTGTCTTTGGTTTAGAATTGGCATCGATATGCAGGATCTTAAGATTCGCGCAACAGGCAAGAATGAGTGGTTGATGATCGAGAAAAGATTGAAGGTAGGTTCATGCAGATTAGTAATGCCGTACTATCTGTAGCACTATCACTAATCAAATCAAACGTGCCAGATTTATTTCCACGCTCGTTTTACCACTGTCATTAGTGCTTCCTCGTTAGAGTCGAAGCAGATGTCATTAGACCGGTGCATGTTGTTCACTGTGGAAACGAAGCTACCAAGCCGCGCAGGCTAGCTGCTGCACTAGTCACGTGGGCATAGTTGGCACGTGGCTTGCGTGTGATCGGTGAGTAACGCGGGCCAGATTAATAAAGGAGAAGCTGTTCAAGAATAATTGAGTGCTGCCTGATACTCTCGAGATTCATAATTAACCGCTTCTTCTTCCAGTATTAATTAAAACCACATCAGCTTTAATCGACTTAATACTACTTACAGGAAAGACTTGTTTTATTTGTACTTGGATAGATAAGAATTAGATGAAGCGGTAATTGAAACTTACCGGACTGTGATATTCAGACGGTCTCAAGACTCTCGAGGCTTCCAATCAGATGCGGCTCAGCACCAAAATTTCGTAACATCCTTCCGAAACTTTATGAATCCGGCGTCGTTCCTCAATTGATAAACGCTACACCGATCAATACTTGTAGATACCTAGAAGATCAAAGGAACATGCAAATTATAGTCGATATATCGGAGCTTTTATCAGTGAAATTTGCATACATTGAATGATACTAGCGTCATTCGGAAATGCAGCTGAGAAATACATGAAAGCTCAATGCCTCCTTAACACTTGCATATCTCTTCCCAGAAGCTTTGTAACGTAAACCGAGCGATAAGTCGGTTTCCAATCTTGGAAACCGACTTGGCTGGTTACAGAGAATATCGTTGGGGCGTCTCAGCGGTAGATGCATCGAATCGTGTCGAAAGGTGTTACACTTTCTATAGACGCAGTCCCTGGCAGAAATCCTTGGCGATCGTTTCGGGCTCTCGAGCAACCAACTAACAACTGGCGCTCGAATAATCAGTGAGAACTGGCGTGATTGGGAGCCGCTTATACAGAAAGAGTCCTATTTCAATTTATTAAAGCGTTAAATCCCCGGCAGCAAGCCGCACGGGTATAGAACAGCTACACTCGCTTTATTCCGATCGGGCGAAACTCGCGTGAAGCAGCTACTGTTTTATTTGCTCTCGATTAATAAATCGCTCGCTCGCCTAATGGATACACGTGCGCGCCGCGCCGTCCCGCACCGCTTTCTTGCCGACTTGGCTCACTTTAAGCTAGCTTAAGGCTCTTTGTGTATTGCTGATTTCCGCGCGATTTCCACGTTGACATTTCCCTCGATCCGTGCGGACCCCGACATACACACTCTCTCAGGGGGGAGAGAGAGAGAGAGAGAGAGAGAGAGAGAGAGAGAGAGAGAGAGAGAGAGAGAGAGAGAGAGAGAGAGAGAGAGAGAGAGTGCGTGCGTGCATGCGTGCGCGCGCGCGTGTGTGTGTGTAGGGCGTTCTTCTCATTTTATCACGCGCGCACTCCCCGAATATTTAAAGCCAAAGCCGATATTTAACCTGTGGGCAAATATTTGCGGGCGACGCCAGCACGCTGGTACACAGAATTATTCGTGAGTTGTGCGCTAATTTTGTATGGGTTTCTGCCACTATACTGACAAATCATGGTATCAGTTGGTTCGGGAAATAGACGCTTCTCATATGTTGGACAACTCTGAACGCAACTGGCACTTTTGCCTGGCTTTCTTGGTCGCGTTACTTTTAAAGAGACCTGTTTTTACAGTCACTTGATAAATGTACTCTAAGAATGAATTTGTAGTCTTAAGAATAGTAGCGCGAAGGATGGATAATGAACGTTCATTAAAAGAGCGGTGGCTATCAGCAATCATCGAACAAGTATTATACATTGAGCAGGTGGTTCATGTAGGTGGTAGAGATTCGATAACTTTCCACTGGTACAATATCGGGTGATTCAATGTTTTTACAGGGGAGAGTCCGAGTCTCGCGGAATAAGGAAACTGGCGATTTCGAAAGACGCGATTAATAGACTTCCTTGCCTTGAGTCGAGATGTTAAAGGATTTAACTCCCTTCTGAGTTGAAGTGGAGGACAATCGTCAGGGGGAAACCGCCCTCTGGCAAGTTGCAACTATTTCTCTGCCTGATTTTTCCTCTGAAAGGACGAGTGGCGCGCGATCTACATATTCCAGTGCGACTCCGTTCCGACTCTTAGATCGGAGACACCGATTCAGTAGGCGTGATTAATTCCCGTTGTACGCTTCTTCGACGCGTAAGTCGGTCTGCGTGGGTAATTTATGCCACGGTGGCGGCATCGGGCGTTCAAGGTAAGACAAAACGAATGGAAAATTAATTGACGCAAAGGGGGTACACGCGGAAAAGCAGATCATGTAAACAGAGTTATCCGTGGCAGTGGCGCGGCGGGATCGACTCCTTACGACTGCTACGCACACAACACCGGCGACAACGGATCCACACAGCGCAAGCCCGGAGACACACTTGCCTGTGCATGCAGTCGGAACGCGATTATGTCTCTTCGTGCGTGCTTTAATTCAAGGTTCCTTATCACAGGCTGGGCCGCTTGCGCGCTATGTATAACGAAAAAGGCTGCCAGTCTTGAGTCGACTGACTCGCTTGCAAATGGAATATTATTTTCGGCCAACGGTGCCACACACTTTGCAGTGCCGAGGTGCCTTGAATCAGCGCACTCGAGCTGTTTCAAGAGGCTGTGCCAGTCTCGATTTCAATTTCACGCCGAAACTTGTACAGCCGAGAGAGCACTCGCTACTTTGAAGTGGCTGTCGATTGTAACAAGTGTTCGAGGCACTGGCAGGCCTTTGTCCGCTAGCAAAGGCTTTGGGCAAACAGCGTTGACAGAAAAGTCACCACTGACGAAACTTGCGAAACCCTCTTACCATGGCGACCAATCAGGACAGCTTTTTTCTTACTTCTAACAGAGTGTCGCTTTTAATTGTCTTAATTAAGATGATAATTAAAATGATCAATTGTTCCTGCAAACAGAGACGGAGAAGGTTTGAATCGCATATTACCCTGTGAATTTTCCTTAGCGTGATACGCCCGATTTTCCTTACTCTATTAATAACTATAGAATAACTTATTACTCTCCTGTTTCCGTGTGTATCAGTCTGTGCTTGAGAATTGAGACGGAAAAGTTGTGCCTCTGAGTACCAGCCATTGCCAGCGCAATTGTATTTGGGGATTCCCTCGTGAGAAAGAAGACTATCACAGGAAGCTATTTGCCAAGCAATTTAGAAATGCGAATATAATAATAATTGGGCTCGATTCCTGTCTTCGGGGTAAAAGTCGACACGCGTGAGACTCACCGTCAACACCAAGAATCTGAGAAAATTGCTAGTCCACCGGCTTTTTTCGCCACTGGCTAGATAATTGTCTAGGAAAACCGCCGGGCGGCGATTCGTCCCTGTTATGACGATAATGGTAATCGCTAACTGGAACTAAACTCTACCGCTCAGCCGCTACCGAGAAGAGATCCGCTGTTTGTTCATTCTCATGTCCCACTTTAAGCTTCTTCGGACAGCTTGTTATCCTAAGCAATTGCCAATACGTACAATACCGAGGAGTATGTTAAGAAGATCGCAATACATTTTTTTTCAGTTACAAGAGAATTGAAGTACTTTGCTCCGTCAATGAAAAGCGGTACCAAATGCTAGCTTGTCCTGATTAAAGGTCCCGGTGACAAGTTGCCGGTTGCAGTGGGGGAAGGTGAAACCATCTATTGCGTTACCGGCTCCACAAACGTGGCACAATAGCTTTTATGTCCTAGTGAGAGATTACTGCATTCAGCCGATAAGAGTGTGCTCATTTATCCAGCAGTTCGCGCCCAAATAGATTTGCGTATGATTACAGCGGCAAGCTGATTCCGATGCTACAAAGAAAGATTACGTAAGCGTAGTGCAAGGTCTGCATAGTAGCCGTCATCAAGCGTACACAGATTTGACTCTGATCACTTTTTTTGTCAGTCCTAGTAGCTTGTCAAAGCACAAATGAGCGAACGCTGCAAAGACTTCATTGTGGCCGCTGCCAATTCGAATGGAATCGTGCGGAACAATGCTAAGGTCGACGCGAACACGGAAATACTGTTTTTGCGGGGCCACCATCTCCCTCGGCTAAATATATCGGTTGAATGGACATTATGAAGTACGCTGCTACTTATCTCGAGCATCCTGGCCCGAGCAAATACAAATACTTTGACTCGAGTGGGCAATAAACAAACACAACGCGGGCGGGCGGGAGGGGAGAGAGAGAGAGAGAGAGAGAGAGAGAGAGAGAGAGAGAGAGAGAGAGAGAGAGAGAGAGAGAGAGAGAGAGAGAGAGAGAGAGAGAGAGAGAGAGAGATCGTGTGCGTATACTATTGTACGTGTCGCGTTGGTACCGGTATCATTGGTGTGTCGCTCTTCCGGCTCCACGTAGTACTGTAAATCGTGCACGTTTCGAACAAAAGAGTACACGAGTGGACGTGACGCCGTTCTCCATACGGGTTCCTGGTGTATCCACCGTTAATGACAGAAGAGCACCTCCTCGAGACTTTTAAAGACACATCGATTTTGAGGAGTTCGGCAATTCCGGCGGATTTTCAGCCGGCTGTTGCCGCGGTCGTGCGAAGAAGGTGAAGGAAGCGACAGGTGCTCATCGGGTGACATATGATGCAAAGCTATATCTACTTTTCATAATCGTATCACATCTGCTTAGAGCGATCTAATTAGCAAAGCTGCTTACTGAGGCGATTGTAAATTGCCGATTATAGAAGATTTAGCCCGATTTGCAATTGGCAATCGTCTGCGCAGCCAGCTTTGACCCGAGCTCTTAAAGGAAATGATGCTCGAACTGATAGATATGTCGTTCATCATTAATGTGTTGGCGGCGCAGCGTGAGTTTGCGAGGCAAAGGCATCACTTTTTAGTTTCACGTCCATCAATGTCTCCGGGGCCGTACTGAAATATCACATCGCAGCCACCAGCGAGCGACGCCTACGTTCTGAAGGTTTCAATCTTTACGGGCGCAGCAGGGCAGCTCGGCACGGGAAAGTGAGCAATCGTTATTAATAAGTGCACCAAGTAATCGGGGCAAAAAGTGGTTGGTATAGCGTATACTTGGAGAGGTAGATCGATTAATCAATAGAATTTCAATCGCAAGATAAATACGACAAGGAGCAAATTGGACAGCAAGGGAACCATGGAACCTCATGAAAATTCATGGCTATTTTCGCGTTCGGCTACTTTCATCTTCGCCTCTGAAAACTGATATCGCTCGAGTGCTCACTCAAGCACTTTCTTATAAGCACGCAGAATGCGGAACGGTGTCTGGCACAACGGCCGTGGATCATCGCGAATCAATGATATAGTTAAACTTTGATTTGAACTTTCGTTATTAAATCAGTCCTAAGGGAGGTCACTCGGCGCGGATAAATCATTGAACAATAACAAAGCGTTTACAATAGAGTAACAGTAGCCAGAAATCGGTAAACATTTCGCAAAGTCTCTCAACCAAGGTTTTCGTGGAGCGCACGCTTCTTCACTCTCATAAATAATTCCGTCCATCCGAAAGCAGCCAACTCCGTCATCTTTTAAATTTACGGTGTCGCGTAACGCCAGTTTTTTTTCATTGACAGTAAACTTGTTGAGATCGCGTTGTGTTCTGAGCTCGAGAACACCTGCTCAAAAGTCCGTGCATTGTGATTAGATGTATTGATGTGCAATTACTTTGCACAGACCATTGTACAAGTTTTCTAGCTGTAGAGTCAGTCTCGTCAGGTGGGAAATCTCTCGCAGTAGCCTCGTCTTTATTAATAGTCTATTTGAAACGAAATTTCTTGAAAGAACTAGTCGAATCATGAAATCACATTTTTTCCTCTAAATTCTCCCCTTTCGTTCACAAGCACTTTCCGTCTTTATAAATTAGCAGACGTATTGATTAAAGAAAGTTTGGCAAGTAGCACTGACCGATAGGCAAATATTCACAAAGGTATGATTTATAATTACTAGCGTGTGCGTGCTATTCGAAACGGCAAGCACGTTTGTATGCCGACTACGCAATTCCGAATGGTAATCAGCAGGACGCTCGCACGCGATAGCAATGCGATTATACTCGGTACGATCGGATTTCCGGGCTCCAAGTATCAAAAGCAGGGCCTTGTAGAGAGAAATGAGACGACGGAGTCATAGTTTAAGGTCCGTGCGACGAGAATCTCGAGTTCACCAGTTGGAGCGCGTAACTCGATGATCCGGTCATTGCGGATTTACCGATTGTATTATCCGAGAGGAGAGCGCTGCTGACTTGTCACCGGAGAATTCCAGTTGAGAGAAGTCGATTGGGTTAACTGGGGTTATTAAAAGGATCAGATGCGGTTGACTCACGATTGACAATATGGGAGAGACATCTCGTTCGCTCTCTAAATTGTACTTGTTACTTCCTATTACTCTGGTGCGCCAAGGAAATGGCGCTCTATTTCGCCGGGATAAAAGTGGGTTGGCTACAGCTGCTGCTGAGGCAGCGTATCGCGTTTCGCAAATCCCGCAAAAATCGCAACGCCACGAGGTCTAGAAAGTCTCCGATTACAAAATGCATCGGATTCCAGTAAGTTTAATGTTAGCTCGTCCTACGTCGAATCTGCAATAGAGTTCTTAACGCTGCGCCGAGTATCGATTGCAACATTCTCTAGAAGCTAAAGCAAACGGTGTTACTCTACTTGAAGCGTAATCTCAGCTGCAGGTAGCGGCGACCCGATGATTCGATGATTGCTCGCATTAACGGAATGTTGTTTACATCGGGGGGCGACGGTACCATTGTGCGATCTCTCTGGTGAATATAGGCGGCACGAACGATAGAAGTAAACGCCTCCAATAGGACAGATGATAATGAATAATGTATATTTGACGCAGCACGCACCGGTGCCATTCTGTCTTCATAATCGCAGGATAATCGTCGGTTCGTCGCATTTCAGAGTTGATCATGTGCCCGTTGACAGCAGGTACATAAAACAAGCGAGATCAAAGGTCTGCAATAAAAGAACTGCATGCTGAAAGCAGCATAGCGCGCCGAACTGTGCTCGCCGCTCGCCGCTCGCCGCTCACCGCTCGACTTTCCACTCGCGAGGAATTGCGGGAATGCTGCTACTCTCAGCGTGTGAAATTTTACGAGCGACAAGTCGATTTGATCATTTGTGGTGCAAGCAATTTGTCACGGTCTCTCCGCCTACTATTTTCGAGCGCAAGTATTTTCGTTTACAAGAACGGTTTCGCTGTTCAACAAGGTGCTACTGAGAAAGACTGGGCCAGCTTCGCCTCTGAACCAGTGAAACCGCTTTCCAGAAGGCGCATTATTGCATGACTAGTACAGGAAGGTCAGGCACGCTTGCAATATGTGTAGGTGATGTCGAGGCTGACTCGACCTAGGATCGAGCAAGGGGTTAATGCCGGCACGGTGACACTGACTCGGTCTGGCACGACACTGCTGATGCAAGACTAAGGCTAAAGTACACACGCGGCGCGTTATCGTACGCCTATGATTTGCGCGGCAATTGCCGGCATAGGTCGTGCGCTAGCTAGCGCAGACAGGATCGCCAAACTGGGTTAAGGCAAATGAGAATCACTGCTGACCCGGTCAGATTCTTATCAGGCATTAACACTAACTGCACTAGCGACCCGCTGCCCGATTGGTCGAGGGAATCGCGCAAGGATCCGCCGCCAACTTTTCCAACTGGCGATCGCGTGTCGCCGTTTCTCCTGGATCGCACGGCTACTCGCTGAAAATGCCGTAACGGTACTTTTCCGTGTTACGTTATCATCTTGCCCCCCCCCCCACTTCTACTCCCCTTGCCAATTCAAACGCTCAGCCTGGCGTTACGGCGATCGAGAGTATTTTTCCCACACACACGCACACACATGACTTAGCATCGTGAATTCGACGGAGTGTAACGGTACCCGCGCCATCCTGTGTCCCGCATGGTGCGTAACCACCGATCTTCTACCCACCAGGAATCCTATAATAATTACTAAGCTCCATACGCGCCTGTCTTCCCCAATTGAGATAATGGGAAACTGCTCTTTTCAACTGTTATCCTCGGCTTTCGTGGATCGAAGAAAAGATTGGAGATCGAGTCGGTACAATTGTTTTCATAGCGCCCGGATGTCGAATTCCGCCTCGACCTGTTTGCCCATTTTATTTAGTGCTTCCGTAGCGTGGCTATTTTTTCCCCTAGAATCATGCCGGGTGGCGTGATGCCTCGCCAATTCGGCCCCTAATGGATAAGCTAAACTCGCAACAATCCTGCCGGAGACAAGCTCTACTTTTCGTCATACATATCGGACGCGTCCGTTGGATTCCTGGTCAATGCACTCTTCTCATTAAAACCAAGATAAATTCAAGCCTTCTCGGATATATTTTGCTGTATTAACATAATCGCATCGGCTTTCGAAGAGTGCGCCATGCTTGGTCCATTGGGCAAAGGCAAATTAAAATCAATTAATGAGCAACTCTCCTCATTCTCCGGGCCTACTCATTCAGATGTTATTTTTGGACACTGGCACAGCAGATTGCGTAAGGTGTTTCGACAGCTTTGATTTTGTGCTGGCGTAACTGAAACTTGTCGAGTAGAACCAAGCCCACGACGTGCCTTCTAATTCATAACAAGTTGATGAGGATTTCCAAGAGGCGCATATGAAACATGAGATACCTCTTAATTAAATCAGTCGCACCAGCACACTCTCCTACGATTCTCCGTAACAATGGGGTGGCCCCGACGCCAGACTAAACCTACCGATCGATTAATTAGATCTGCCAGTGAATTTCGCCGAGCTACGTGCTACAAGTTATAGCTACATATGCGGGCGGCAAATCTACAATTTTTCCCGCTTTTGACGTCACCACTCGACGCAACGAAAATCGAGGGAAGTGGTCGTGTGCTTGCAATTCTCAATGTTTAGATCGGAAATGTTGCAGAGCCCATCAATTTGTTTATTACCCGGGCAGGCTGCCCCTGCGTAACAAGATGGGGCCATAGTCGTTCATTCGAGAACAGAATCACTCGCCGAATTTATGAGGCGTGTACTCGTAGTCTCTTGTAACAGCAACAAACCGCATTTTATGACTGAAGCGTGAAAGAGAAAAGTGTGGAAGTGGAGGACTGCAATCACGAAGAGAGCCAGCAGAATGATAACCGATATCGGCTGTGCTCGTGGAATTTCTTCGCAAGGCACCGCGTTGACGTCAAAGACCGCTGCCTCCTGAAATACTTGGGTGCGCGCGGCAATCTTTTGCAAATTCCCGACCGCTGTGTTAATAAAGGCATTTGAATAAAAGCGCAAATCCAATAGAATCCCAAGGTGCGGCAGTGCGAGCGCGCTGCGAGCGCCACGCCGCGCTCTCTGTAACACCAAAGGTCGCCAACTCATTCGGGAATGGATTGTGCAAGAGAGTAAGGTGGACTCGAACTTTCCAAACACTACCAAAACCAATGTGTACGAGCATTTCCAAGCTAGTAAAGCTCTACGCTTCTGCTTGCGGGTATGCTTTCATTGTGCATGCCAAAATGATCATCAACCGGACACGTGAAGTGTCCGGGCGGCCAAGCGAAATGAAAGTCATCACACGCAAGCAGTGCCTGGATGTGTTTGTGTGCACTGCTCACCCTGCTCTCACTGCTCTCCTCTTTTTCTCCTAATCTCTCTCTCTCTCTCTCTCTCTCTCTCTCTCTCTCTCTCTCTCTCTCGCTTTAGTGACAACTTTGCTAAACTGACATTAACCAGCAAAACTACACGAAAGGTGGATCTACGCGCACCTCCGTGGCTCTTTCGCTACTTTCAAGTGTATTTTAGTATCAGTCATAAAAGCTAAACAAAAAAAGCGGGCAGCACTCAGTGCGCTACTCGCCTGGCAGCCGATTTCGACATTCTATTCCAAGAGATCTCTCCTCTCTCTCTCTCTCTCTCTCTCTCTCTCTCTCTCTCTCTCTCTCTCTCTCTCTCTCTCTCTCTGGCCGCTTCTTTCAGCTGCTTTTTACACTGATACATATTAATGCATTACATAATTGCGGCGGGAAAGCAAGAAAGTTCAGAGCGGTCAAGGATCCTAAGGAATGGAATCTGTCGCCGGTGCAGGGAAGTGGGCGCTTGTTACTTAAAAAACGGCGCAGAGCAGCGGCGAAAGCAGGAGCAGCAGCGAGTAAGGGACAGCGGGGACTCACCAAAAAGAGATCATCGAGCGCAGGCGTGCATGCTGTCAGTGTTGGCGCGTCTCAATCAGGGTATCCTGCTGGAGGAGACGTTGGGCTTCTTAATCCTTTGGGCATCGAGCTGCACGGATTTTACATTGACCAGGACGGTGTTGTGCGCGATCGAAACTGGCGTTTGACTTTCGAGCGTTGCCCCGTTGCAGTCACGCTGTCAAGCGGCACGCCGGACAATAGCCGTGCGTGGCAATGGCAGGTAGCGGGGAAGAGGTTAGCGGTGGAAATGTTTTCTTGCTCTCTATTTGGCCTTGGCAGGGATGCTCGTGGGAAAGGATGCACGGATACTCTTACGATGCCTATGCTTGTATGCGCTGCCTGTATGTACCTTTGGCAATACACTGCAGAGCGCGGGGGCACGATTATATGAAAGACAGTAGCGCGCGCGCGTTCCTCTCGCTGGTGCGTCTTTCGACTGACTGAGCCCAGTGGCGAGAGCGTGTCGACTCGTTCGTCGAGTGGTGGAGTGTCGAGCAAGCCGAATTGCACGGCTGCCGGTGCCTCGGCTCTGCTCTCTGGCTGTGTCGGCTCGGCTATGTGCTCGGGCTCGGCCAGTCGGCTAACCAGCCAGCCAGCGCAGCAGCAACCGAGTCACTCGAGCTCGCCCGAAAGCTCCCCTTCCTCTAAGCTCCTCGATCGGATGAAATGCCCGGCGCTCGGCGATCGCACGCTCTCACTTCCTCTCCTTTGCTCTCTCCACTTCGACCCGAGCAACGCCAGTCGCCAGCTCACCAGCATCGGGGAAAAAGGAGCCCCACGGGAGACGAGTGAGCGGCGAGCTGGCAACCACGCTCACGGGAACCCCATGCCGAGAACCGAGAACAACGTTCCTTCTTGCGATCGTGCAACCTCCGATATCCAATATGTCCCGCTCCTTCATTCCCGTTTGCCTCGGAGCCTCTATTGCCTCTGTATAAACCTATACTCTTTCCACTTCATGTCTTCTCCAGTATTTCTAAAAAGCATATCCTCCGAAGGGCTTGCTAACGCTGTCATATGCGATTAATATGTGAAAGAATTGGGACCTTGAGGTATTTCAGCTTCAAGTAAGAGAGGTATTGGTGCGTTGTTGACGCTGCGCCTCATTGAAAAGCGGGGAAGTACCGATGCTTGAAAAACCTTGCGCTTCGTAATCAGGCCGCTGTACGAGTCATAGATTTTTAATGGGTGCCAGTTAATCTGTATCTGACAATCATTAGCTACCATTAGCTTCTCATTGCGCAGTTAATACATCACCGGGGCTCTGGGATATACTCGGCACAGTTATTGACATATACACTGGCTTAAATCATCTGGTACTCTCCACATGCCATTCATATTAAATGAAGCACGGATGGAAATTGCGTGCATCGGAATTGCTATGATTGTCTAGGAATAACGTATGTTCTTCTCTCAGAGACAATTGTCTTATACAAGCCTAACATCAATATAGAATAGGCCTCCATCTTTATCAGTAACAGATTATGGAAAACTTTTTCTGTTATTTAAAGAATGTGATTTGCATGTTCTATTTGTACTCAAGTATCGAGCCTTGGTGGTTACAAGATGCTGTCATTAATTGCTGTGCGATTTATGTGCCACTGAAGGTATCGTGATTACGTGTAGACATTCGAGAAGATGTCTGGCCGATCGTCATTTAAACACTTTTTCAGTGCGAGCAAGTGAAGTTTAATTGAACCAAGTTGGAATGCGTAGTGTATTCGAACGAGTTCCCTATGACGTAATTCGATCATTACGTCATATAAAAATCTGGTAGTAGGATACAAGTCCGAGGATACCCGTTTACCTGTGTTAGGATTGCGGTCTTCTCGCGCCGATTCATTTCCAGAAAGTCATCTTCTGTGCTTTCTGATTATGCGATAGTCGGGAAATGTGAAACGTACTAGCACGATTTACATAGATGTGTTGATTCGCAGCCATTGATGATCAACTGGACTGTCATTCACCTACTTTCAAGGAACCTGATTGCTTTTTAAACTGCAGACATCATTTGTCAGACTTTAGAATAGGAGGGCGGGCGGTCTAATAAAGAGAGTGGGACTAATGGTTATTATGTATAATTATTTGAGCGAATTTCAGTGCCGCGCTCGATACGCGAGCAGCGTGGGATCCATAGAGAGAGAACGAGTTTGCAGCAGTTAAAAATAGAGTGCCTATTTAGGCGCACTAGAAGCATGATTAATTGAAACACTAACGGTACATTGAAGCGAAGCCTCTGTTCGTGTAGTGCGACGCATGCAACCGAAAATTGCAACGCACAGAATGCTGCTCAAGTATTAAATTTTGCATGTAAAGAAACACTGTCCAAAGGTACCTTAACGAAGAGCGGCACGCAAACGATTTATACTCGACGAGTTAGTAAGATTTACGGAATACTTCCCCTTTCGCCATCATCTGTACTAACGAAATCCACGCGACAAAAATTGGATGAGTGACGCGCGAAGGCTTGTTTGTCCTCACCCGACGCGGTTTGCATTAACAGAATTCCTGTTCATTTTACGCGCTTTAAATTGACAGGATGTACTTACACGAGCGATCACATGAGGCGACATGAGCAGTTGCTGTTAGTCGTTAAAGCTCGAATAGGAACCGCAAATATCGACGCACGTGCTTACAACTGGTTCACACGAACCGGCTCGCACGAAAGCACGTGCTCGAATAAATTGACGGGAAAGCGGCGCGTTGGCGCGCATGTTGTCGCTCGACGGTCCTCGTTTGATCTGCCTAAAGTTTCATTCACACCGGGCGTCACGAGTGAATGTGTAGCTTGAAATTGAAACGCCACGGCTCTCGGACTGTTGTTGTTCTTTATTTCTTTGCGGAAAACAGAAGAACAGTGACGAAACCGTGGCGCGCATGATGAGTTGATACCGCAGTGCAAGTAGGACGTTTGTCGTGTGTTCCCGTGAATTTCTTGGCGCGCGAGTACTTGTTTGCCGTTTGCCTAATTTACACGAGTAAGGGATTGGAATGATCGCACGGGGAAGCGTTGAACTTCGATGAACGCCAATTTTCCACGTGGGTGGAAGGTCGGCAGGGGCAATCCTCTTCTTAAAAAGAGAGAAGCAGAAAGGGAACGCAGCGGGGTATGGGAATGCGGGGGCATCTCGTCCCTGCGAAGACATAGACCGATACACGTGTGTATTTTGGGGGTGAAAGAACGGCGCACGTGCTAGTTATACAGTAGTTAGAGTTTATCCCAATTTTCCCCTCCACGTGTCGCCACGAGCGAATAATTTCCCGGGCTCGACGAGATACTATAGGTGTATTGTGGGCACGTGTGCCGGCAAGGCCGAACATTAACCAAGTACTAAGGATTAAGATCGAATCTGCACTCACCGGATCTAAGATCGATCGCTCTGCTTTTTGCATGTAGTACTGTGCCTACTGCGCCCGATTACATTGGCTGCCTAAAAATAAAATCGAATGTCGACGCGGCAGGCGTGCTTCGGAAAATAAATTGCAAGCCGATGAACGGCCCGGTATGAAATCAAATACGGTACCGTGTGAAACGTAACAGATACTCACTAGTCATAGGGATATCTTGAACCAGATCATTAATTATAGCCCGCCGCGAAGTAGCTGATACTACTTTCGAGAGTATCACTCCGTAGACTACTCTAGACTGTCTATCTATGTATACTACTAGACGGCACAAACACTTCCACTAAATTCCGCTTAAACTCGCCCGGGTTTCCTCTTTCACGTTTCCTCAAATATGAATTTGGCTTTACGAGTTTTGATCAGACTTCCCAATAAATTCCACAAATCATACCTTCAATTTAGAAGTTACCCATCGTTGCTATGGGGAAATCGAATTGTCCACTTTCGGATAAGAGGCGTACACTCGAATTGTATATGCCAGTGAAAGAACGTTGACATATCTCTGACAGATGCTCGTAAGATAAAGTACAGTTTGATTGGAATCAGGGGCCCATTCCGAGTGGATGACGCCGGGCAGTCTCCTGGATTTCTTCTGGAATGTTAAAGAATTAGTTTCTTGTACTAGAAGAAGTCCATCTCTATTATCAGATTTATTGCCAGTGTGTCAGCTGCAATGTCTCGTACTACTGATTTATTACCCAAGAGAGTACTACTCCAAGCAGAGATTTATCCATTGATTAGATAATACCAGAGTCTATCCACTTGACACCTCTGCCCGATTGAAGAGACAATCCGATGCGAGCATGTCGGCCGATACATTGAAAATTCGATATTACAAGTGGGTACATACAAATTTCAAGAGATCGATCTGATAATTGCGACAAGGAGAGCGGTAAACTGTGCGTGCGTGCGTGCGTGCGTGCTTGCGTGCATGCGTGCGTGCTCCGAGTGAGCCAACAGAGGCGCGGCAAACATTTCCTTAAAGTACGTGCTGCCAATGTTCATGAGGACCGGAAAGTTTGACAAGGTCACGCCAAGTCAGCATTATTCCGTTTGCATTGGACTTGTGTAGCCGAGCACAGGGGGTTAAAGTGCTAACAGGAAAAAGAGCACTTTCAAAATAGCCCAACTATACTTAGATTGGGCCTAATGAAACTTGGATTTATTATCGGTTTGGTTGCGATCAATTGCCAGCCGACAAATCCCTCGGAATTTCGACGAATCACGTTTCTGCCGGCTCTCCGAGTTCTTTATGCTTAAAGAGACTTGGAGCTCGTTGTCGCGATTACTGCCGAAAACAGGGGAGCAACCCATGTTCGATTTTCGATGGATTACTCAAGCAGATTTCCTCTAGAATGATGGGCTTCTGACAATATTGCAGTAATCCGCATCTTGATCGAGAGTAGTTCGAACCAGAACAGAAGCGCATTAGCAAGCTTATTAACTAAATCTAATTGGTCGATGCGCCGGTGCAGCTTTATTCGATTTAGTGAAGGCTCCCCTGTAGTATTTCGAGGAGCGCGCGAGGGTTGATTTCAGGGCCGATTCGCGAGCGGCGCGCTTTACCCAGGCGTGACTTGCGCAGACTTGCATGCAATATGGATTCCCCGAGTGTCGTACGTCTTCCATCGACGGGCCAGAAAGTTGAAGGCATTTAGAAGGGCGAAATTCGGCTGGCTTCTTCACCCTTTGGAAAGGTACTTTCTGCGCTCGTGGTTACCAACTTAAAGAAACTAGTCGAGCAGCGAGGATGTCTCAGGATTACCAGCACGCGTGCGAGAGGGCGGAACTTCTAGGTTTACCCGTGCCGAGTGAAGAGGTGTGGCGAAACAGCCAGACTGAAGAGATTAAGAACCACCTTAGCGATCATGCCGACGACGAAGCTTTACAGGTAATGCTGAGAAAGTTGGCGTTAGTCTCAACGATCGATTCATTTATCTCGTGTAATAAGTGATACTTGATGAATGGATTTGTAGAATTTGGACCACTCGGATGAAATTGCGACAAGGGCCAGTGGAGGTCTAGACGAGCTGAACAGTATCCTGAGTGTGACTCAAAAGAAGATTAACCGATTCAAGGTATCTGGGGATTTATGAATTTAGGAAGCTGCTGGTGATTCCAGCGGTGTTGATGTAATATTAAAACATACTTGGCAGACAGCATGCACCAGTCTAAGCGGGCTGCTAAAAGTAAAAGTAGGCTCGAGGCCTCTGACACCTAATGAGAAGGCGGGCGAGAGGAGTCGGGAGGGTTCGAGGGATGGCGAGGAAGAGGGAGGCGGTGGGCAGAAAGAGAGTTTGTCAGTGGAGGTCGAGGAAGATGCGGCGAGAAACGGGAGAAACGCGGAAGGCAATCCGACGACGCCAAGAAAAATCGACTTGAACGAGAAGATGGGCTCGCATCTGGACAAACTGGACACCTTACTTGCCAAAGCAGAGACCGCTCAGTACAGCATGCAGCATCAAAACAAGCAGATGCGGAAATTCCTTAAATAATTGCGCCACCCTGGCAATCGGACGCCTCGGCGAATGTTGTGCGTACGGGAAGCGAGCGAGAGCAAGCGAGAGCAAGCGAGAAGCAAGTGTGGTTCGAGAAAGAACGAGTTGATTAGGGTCATAACGTCACATTAACGTCCCATCGAAGCCTACGATAAAGAAAGCAAATAATGAGGATTGCGTAACACGCACGAGGCGAACTCTCGAAATCATTCTCGGAGCGGAGCACATAATCAGTTCACCGCCCAGTCTTAGGATTAGCGCTCTCCGTCTAACCCAGCCGCACCGTTTACCCGATCAATCGTTTACAATGATCGTACTGATTTTTTCCCAGCGGAAACGCCCGTTCTCCGTCTGTGTACATATCTGCGAGCGCGCCAGCCGCCTTTACGTTTGTACAAGTCATACATGTATAATACTATATCCACATACGTGTCTACACATAGATGGGTTTCTAAGAAGCGCCGGCCGCTGCCGGGCTATTCCGACTATATCAAGATAGCGCGCGCTCTGTCGTCGGGGAAATTAGCCAAGTATCGTTCGATTGGCAGTTCGATTTTATAAGCTTTCCCGAAAAAGTGTGCGCCTGTCCTCGCCCCAATAGATTACTTGGCTCTAATTCTTAATCCTACAAAGCTCCTACTTCTATTTACGATTTCCCACGATATACGGCAAAACCCATTATCTACTTGGTACTCTTCGATCGCGGAATTGTTGTATCGGCAACAACCTTCCCGGCATCGCGTGAGTTCGCACGAAAACATAATGTCTTTCCTAACACACTTTCTGTTTTTATCGCATCACGTTTATGTCGAATGCGTCATCGTGACGGTCGGACTGATTGCGCCGAACCTGTTGCCTGTTGCAACTGCAAATTCAGCTCTTTCGACTAGCCAATTGGTCATTGATAACTCGTAGCTCGGATCATTCGCCGCACTCTTTAGCAAATTACGTTACACTGACGATACCGAATCGGCCTTTCTCCCACTGATCCCACCGCCACCTACCTTTTACGCCGATATCACCTACGAGCAAATATTTACGAAGGAACGTGTTCAACACACATTCTTCTCAGTATAACAACGATATGATTACTGCTTTGGTGGTAGAGAATATTCTTGCCGCTCTTATTGGTAAGCCCTCGCTAAAAGAACACCCCACTATGCCAAGGGAATTCCTATTGTTTCATGCGTTGGACAATTTTCTTAAAGAAACTTATAGGTATATATGATCGTTACTATGAATTTAACATTGTTACGGGAACTTTCATACATCGTACAAGATACTTTAAAGAACAAAAGTTGGCAATGGACTATTCCCATTTAAAATGTTTAAGTGAATCGGGTCTCAATCTATAGTCATCCCGACGACTTTCACGTCTATTTTCATACCGAGCTAATTAGTTTTAGCGAAGAGATTACTTAGTTAGTTGCGATAAATCGGTCCGATCGACTATTCTATATTTTGGGGAATTGTACTTTCAATATTCGCTATCGTCTTGCAGTATAAACCTTCTATCTATTGTTGACTTGAAGGTAAATTCGCATGAGCGTATGCCCACGTGCTTCGCCTGTTTTATCCCTCGAAGAATTCGTGTTACCATTGCCTTTCGACTAGCATTATCCGATCGAAATCTAGTTGGAGTGCGTCTAGAAAGAAATTTCCGAAATGTAATTGGCTGTAATTCAGCGTGTATGGATTTTGTCAATCATGTCGAGCATGAATATTTCTACGTATAATTTTGTATTAAGTGCCTTGCTTTCGATTGGCTCAAAGGTTGTTGTGCACCTAGCATGACATGCCAGAATCATTTGACACATCGACTCTACTAATGTGCTGTGATATGCGAACGTATATTAGCTAGGATATCTATGATTTTTCATCTTTCCCTTAGACATAGAGAATCCGTGAAAATCTAGCTTTCTATTTTATGTTATTGTTGCATTCGTTACTGCTATTCTCGAGCGCTATCTTAATCTCTATGCTATCTCACCAGCCCGGACTAAAAAGCCGCTGGAATCTGAGACAACGAATATTATTGTTACGGGCAGCAGGACACTTTCACGCTGGTGATACATGGGAATTCAACTATCAATATCTGACTAAGAATTATAAGTATCGAGCATTAATTATTAATCAGCGATATCGAGCATCAATTATTAATCAGCGATATCGAAACGCTCGCTGAAGAATTTGGCATCGAGTATTGACGTACAGTTAAATGTTTAAGGAAAAAAACTTTGATGAATCCTGTATATGGCCGGTCTGTCGGTCTGTTGGGAAATAAAATCGACTAACCGACTTGCCCTTACCTTCCAGCGTCTGCGATCAGGTGGCGCTCTCGCCCGAGGGCCGAGGGCTCCTATCAAGCTCTCCGGGGCGATAGTGAGGTCGAGCGAAACACCCTCGCACAGTTATGGCATATAAACTTGTTTATTATCGTTATCTGTATAATATATTTGAAACAATATCATTCTACAACATTGCATAAAAATATACAAAGACATGAAAAAATGTCTTGACTCTCGTTCGTTCGATAAAACATGTTCGTGAATCCATTGGTGGCCGGCGCGCGTCGTTAGCGCTGGGTCAGTTTCCAAGTTTCGTCAAATGAAAGAAGAGAAAGGATCCGGCACATCGTCCTCACTGGCGCTCGTTTCCCCAAACGTTTTTCCTTAATTTTTAGTTCTTTCGCTCGGTCTGCGAACCTCGGTACGAATACTGTACAATATCTGGATGTGCGAGTCCGGTGGAATTCAATTACACCGAACAAGTCATGGAAATCCGAATCGAGGAAATCTTTTTCTCCAAAGGAAGCTACTGGCAATGTTTATAAATAAACGTGGACACTTGGTCGGCCCTCCTAAAATACTTGTGGCGATACAAACGATTCTCGATGTCCAACTATCGTTAGTCAATGAACAGAATACGTGGCCTGACACAGAACAGAAAGGAACCTTGTTTCCCTAGCAGAGTTTCATGCGAATGGATAAGATTGGTGAAAAAATCTCGCTCTGTGTGTGTCTGTCTCTCTGTCTCTCTGTCTCTCTGTCTGCCTGCCCGTCTGCTTGTCTGTCTGCATGTGTGTATGTCTGGACTCTGGACTGTAGGTGTGTTTATGTGGTCTCGCGTTTGGAATGCGTTGCGTGAATGGCGTGAACTTCATCTCCCAAACATGTTTAGAGAGTACGTAGGCCAGAGGAAGTGAAAACTCGCTCGAAAGACAACGGGGATTCGGTGTTGGTGTGCGTGTCACTGTGTCTATGTGGGTGTAATTGTGTTTCGTTTTGCCCTACGGCTGCTGTTCGACGAAATGGTTGTCTGCACGGATTACAGTCTCGCGCAAAAAGGAAAGAAATACCCCTCTTGCCCTGAACGCGCGATTTCTATGTTCGTTTTGAGATCATTGGCCGAAGAATAACAATGGTTATAATATTAATAATGACAATAGCAATAAGCAATAATAATAGTAATAATAATATGACAATAATAGTATAATAATATAATATAATAATTACTTAATAATAATAGTAATAAAAATAACTATGCGTAAACTATCCTTTTACCACGGGGGATACTATACCCACAGCTTATGTACATAATCTGCGTATATGATTCGCGCATCCTCCTCCTCCACCTCCTACTTCTTCTCTACCATACCATATCCAGCATTCTGCTCCTTTTTCCAGTTACCAATTATTACAGTAATCTGCTATTATCCGGGTTGAGTGAGCAACATAAATAATTATAACGCAACACTGTTATTTACAGGCCCTCTTCCCTCGCAATCCGATCCCGACGTCGGCGTCGCCCTCTCTCCGTTGTTGCTCCTGATCCTGATCCTGCTCCTGCTCCTGCTCCTGCTCCTGCTCCTGCTCCTGCTCCTGCTCCTGCTCCTGCTCCTGCTCCTGCTGCCTCGTCTCAATTAACCGAACGGTAATAGTCATCTCTGGCTAAAGTGTTATTTCTTGAAGGATGCGCCGATTTTCCATGCGGAGCCGATGTGCCGAATTTAAATTTCACGGCACGGCATCATCGTAGTTATGTGCTCGCACGACCAACGAAGGTACTGTCTGCTGAGTCAGCGCATGATACATGTACACGTTCCTACTATTCCTATATGAGGTGGTTTAATCGATATCGAGTTACCGCTATTAATAGTGAAATGTACGGAGTGTATGGTCACCGATTAATCGAACAATCTCAGCGGAGATTAGTCCTACCTTCTAGGCATGACCTACCCTTTGCTTCGAAGGTCCTCGAGTGACTCACAGAGATGTCAAAGGCCAATTTTTGCCAGATAACTGTTAGCCTGTCGAACTCTCTACGCAGCTCTCGGCGAATTCAAGGCATTCGAGTATCTTTCGAGAAACTGAGATGGGAGAGAGAAAGAGATTCTCCCTCCGCCCGGCTGTATTGAGCAAACTTGATTCCCTCTTTGAGAACTTCCATTTTCCTACGATCAGCAGCGCACCGCGAAAGTTACGATCTCAAATCGCAAGGAGGTCTCTCTCATGCTTTTTCCTTTGACCATTTATACGGCCGCATCCTACCCACAGTTTATTTACATGTGATGAAGGAAAGTGCAACTAACGCAGCGCTATGCGTCTGTCGTAACGATCAGCAGTGATCCCTCCTCGACGTGACTCGCGTCTTTAAAGTAAAATTTCTTCTTCCGTAGAAATACTGATCGGACTGTGTTTACGCTAGATGTCTGCGATCATAGTAATGTGTTGATTCATTAGCATCGAGAGATAGAATTGAACTGCTCGCTCCGTGTCGTGCAAACGAAAAGGAAAATCGGGTGGACTTTGAAATCGGCAAGTCACCGACTGCCTTGCTCAAAGAAGTTTTCACAGAGCACCTCTCCGATGACTCTGGTTATTTCCTTCAACTCCCTTGGCTAGAGACTCGATTAGGGATCTAGTTGACGCGTTAGAGCTCTGTCACGTATAAAATAAACCGAATGCAAGTAAAAGAACATTTTCTTTCGCCAGTTTCTGAGCTGGGAATGCGACGTCTAACAAGTATTGAAAAAATCACGGCTGATCTCGGTGACCATCATGATAAACTTCCATCATAGCTGTAATACTTACTGGCGACACTGTCATGCCTTTGTGAAAAACATGTAAAAATTTATGCCTGCGTCCTTACGTTGCTGTTTAATAACAATGAACGTCGAAGACGCGCCTACACGCTATATATTTCAGTATCTCGCTCATAAAAATGTTATTATTCATTGACGAAGCCAGCAAAAAAAATATCAATTCGAGGCGGTTACGCACTTCCTGTCATTTATCGCAAAGGTCAGTTAACTGATACCACGTTTCACAACGGATTTTCGTGTGCCATGTGTATATTATGTGTATGTCAGAGCATAGTCGCGCGTCGATGTCGGCCAGTGGATCGTTGGTGTACTTGCGCATTGGATCGATGGGACTCTATGTCAGGGAAGAAAGAAAGAGAGGCTGTGCCAATTTTACGGAACAACCCGCCAATTTCGTACGAAAGGGCTCTCCGAAAAATGTAGCTTCAATCGCGGAATCAAATGAATTTCTCTTACAACTCTATGAGAAATACATGGGTGTAATTAGAGCTACGCTACAAAAGGATTCGGCTCTTCTATTGGTAAATACTGTCATTATACGGTAGACAATAGTCTGGCTTGGTTTATCGTACGTGTGCGTGAGAGTAATGCGAGACGAGAAAGTTCTTAATGCCTCCAAGTGCAAGAGCTTTTTATCGAGACGCGCGATACTTGGTAACGCTAGGATCTGCGGGTGAATCGTGCAGGTCAAAAGAGAATCCACGCCCTTATCAGGCATTACAGGTAGGGAGAGAGGCAGAGTGGCAGTGAGAGAGGGAGAGAGCGAGAGAGAAAATACACGCGGGCTGCCGGTCGGTAGGGCTGCAAGTCGGCAAATTGACATTTTCCTCTCTCTCCCTCCTCGTGTAATCCTTGTCCCTCATCGAGGCTAGTGCTCTCGTTCGTATTTTCTGCCTGCTCTTCCGCCCTAAGCTTGATATTGATCCTGCCTTACTCTCGGCGCTGGGCTCGCGCGCACCCTAACTAATGTTTCGCCAGGCATTCGGCCTAGTGCCGGACGATCGCGCAGATCGGCACACGTACAACACAAGCCGCATAAAGGAGTGTCGAGCCAAACAATGGATTCCCGTTTATTGGCTAAAGTCACAAGTTTGGCTACTGTTAATCGCAGGATGTATGCAGCATCTTCCGGCGGTAGGCACAAATGGAATCGGCACTGACTGTTTCTGATTGCTTACCGCGTTACGAATGCACGTGGAAAATTCTCAGTCCCGTTCAAATAAATGCCTGCTTTAGTAACCAAAACTGACGGTTTTTTACTGGTTTCGGGAAGTCTTCAATCTTTGCGCGAAATCTAAGCATTCTGTAACAGATCGATAGAGGAGCTTTACTTACAGTTTCAATTAGCGCGCGTTGTAATATTAACCTAGTCGAGTGGGCCAGAAGCGTGTCTCATTAGATCGGGTATAATGAAAATGCCGGCATAATTGACCCACGTCAGTCATGAGTAAATGTCTGTAAAAGACATTTTGTGAAAGCTGATGGAAATTACTCGTGTTTATATAATTACGTAAATGGAGTAACTATCAATCTTGCAAGAATTGATACGCTCTATCAGTTATATCCAAAATGATCTCGATCACGGTAATGCAGATCAAATACTGCATTGCTATCGATCACTACTGCTAGGGATGCTTCTCTATGACCCGGAAGGCCCATCGTAAATTCTCAACGAGTCTTTACGAAGAAAGCGATTAATGATATACTGTGAACTTCGGTTATCCATGAGCAAGTAAACCAGATAATTGTAGGAACTCAACGCTTTTTATTAATAACAATTCGAGATTCAACATGAAGTTTATTCTATGCGAAATGCCCGTATTATATAAAGTTATAAATATTATAAATAATTAGGTGTATTTGTCTGTTTCAAGACTCCTTGATGAATTAACATATTGGAGCCATTCTCCGAGTAAACTGATGCTATCTAATCATCAACTGTCGACAGTGCCGAAACAACGATCGTCATGTTAAATCGTACCAGTAAAACTCAATCTTTATTCGGAAAATGGAATCGCGTGCATGACCGTAAGAGCAAAGTCCGAACATGGTTTAATGTGTAGTTTACCACCTACTCCTGATTCCTAGAGCTACTTTAGTAATGATCGGTCGTTAATAATTCGAGGCACTGCTAGTACTTTCTCCATAATTTCTCTCAATATTATAAAAAAGGGCAACGATCCACTGTGACAATCGACACCAGCACTCCTGCTCTCTTGGTTGGTCCCTAATGCTCTCTTCCTACAACAATGTGTGTGCTTCTCTCTCCTTTAACCTCGCGTCACTCTTGCACTCGTGTGAAACGTTGAAAAGAAGAGTGAAACGAAACCAACATTCACATTACGTGGCGACTTCTTGATTCTCGTGTTTCTTGTAGTTACATACGCTTATATTGACGTGAGAATTAGAGCACCTGTCTCCTTCGTCTCCCCTCGTTAGATTATGTTTCATGGCCCCAATATTTTACAAGTCAATAACGTCGCTTTGTCCGATGAAAACTTGGAAAAATGATTCATTTGCTAATCATGCTCGGTACACGACTCGAATACCTACATCGAGTGCGGATGTGACGAGCGAAACTTCGACTGGAAGTCTTCGGTGCACATTTTTCGGCGAACGGTCGGGGATTATATTCTTCTTGCGTATTATGCACGATATTCACACGATTTTCTTTTTCGCATCGTTATATACTCCAACTCATCGATCCTTTTTTGTCCTGACTTTAGAAATAATAGTTTTGATTACGCGAACCGTGGATTCCTACTCATTTTACCTATGGAATGTATTACTATTTGGAAGATTAATCGCAGGTCCGTTACAAGGTGGCAATGAGCTATATGACACTTACCCATTCACTGCATATAGAAAAATTCTGTACGAAATTGAAAAAACTACAATGGTAAATGAATAGAAATTCTTACAAAATCCTTCTCAAAAATGTATGAAAAGCTGGCATACCTTGATATGGCTTTTTCGTAAACTAAAACAGTTCACCGCACCAAGAACGGACACTACCTCACTGTGATTAGCTGTGTGCAACTTTGACATGGCGCTATAGCACATTCGAAACTAAACTCAATAAATACATTCAATCGAAATATGTGCTCTATCGCCAAGAAACATTCGTTTCGCACGTCCTCTCATTCACTCCTCTCTTACCCCCCGCCCCCCCCCCTCTCTCTCTCTCTCGCTCACTTCCACGCTCTCCCACTATCACCCGGCCATACTCTCCTTTTTCCATTCTCACAAACTTTCTCAACGCACCCTCCTTTGCGAGTCGTAGCATCAGTATCACCGTGTCAGCGTCATTATCATCATCAATCGTAGCAGCATTATCGTAATCATCATCATCATCATCACCGCGCCATCATTGTCAATTACTATTATCATTATAATAATTACCTATATTATACGATTCTTATCTTAACTCGGCTAAACTTTTGCGAACTTATCATCTTGAATTTCATCTAAGTTGTATACCTATGTACAGTGAAGGTTTAACTTATCCCGTAGCAACACTAACATTGCATTCTTTAGGAAGGGGTATGTTCTGTTTTTCCACCGATTGGGTGTAAACTCTCTACGACGTGATCGATCGATTGGGCACTTTGACCTGTAGCACGGGTCACGTATTTCATCGAATCGAATTTCTCATAATTGACTTTCTGTTAATTGTATATACGCTCCCAAGGCATAATTAAATACACTACTAACTAGCCGTTACACTCTTATGACATTACTAGCTGTAAATCAAACCTCAACGGCATGGTGCTCGGTCGAACCTCTCCACCCGACAAAGCAAGAGTATATTCTTATGATACACCACCGGATTTAAGCGTGAGAAAGAACATCGCTTTTGATAGCGATCGACTTTCACTCACTATCTTCTCCAAACTTTTATCAGTTGATGGATTCGCGTGGAAAATCAAGAGAAGAGTTATTCTTTCATAGAGTGCCCGTCAAAGTCACCGTGTGTCGTCGACGTGTGCACTCAAGATATTTATCGAGCATCCGCAATTATACAGGCTAGTGTGAATGATCGTCGGAAGTAACAAAAGTCGAGACTTCTATTCATTTAAAACTTGCTAGTCCCGAGACCTTGTGAAGTAATTAGCATCACCGTTGCTCCAGGCGCTCAAGTATAGCGCTGATTAAATGTTCTCCCTGGAGCAAAAATAACTCTACAACTTCATCTGAATATTAATATAAAAACTCGCGAGACGAATAACAAGAGAGCTCCAGTCTGGTATCTTGATTTTCCACGTCATCGGCCGTATAGCATAGTTCTCTTGCCTTTAGGATCATTATGATTAGGAAATAAAAATTTTACTAAGGTGTGATTGCCTAGAAGAATAAACGGCAGCCGTTTACAGCAGCCCAGAATCCACTACAACCAGTTTAAGAACGCGACTGAGTCGGCATCCATTATTCGTTCTCTTTCCTCCCGTATCTATTTCACGTAACACAGCTTATAATCCACGTCAATTCGATTCACCCATGTTCAATGATCGCACACCCCTGTGTTTGAATTGAACCGTCACTACCTTTCGGAAACAAATTTGAGCTTCGTCGTCCTAACTGCTACCGATGAAAGTCATGATTCGGAAACGCATACAACCTATTCTCATTCCCTACGTGTGACATTTGTTTTAACAACAAATCCTAGTACTCATGGGTATTCATGCGTTGTCTCCCTCGGCGGTCACGTACCGACGACCACTTGCATATTTCGCGTTTTTCCCGTTTTCGGCTGACCACACATCCGATAACCTGCCCGTACAACCATTATATACCGATACATTGGTTTGTGTTGCTAACCTTATAAACCTTAATGAACAATCACTTGACTTAGTAAAGAAATCAATCAAAGATATGCAAATTAGTCGGCGGTACCAAGACAAAAAAAATCCACCGAAATCGGCAGTGTTCATGAAACACACGGGGTGGTTGATCGTTTACTCGCGTCGTTGAAAACCAGTAGTTTTGAAGTCCGACCTTCAGATAGACCGTGTTGCCTGGTCTTACAGAATATCGAGATTAAAGCCTGCCGTGGAGTCGAGGGAATTCAACAGCTCTTGCGCGCTAAAGTTCGATGTATCTCCCGTAGGAAGATTCTCCAAGAATTCAAGACTAAAATCGGCAGCTGCTACCGAAGGGTCCGTCGTAGTGGGTGGTGGTTGGCTGTGTTGCTGGGGTAAGCTGCGTACTCCCGGACTACCAGCACCATACTGCTGATGGGGATGAAGTGGGGAACCTGGACATTCCAAACAAACAAATTCCAAGAATACTTTATGCTGACCAGCGAACACCAAATAATATCAATTCCAATATTCTCTACTCTCGCAAACATTACAGACAATGATTCATCACGATCCTCTCAAAATAAAAGTGACTAAAGGTAAAGAAAAGCAGTAAAAATCATACCGGTGCCGGTACTGGTGACGGAGTTCACAGAGGAGGATTGCGACATTTGCATTTGCAGTGACATCTGATTATTATTCTGTTGCATGGCTAGCGTTTGCTGTTGGTGTTGCTGGGAGAGAAGTTGCTGCATCTGAGTACTATTGCCCATAGCAGCACCGGCGATCCCGCCACTCTGCGAGCGGATCAACTGTTGATGCTGCATTTGGGCGGCGTTCATTTGCATGCCCCCTGTACCGCCCATACCAAAGCCTCCTAGAAGAAAGTATATAAATTCCCCTTATACATAGTCATACATATTTGATGAAAGAAACGGCCAAAATGTGTCTCACAGTATACTACCGGTCCCAAGTTTTTCGAAAGGCTCAAGTACTCGATTTATACACAAAGGATAATGAACGAGTGAGTAGAATTCGGAATGCTCACCTTGGTGACCTTGTTGGTTGAACGGTGATCGCATCTGAGCCTGGAAGCCTTGCTGCATGAGGACGTGCCGCCATTCCTGCTGAGCTCCGCGACTTGCAATGCTATTGCCAAGGCCGTCTGAAGGACCGACGCTAACATTCGGCGGCCGCTGATTGTTAGTCCTAGGATATCCGAGGCGTTGGTGCATCTGATGCATTCCACCGATGGCAGCCATGCCGCCACCGCCCATGTACATATTACCACCGGCCGCATGCAACGCTTGTTGTTGCTGTTGAGCCATTTGCGGCCTCATCATAGGACCTGCAATTCCAACAGAAACGAGACTCTTAAACAATGCGGACACCATTTTCAATCGTAGCCCTGCCACAGTCTATCTTTTCATTTGAGAATTCTTAATTCGTTCATCCACAAAATAACTCGACCTCAAAAGCTAAGTTTTGGAGCGCCCAACCTTTAGTTTGAACCCAGGTATCTCAACGATCGCCCCATAAATACATTTTCCAGCCCCGGTGCTCCACAGTTTTTCGTTTCGATAAAATTCTACGAAAGCAGCTTGGGACAGAGATCGATAAACTATCTCGCGCAGAGGGCACGACGTGGTATAGAAGAGTCGTTACGAGCCTCTCGCCGTAGCTGGTCTCTCTCCCCCCCCCCTCTCTCTCTCTCTCTCTCTCTGTCTTCGAAGCCAATGGGAAATTTAAAGGCTTGGGGTGGGTTTTTGTCAAGCAAAGACAAGGAGATGAATGATTGCCGATAACGCGAAATACTGACCTGAGGGTGGCATGGGCTGTTGCGTAACTCTGCGCATAGGCCCTGTGTTAGGAAATCGTGCCTGTTGACCCATACCGATACCAGCGTGCATCATTTGCGCTTGAGCCGCGGCCTTGTACTCGGGCGGTGGTGGTCTAACGCCACCCATTCCCCCCGCCATATGTTGCTGCTGCTGCTGCTGCTGCTGTTGTTGCTGCTGCTGCTGCTGCATCACCTACATTGTACAGTCAAGATCCAATCCGCTGTTAAGTCGCTCGTAAACTTGGCAAATCTTACAAACAAACATCAACGACCACCCGACGCTACGTACAATTCACTCAAGCAATCAGACCCACATTCCATTGATAGTAGCATCTGTGGCCTATGAACCAGTTTCCCTATCAGAGCTATCGATTTCACGAGAGAATTCTGAAAGTCCGCTCGACTCGTGGCATGCATCGTTACGCGGCACGTCGCCGTCGTCGAATCGGCAACCGCGGAAGTTTCGGGCGTCTTTGTGCCGTTGCACAAGTCCGCGGATTGCATTTCCATTTCCTGGTATTATGCGGCCGTAACGAAAGGCTCGCGAGGGAGACGACAATAGAGGACAACAGCGATGCCCACAGGAAGCCGCCCGAAGAGACAGTCGCTACGTTTACCTCGTCTCTCTGCCGGACTCGTTAGATAGCCACATTCACTTTTTCCCCTTTCTCTCTCACTCTCCGTTACTCCCCTATCTACTCCAATCCACACCCATCCTTCTTTACCTTATGCTTGCCAACATTCTGACCATGCTTTCACTCCTACATTTTCCCTCCCTCTCATCCTCTCTCACTCTTTCTCTTTTCTCGATGCTCGACGATGGTATTTTTTCGAACGACCAGCGCAATTTGCGATTGATCGTTAACGGCCGCCCTTCCACTCTTGCGATGTCTCGTCTCGTCGAGAGAAAGAGAATGATGGAAGTTATCCTCGAAATCAGTAGACAGCGATCTCTCGCGTCATTTTCAATTGGCCAGTACAGTAAAAGAAGCAGAGAGGGTGAGATAAGGAAGATGGCAAAACGATTTAGAAATAACGAGTAGCGTATAATCCGTCGAAATTCCAGTACACTTGGATACTTGGAATTCCGCTGGCACAAGACAAATGGCAATGGCGCGACACTAAGGAGAAGTGAATCGGTGATCCGATATCGGCGGCAGCTAACAAGATTTTCCACAGGATGTTCACGTAACCGCAGATTCTCTCTCGTTTTACAAAAAGAGTGCCGCGAGCGCGCGCGCACGACTGCGACCGCCTGCCATCCGTGCTCATTGTTCCGCGTCCGCTTTCCTCGTTTCTTAGAACATCCAGTTCTATTCGTGTCGCTTCTTTCACCGTGACGGGGCAGAAATTGCAAAGGAGCCGTGATACCTGTTGCATACGAGTATCGCGCGCATTGATTCTACTCCCGCTTACCAACTTAACGTCTTGGATAACGCGTGCCCGTCCTCCCCCTCCCCTTTGGTCCATCGTTTAATCGTGTAATCACTACCCGGGGGAACTCTTTGCGATAAACTCTTATCTATCGATGACGAATCAGGATTTACACAGACAGTCAATTATACGAAATAAAACAGTCCGATCACTATTATTATTGGCGATAATAAATGTTTTAAATGAAATGAATTTCACGAGTTTAATTACTGAGAAATGTAATATAATTTTAAAAATGAATGAATCGACATTTTTCTTACTATGCTATACTTCAAATTGCTCATTATCTCCAAATCGAAAATTTCTAAAGCTTTATTAGCGTGCACTGATAGGGAAGTATCGATAACCCATATGCCAGGTTTATCATATAGTATATAAAATATTATAAAAAATTGGTTGGGACGAACCTGTTGGGCACGCATCAACTGTTGCTGCTGGAGGATCTTGGCATGTTGATGCTGATCGACTTGACCAGGTGGTACTTGCTGGGGATGACCGCGGGCAGCCGCCGCACCGCCGGCTTGAGGGACTCCACCAGCGGCGGCCGCAGCAGCCCTTTGCCTCAGACTCTGCTGGGTGAAGTTGATCGTCTGAGACTGCGACACAGAGCAGTATGTGTCGGTTTGGCCACCGGGGCCCGATTGATTCTGACTCTGCTGCTGATTGAAGTACATGCCTTGCTGCGCGGCCACCGACACCCCTGCCTTCAAGTCGCCGGTGAGCTGCATATGCTGACCCGCCGACACCTGTAATGAGAATTCAACCCTTCTGTTCATCTCGCAATGATGATGGATGCAACGATCGCGCACAGTTTGTCCTATTAAAATTTCATTAGCGATAAAAAATGCGCTCGTCCATACTTGTCGTGTTAACAAACGGGAGAAAGAACAATGACTATAGAGTAAGGCGCAAACTCTATGCATTGCTTGGACGACTTTAAATGTACATGAACCTCTTTGCTCAAGTACCGCCGGAATCTCAATGGGATCATCGGAATGTTTCTCGTTCCCCGACTTATTCTCGCGAGGGAAACTTCTCTATAGAAGCGCAGAGCGAAGAATAATCAGGATATATTGTGCGGACGGGCGGACAGACGGACAGGCGGATTGCGTGTATGCGGAGTGGCGGCGACCGCAGTGCTTTTAGTTATGACAGCGAGAGGAGAGAAAGCTGGTCGGTTGGTCGCGCATAATTAGCCTAAATCACAGCAGCATCCCAGGGGGAGCTCCTGGCCACGACATCTGCATAACACGTGTCTTGTTATCTGGTGCTTAGGAGGGCCGACAAAGTTTAGGTGAAACTGGTAGCGAGGTATAGCGTGGATCGTAGTCTCGAGTAGAGGACGCCGGCCGGGGTTAAGCCTGGAAGTAGGCATTTCCTCGGGAATACTAATATGGTTGGAGCAGGGACGAACGACGTCGCAGGCCAACTATGCGCGCAACGAACCCGCACGACGTGCGAACGATAGCGTCTCGAGTTGACGCTAATTTTATTCCCTCCTTACTTCTCTCTCTAGCCGGTAGCGCGCACCGCGTGGGAAGATCGGGCGCGCGCACCTCTTTAATCCATTGGTTACGTTCAATTTATTTATTTTCTCGCCCGATCAGCGATATCACCGAAACACCGTTCATATATGCACCGAGGCACTGCGCTCGGTAAATGTGCCCGAAGGAAATCGCCGGTACCGTACATGTTTCAATCATCAGTGAGATACGTGGCACTCTGACATCGAACTTGGGCCAATATCGCGCTATGTGGTAATCGCTAATCATAGCGTTCGCGCTAGCGGTGCTCATTCGTCTTGTATCGCATCTTGGCTCTCTGTGAACTTGACGCTTTAGTCTGCACGCATGACAGACGGGAATAAGTTGTGTGCGCCAAGCTTGGCGATAGTTATAACATTTGCCAGAAACGAGATTCCAAAGGATGGCGTCAGTTGGAGTGGAGGGAAAGAGAAATGCCGAGTACAGTGCGGTATCACAGAGCGGGGTGTGGGCACTCTCGCACCATAGCAAATAGGCCGGTGCGGCGCGGACTTGCGTGGCAGTTGAGTAGCAGTAGGCTCGATGCAAGTGAGAAGGAGAGTGTGTGTGTGTGTGTGTGTGTGTGTGTGTGTGTGTGTGTGTGTGTGTGCGTGTTGGTGAGAACGCAGTCTGGGGAGACGCGATGGCACGGGCGAACAGGAGCAGGTATAAGCAGGAGTTAGAGAGGAGGAGGAATTAGTGAGGGAGTGCGAGCGAGAGTGGAGAGTAGAGGAGATGCCAAATCGACTAGGTGGTGGAAGGGATCCTTTGCTCTTCGCGGCCAAGTTGCACGGGCCTTTGCGGCCGGTGACCTCCGCCGCCCACCCCACCCTTCCCTGCGAGGATGCGCATGGAGTTGAGAAGTATCTGTGACGATACCACCGGCACCGGTACCGGCACCAGCGACACTGGCATTACTAGATGGCCTGCGATCAACATCACGGCCAGCTTCCACTACCACCACCACCAACCAATGTCCAACGAGCAAAGGTTGACTGGTGCCCAGTGCCGATGCCAGCCGTACGCCCCGCACTTACTGCTTTTCTGTTACCGATTCTCCCGTACTGCGTACCATCGCACCACACCGGCCGGCCTCCAACACCTACCCCTTCCCTTCCCTTCCCTTCCCTTCCCTTCCCTTCCCCTCCCGTGCCCTACCTCCTCTCTTCTCTATACCGGGTACATATCCCCTTTCAATCAATTGTCAAATGGAAGCAATTTACAATCGCGCCTCGTGTGAATCGTCCGCAGGCGGAGTGATGTCTGGCGAACTGTAGATTAATAGCGTACCGATCCGGCGCCAGCGGTGCCTGCGGACGCGCACTTCGTTAGGGCCAGGCTTTCGAAAATGTCGCCTGAAATGGGATACGTCACCGAGATGTGGGAGCACTGTAGTAGCAAGATGAAAGGGTTCCCAGGACGTGCCGAATTTTTTCATTAAACTCAGAAGAACGCAGGGCTCGGAAATCCCAATTCTCCCTTCACCCTTTTTACCGCGTGAGCATGGGGGAGAGAGAGGGCGGGCACTACTATTGCGCCAGGGATGTGATCTAGTTAAGAGTATTTGCGTTTTCACAGGTTGCGCCAAGGCTCGCCCGGATAGTGCAGAGACTGTGGCATCCGAATAGAATAATCTGGTTGAAAAGTTAATGCCGGAGGACGAAAACGTATTTCCCTTTCGCGCCGATGCAGGTATTTCATAATCCCATGCCAACGCCCAGCGAGTGCATAGGAATGTCGAAGGGAATGGAACGCACCAGCGATGAGAATCTGCTATAAAGGTAGAAAAACTGTCAAAACTCGTTATAAGCCAATTGTTGAAGCTTATGCAGTGCCGAAACATCCGTTGTCCACCTATAAAAAGTTACAATGAGGAATACTTGAAATTGCGAAGAGTGAACTTGCAGGTCAAGCCCTTTCGACGACACATGCTTAAACGCTTATCGAATCGCAATCTCTCTTACGAGTTCATCTAGCTAAGCAAACAAATCTTTCGGGGCGAAAGGCGAAAGAGCAAAGTAGTACAGACTTCCAGTAGTATAGGTCGGCCGATTCTCAGACAGGAGAGTATCTCTCCGAATTAGGCCGGTGGAAATCATTTGTGTTCTGGATACTCGGAGTGAAACTGGTCGGAAACCGCAGAGGGTATTAGTAATGCCCTAGAACTCCTGTCTACATCTAACTCTAATCTTCACGGATGATCATGACCGCTGTGACCAATGCCCTTAATAACACAACCCACACGTCGCCGGAATAGTTTCGATTACGAAGCCACTTGTGGTGGTGGTTCGATGTCGCCGCTCTAACAACATCAGCCACGGCACTTAACAAATGCTTTTACCGAGAGGGGGGCATTAAACCGAGAATTCCGATGCCGGGAAACAGGCTGAAGCATGCCTAAACCATTTTCATTTAACGCAACGCGCTATACTTCCGAACATTCTCTTTGAACACGCGAGGGTGCGGTGATCACGTGATTCTGGCGGTGACAGGAGTCTGTAAAATAAAGTGACTTGCGAGGCATGCACGGTCCGCGAAGAATTCGATGCCCTCACGCGACCTGCACCCTTATACCCACCGTGTTACGACAATGACGCTCTTGTAACAGGCTACTGGTTATCTTATAGCCTCGAGCGATACATTTATGGCAAGGGGCGAATTCTTCTTTCTGTAATTTGATTTCTCTGCTCAGGAATTCCTCGGTCAAAGTAGCGCAGAATACGTGCATGTGTCAGGTAGGTATGCGATTCATGGGGCGTACGCAGGCGCCGCGAGGTCCGCAGAAACACGCACTCGGCAAGCAGAGCGCCGTGAGCTATAAGTAGCTAATTGCCACGCACACGAAAGTGCGACTGGGATTTAATCGTGAAGCGCGAGCCAGCAAGAGGGTCTCTGAGAGCGTAGAGAGTCGACTCAATGCTCTTCAAATATAACAAAATAACATATTCGAAAGATACTCAGAGCATAATACACTCGATCAAGCTTGGAAGAATCTCGTTAAGATATTAAAGCAGATTTCCTCACTTTACTCGATTACCCGAGTGCAGGTTGATGGATCAACTCTAACGCGCAACCAACGAGTGCCAGGGAAGTTCCTGCGAGCTCTTGAAGTCTCTTTAAGGTAGTTGTATCAAAAAACAGTTTTCTATAGACTTTCTTTAAACTTTGACAGAACCATCTTCATAAGGTTCTGCAACTGCTGGCCAAATTTTATTGGACACTTTTAACACGTACGAGATAGCCAAAACCCGTCAGTTAGTCATTTTTACACATTAGCAATTTCAAACGGTTTAACTGGTCGATAGAATCCTAAGCCCTCGTTTCTGCGTAATGAAGTTAATAAAACTCAAATAAAACGAAGATTTTATTCAGTCACGCTTATATAGATTTAATTTGCAGTTTTATGAATAAAAAAAACTAGGTGCGTGCGCGTATCGCTTCAAAAATTTTCGATTTTTTGAATGTTCTGGAACTTTAGCGAACGGTGGATAAATGGATTGTTTGTATATCAAAACGGATAGAAAACAGAACCAATGGTAGGAATGCCGGAATTCTATCGGAAACACAAGGAAAGGCTATTTTGAATCATCAAGTTCGCCTAATTGACACGGGATTTTCTATGGTTTTCATACTTGGCGACATTTTGCAAGGCTGAAATCTGGTGAGGAATATTTTCTTGCATCAAGGAAGAAGTGATGTAGATTCCAGAGCTCTAGCTCAAAATTCATTTTTTCGCAAATTCCTGAACGGGACAGGCACTGACAAAAGTTTAGTTCGCCGGCAGTACGCAAAGCGAAGTTAACAATTCCGTCGGGTAACGGTTGACTTTTGGATGGTACAGTACCGATACAACTAGCGCAAGTATGCCACATTTCCTTTCGTTATTGGCCGCGCTAGGACATTGAAGAAAGAGTCCTTCCCCCTTTCCCACATCATAGAGTTCCCGTGAACAATGCAACATTGTTAGACCACTGCAGATTAACAGTGGGAATCCCCCTTTGATAATTGCTCTGACGAGTGGAATGGCCGACTTTCGGATGGCGCGGCGCTTGGCTCCCATTCGGAAGAAGTAAGAGAGAAACAGGGATGCGTTAGCCGTAGAGAATTGAACGCACAGTTAATGACTTATAGAAAAGATGAGCGTGACTGTAACCGAACGCGGTAAGACTTGGTATTACAGGATGAAAGGGAAACCCTCGAAGGGAGAAGAGGGGATGTGGCTGGTTGAAGTTGTGGAAGCCAGGTGAAGAAGATGAGTGAAGAGAATGCCGGGCGTAATATTCTGAGTTAAGGGACATGATGCTGCTCGACTACTGCCAGTTCTGCCAGTGTGCACGATGCTTCCTGGTCGATAGTTCTACTCGTATGTGGTATGCGTGTGTGGAGCGCGGCTCTATGAACATGCAGTTGCTCGCGCGCACGATGATCCTGCATCCAGCAGCGTGCACTTGTACTCACCACGCACGGTACCGTTGTGGCGCGGCGCGTGGGAGCGTCGAGCACGCTAGTACAGATATCATGTAATTCGATGATTAGCAGCTTTGGCAAACTGTTAGCCTACGTCTGCCTGCAAGTGAAACGAAGTTTCGCCAACGCTTCTGATCCGTCGGCACACATTGGGACTAGAGGGATCGATCGCGCACCCCCTTTTAACCCACCCGCTCTCCCTATCTCCCTTCCTTTCTAAAGTTACTCGCTAGCTACCCAATTCCCCTAGTTCTGCCTCTTCCGAGACAGAGAAATACCAAAGGGAGCTTCGTGTCGTCCTACCTGACTCTCAACTTAGCAGAAACTTCGAGCCAAGGTGGCAAAGATACAAACACGCGTATCCTGTGAAATCATTGAATTTAATAGAAAGCTTCATATTCCTTGCAAAGTTAATATGTTTCCTTATGGAATTATTCATTGGTCTGTCTTTCACTAAAAAGCGCCGGTGATTCGGATGCAAGAGCGCATACTCACCGGATTGCGTGCGAGTAGCAACATTGGTTCATCCAGTTCTCTCGCGACTAACAATCCATCTACCAATCAAAACCTCCAAAGTTAATTAGAATTCGGCCAGGAAGACATGTGGTTCAATTTCTTTTCAAGGTTCGAGAAAGCAGCCAAATTCAGTGTAAACCGATGGTTACTTAACCCACTTGGATGTTCCTTCGGGAGCAAATTGTGCCAATATACATAGATATAGGCTTCATGAATCGAGCTTCTTTAGCTGGGGCAGTAGCGTCAATTATAATATTTCAAAGGCGTGACCACCCCTCTCGTGCTCGCTCCCACGTAGCCTCGAATCCACCGACGATAATGCTCATCGTTATCGAAGTCCGATCGATATTTCCATTGGACATGAAATCTCGACTGCGGTGCTCTCTCTCTCTCTCTCTCTCTCTCTCTCTCTCTCTCTCTCTCTCTCTCCCCCCCCCCCCTCTCTCCCTCCATGTTGCCATTGCAATGGGGAGGAAAGCATACAAATTGTATTCGAAATACGCAGCCAGGAAAAATTCGTACGGCAAAGAAAGCTTAAAAAAATACGCACATGCAGCGAGAAGCGTTGAGCGAGTGTTTGAGAAGCAGAAGCAGAAGGATATAAAAAGGAAAAGGAAAGGGAAAAAGAAAAAGAAAAAGAAAAAGGTGGGCAGGATTCCTCGGGGGAAAGTGGAAGACAGCGGTGGCGAGTGTGTAGAAGACTGTGGAAGATTGAGAGGGTGGCGGTAGGTAGAGTGGCGATGCGGGACACAGGAAGAGTGGCTGTGCTAGCTGTGACTCCCCTATATCGATTTCCGATAGCAGCATTTAGTGCCCCATGTATGTTCGGTGTAGTGGCATACGTGTCTGATATGGGAAGGTAGATAGGCCGAGACTATAGGAATTCGTGATGAGCGTGGCACTGTGCGAGATGCGCGAGCCAACAGGAGCAGCGCGATGCAGCTCGGATTCAGCCTCGTTGAAAAGCTTGCCAGGCAAGCTTACGCGCGTATACTGGCAGTATTGTGCGTATAGGTGCGGCAAATTGAAGTCCAACTGAATGTACAACGGACCGGGAAAGGATAAACGAAGCCGATGCGATTTTAACAAGCTTGATGTTGGTCCAGTTGGACTAGGAGAGCGTCGGTTAATGCCAATTAGCAGACAAGTCTCAGCAGGGAGCCTTCTTGTCCGGGCAGAAAGTAAGTCTGGAAGGTGCTGCATTGCTGATGGCCACTAACGAGAATTTTATTGAGACCCTCCTCATTGATGTCGAGAGCTGTCTGATACGAACTTAGCTTCGTCAATAATTTATTTAATTCAGTACCGTTCGAGATTTTTAAGATTAAGAAATATCTTCCTCAGCAAGGGACCTCGACGACAGTGAATATTATATTATGTTTCGGAGCGAATCGAGAGTACTGAATGTCGCTGCAAGTAGAGCTTGCATAGTAGACTCTATTTTAGCAGCGTTGTATCATTACATTATAACATGCTTGACTACTCATACCGTGACAGGGATGCTTTCCTTCGCCATTTCTTGTCTCTACTGTTGCATATCAATTACCGTCAAGAGCACCTTCCCTTACTTCCGCTATTACAAAGCAGCAAAAAAAGAGCGATGATTTAGCGTATGGAAATAACAGGTGTTCCAATACATATGGAATAGTTAAGAAAGCGGGTGAAATATAAAGTCAGCTGTAATAAAGGGAGGAAAGCTAAAGCCGAGGCTACGTTTCATTAGAGATCATGAGCGGCAGGAGTGTGACAGAGAAGCAATGCGATTCCGGGGAGAAGTCCGTGCGTGGTCGGGGAGAGGTCGGTAATCGATGCTCGGCACCAATTAGTAAAACCACCCTGCGTCGAACTGCTTTAAACCGGTTCGCGGAGCAATGCACGCTAGAACGAAGCGATCGATTTTCTGAAACTCCTTCAGCCCACGAGCGAACTGATCGTGTGCCGCCGCCGCCGCCGCCGCCGCCGCCGCCGCCACCATGGCGATCCGCAGAGCTTGCCCGCAATCCATACGGCCACAAGCGCGGGTTACAGAAAACAAAAGACGTGCCTACAAAAGCTAAAACACACACCGTTTGCGCGAGATTCCTGATAAACTGATTAGTCACCATATCCTGTAACTAAAATATAAATTTATCGATTGCTTTTCTTGATATAATGTAATTCTCCAATTAAGTGCACATTGCGGATTAACCACTGTACAAGAATTCTATCGTATGTTCGAGTTTCCATAAAGAGGGGCAACACTGGAAAAAGGTCGGTAAGGTGGAAAGTGTAAAATGCAGCATCCAGGATGGTATGGGGCGCGTTTTAAGGCCGGCGAAGCGGCAGCGAGAGGAATATCTCGTGGCCTAGTTCGGGGGTGTCCTCCTGCACACATGTACGTGCACAGCTAG
The DNA here is from genome assembly GCA_910593735.2 of Ectemnius lituratus. Lineage (NCBI taxonomy): Eukaryota > Metazoa > Arthropoda > Insecta > Hymenoptera > Crabronidae > Ectemnius > Ectemnius lituratus. The sequence goes on from OU343034.1 coordinate 10,091,046, forward strand.
GTATGAGCTGCGCGCGCACAGGCTAGGTATGCGGGGTGAGAGCGTATCCTTGCAAAGTTTCGCCTCCTCCTGGTCAACGCTCCTCTCCATCGGTAGGCAAGCCGGATATCGACCTGGAGCGTACTGGATATCGGGGGTAGAAGATGAAACGCGATTAAATCCCCCTGGTACGGAGGGCTGCCCTCTGCTAAAGGAGCGTAGAAAAGAGGCAGGCAACTCGATCGCAAAGGGGGGATGATGGACGAATGAACCCGCTGGAAAGATCGAGCGTCAGGCGATCGCCGCGCTCTATTCGGCTAATGCCAGAGAGAATTAGTTGATCCGAAGAACGGGGCGCGCCTATGCGGAGACCTTTTCGCTCTTAGAGACGAACGGATCGGATAATCCAGAGAGGAATTTCCTAAATGATGCGTAAATCGCGCTGTTCATACATGGAGTACCTCTAAGCACAACCACTCCAAGGTGCATCCCTAAAATGACTTTTCAAGGGCTGCCTGAAAAGTGCACCGCCACACGTCAGATGCCGCTATTCTTCGAGCGGACAATCATTAAGACCGACTGACGTTTCCCAGTGCGCGTAGATTTCCTTAGCTCGGCTGGTAACGACACTGCGAATATTTGACTTGGCTGGCCGGTGAAGAATATCCTCTCAGGAATATTCCTACCGGCTGCTAGTCGTTGCTGGCGCCGTCGTTATCGCGGAGCAGTAACGATCGTTGGCGTTAAAATCACTAGAGTGAAAAGGAGGGGACTAGAAGCAGACAAGCAAGCAGGCAGGCAACAGCCGAGTCCGAGGAAGAAAAGGGCGCCCAGGACGAAGGAAGAGGGAAAACAGGCAGGCAGGCAGGCAGGCAAGCAAGCAAGCAGGGAAGCAGGCAAGCAGGCAGGCAGGCAATCCTGCAAAGAGAAGGGTGAAAGGGGTGAAATGGAGAGAAAGCGAGAGGGCAGTGGGCCGAAGTGGAAGGGGACAAGCAGGGTGCCTGCCTCCCTTCCTCTTTTTCATTCTCTTTCTCTCTCCCCCCCCCCCCCCCACCCGCTTCGCTCTTTCACGCGCACACACACACACACTCCTTCATCTGTTCGTGTAGGTGTGTCTAACAGAGACCTCTTCCGCGAGGGAATGTTAATTAGCGTTGCGGCATTGATCACACCGTTACTTTGCACCGGTGCTCCCTACGCCGACGCCAGGACGTCGCCGACGACATCCTCGCCGACGCCACTGCGTCACCGCTGCCACCTTCATTACCCGAGAGGCACCCCCGATAATGACAACCTGTATAACCCACGTCACCAGACTCGTCCCCGCATAGCCACTTGACTTCGAGGACTACAACCACCAACCGCCCGCCTTTTTATCCTACCGTGAAAAATCTCAATCAACCAACTTCTCAACCATCTCCGCTTCATCGCGTCCTCTCATTACTTCACGCTGCCCTTTTTACCGACGTCTGACATTTGATTAGAAATCAGCCGATGCTTACTGCTTACTGATTCTGGTTAAATCGAGAGAATTTTCTTTTTTTTGAAAAGAGAAATGCAATTATTTAGCCGGTTTACATTAACATCAGTGAGATGTGAGATGATCGAGGATGATTTAATACGAGCTTGGATCGGAGTCAACAGGACGATCGTTTTTTCCTCTGATATTTGTGTTCAATAAGACCAACCAGTAGGAAGATTCCCCATGTTATAGTTTAGCATCTACAGTAGAACTTCCAATCAAGCGTTTCGACAGCCTAACTCCCTATCTGCCTCCCTCGCACACAGAGGCACGTACGAGGAACACATCCTGGCACATGTACGTTGAGGGAATCCTGCATACTCGATCCGGCCCCGTTCACACCTACGTGCCACCCCGGTACGGGGGAGGCGGCAGTGAGTAGGGTAGCAAGAGAACGAGAGAGAGAGACAGAGAGAGAGGGGGGGGAGGGGGGGGGAGATCCCTCTCCCTAAAAGATCTCATGATCGCTCCAGTAGCTGCCCTGGGGAAAGTCAATACCTTGGGCTAAAATCGCACCTCCGAAGAGGAGTATGCCTAGTTTTTCCAGCGCTCAGTTCAGTTTTCTCATCTCTCTACTTAGTCGCTCCGGGCTGGCTTCTCTCGTAGCTTGATAACAAACTTGGCTGTCCGCTTCTGCTTGCTCGCCCGTACTACCGGCTGCTCCCTCGCATTTCCCATCGGCTCGAATAAAAATTCAGATTACCAATGCCGCGCGCTGCCGAAAAGTAACTCTGGATATTTGCTCGGCGGAATAATCTTTTATTCATGCGCCCCCACCCCGACACTGTGTTTAACGCAAACTCTTTTTTCCCTGGTCTCAGGGATCGCTTAACTACCGACACCCCGTTCTACCCTCAAGGATCCCTGCTCCACCGACTAATAAAAGTCCACCAGCCGGAAAGAGATGTGATCGAGTAATATCGAGCACCGGTGATTCCCCGCTTTTACTATATTCTTCGTACCCTCACTCGTCACCGATCGGATGCTATCGATGTAGGGAAAGCAGGGGAAAAATTCCGATGGTCATTGGTACTCTTGCAGTTGTCCGTGCCGAAAATGATTCGACATGAGAAAAAAGCATATATAGTCAAGCTGGACGTGCGCGTTTAATCCGGAAGTGCATTTGGAATTCCTGGGAGATCGAATGCAATGTGCCTTGACCGAAGTCTATCAACTGATAAAGGCTACATGTTCCCAGAAAATCACCTTTCACCCAGATTGGGGAGATGGTACTTTCTGAGCGAATGATACACTAACGAATGATAGTATATGCTGATTTATGTGTGAGTCGCGAAGCTGCTTCCCAATTATCGGAAAGTATTGGTATCGTTTACCCGACCAACTTGACTTTCGCTCTAGTTTTCCTCATTTACCGTAGGCTATGGATGAGTAGTAATGCCAACTCGTTTGCAATAGTAACACGCGTCACGTTGGATTGACTGTGTGGAGTGTCAACTTGTCCCTGCCTGGTTCCACAAGGCATCTTCTATCTCACATATCCCATTGGACTGTGCCAGGCCCCGGCCCCCAATTCTTGTCGGCTTTAAACATTCCTCCCAACCACCCACCATTTTCTTCCCGCTCCCTCGCTCGATACGCGACCTTGTTTCGCTTTACTTCACCCACCCGCAAGCCCCGCGATACTCGCTGCGTCCTTGAACCATCAAACAGACTGCTTCTTGCCCCACGTACGTTCAATCACGAAAACAGCCAGGAGCGATAATAATTCTCAATCGTTCAGGGATACCGAAGAGGACACCAACAGGACACATATGGCGTCATAAACTCACCTGTAACAAAAACGGAGGTCCTCTTTCAGTATGCGAATTATAACCAAAATTGCTATTAAGGCTCCATTTTTTTCTCGCATTTCCACAAGTTAATCTTACGTGATTACCGATATTATCGATTTTCTCCATTCTCGATTGCCAATGACAGCGAAAATGCGTGAGGTGTGGATTGTAGGAACTCAAGAGACTCATCCCGAATCCGCGGGCAGATGTTTGCCCGGAGGTTAGAGGGCGGTTAGCTCGGGGAGACACGGGTAGACATGGGGAGAGAGATGCGCGAGGGAGAGCGTAAAGTAGAAGGACAAACTGTACTTAAGGAACAGGCTGGCACAAGGTAATGGAAGATAGGTGGAAAAGTGGGTGGACTCACTAACGTGGATACTGGTGATGATGCCGATGCCATTACTCGTGCTAGATAGGATGTTGCTAGTGCTTATACTGCAGGGGGGAGAAGACTGCATTCCTTGGCAAAGATGAGAAAGAGTAAGAGGGAACGAACGAGGAAGAAGGGGGGATTGAGAGGGGCGAGGGTGAAAGGCGGTGGTATGGAAGAGTAAAGAATTATACTACGTGCCGCGAGTGCCAAGTTCTAAGGGTGGTATACATATGGAACAACCGTAGAAGCAAGCCATGCCCATGGTGTTAGGGGTTATGCTCGCCACTCCTGCGTTACGGGAGCTTTTATGGAATCTGTTAATGGCTGCTGTCACTTGGACACACCACTTTCACCGCGGCCAGCAATTTTTCGAACCGTTATGCTGCTCGGAAATTAATGCTTCAAATTGAGCCATTCGAAATAATAAGAGTAGTGAGCAGAAAGATCCAGGGCGAGCAAGTTTTGGAGCCAACGCCTAAGGATTCTGGAGGGGGATAGTGTAAAAAATGCACAATCTCACTCTATACGTATTCGCCCCCCCCCCTCTCTCTCTCTCTCTCTCTCTCTCTGCCTCTCTCTTTTGAGAAGACCACTCGAAGATCTGTGTCAGGTGGCAAGGCAAATATTGGCACGCCATGCCCGCCCAGATCTTGCAACCTTTTGTCTCTAAATGTTGTAATGAAAGGAAGCTCGTGACCTCAAACGACCACTCTCAGTATCGCTTGATGGATTCGGATTGCGTTTCCTTCTTGGTTAAACAATCGCAATATCGTAAAACAGATCGGCAAAGAAGTTCCCTAAATGAAATTGGGCTATGTCAGGATGCATTTTCAGATGCGCAAGGGTCATCCAGAGAGACCAAGAGTGCGGAAGATGAGAAAAGATAGAAAAGAATTCCGCAAGTTCGATATTTGACAAGTTCGCCAGAAGAGCGGCCAGCTTCTATGGCCCTTCTAACTTGACTAGAGAGACATGTCATTCCCGGTACCTTTAGTGATTAATCTCAATCCCTCAATTTGGTGCCTAATATTTCCTAGATTTTTCCACCAAGGATTACGAAACTATGCAATAATAGTTTGACAATCACTTGAAAGTGGAAACTGACTCGAATAGCGGTGTCAGGTAAAAGCGAAAAAGTACTAGAGTTGCACGACAAACGTGGTTGGCGGTGGGATGAAAAAGAAAATGACACAGTGGACGAGGGCCGGCAAAGCGAGAGTACGAAGCAGGTGTAGGTGGATATAGAAAAAAAATGTCTGGCACCAGCACAAGCGAAGATGATGGACGCGCCGGATATAAGTGCGTAGTGTAGGTTGGAAGAGGAGATAGGCAAGAAGCGGATGAAGGACGTTTCTCCTCTAGTTGAACGAGCATGATTTTCTATGGTGTCCATCGGTCTACACGTGCTGTGGCGACGATAACTGCGACGCTGAGGGCAACAACGACCCCGAGGACAGCGCACGGTGAGCACTGCTGCAATGCGGCTCCCTCGGCATTTTAATTGAAAATGCTGCTGCCTCCTCGCGATACCAGTTCTCCTGGTAACCACTTCTCTCATATTCGCTCATCCATTCGTGGTTCATTAATGTGTGCTAACCTCCCAACTTTGCGCGTGTCCCGTTCCTCCGACATCCGGCGATGCCGGCCGCCGCCACCGCCACCGTCACCACTTTTAATAAACTTTTCGTATTAGGAACGCGCCACTGTATTGCCGGAGATGCCATCCTCCAAAGTTATATAGCTCGCACCACCTCGTTACGGATTCGTCACTCGGCCAATCGTCTACATCTTCTCCTGCGCTGTCGAGGCACTCGATGCAAACTCTCTATCAAACTCTCTCTATAGCAAAGCTATATTATGTACAATATGTATGTATTACATATGTATGTATTACATATTGTACATAATATACCTTTTCACGTGGCCATCAATTTCATGGCGCACTGTTCCCTTGGATATGTAAGGGGAGGGCTGACTCTCGAGTGTCGCGGGGATAAGAATAAATGGGAATTTGCGCAACGGACGCACAGCGAAAGTGAGAGAGAGAGGGCAAGCTCGGTGATACAGTCGTTATGGGAGCGCGCGTTTTAAAATACATCTGGGAGTGAGTACTTTCAGAAATGGACCGGCAGCAGGCGCGCGGTTCAGCGCTGCTTCCCTTCTATCCTTCTCTTACTCCCTGATTCTCTCTTCCTTCGACTCTCCCGCCCCATTCCTTCATGCTCACACACGCGTACACACTTTCAGGGTGCGGAGATGGACTGAGCGACGATATAGACAGGCGTCGGCCTGGCACAGCTGAGAGAGTGAGTCTCTCTCTCTGTGTGTGTGTGTGTGTGTGTGTGTGTGTGTGTGTGTGAGAGAGAAAGAGAGAAAAGCGGAGTGGTGCGAGAACGAACGGGAGACCGGACGTAAAAGGAGTCGCATTGTTTACAGTAATGAAGGCGTAAATAAGTGATGAGTCGAGCGGCGCATCGATGTCCCTTTCTAACTCCCTCTATCCCGATCTTCTCTCTGACGGCCGACTGACGGTTTCTCCTCGCAATGTGCTTGGTACAACACTACACCAAGAAAAGCAGCCCCCCGGCTTGCCTGCCAGCCAGTCAGCTACCCTCCAATGCATCGCGCAACGTAAATGAAGTTTTTTCCCGCCTGCTCTCAGTTTAATAACCTCTTTCGCAATATCACAAAGATAAGCGCTCGTGTTCCGCGGTTCCTCGCAAGCATAACGTTAATAACTTATTAAAAGCTGCCAATGGCCGTCAGGAATATTCACGCAATCGACTCGACCACTGCTAGTTCGGGGCTTCGAAATACCCAAGGCAATGAGTGGATTTGAGTGGCGATGGTCGTTGCCCACTGAGGGAAAATATACATAATGAATTGACAATATGCTCGTTTTCGAAGTCGATTAAAAAATATCACCGATGCGATTGGAACGGCATACATTGGCCTTCATTGGCATAACTCTCCCACGGATGTTTATGCGTGTGCATAATAATCGTCCAAGTCTAACCGCGACGTATGTAGAGGTAAGAATGCTTGCTGTCGGTTGTAGTCTGATGGTAAACTGAATACGTTAATCGTGGAAGGTGATAATTATTACTTGTCGCCACTGCCACCTCAGAACCCACGAGAGCAGCAGCACTGCTTCGCTCGAAAGCGAAATATCTATTTGTGTGCGTGCCATTTCGCCAGTGGTACACCAGGCGCGCTTAACTCTGTTGTGACATTCGGTGCAAAGTCACCACGCCATTTGGACGAGCAGATTAGGCGAGCGCGATATTTTTAAAAATAAGCCGCTCCGTGCCGCGGTGCACTCGATCGCAGCTCGCAGCTGGCGAAGAGAATGCGAAGATGTTTCTCCATTCGTTAGCACAACACTCGATCCAATTTCATCCATCTACGAGTCGATGCAACCTCCACAGCTAATCGATAACTATTATTAATCCCACGGCATGATTAATGTCCCAAGCGGAAGCGGATATTCGCTTAACTAGCGTATGGTAAATCGATTTTCCCTCCATGGATTGCGGCATAATCGATTTACGAGGAGGCTACAGGCTACCACCATAGGCCGCTGGAATTCGCACCCGCTCCATATGATGGATTGTAATTTGATTTCCTATTGATTTTACGAAATTAATCCGATTCTTTTTTAAACCACGGCGTACCGAGCTTTTCTCGTCAAGTGCGCTCCATTACAAACCATACTTGACCGGATCGCACTTCCCTTTGCCGTGGAAAAACAATTACATTGACTTTTGCTTCGGTTGTCAAGAATTTCCCTTGAATACCGGGCAGAGCGCTTTTGCCGCCTGACGCATTAGTTATTTCACACTCGATGGCAGTACGGGTAAGTCCTGTTCGCAACGTTTCATGAGGTATCCGGCAAGCCTGCCGCTTATCTCGCTCTCGGCGGAGAGTGTAAACCGACCGTATCGTAAACACAGCAAAAACTCTTCTTCGCAGAAGCGACCATTCACGTTGCAAACTGTGTGTCACAGACCTCTCCTGCCAGATTGCCGTCACCATCGAGAACGACAAACGGTTGCGCTTCGTAATTCTCGGAAGTCCAACGAAGACCTAAGAGTAGGATATGTGAGTACAATCGAAGAAGGTGGGAGGAGGGGGATTTAAATAGAGAGGTTGCTCGAGGTAGGAGAAGCAGTATGCTACCAAGGAGTTGAGCGCAGCATATCGTGCTTACGTCATACTTTATCCGGGAAGACAGAGTCTCCGGTATCATTGGGAGCATCTCGTGGTCGTCGCCACGCCTAATTATCATCCCTCGTACTCTCTAACGTCGAATGCACACATTCTGCCTTGGCAAGTGCTGTGTCCACGTATGAGTAAGGAGAGGAAACTGCCGAGTTTCTGCTAGTAAAGAACTGGTGACGCGCTTGGTGCACAGTATGACCTCCTTCCGAGCGACGCGGAGTTTTGCTCTTCCGCTGTTGCTGTTGTTGCTGCTGCTAGCCATGTTTTCGTCGGCGGCTTAGCTGTCGCCAAACACGAACCCACGTACACAGAGAGCCAGCACACGTGCCGTTACGCAATGCGAGAGTACGAGCGAGTAATTGGGTACACGCGCTCGCGAGTTTTCATCCTTGCCGCTCCGCTACTGCCCGCTCGCTCGACGCTGACTCTTGACGAAATTTTTTGCTCCCATTACCGACACTGACACTGCCTCCTCCTCCTCCTCCTCCTCCTTGACCCTCTCTACCTTTGTCTTGGCGAGTGCCAGAGTTTAGTAAATCGTCGGTATCGTGGACTAGGGTTACAGTGAACTAGTCCTAGAAACTTGTCGGTGGCTCTGCCTCAACGGCAAGTATTAACAGTTTCGTTAGCATAGAGCCATGCTGCTTTGCACAGCCACAGGCCAACCAACCTACAATCGAGTTATTAATTATTTGTTTCTAAGCACATTCTGTCATTGCTTTTTTGTTTCCTTTGCTAAATTACGGCTATTTCATGCTACGTTGTATGTCCAAGTTTTCACGGCTTTGTTAATGAATGCATAGAAAAATGAAAACGGTTGCAGTTTTTCTCTATGATGGGGTTGCATTGAATTGCAATAAAAGGGTTACGGTTAAAGGATTGCAAAGAGTGAGTCGGGCGGTGAGAGAAGATTCGACGGAGAGGCAACATGGTAGAAAAGCAGAGTTGGGCAGTGGGTCTGGTGTGGATAAGTGCGAGGAGGGTGTTTACAAGTCGGACCGTCCCACGTCAGGGCAGAGCAGAGCCCGAGTTATTTGCAGTGACGCGATTGCAGCCGGATCGCGGTCTGTTTTTGTGCGCACCGAGCAAGAACGCACAAGAGAGCGGGGCGGTGGCAGCGGCGTCGTCGTCGTCGTCGTCGTCGTCGTCGTTCCAGAAGCGTCGACACACCAACCAACGAGAGCTAGCTACCGTCAGAACGAACTTATCGCATATTTAACGCTGGATTTTAAACATCTCTTGCACACAGCTAACCAGTACAGGAAGCAGTGCAGAGAAGAATGCATGCCGACCGGCACGAGTGCAGGGTGCAAATAAGCTTGTTGACGCATCACGATAAATTGAGATCTACCATAGCATGGTCAGAGAGACAATGTACTCTAATTAGAAATTAATTATCGATCAGGAGGTTCCAGTCGCAATAAACTCGGCTAGCGTGGATGTAACTATTAGAGAGGCCGAACGGGTTGACGCGTTTATCGATAATAGGAAGATAATAGGAGGTGCGTGTAAAACAAGTGGCCTATCTTTAGAGACGAGCTATCTCGGGCTCAGGAGAGAAAGGCTGAGGATGATCAAACGGCCAGAGAGGGAGAAATTTCGGCTCGGCCGATGCGCGACGCTTTTTGCGCAGGAGAGAAAAAGAAAAGGAGGGAAAGGAGGATTCGCGGTAAATGTATGACGATGTGAGGCTGCTCCCCCGCGCCGGCCCCGCGCCGGCCCCGCGCCGACCCCGCGCACGCGGACGCCACTTTATTTTGGAGCAATGTTTATCTGGCCCGGATCAAATATATAGTTATGAGTTCCAGAAGGCGGTCGATAGTTCCTCGAAGGAGTCACTATTAGCCACCGTTCCACAGAACACCGACCAAAAATACGTTCGAGTTGCGCGGGCTACTTGTCGACCAGCTTTCGAGCGGCGATCTTCGGCTGCATGCCAAGGAAAGGGTGCTGCATTGGAGAATCAGCGTAGAAATCCTTCACGCAACGTCGATACAACTTTCCTTCTCTGAAATCTCTCGTATTAATTAATTTCGATATGAGCCAGCTTTCCCTTTATGCAATTCACCTGGCTAGCCAGCAAGGAAAGTGCTTAACATAATCTCAAACAGATCATTTCATATGATACTTAGCTAAATCTAAAAGCACATAGTTAGATTGTGTCCGGCCCCGGTTCTGCCGATGCGTGTGCAAGGGGCTTAAGGCTGATCGACTCGCCTACTGAAGCCAGCAGTCGAGCGTTAAGACAGAAACCATGGTTCGAGAAGCTCCTTTAAATCGGAGCACACGTCGCTTTGCCACGATAGAAGGTCGAACTTTGTAGAATTAGGTCGAAAATAATGAACGATATGTCTGGGCGACGTTGACGCCGTTACCGCTCCAGTTACATCGAGACGTATTTGCGCCGGAGAAATGATATTGTTATCATCATCATCTTAATCGTGCAGTGCTACCCTCCCCGCTTGAGAGCGAAAGTGTCTGGTGCAGCACCCGGCCCAACTTGCCTCGGCAAATTTAGTTTTCTTATCGTGTAAGCTGCGACGTGCGTCTTTCTCCCTTTCTCTCCCTCTCTCACTCTCTCACTCTCTCCCTCTGTCGCTCGAAGAAAAAGAGGAGGAAAAGGAAGAAATCCGAGCATGAGACAATCGCACGAACGCAAGCAAGTGAGCAAGCGAGCGAACGAGTGGCAGTATAGTGCACTTGTGCGGTGTCATGGTCGAGTTAAAATTAGCAAGTCAACCGGATTCTCGGTGCGACGAGAGGTGGAGGCGCCGGAGCAGCGAATTCAACGCGAAACAATGATGGTAGCGTGCGCGCCACGCTCGCACACTCACTCGATTCTTGTGGACATTTTAGTAGAGCTGGCCAACAGACGCGTGCTATCCTTCCTCAACGAGCCTTTTGCATAGGCGATCCCGTTAGTAGAAATACAGCGCGAACAAATATGTATATATATATATATACTTTGCGATACCATGGCGAGAAAAATGTTTGCTTAACCGCGGCACTCATACAGTGCGAATGACACGGTCGCTTAATGTCAAATTCAAAATCATTATAAGCAAACTTTCTCGCCGTGCTTTGTACGCGTAATTCGGCCGTAATAAACGTTAATGCCGCGGCTCTGTATCCGACGAATTTCGAGCTTTCCGTAAGCGAAAAGCCGATAACGCGGGGTGGAAGGGCGGGAATTAAAAGGGTGGCGCTCAGGAGAGAGAAGGAGTTAGATAGAGAAAGATATATATCGGATAGCGCAAAAATATAATGCAGATTGTCAGTCGCATGTGTGTGTGTGCACAGCAGGTATTAAAATCGAGTTGGCGCTTTAAATTTTCTAAAGCGTCGCTCGATAAAACTGCGTACCACTGGTCTGCAACTATTAGCGTATACATGCGTCACTATCAACTAGAGAGTGTGCCAGTACGATGTAAGCCTGTATAATAGGATTGAGTTCGAAAGGAACTCAATCATGTTACTACACTAATGGGTGAGAGCCACTTAAGATTATGGATACGAGTGTGATAAAACATGAAATGCTTAAGATACAGGTAAATTATAGAAGGTCATTCTTCAAGGTCTCTGAAAGAGTCACGTTATGTGGTCTAATATAGGATTTAGGTCGGTTTGCTCCTTATACGGCAGAGCGTTCCGAATTCTCGAAACTCGTTGGCTGCATTCGCAGATTGCGACGCTCGCTAAGCGAAATTTAATCAGTTTCTTGCCGTCACAATACGCGCTGCAGTAAAATGACGCAGCCTCTTTCTGTTTTTCTCTTTGCCAACCAGAGGAACCGGTCGTTTATTCCTAAGCTCGCTGCAACCGAGATCTTCACTATCATAGCAAAACTAGCATCTTAAAAAAAGCAGGAATGCTTTACCAAGTCAAAAATGGAGTATAACTTTACGTATCAAGAAGAAGGTTCAGGAAGCGGATTGTTCCTAATTCTGCTGAAAAAAAGTATGAATGGGCGATGGAAAAAACTGTTTAAAAAGACGGAGGGACTGTGATGTAAACGCACCTGGATTTTCTAATGCTAGGTGGACTCCAAGGCTTCGACTCTTACATCACTGGAATTTAAAAGGCCCGCTAAAAAAACAGCTACTTCCTACTCAAACCATCCCAGTCGGTAATCATATAGGAATGTTCAATAATTTTGCACAATTTCAAAAAGAGAAGGATTCAGCCGAGTAATGAGTTTGATATCCATTAAGCGTGTCTTTCCGGAAGCGAAGGCCATTGAGGCGAATGCGATAACAGTTACAGAGCATCCTCCCGACGAGTATTCTGAGGATCAAGATAAGGATAACCCGTGGGAAAAGGTTGACACGATGCTAAACAAGTCGAAATACTAAGCAGGCCCGTCAGTTCATTCGTATCTCCCCCCCATTTGGTGAGTTTCAAAGCAAAGGAAAGGCTGGCTTGCATCGATTATCATTTGAATGCTACTCGGAGAGTGGTGCGATTTGAATATTTTGTCAATTAAGTCGATCGCCGATTTACATAGGTGAGGGACAGGGTCACGAGCCGCCGGACGGCACAGTACGCTTTATTTTCATGCATAACGTATGTATACGCCCGATTGCCCGACCGATTTTCATTCGGAGATAGCATCTGGAAACGGGTTGGCGCGACACGGCACAATATCAAACAGCACCCGCACTCCTTGGCCAGAGGCAATTTTCCACCACCGTATAAGAATTGCTTCCCCTCAACCGAAAGGAGCAAAACTTTCCAGAACCCTTTCCAGAGTGTTGAAAGGTTTTCGCGGTGGCAGATCTTTTTAGAGAAGCTTGTACTTCTGCCTATGCATAGATATTTCATCGATAACGAGGACGTGGATGACGACGGAGTATGTATGTGTGTTGATGAAAATTTCAACGTAGACATGCAATTCCTTTTTGGGAGACGCTAAAACTCCCCTTCAAAATCGTTTGTTCCCTCTTATTTGCACTCTGATATTCGTGCTTTCACTTCTGACTTCCGACAGGTAAAATAGGAATGACGATTACGTAGACCATCGTGCGAAATTTAGGGTGATGATTAGGGAATCCTGTTACGGTAACTGCCGGCATATTTCTAAATATTGGTAATAGGATTAAACCGATTGACACGGGGCTGGAAAGAATCAGTTACAAAAGAGATACTAGTCGAAAGGCAGTGCGCATAGAACGGTGGTAGCTAAGTGCGACGCAGAAACCGACCTCGCAGACTGCATACTGAAGTGAACAACGCGACAGGATTTCCTGGAAAAACAAGTGTGAATACTTGGTACATCGCGCAAACTTTAGAAGGAAGATCACTATTAGAAAAGATATTTCAAAGCGGCGCGGCGTATCAGTGACCCGATCACTCGAACTCGTGCCTACGAGATCCGAGATTACAGCTACCCTTGAACCGAGCGACAATGTAACCACATACATGCAGCGCCAGTTTACAAAAGGATCGAATAACAGTCTTAGCGAGGAATATAGATATTAGTCAGGAGAAAAAATCCCATTAACCAAAGAGACCGAACGAGAGTGTCAGGTTTGAACAGAAAAAAATTGTACGATCGTTAACAAAATATAGTTTTCTATTATTCGTGCTAAAGTGACGCCCCTGACAAAATAAATGTACTATCTGGTTGAATTCGTTACTTTCTCAACTTCCGGTATACTTACAAAGCTGACTAACTAATTCGAGGTAGCGACTCTGTGTGATAAGCGCAATAAGGGAACGTGGGAACGACAAGTTTCGGTGCCTGTTCAGTGCTCCTCTGCCGAATGTGTCTTAATGGCTTGCAAATTTATTAGAGCTGGATAGCCCTATCGCTGCCTTCACTTTTTTATTCCAGAAGCATCAGCCATTGTTGAAGGGTGACTATCAGGAGAAACGATACATGCCCAATCTACTTAAGATTCTGGACGAATCAGTTGGTCAGAGTGGCACAGGACTTTATCAAGAATTGCGTTTGTATCAGTACGTAGAAAGCGAGCGTCGAGATTGCTTGAACAATACAGACGCCTAGGAGGACCACCGAGAATTGGCTTTCGAACAAACATGGACATAAGCAGAAGAAGGAAGAGGCGGAGTGTCGATGCATTGAGATGCAGATATGTACACGACAGGTAATGTGATTTACGAGGCACAGACGTGGTCGAGCCACACGCGATTGGGACGGCGGATACGTTTCTCAACTCGCTAGAGTTCAACTCCGAATAGATAAGATCTCTCCAAAACGACTAAATAAGTCCGAAAGATTTTATTCAACCTGATAAGTATACTAGGAACTAATGTAAAAACCAAAGTGCCACTCACTTATTCTGTATAGATATTCGATCAAGGACTAAAAGTTTATCCTAACTTCCAGCCGCTTAGAGGCCGCTACGAAACTAAAAATTACATAAGAGAAGAATTGTTCTAAGGGCTGCCAATGAAAAAAGCCAAGAGAATGGCAGTATGGCAAACGACGCTAGCGCTGGCGGAGATTTAAAATTTAAATAAAGCAGTCCAGCTGTGAAGGGTGAAGGGTGAAGGGTGAAGGGCGGAGGGCGGACCCTGAATTCTTTGGCGGGTGCGGATTGTCGCGAGGGCAGGTAGCTTCGCTCTCGCAACTATCTATCTAGCTCTCGGCATGGGCAGCAGCGTATTGACGCGACGACGGTAGCGGCGGCGGTAGCGGCGGCGGATTGCAGGAGGCGCAGGTTAAATTGAGCAGACGGCGGCGGCGGCGTCGCGACGCCGGCTGCGCGCGGCCATGCAACCCTTTCTTCGCATGGGGATCAGACGGCCTTTCCCCCGACGCGGCGTCAACCTCCCAGCGTTCCTCTGAACCGAAAGCCCCCTCCCAAGTCGCGGAGAGGGCGAGTTGGTGCCAGTAGGGAGATAGCGGTAAACAGACAGCGGGAGGGAAAATTTATAAAGAGAAGTTTGGTGGGGGGAAACTACTTGTTGCGCGTGGCGGCGCTCTCGCGTGATGCCGACCACCCCCGCCCAACTTCCCACTCACTTCTCCGCTCCTACCCTCCTCCCCGCCCATCCCCTCCTAGCAAGGCTTTCACCCCGATGAACCCTAACCACCCCACGTACTCTACCCTCGCTTCCCTTCCAGTATTGCTGTGCTGGCCTCACGCAATCCTTCCTACCACACCACCCAGCGCCCAAGTCACCACCAGTGCGACGAGCTTCGCCAGGAGCGCACGGTAGTAAGAGCGTCGCTGGCACCGACACTGCCACCGACGCCGGCCACCACCCATCCACAGAACAGTCCCCCAACGATTCTACTCTCTTCGCTATCTCTTAACCGCTACCAGCGTGTACCGTCCTCGTCGTCCTTGTCGTCCTCGTCGTCGTCGTCGTCGTCACTGCTAACTCGTGATGCCGCCGACAAAAATAGATCTGCCGTCGCGGCGCAACAGATATCACTTGCCTCGCATCGGCCGAGCGAGCGCGGTGCAATTCTGCTGATACATTGGATGAGTAGCGATTGGAAAATGAAAATGGAGTAAGCTTATTTGTAATGTTAGATATTTGATTATTAGTGGGAAATGAATGGTATAAGATTGGCAGAACCAGTTGAAAGTTGGACTAACCTGAATCTGATGGCCCGGATTGTTGATGTGTAGCTGCTGCGCTTGATTGATCTGGAGGGTGGAGGTACCGGGTCCCGAGGGAGGTCTCGGTGGCGTGGAGCTAGTGAAGGGTCCCTGTGATCCGGTTTGATTGGGTCCAGCACCCTGGGAGCCTCTCGGTGGAAGCGGATAGCCGGGACTGCCATGATTCGGCATCGATCCTGGACTTCCGTACGGCGAATACTGCTGTTTATAGCCTCCGCTCGGACCTAGCATGCTCGGCTTACCACCTGTCGTCGGCTGCGGCCTCTTCATATCGGCGAGGCCCGGGCCGAATTGTGCCTGCGAGCCGACGAACATGTCGTTCGCCTGCTGATTCTGGAAGGCGGGGGTTCCGTTGTTCTTGTGATAGCTGGCGGTACCCTGGCTGCTCTGGCTCTGGCCACCAGGTGGGCCCGCACTTCCTGGACTTCCGAGGTAATCCGAGCTCCCACCGAACTGTGGAAACTCGGCGTAGGGCGACCTGGCGGTTGGTCCTCTCGCTGCAGCGGCCGCCGCCGCAGCAGCACCGGGGTTGAAACCACCCAAACCGAGCTGTTGGCTCTTGTGCTGATGCTGCTCGGCCATCTGCTTCAAGGTCTGAGCGGCAGGGCTCATCTCGGATTTGAAGTCCAGGCCGGAGTAAGGTAACCTCGCTGGCGAGTACTGGGAGGAGCCGAGTGCGCCCGGGCTCGAATTCCCACGCACCGCGCTCCCGCTATTTGGCCCTGTTCCATTGTTCACCCCGTTATTGGTGTTATTAGGGTGCTGCTGATGAATTCCATCCTTGTCGTCCTCGATCTTGATCTGACCGTTGTTCGTTGCGACGTTATTGTTATTGGCAACGGCAGCGACCGCCGCTGCCGCTGCTACAGCACTATTCGCCAGGGTATCCACCGGTATCTTATCCTCGAAGTCGAAGTCTTTCATGAACTCCGGATGGAAGTCCGAGATCTCCGAGATAAGATCTTTGAAAGCATCGGACGTGATAATCTCGTCGCCCGTGTCGTCTCCCATGAAGTCGGAAAAGCCTGGGAAACCAGCGCCGTTCGCTGCGGCGTCCTTCTCGAGCGCCGCGGCACATTGTTCTAGGTCGACGAATTCGTTGTCGGGTTCCTGCTTGCACTCAACTAAATTACCAATGTCCACACAACCAATACCGCCACCGCCACCGCCACCGCCACCGCCACCGCCACCGCCACCGCCACCGCCTCCGCCACCGGAACCGGGCCCACCGGCGTTACCATTCCCGCCAGTTGGACCGCCACCACCGCCGTTTCCCCCTTGGGACCTCGATGACGCGGAGGCCGGCGTGTCCGGGCCCGATTTCGGCGAGGACGAGGCGTTCAGCAAGTCGCTCTTCACAGAAGCGTTCGTCAACGCCTTCACCGTCACATTCGTTGAGATTTGTTGGGCCTGTGAGTTCGCCGCGGAGGTAGTGAATTCCAATTGCTGCACTATCTCCACGGAGAACTTGGTAAGACCCTCGTTGTTCCCACCGCCGCCACCGCCTCCTCCGCCTCCCCCGCCCCCAGCATTCGGACCCGTCGAGTTTGCGCCGTTTCCGGTGGCATGCTGGGAATGGCCATGATGAGGCCCACCCCCACCACCCCCGCCAGGACCCTGCTGCTGGTGCTGATGCTGGCCTTGCGTGCATTGCAACTTCACCGGGGGCTCGCCGAAGCCACCGTCACCGCTACCGCCACCGGCTGGCTCCAACTCCTCGGCCGTCCTCTTCAGGAATTTTTGCTGCTGAAACAATCCATGGATAAGTCCCGATTAGTCGAGCAATCAATCTTCTATGTAAATTACCCGTTAATAGTACGGGTCGAACATATCTTTCCGAATGAACTCTTTCAAAAAGCGAGCACGCTCACTCGAGAATGCCATTAATGGGGGTCAAAGAGAAGTACGTGTATCGAGTAAGTACTTGGGGCCCGCTACTTTTTCCCCTGCTGGCCGACTGCTAACCGGTAGGGCAGGATATTTAAGGACTGGCCGCGCTGCCTGGGATGCTTTGCCCTGCCGTCGCGCCATGCCGTTTTTTTCCAATTAACTCGACAATTTCTCACCGTACCTGTCAATACTGGTCATGCTTTTTGCTCTAGATCGCTTTGTGCGGGTTAACCACCCGGGCGGCTGCGTCGATCCGCTTGCGACAACCTGCTTTAATCGAGAACCGACCACCGCGCCGTACTCTAACATGCCACATAAATCTTATCGCACAAATCGGCCATCTCATACCACGTGAGATTATGTCTGTTGCCCGCGATAGCCCCTACCTCCTCCTCTCGACTTCGTCCCGAATGATACGGCTCTCCAGAACCCCCCCCCCCCCCCCCTTGCAATCTGATAAACTCTGCAAACATATCTCGAACAATGCAACTGTGTCGTTCCTCCTAACTTTTGACCATTTTTCTCTCAGCCTAATCGAACAGGTATTAAGAATGACAAATATCTGACGGTCGAAAAGAAATAACAAATTACCCCCTGTCTGTCTGTGACATGGAGCTAAATCAACTACCAATTTGGCTGTTTCGGCTCGTGCTCCACGAATGCGCACCGGTATATCCATGCATGTCTACACATTTATCATGATATGAACTCGGATAACCCCAGCATCCTCCTGAAATCGATAATACGTATTACCGTCTAATACCGAATCCGGCTTCCTGTGTTTCCGCTAGTGTTCTACCGCATTATCACTCCCTCGCAGCTCACATCTCACGAGACCTGCCAATACTGATATGATCCGAGTAATACGCTATTCAGACTACTTCTTCCAACTCTTTGTAATACGATCAAACACTTGACCATTTTGCCAAAGCTCGCGAGAATCTAAAGGAATAAGTAGACGATTCAGGATTCCAATTCCGTTGACGATCCTTCCGTTAGCGAAATCATATCTTCTATTTGACTTGCTTTATCATCGTCTTTCGAGTATCTTATCTACCAGTGGAGTACATGATACATTGAAAATCCCTTGCAACCCGTACTTTCACGGATGTGTGCGCGCGCGCGACCAATCTGCGCAACTTATCAGAGATTCGTCTAACGAAAGCATGACGCTGCCGTCACTGGAGGATTTCTAAGCCAATTCTAAAAACCTGTTTGTTCACACATCCAAAACGGTTAAGTATTCCAATGACTATAACACTATCAAGATATTTTACCCAACTTGGACTCGACATAGCGTTACTTCAAGTCCAAGTAATCTACTCTACAAGTAATCCACTCTGCTTATGTTAGCAGTGTTTATTAGTAGAGAACGATACGAGTTTGGATCGAGGCGACTAGAATAGTTTATGCGTCTATATTGTAGAATTTAGAAGTTGAAAGTACGTTCGCTAGTATGAATAAGCAGCCAAGTCCGTCCGAAGTAAGGATTGCTCGGGCTTTTCTTATTAGAAGCGCGTCAGTAATATTGAGCCACGCGTTAAGTTCCCTTTCGTACGTGGGAGGTCACACACCAGTTCATTAAGCGTTACATTTCGTTAACAACAGTCTCGACTGGCGAGGCGATTGTTAGCACGACCTAAATATCGTCTGACTCGGCCCAGCCGCGTCTCGGTCCGCTTTTAATCTTCCAAGTGTACGATAGCAGCCTGGCCGGCCCTCCCCACCCACCATCCAAACTAGTCCGATTCATATTTTCCTCCTCTTTTTACTCTACGAGGACAGCAGATCAAAATTCTCATCACCAAGTCGAATGAACAAGTCACCGAGCAAATGGTAATACGAATACGAACTTTGTCTTTCCCTGGTAGAAATTTAATCTGGGCCCCGACCGGGCTGCGACTCAAATTGCCCGTTTTCTAACCGGGGTCTGCCCAGGAAGCCAAGCGTGGCACCGGGCAGGCTGGTAGACACTAAACTAGCCAGTCTCTAGCTGGGCAGCCCGAGTGGTTCCTAACCGGGCAGCCGGAGCGGGTTCTAACTGGGCAACCCGAACCGGCTCTAACCGGGCAAATCAAGAGGGTTCTAACTATGAAATCCCGCTGGGATCGGGATACCCCGAGGCTCCTAGATAAATTTTATTTTAATAAAAGTTGCACGGATACCCATATAACGTATTTATTTAAAAATATTGACACACTTTATAAAATTATTATTTGCTGTTAATATAACATTCTTCTGCGTCATCCTTTTTAACTCCCTTGCTTCGATGTCCATCCCAATCGTGGCATTTGAAAGTGCATCTCCAATTGCCGACAAAATAGTCTTTTCGCATGCTGCGGCGTAAGTACTTTTTAAAATATCTAAAATGTGAGTCATTAAAAATGTTAGACGTGGCATAACATAAGTATAAAATATTAAATATTCTACTATTTAAAGTAAAAGATTTGTATAATAATACTAAACTA
Organism: Ectemnius lituratus; assembly: GCA_910593735.2. NCBI lineage: Eukaryota > Metazoa > Arthropoda > Insecta > Hymenoptera > Crabronidae > Ectemnius > Ectemnius lituratus. The sequence continues at coordinate 10,110,887 of OU343034.1, forward strand.
GCGATTTTAATTGATTACCCTTACCTAATAGAACGGCGCATAATGCCATCGATTTCAGCACAGTTTTATTAGGCATTTGCTTCTGCGCCATTAATAATAATGCCACTTGTCTTTTTAACCATAATTAGAGCATGTGGGTCGCCGTTTTTCCAATTCCGCCAGTGCTCTCTGCCGAAAACTTATGCTTCAGTCGATGTAATGAGACAGAGTCATTGTAACTCTCACGCGATACGAATGAACTTACACAGATACAAAGGTACTTACTGTTTAATCAGAAGAACTACTCATGTTAAAGCCGTAAGTGTTAAATTAGGATCCAGAATAAATTAGTTTTGTCAAAGGGCACAGAAACTGTCACAACACGTTGTCTTCGCCTCGAAGCTGGACGCGGAACTGTTTCGATTTACGATTCCGTTGGCGAGCCGATCAGGTTGATCGTCAGATTGTTTCAGAGAGCTATATATACTATACATATGCAGCTGCCTCCAGCGACTCTGTTCAATCGTTGTGTGTTCAGTCAAAAATTTTTTCTTTAGACGCTTTCTCAAACGCCTGATCTCATTGAAATACTGAATTAAACTGGGTATTTGGAGACAGCATAGAGCCAGTAATCGTCAAGAAATTCGACTTCATGTGCGCGTCAACGTTACATTGTAGGCCTCGCGTACACAACCGACGTGCGACTCACATCGTTTGCTATACCTTCGTCGGCCCCGCTGATACAATAGAATTTCAACTTGGTCGGTGAAAAAGTCATAGAATAAGCATGTAGTCCAAATGCTCGCATATACAGTCCACATATATCTCGGCTGCCGTTTCTATTTTTCTCTATTACTTTCGCTGCTAACACAAATGTTCTCGCTCACTCGCATTCGTAACAGCGCGAGTCTATGTCTCGCAGGTTGTGCCATAGGCAGAAAAGACGGCTGCTATGCCGTGAGCTAAACTTAGCCAACGGCAGTTTAACCGATCTACCTCGATCAGCTGAGCGATCGGTGAAGATCGGTCGCTCAGCTGATTGGCGAATTACCACGGCTGATGCCATTCCTTTCAATTCAAACCTATGAACATTCCTGGCGCATAAATAAAGTTAAAGTTACATGTTAACTTTAATTAAATTTATATAGGCAGCGGCGGATATCGCCCTGATTAGATTTGTCTAGGAGGGCTAGTAGACTAGGTGAGACCATCGGGCTAGCCATTCTAGTGCCAGTTCGCCACCCGGTTCGAATCGCCTAGTCGGGCTAGACTTTCTAGTGCCAGTTCGCCGCCTGGTTCGAATCGCCCAGTCGGGCTAGCCTTTCTAGCGCCAGTTCGCCGCCTGGTTCGGACCATCCAGTCGGGCTAAGCTACCCAGAGGCCCTCTGGGCCCCACCCAGGTAAATCAGCCCAGATTCGCCACATCAATCCCCGGTCGGGGCCCGATCACAAACCGGGCATACCGGGCTTCATTTCTACCAGGGTTGAGGAAAATCAAAAAAATCTTCGAGAGGAGCGAATAACACACCTAAGAGAATTACATCAGCGTTATTTCCTGGATCACCTATCGCCTCTCTTTTTATGCGTCTCAAATCGTCGCTAGTCCGCTTCTTTGACAAGCGTATCGAATTCCTATAAAAGTATCTCAACACTGAATAAAAAGCAGGGCGAACGATTCGACGGAAGAAAATAACGGAGAATCTTCTAGGAAGAAAGGTGCGGGCGAAGGGTGACCGGTGGTATTTTATAATTGCCGTCTATGTCAATGCAGATCCTCAACAGTTAGAAGTAATTCCTCGGAACAGAATTTAGCTCGGTTTACAGTCAATCAACGCCATTTTTCCGCGCATGCAGCTACGCGTGTACGCTGAAAAGAGAGGCAAAGAACGAGATCAAGCTACCATGGGCGTGCAAATGAAACAGGGAAGAGAGAGAGAGAGAGAGAGAGAGAGAGAGAGAGAGAGAGAGAGAGGGGAGGGGGAGCTAGGGTGTGTGTGTGTGTGCGTGTGTGTGTCCACGGTAATTCAATTTTGAGCCGAAAATCTGTCCGCCCGGAAACAAGCCAAAAATTACTCGTCACTTTAACGGGCCAACGTAACCAACTAACCAGCTAGCCTGCCGGCCGCGGTATTTCAATGCTGACGCGAAATAATTTTTCACCAGCAAACATGCATACAGCAGTGGCGACGGCACGTAGATATCAGCCAGTGCGCACGAGTGCAGACGGTTACGCAGACGCATCGCGACACGTGCAGGTGTATGTGCGCGGGGCTGCAGATGCAATTACGGTATTCATTGGCGCAAATGTAAAAGCAAACGGGCGGGCAGAGACGCTCTCGCCACCAAGAGCGCTGGTATTGCACTACTGCGATTCGATCGACAACGACAGATCGGCTGAATTTCGAAGAAAAATGGATCTTCCATCGCACATGCTTACGCACACGCGTGACCAACCAATGCGTTTCCTGATAGTCGGCCGGTTATCCACCCGCGCCATTAGATTACGAATTCTCTGCTCCGATCGCGCCGCTCGTCCAACACGGCCGCCAACATTATTGGCAGCAGTGAAGCTTCTTCGGAAAGTTTACTCTAATTCGCCGCCATTCGGCCCGCCCAGCGTATGCCTCGGCCACGCATCTTCAAAATAAATGGATTGTAATCACGTGTACTTCTCGGATCCACCTTAAAATAATGGAGCTGTAATAGGGTAAACTGGCGTGTGGCAAGTGCGCGGGTACATCTACTGCTAGCATCTTTCTGTCCCCTCGAGGCTCATGTTCTCGACGAGTACTGACATCGACGCAACAACTCTACGCAGGTAATCCCAGTGGGAGGAAGACAATTTGTAATGTATTCCCTGGGAATCAACATCATCAATGTTTCTACATTCTCAATGCAAGCTCATTACACTGGTACGGAAGAGTCTTGGAAGATTGTTATCAAATTTCTATAGCTCTCCTGGCAGTGCTTTGAAATATCTTGATTGCGAAAAAGAGTTGCTCCAAATTGTTAATCAAGTATTCCAAGTGGAAGGTTAATACAATAAAGAGAATGTATGGAACTTGACCGTAAAGCGTTGATAGCATTCGATTCGGATGGTGCGCGGTTACCGAACTGTAACGATGGATTCGATGGCTTGGAAAGGGATGGTAGGAAAGAAGGAGGGTGAGAGTCCGGAAGAAGGTCGGTGGAAGAGGCCGCCGCGCCGCACCGTCACGGGAGTGCGAAAGAATCGCGGAAGTAGGCCTCCAACTTTTTGACCCAATTTTTGTCAGCCTTGAATAACCAGTTCATCAGAAGCCGACCCCGGTGCACGCCACGCGTCCTTCACGGTTACTTGCCGCGCTTTGTAAGATAATGCGTATTCCTTAACTGCCGAAGAAGCATATTACTGTTAAAGAAATATCAGTAACTCAAAAATACTAAAATTCCATGTTCAGTCATAGCGAATTATCATACAATTGTGGCTTCCCTATATTCTGCCAGGGGTCCGATGTACTTGCTGCAGCAACCAGATTTGTGTAGCAATTAATTTATATGTTCCAGTCTTAGAGATCATCCGATAAATGGATTTGTCTACAACGCGATCGAAAGCATTGAACCGACATGAAGAAGGTATTCAGTACAGGCGCGTAATGAGAAATGAGCGGGAAAGCGCGATAGAAATGAGCCCGCAATCTTGCGATTGGACCAGAAGTGAGCTTTCTACTTTCTTCTAGCTTGATGATAGTATACTATCTACCAGCAGCTGACTTAACCTGAGCTGACCGAGCGATGTGCTTGCTGTGATGACTGTCGAAGCGAGATTAAATGCCGATATTAAAATTATTAGGCGAGCGTGCAGGGACCATGGAAAAACGGAAGGCAAGGAATTCTTGCTGTCAAAGAAAAGGCCGAGAAGCGAGGAAAATATGGATCGATCAATGTGCACACGGAACTAGCGCACGGAAGCTTGTCAGAGGACCGATAAATTCTAGAACTTGCAGGCTCGAGCCTCAGCAGGGGAGCTTTCCTGCAAAATATCTCCGCACTATCCTAGCACTACATCCATCCCTCCGTTCAATTGATTATTCGCGAATTCAACCAATACGATGATTAATTTATGACCAAGCCTCACCACTATTGACGAGTGTTAACTATGAGCTAATATTCCAGACATTTATTATTCTCATCATCTTGGACAATAAATGATGAGTGGTCTATTTCTCTTCGCATCAGAGTGGAAGTCTATCGATCCTGCTACATATTATAGCCCTTTGACTAGTTAGTTGTTTCTATCCGCGGCCAAAACCAGAAATAAACTGGTGTACAAATAAAATAAAACTTACCCAGGAATAGGGATTGAAACAAGAGTCGCCATTTTCGAGAAGAGCAAGACGGCAGAAGGAGAGAGAGAGAGAGAGGGGGGGGGGGGGTAAGGCAATTCTTTTAATTGGGCGACACGGGGCGAACTACGAAAATCCAAGCCATCAATACTAATCGAATCCATAATAAATGCCCGAAGCGCGCCCATTGTTTTCGCAGGATAGCAAATCGCCAAATAAAATCTGAAACTGTACGCATACAATAGCGAACGGAAGTTGGCGGTGTCCCTTGTACTGAATAAATATGCATTATAGCGCCAAGTCGCTCACGACTAGCTCGGCTGGCAGGATTATTCGCGGCCATCATTTATTCATCTGTGTCAACACGCGCTGAGACAGAGGGCGTCTAATTAAAAAAGATACCGTCCGAGCGTTGCGACGCCGATTTACATCGGTAATTTCTTTTCCACACTCAGCCGCTCGTATCGCGCCGAGTTGAACGTTCACTCAGTGTATAATGTAGCATCTATCGCATCCAGATGAAATTAGTTCGGCTTGCTCTCACAACCAGCCGAGCGTTAGTGTGTCGCCTCTCTCAAAGCTGCACTAATTTATGAAAAGTAGACTCGAGAATCGCTCGAAAGATAGAAATAAAAGCTGTTCTAGTCGAACTAGGAAGATGACAAACCAGCAAAATTGGTCATCCCGGATCAGACCTTCCTGAGTCTAACCTAAAGACGAGAAAGACTGCTGATCGCAAGCCAGAGCTCCGGTCTGTTGGGCTTGGCCGGAAGGTTTGACTAGCTCGAGATGATTGAAAGCGAAGGGTAGTGGACCGCCGCGCCGGCAAATCAATAATACTAGAGATTCTATTTCCGGAATACGTTTTCATCGCGTGTGTCTGATAATATAATAGCTTTTAGAAATGATGATGAAATAGAATAGAGAATCGGTGGTGGAGAGAAAAGTGCATGAGATGTGCCGGATGGAAGGAAAGGTGTCGAAAGCGCGTGCGGTCTGTAGACTGTGTCAACTTGGCGATGAAGGGTTAAGCGAGTGGGGCAGCAGCGCCGGTCCGACTTTCTCGACATGCTGTGCCACCAGATATCGATTCCCTCCAACCTCTTTCACCCTCCAGTCTTCGCGAGTCTCGAGCCTCGAGCCTCCCCGATACCCTTTACGCTCGCACATTTACTTCGACCTACGCGACCGAGGGTTCGTTTGCATGAAAATCGCCCCGGATGCGCGGCTGAGGCCGCGTGTGTGCGTAGAGCTCGCGCGCCCGCGCACAAAGCCACCCTCCCTTTCCACGATACGTACGGGCGGGGGTGGCAAAAGGAGGTTGGAACTTAGCAGGCAAGAGGAAAGTAGAAAGCAGGAATGTGTGGGCCGGCGTCGGGCTAAAAACTCATAGAAACCGAGGCGGGTGAAAACGTCAGCAAGTGAACTTTATACCCGAGAACGAACTTCCGCCCTGTGAGTTCCCTTCGAAATCCCCAGGGATCCTTAAAAAGTTTCCCTAGCAAGGATCGAGCAGCAGACGCTGTTTCGGAAATATCGCCTATCTGTAAGCTAGGATTTACACTATAAGTACTTTGATGCTTCACTCTCGATTATCTCTTTTCCTCTCTTAGAGAGAAGGCGCTGGCATTAAATGATTGTTTCGGCCAACTCGATCGTTTCTTCTCTACTATAGTGAAGCTATAATGTGGATCGAGCTTCATCGTTCTATGCTTTGCAGCTCTAATTTATCCGATTATCAGACTATATCCTGATCTGCTAGGCTTAAACAGCGACTTAACTCAAGCAGCGTACGTTTATCGAACACGGCTAAACGAAGGCAGAGGCAAGAAATCCGAGGTACTTATAATTAATTATGTAATACTTGAAGTAGATGAAACATCCGATACTTGAAACTGATCGAGTGGCTGTTTCTCTATCGCCACCACGATTTCTCATACACTCGAACGGCCATCTCGACTCGCCAGCAAACACTGCACACTTCCGTGTCTAATTAACTCTTCGTGATTTACAACAAGCCACTCTTGCTCACATTGTCTCCATCTCGAAAGGGGTGATTAGTTTCACTTGAAAATGAGTAGCATCAACCACACAGGGTGTGCAACTTAATTGCGAAAGAGTACCTCCGCTCGGTGATTTAAGCCTTCGTTCCGTTATGGTGTCGCCCCGGATATGGCTCGGTTCAAATCGCCTCCTACCGTCCGACACACTCTCAGTGAAATGTAATCCGAGTGCCGGAGAGTTCAATTGCAGAGACGTGGATAAATCGGATGTTCCCGATAACGAAGCCAGCTTGGCGCACCAGTTGAAACTAAAGCGGCCGGGTTGCGCGTCTGCTGCCTACTGCCTGCTTGACTTACACCTTACACCGCACTCCGATCTGGCGGTACGGATCAATGAACCTTTCTTAATTTTTCTTCTAACATGTGCTGCACGCCGGCAAATCCCCCACCGCATAATCTTACCTTCTTGAAGAATTCTTTGCCGATTCTTCGGACAAGCAAATATCTTCCCTTTGCTCTTTTAAATTTCATATTTTAGTTATATTTAGGAAGAATTTCTATTAACCCTTTGACTACCGCAAAATTGGATGAAGAACGCTAATTTCAACGACTAGATTTAAACTGTGATAAATGCAATCTTATTAGAGTTTTGGAGCGCCAACAATCTACAGTGGGCAAAGTTTTAGAGCGTCTAGAAACGCCAATAGTAGCCAAAGGGTTAAGAACGCTCGACTCAAGTACACCACCACGCATACACGTTTCTGTCAGCCGATTTAAAGAGGGCGACGCGTTACATTTCAATTAATTCGAGAATGCACCTCTAGCTTATTAAGCTAAAATAGTGATAGCGATATCTGCGCGAGCAGCTAATATTTTAGGAAACTCTCGTGGCCATTAGCGCCGCTCATCCAAATGAGCGCACCCTCTCTTCGCACTGCGCGAGTAATTACAGATATGCACGTACTATCCGTGACGGGTCTGCTCGACTTATAAGCAGCGCTAGGGCTTCCGTAATACTTGATCGATAAAACCGTATACAGCACGCTTGTAGAATACGCCCTCCGCGCGCCAACTCATTATTCCCTCCCTCATCTACCGAGTTGGCCATGTATCGAATTGCCGTTCCTGCAATTCCTATCCGCTTCTTCAGCAATCCATAATAGGAATTTTCCAAAATTAACCAGGGTTCCAGTAACACTGCTATGAGTTGAAATATATCTCTCGATCAATGGTAGCAAGTACGCAAAGAGGTGAAAATCGTCCTTCTAAGTCGAAGTCGAAGAGTATGAGATTCCAAGTGGGATAATAGTTAATCCCCGAAGAATAGTGTTCGTAAGGTAGAATGGTTGCAAAAGGGCAAGGGCCAGGAATCGTATGGATAGGAAGGTTTGCCCCGGGGCAAAAGGCAACTGCTCCAAGTCGGTGTACGTTGCGGCGCGTTAAGCACGCTGCTCGCTCCCTCTCTCCCCCCCCCCCCTCTCTCTCTCTCTCTCTGGCTGGGAACGGATAGGTAGTCAATGCAATAGACAAGAGCACAAAGCAAGCCAGATACGTAACCACGAGTTCGGGCCAAAGTCTAACAGACACGACACACCTCCGACCTTCCTATCGATCTGCGGCTGGAGGTTTTACGTGCTTCCTCCACCCTTCCGCTTCGCCATCGCTAGCGTAGCCCGCGCGCACTCAAGTCCTCGCGAGGAGAAAAGCCAAGCGAGTCGAACCCTCGCCTTGCCGCGCCGCGCCACGCCACGCCACGCCTGGTCTCTCCGTGCGTGTGTTTCTCGGCTGCCGCCTCCGCCTCTATCACTACTTTCGTCATACTCCGTCTTTCTACCTACATACAAACCAAGCGCACCCTCTGCTTACCACCCTCTCTTACACCCTTCTCGCACTCTCTCTCTCTCTCTCTCTCTCTCTCTCTCTCTCTCTCTCTCTCTCTCTCTCTCTCTCTCTCTCTCTCTCTCTCTCTCTCTCTCTCTCTCTCTCTCTCTCTCTCCTACTCTCTCGCTAGTGCGCACCGGTACATACACACCAACACGAACCAACCGCTCCCTCGCTCCCCCTTCTCGCCCCACTCCTCTCGTGCAAGCCTCTATCACTCTATCCGAAACGGCGCGGCGCTTGGTCGCTCTTTCTTGGCTGTACGACAGCCATTGTCCCTGTCTTTCTACCGGTAGTGGACGAGAGCGGAGCGCCAGAAAGGCAGGGAACGAAGTCGACTGTCTCGCGGAAGAGCGAGAACACGAGTGCCAATAACGCGTCTTTACGACTCCAACTTTCGCGGCGTCGCGTCGCTCGCTCCAGCCTTCTTTCGTCTCTCATCACGATTTGATTTAAAGCCGAGCAGCCTCTCTTTTGAGCAGCGGCTGCAACCACCTGAACCAACGCGCAAACCCCTACTCTCCTGTTCGAGGAGCGCGATTCCTCCACTCGAATTCTGATGATTCGGAGATGCTGCTTCGTCTTTAGAGATAATGCCGAGGTCGATCTACCGCTCGGAGCGGAGGTATGCAGGCCGCTCGGCGAACAGTGCTCGCGTCGCGCCGTCCTAGCCAATTCTGACAATCAATATTTAGATAAAACTCTAGGTACTCCCGAAGGGGGGCTATTGTGCCGAAAAACAGCCGAGAGCAACCCACTCATACTTGGAGATCCAAGTCTGCGAATCCATAGGCGCAGCGAGACTTGGCCAGCCTGGAAATTGGGAATTAGCTGAGAGAAGTGAGGATTCTTCGCATAGTCAAGTGAGATTCACTAAAGAGGAGTTATTGAAGGCTTTTAACGTAAATCTAAAATAAATTGGCCCTGATCGGAAATCGGTTATCCGACGAAAAAAAACACTTGTTTCTCATTAAGTTTTCTCTTTTACCATCTACTAAGGTATCTAGCGCTCCTCGGTGGATTGCCACTCTGTAGCGGCGATCGCTGATACTATGCCGGCAGGCTATAAATATATCCCGAGAAGCACGGGGACTATCGGGAGAACCGCAAGACGTCGGAATCCCGTTCAAAGCGTAGCCTAATAACGCGACAAGGTCGCAGAGTGTATTTTGGTGCTCGGGATTGTGAAGTGCATGAATCGCTCCACCAGTTGAAATCCTCGCCCGCACGAAAATCTGTCTCGAGCTCGATTACCATTCAGAGTGCCAAACTATCTACTTACCAATTAATTGATGTCATCACATTTTGTTCTCTAATACCGTGAAATGTAAAATATTGAAATCATTGCCGTGGTAGGTTAAGTTGTGCTTGAACGAAAGTCTTGCCTCGAGAGAACGATTCTCCCCCAAATACATAGGCACTCCAACCAATATTACCTCCGCGGATTCCTATCGTTTCGGCGATTATGAAGCACGAAATGCGGACGGGATAAATTAGCCCTGGCGATGGACACCCACGTGCGTCGTCTAAAATAAGTTAGAGCGCCGAGAGCAAACAGGTTTATTAGCGGATTGCGCACTTCCAACTGGAACGGTAGAGGAAACGTCGCGTCGTCCGTTCCAACAATACTGAGATATGAGTTTCGCTACTATTTTAACACCAGCTACTTGTAATGTAACCCATGAATCGAAAAGCCGATCTAATCTTTGTTAGAGAATATTGGAAGATATAATATAATTCTGTCTGACAGGTTAGGGAGCGTGTATCAGGAGGGACGGGTTACTCTCGGTTCTGCAGTGGGAAGAGTTTACGGGAGGAGCACTCACCCGAGGGTACGTACGGTACTCGCCGCAATCCACTAGCCCGAGTTGCCAGTGGCCTCTCTCATTCTCATATCGGGCGTTTCCGGAGCACGCCGCCTTTGGTCATGCTATGCCATGGTGGTATTGCATGCCTCGGCTCCACGCAACTCGCGTGTAATCAAATGGTATAAATAATTCCGGCGCGTTGCCACGAGTTGGCTGCGTTGGTCAGAATGAAGCTCGCCTTCCCCGTTACGAGACGCCGGAATTGGGCCGCCACCCGATTCCGGCGTCTAGCTTCTCTTCGTCCTCATCCTGTGCATCATGACTGCCTCGAGAGGCAAGCCCAGCCCATCCAATCGAGGGAAGACCGGCTCCCGTCTCCCTGCTACCAACAACACTTTCGATTAAATATTACCACATTCGCGGCTCTTCCTTCCCAAGCAAAGAGCCAAATCTACAGATATCATCTACCATCATCTTACATCTGCCGAAAACAAGTTCTTCGAGTCCAAGGTAGGAAGCTAGTTGCTAAATAATCGACTAGGGAGAATTGGAGGAAGCTCTGCCACTAATTGATGAAATCCAGGAAAGTTTGTCTATTCCAGGCTGTGAGAAAGTGTTGGCGAACTCAAACGGTAGCAATGAGAAAATATGCCAGACTATACATAACATGGAGAGAGAGTATGAGGAGAGTGCAAGGGCTTCGGAAAGAGGGGAGAATATATATAATAGAAGGAAGGTCCATGATCGAGCGATTGCCGACTAACGCCCTGGATCGCGAACCGGTCATTAGTCCAACGGAACCGGTGCGCCTGGGACAGTGAAGAGGCGGAATGTCCGCGAGCAGCAGAGAGTACAGTAGATGCCCCTATTATCGCTGGCCCGACCGCTAGAATGCCGTTAGACGACGCCGACGGTCAATCTATTGTTCTACGTGTATGTATGCAATCTGGACGCTCCTCAGACGCCCCGAGAACGAAGCCAGGGAAGTCACTCGGCCAATACCTTACGATAACGGCTGAATCGCGATCAGGCAAACGGCTCGTAAAATAATCATGCGAAATAAAGAAATGATGTCCCTGAACGACTGATCAACCAGCAGAATGCTTGTCCGACATTGTTCAGGCATTTCTCTCGCACGATTGCCAGGTGTTTCTTGTGAAAAATGTAAAAATAGAAAAGGTTTTATGCGCGCTCTTTCACCCAAGTTGTTTGGCATTTTAAGCATTTATGCAGAAAGCGCATAAGAGTTTTTCTAAGTGCACTGTTGAAATGGATTCCAAGTCTTGCCAAGCGTATAATGGCGAACAGTGAATGGGCGTTACAGCTACATTGTGTTTGCAAAACTGCGGCGCGCGCGTGTTGTTGCTGTGTGTGCATGCACCAAGCGAGTGGTAGCATACGCTTTCAACACAGATGCGACCCGCTGCGTATGGTGCAATACAGTTATGACGGTCAGTCGCTTCCGGTTTCATTGAATCTCGAGGCGTTGAATGAGCGGGTCAAATGTGAAACAGGTTCCTAGCGAATCTTACCGCGAGATACTTGAAAATCTCTGTTGGAATCCTCGTTCTGCGATAAACCGTTCTCTCCTTGTGCAGTATACTTTCGTAAGGTACTACGATATGTACTTGGTTAACGTTTTGAAGTATTATTCAAATCTGGCCATGCATGGCTATTAAAATTATACATAACGCGTTTGCAATAGAAGGAGAAAGCAGTATGGGGTCATAAAAAAGGCGAAAGCAACGGAGAAAGATATAGAATCCTGCTCGGTTATACTGTTGCCTGTCATAGAATTCGAACTCGTTAGAATCTTGTAGCAATTGTCAGGCTTCAGAGCCGCATTAAGTTGGACATTTTGAGCAACGAAAGTGGCGAATAAGCCATTAAGAACGCTTTCGACATTTCGAGTAGTACCGACCCTGAGAAATGAATGGGCTGTGAAAGTAATTAACTGTGCGTTAAGATTCAACGCGGAGACTGCAACTTGGATTATGCCACGTACGCGGCAGACAAGGTCGACTTAGACAGAAAGATAGAAGAACAAGTGGTTCTAGAGGGATGTAAATGCAAGCTGAAGACATACCATCATTCCAGGCTGTCTAATGATGCACAGGAGACGCGACAGCGAGAGCGTTCCTTTTTAGAGGGGGGCCACCCGGGCCTGTGGCCCTGGCTGGTGGTGGACCACCATGCCCCCGTTCGGTCACTGCTCTTCTACACTGTAATATCCGCACCACCACACGCGCTCGAAACTTGCAATCGGCAAATTACCGCGCTACAAATCCATCTCTGCGTTCGATTCGAGTCGACGATATCAACGGAACTTGAAGGTCATCGTCTCTCACGAAGCCGCACACTCTACTACTCTCCTCCTCGCCCTCTCTGGCTCGCTCTGCGTGTAGGTCTCCTCTCTTTCCGTCTCCACCTAGCTCCTATCGCCGCTCTTTCTCGCGCCTGTCACTTGGACCGATTGGCTACTTCTTCCAGCGTTATCGGCTGTCTCTCTATCAGCGTAAATCGAGCGGTCCTTCTCTCCTTGGCGTGTGGCTGCCACAAGGCACATCGGAGCGCGGAAACATTGGCGAGTTTTTTTCCCCCCTCGGCGGCGCGTTCCACCCACACTTGGCAGCGCGCACACACAGAGCAGCACTTCGTCGCCAGATGCTGATCGAGCGCTTCTGTTTTCTTACATAGTCTGTTATCACTGGTCTTCCGAATATGGCGCAGGACGCGGTTCTCGGCTGCGCTCAGGAAAAACTCGTACTTTAGACCAAGTCTGGCGTACCTGTGCTCATAGAGTTATGTAGAGTAGAGAGCTTATTGTTGGGAGTGTGTTAGATCCGATTGGACCGCCGCGCCGGCGAATAGAGGATCGCGCGCGATTCGCTTTCCGGTAAGGCTCGACGTCCGCTATTAAAACTAATGCCCTTTCGATCTCACTTGACTAGCTATCTCACTCGTGTTGATTGTGAGCACTCGCACCGGCAATGGATCGCTCGAGTCCCCATGCCGTTTGCTCAGCCTCCACCACGGAATTTCCACGCTTTGGCTAGTAGCCGTTGCGAACTAAGTTAAGCCGGGAATAGAACCCTCCTTCCAGCCTTTCTCACACCCCGCAAGCAAGCATGCCGCCCGCCCTCCTTCTGCGCTCCTCGTCAAAGTAGTTCTCCTTTCTTCTTCAAGCGGCGCGTTCGCCTCGTCGTCGTCGTCGTCGTCCTCGACGGGCCAAACTCTCGCGCTCCGAGTTTGCGTAGCACATATCGGCCAACCGTTTCGTGACCTCCGAACTCGAACGTTTCTCTGTCACTGGCGATGCGAGTGACAGATAAAGCGTATTAAACGCTTCGATAAGAGCGTGACTTCGAAAAACACTCGGGCCGCGCCGCGCCACGCCGCTTCTCTTCGCCAGGAGCGCGCGTTCACTTCTGCCGCATATTTAATTTCGATCTCCTCCTACTATGCCACAGAGGCACGCACACACCCGACGCGCACCACAGCGACACGCGGTGGCCGTGAAAGATAGCAGGCGTTATTTAAATTTCGTGTATCAATAGCCGCTGCTTCTCGAGCGCGCACACCGTCGAGCAGAGTTCTTCTCCAGCAACAACAACGCTCGCCGGCCTGCAAAACTGATTTCCTTCTTTTCGCTAATCCTCAACCATGAATCTGCGTGGCGATCCACGGCACCCCGGCGGCTCTTCCGTGCGCGCCTCCACTTCTTCCACAAGTTATTCGAATGAAAGATGCGGCCGGACCGGCTGCACAAGTGCACGCTCGACTCCGAGCAACGATCGCGTCGATTTCCCCTTGTAAATCGTCAACAGGTGGTTCGGGGAGGGCACTTGATTCGGCACGCGTGCCAAGGACAGCCGGAATCTTCAAGAGCGTGGATAAGATGATTGCGAGGGTGGACCGGCTCTCGACTGTGCAAGAGTTGCCAGCCCTGCTCGATGAGAATGATAGCGGAAGAACGGTAGCTAGCGGCGAGCCGCACGTTGCGCGCCTTCTAGACCAACAGCTGATCGCATGCGTCTGGAAGCGCCGAGACAACGGTGAAGGGGACCTGGCTGCCAAGATGTCTCTATTACGAGTCTACTGACTTCGCTTTCCCTCCGCGTCTTTCTTCTCCCTCGATCTTTTCCAATCCGGAGGGTTACCCTTCACCGAGGGCAGCGATCGCACATTCACAACGCTCCACCCGAGCTGCCCAACTCCAACTTGACCGAGGATGCATCGAGTCCGGGCTCCGGGCTCCGCGCTCCGGGCTTGCGACACTTCACCGCACGAAACACGAGTTTATACTAACTACGTATTGTGCGTGACCTCACTGAACGGGCGGTCACGGCGGGTGCGTGTATACATTATGTCTTTTCTCTTCCACCCCCCACCTCCGCCGACGTCGTCGCCGCCGCCACCACCTTTCCCGCACACCGCCAAACCCCTCTTCGGAGCTTCCTTCTGGCCGAGAGGGCCGACTATTTTCGTCGCGAAGGAAGTAACACGACAGTAGCACGCGTCGTCGGCCCCCACTCTTCACTCTGCCGACTCTCTTTCCTTCTTCCTGTCGCTCTCACCCTTAGCTCTCCTTCCACCGGTGCTCCTCCGGCACGATTACCGGCTCTCCCTCGTCCTCTTCATCGTCGTCGTCGTCAGCGTCGTCGTCGTCGTCGTCGTCGCCGTCGCCGTCGCCGTCGCCGTCATTGTCGATGTTCTTCGCCCTTTGTTCCCGCTGTTTACAATGCGCCGATCGACCAGCACGTTGCACTCCTGACAGCGGACGGACGCCAGGAAGAAGAGGAGGAAGAGGCGGAGGAAGGCGACCGGCTTTTTTCATACGCGAACATCGGCTGCCGACTCTTTCCTCGTATGTCTTCTCGCCGTTTTCTTCGAGCCGAGCCGAGTCGAACCGAGCACAGTGCCAAGCCTCCTCCTACCTAGCGCTGCTGCCAATCGAGTAAGATCTCACGACGACACACTGCTGCGTCACCCATTGATTCCTTGATTTCCCGACGACGCACGACTCGCAGGGTCGCAACTCCTCTACTCTACTGATCCACCGGCGACACGGCTACTCTCCAGCACGCCGGACAGTCGCCTTCTTCCCTTCCGAGCATTACGCGCGCCTTGCCTTCCTCTATTTCTCTCCCTCTATCTTTCTCACCGTTCTCAGTGTCGCCTTACTATCTATTACTCTCCTCCTTCTCTCACACACTCTCTCCCTCTTTCCCTGCCTGCCTCGGCGACTCTACTCGCTCTCGCTCTCGCTCTCTTTCTCCCTCTCCCACACTTGGCCCGCATATATCTCCCTATCTTTCTGTCTTTCTGTGTTATATCCCCCTGCCACGAGTCCACTTCCCGCGCCTGCCTCTGCTCTTCTTCCTCCGTTATCGTCCTCACCGAGCGACCACCACCTTCGCCGGCAGCGATTCAGAGTAAGTGGGACTTCGGAGAGAGGCCTGAGTGAACGGGCACGGCGGACACGCACACGGGCCAGTGGTGACGAGTGGAAACTCACGGGAAGACAGCGGTAGCCGGGAAAAGCGAGGCGAAATAATGTAAGTTAGTTAGGCGTGCGGAGAGGAAGAAGAGTGTGTGTTCTGCAGCTCGGAAAAAAGCAGAGAGTCAGGAAAGGCGAGAGAGAAGAAAGAGCAAAGACTCCGCGGGTGTTCACTCTGTCGAAGTCCGCGAGCGATTGACTCCCGCGCGCGCGTCCCGGTCTATCTTTCTCTTCCACTTCTCTCTCTCTCTCTCTCTCTCTCTCGCTCGCTCTCCCTCTTGTTCTCGCCTGCTCACCGGCGGTAGCGCCGTGGCACGCGTGAGGGGAACGTTGGAGGGGATTCCCGCGGGAGGAGAAGCTCGGTCTGACGGGATGAGGGGATCGAGTGGACTCCCCCCGCCCCTCTCGCTCTCACGCTCTCTCTCTCTCTCTCTCTCTCTCTGTCGGTGTCGGGCGAGTGAGTGGCGGGGTGGGTTCGCCGAGGTAGGAGAATTGTTGGCGGCGACGACGGCGGCGACGGCGACGACGACGTCTGCGGTGCGGCGACCAGGAGGGATTGGCAAGAGGGGCCTCTTTCTATCTCTGTGGAAGGGAGTGCGGGGAGAGACGAGCGCGGCAAGCCGCGACGTGAACGAGTGGGTATGGCGCGTGCCACTACACGCTAGCAGGTGGAGTGCGCGTGCCCAGAAATCTTGCTCCCGTACCCTCTCCGCGAGTCACCTCATCCTTCCTTTTTTAGATCCCAGCCATCTCTCGCCTCCTCTTGGGCCTTATCTTCCCCTCCCACTCTCCTTCGCAGCCGCTCACACCCTCTTTCTCTCTATCGTTCTCTACCCCTGTTCTCTGGCTTCCTTTCTTGCTAGTTGACCGCGATAGTCCACTTCCTCGCTCGCACACACACCACGCAGAGCTTGGCTTGGCTTGGCTTGGCTTGGCTTGGCTTGGCTTGGCTTGGCTTGGCTTGGCTTGGCTTTACTCGATGGCTCGGTGGTTCGGTGGCTCGGAGGCTCGCTCGGGTCTGACTGTGTCCTTCGGCTCGCCACCGACAGAATGCAAGAGCGTTCGCCTGCCTCCGTCCAATCCTAATAGAGCTTCCGCTGCTTCCTCTTCCAACGGGGCATCCAACGTACCCTCCACTGGCTCTGTCCAACACGTCGGTCTCCTTGTTTACCTTCCCTACCAAAGCCGAGAATCGAGTGTCCACGGCTAATTCTGCTCTCACTCCCAGCGATTCTTAGATAAAGCTGCGCGTTCGAGGGCTTGCGCGATTTCCGCCAGGTGTCGCATCTGAAACCGGCGGTCAGTTTCGGTCGTTGCATTCATAATATTTACGCAGCGCGATCAGGTTATTCCTGCGGCTGAACGAAGCGAGGCGCGCCGCTAACGAAATTCTCGGCAGCGATAAGTCTCGAGGCCAGCACGTAGCCGGAGCGTCTCGGCCAATTCGCAGTTACGATATCCGTGCATCGCGCAGTCCGTTGAGTGTGACGCACGCAATAGCACACTCCTTATCGATACTTTTGTCCGGTCAGCAGAGGCGGTACAGTCTGCATTCTTTTCTTCCAAGGGGCCTGACTACTGACTACTGTCTAGAGTGTCGCGTTACTTGGAGAATGTACGAAGCGATACTCCTAATTGATGGCTCGAGCAAAGTGCAAGACCGAAGCACTTCCAGGTCCTTGCTCTGCTAATCGAAATGAAAACTAGATATCCCTATTGCGAGGGAGCTTCGCTCTTTCTCCATCTTGGAAAGAGTTTCGCAGAGCGAAGACGTGCGTGCCAGCACTTCAAGAAGAGAGTCCCACCGGCCGGCGTTACTACGCCAGTGCACTAGTAGAGCGGCACGTAGACCTTGCGTAGGCTGTCAAGGAACGACGCACGTGGTTTAGAGGGAACGCGAAGGAACATCATTGCCGGTACGGAGAACCTGACGCCTCGAGGAGTCGGCAGCCACTGCCGGGCTCTTCGGACTCGGAGCTCCGACGCGACTCCACTCGACTCTCTCAACTGGCCTCGCCTAGTCCCGCCACGCCACGCCACGCCACGCCATACACTGTTTTCCTCTCCTCTGCTCTGTTCTCCGCGCTCGCCCCACACAGTCTAGCTCTAGCCTCTAGCAAACTTCTAGTTTCTAAGCCGCTGGCCTGGCGCGTCGCGTACCGTCTCTACCGACCGCGCGACCCATCTCGTCCTGTCGTTTTTCCTGCCATCCCGACCTGTCCCTTCGAGACCGACCCGACCAAGCGCACTCCAATACCCTGGCTCTGGCTAGCTTGAAACCATGAAATCGGCCTTGCTACTTCGCAGAGACGCAGCGCACCGCGAGTCGCGCGTGTAAGTGCATAGTCTCGCGGCGGCCACTACTACTTTGTCGTTTGCCCGAATGAATCTAGAGTTGTCGGTGACTTGGGCTCACGCAAACCCGATATATTCACTTGTACTACTCGATCCATTCTGTCGGCCCTTTTGAATGTATTTCAATTTGGAGAGCGACCAGAATAATTTGAGCATACTGTATAGACTGATATCTATTTCCTTCTATTTTCCTTTATCCTAGTTGAACCGATCTTGCCTAACCCTTGAGTTCCTAAAGACGCTTATGTATCGCTTCGGAAAGCAGGCGAGATTAAGGCAGCCGACACTAATCCCAGGCCCCATCGACGTGCTTTAATTGATATGTACAGTTGAGGATGCTCTGAGAGATAATTGGGTATACACGAGTGATTAGCAGGTTTCCGGGCGCCCTCTCGCTCGGTACAGCCATGCAACTCTACTGGTAAGTTGGCGTACAGCCACGATAAAAGCGAGCGGAGTGTGCCGAGTGAATCGTGCGACGGAGAGTATTTCGATTGACGAAACTATTTCTACATTGTGAGGATGTTGCTGGATTGCATAGGGAGGGAGGTGGGTTGCGATGCCAGTCGCAGCCAGTAGAGTGCGGTTACTGATCCCGGGATGAATGAACAGGGGCACCAACAGCGCGACTTAAATACCTCTGGCGTAGTGGCAAGCAGCGGAGTTCTGCCACACTCACATTGGCAGGCGCATTCGCGACTGATCAGGGCCGCAGCACTACTCCCAGCCTCGACCGACACTTGTCCGTTCTGTCACCACGATCCTTCGGACTGCGCCGATTCAAAGAGGAAGGTTTACCAATAAACGCGAGTAAACATTCCGAAAACGCACAGTTTGCTTTTTTTTAACACATCCGACCTTTTAACCACCTGTGCTTTCCTCCATAAGAGCAGCTTTTGGTATAAATGGTGGTACTGATCGGTCCTGAGACCGTCACGGTGTCCTCCATTTTTCTCCTCGTTCTCTGTGAATTACCAAGCAATAATTTCAAGGCTCGTTAGTCCGGTGCACGCGCCGAGCGTCTACAAAGCAAGTCTGATACCGATTGGAGGACTCTCATTACATCAGTTTACTAAAGTGGTTCAGTAATAATGCTCTTTATACCTCTTTCCTTCGACGTTTCCTTGAGGAATCGCGGAGAACATTACAACAGGTATACACAAATATCTGTCAATAGAAATAAATTAATTTGTAAAAAGGACTAAAAATGACAGGTGATTTGTCTGGAAAAAGCAGGGAGCAGCTAATGAAAGTAATATGAAATGGTTTCTGGCCAACAACGCCACTACGACGCCAAGTGTTAAAAGGTTCTGTCCTATTTGAGACACCGATTACATACCATTCACGAAGGCGGCGTTGTCGGCGTGCCCTCGGCAAATGAGCCGTGATATTAAATAGATGTCACGTAAACGTCGGGCGCAAATATGACGTTAATGTTCGGGCGAGCCAGAAGAATGCGGCTTTTAATTAAAGCTCGAGAACACGAGTGCCGACCAGGATTTCTGCACACGCGCGCGCTGTCACCTACCTCGCCCGCACTATTATCCAGTAGGCGTTGCACCGGAAAATCCACATATTCCTCGGTGGACGAAGAGTCTCGCATATGTCGCGCGGAGCAGATAATCATTACGAGCTGCGTATAATAAAACGGCTCCAATCGCTTTCGTTCGCTTTACAGATACGCCGAGATAAGCTCCGTCCGACTTTTCGTCACTATATATCGATAAGTGTGCACTTCGAAGAGCTGCAACATTTCCTCTAATATACACTCGACCGATTCGAGCCTGATGATTGCGGCTTACGACGAAACGTGTCGGCCGATCGATCAACGATTGTAAATCTTTAAGAGACTCCCGGTAGTTCTAGCATCAAGGTATACATTATCAACACATGATATTAACATTATGATGATAAGTATAACTCAAAGGTTTTATTACCTTCGAGACCCTCGATTTTCTATCAGCCAGTAGTCGAAAGCTAAATGGGCTATTCATTATACATCATCCAACTACATTTCTAACACTCTCAAGAGCGAGCAGTAAAATGTGAATCGTGCGTCGTCCAATAAAGATAACCAAGGCTTAGCAGCACGTAAACATCACAACTGTCGCTGAAAGATGTTTGAGTTAAGGAGGGCAAATATTTTGCTTGTGCTTTTTAACCGAGCAAGCAGCCTACTTATTGAAGAGCACTCGCAAGTTTCGCGAGAGCCCTTCGTTCCCGGAGATCATCATCATACTGTGTCATCCAGTATGTTTTCGAATGAGACTATTTTCGATAAGTATGGAAATGCGGGCCGAAAATGACAGCTTTCTCTGATTTCAGGGCGCGAGAAGGAAGACAGTAGTCAATATTATCCACACAATGCACACAGAGAAAAAGGAATTTCACGCGAGGGAACAAGAAAAGTGGCGCGCGAGTTTGAGCGGACGATAGCGAAAAAGGACGTAGAGAGCGTAGGGGTGGAGGAAGTGGCGAGAAAGAAAGAAAGAAAGAAAGGAGCTGGGCCGATGCCGTCTTCCGATTTGCGAGATCACTCTCTCCTTCTCTGACTTCCTTCAGCTTTTCCACCGTAATAATCTACCTTCTCTGGGCGTCTCCCCTCTCTCTTCCTTTCCGCAACTTGTCACCTCGGCAGCCATCCAACTGCAAGAATCCCGTCGTTCCTCGGCCGTTCTGAGTTTACCGTTCATCATAATGCAAGAGTACTCGCGCGATCTCCTTGACTTGATTTTTCTCTCTTCTCTTCCTGCCGATACCAGCAGAAGCGACTGATTTTCTCTCTCATTACCTCCAGATTGATAGGCATCCTTATTGGTACAGTTATTACACCTGAACACTCAGCGAAGCGGGCACTGGCGAGCAGAGATTTCTAGGAAAGCATCGTGAAGGGTGGCTGACAGACTTATCGACAATTTATACGTAAACGCAGAGGGAGAATTGAATTAGGAAGCGGCCTCTGCATTACCAAAAGAAACGTCCGTGGAATGATTCGAATTTCTAGGATTGTAAGAACTGCTCCTTCCTTTCCTCGTAGGCAGGAAAGCGATTTCGCGTATATTAAACTGCCTTAAATTCCCTGTTTCTAATTTACCGAGAGAAAGGTCAGTTTGGAAAATTGGACTACAAAATATAAAAATGTCGCATAAAATTTTGCTTGGATAGCCAACTGTTCAGTTTCGATGCAAGCCGTTCCATTGTGGCGCTCCTCTCTCATCGCACGCTTCTTATCTGGCGGTCGGCGTACGCATAATCGCGCGCGATTCCAGCGAGTTCTCCCGTCAGCGGATTCCGACGTCGAACAAAGAGAGCCGAGCTGCTCAGACGTCCATCGTAACGAGAACTGAGACACGCGCAGCAGTGGAAGATTTCCGGGCGAGAAAAGGAGTCGCAAAGGAAAGTAAAAGGATAGACAGAGAGACAGTGAGAGAGAGAGAGAGAGAGAGAGAGAGAGAGAGAGAGAGAGGGGGGGGGGGGATGTCCGCGTTGTGAGAGGAGGGCTTCCGCCGAACCGGTGGAACAAGAGAGAATTCCGAGTGTATTGAAAAAAAATCAAGCCTGACATTTGCGGTATGCATAAACCGTAAAGTCCTTTAAACGTGCACAGCTCTGCGCTCTCGGCAACCTACCTACGTGATACGCTACGCGTACACACATACATACCACGCACATATTGGCATGGTATGTTAGCGATAGTGTACGCGCAGCTCTCGTCTCGGGATAATAAAAATGTCGGTAGCCCTCCTTGTGGATTGCGCGTAGCGAATAAAGAACTGAGGGGATGTAAAAGTTGTGCTAAATCTTGGGCAGCACTGTGCGGGAATCTTTGGGCGAATTTCATGGAAGTAGGCTAGCACTGAAGCCAAGATAGAAGCTAACTAATTTTCCGAGAAGACAATTAAACGGTGGTTATCGAGCTTGCAGTTATTTGAGTTTCGGTTTGCTCACCGCCAAGATCCCTTTCGGCGAAAGGGCGAAGGTCTCTTTGAACTCTCGAGCCACCAATAGGAACTTACCTGTAACAGGAAAAAAATCTCGGTTACTAACTTACAATACAAGGGATTAAATATATAACTATATCTCCAAGTACTCGACAGCAGAAGCAATTAAGAGTATCGACTCGTGAAGAGAGAAGTTATCGGACAGGGAAATGAAAGTATTGCACGTAAACCAATAGAAGAACAAGGTTGACAATGAGGGAGAAAATTTACATTTGGTGGGCGGGAAAGGGCGATAAACTTACGAGGACAACCCTAAATACAGGTAGTATATAAGCCTCGCTTAATGACCTATGCCATTCCCTCTTCAAGTGCAAGCGGATTATTATGCACGCGAAATGTACCGATTAGTTAGCCAAGCCGGAACGCACGAAACAAACGGAGTAAATAGCGAAAATAATCAAGTGAAATGTTTAAAGCGACGCTCTCCGCGCGCGCCCAGCGATCCGGAGAGTGTTTAAACGGCAGGCAAGGATAGACCCTTTAATTAAATCCGCTGCAATGCCGATTAAAATTGCAGTAGTCGGACACTTCGCTCATTATTCATTACTACCAATTATTCTGGCATAACTAAATGAAAGCAAAAGGCAAGAATTCGAAAGGAGAAGGAAGGCGGGCTTTGACAGGGAATGAGGAGGCTGGGAAGTTTATCAGGCTGCTAAGGTGAAAATTGGAAGCAGGCATCCGACAAGGGCGACATGCGCAGTGCAGGAGTATTTCGGTCTTCAGCGGTGGCTAACCCCGTAGATAGGAAGGGAGTTCTCGGTTCTCGGGAGGGCTGTGGGTCGGCGGTGGCTCGAAAAAGGTCCCTTCGATTTATCGGCGTCGTCGCAGGGACGAATCTGGGTGCAGGGGCGCGTAAACGTCCAGAAGGGCGACGCTTGCATAAAGTGGTGGAAAATTCGGGTTGAAACCTGTGAAAGCGGGGAAAGAAGATCAATAAAGTGGTATGCCATACTGTCGGTGCCGCTGGCTGGCTGGCGGCGGGTGCCGTTGCTAGTAGCGGCCGGTTGCTGCTGCTGCTGCTGCTGCTGTCTGGTGTGTATTATTAAGCGGAGGTGTGGAGCCAGCGAGGAGATGCGAAAGAGACGAGAGGAAGATAGAGAGGGATGCACGGAATGAGGATACGCCGCGCCGCTCCGAGAGGAACACCAACCGCGGACAGCAGACTGCCGAGATGGCGAGAGGGACGCGACGAGACGCCACTGCCGAGAATCGCAAGCGGGAGAGAGTAAACCGAGGGAGAGAGCGTGATCAGGATGAAACGATGAAGAGTCGAGAGAGAGAGAGAGAGAGAGAGAGAGAGAGAGAAGCGGCTGCGAGAGAAGGGGGGTGAGAGAGGGAGAGAGGGAGAGAGGGAGAGAGGGGTGGTGGAAGAATGAGAGGTACCCGAATGAAAGAGGGCGAGCAGAAAATATGGAACAAGCATTATAGGCGAGATTCGTTGTCGAAAGCATGGGGTAGGACCCCGAGAAATCGATCGTACTCCAGATATTAATTGACTGCTCAATACTACCGATCGATGCTTAATCCAAACTGTCAACCGTACTAATTGTACTCTCATTCCATCAATTTCCCCTGTAGCCGCAAAGAGAATTAAAGCGATCGCTTTTTGCCGGTAAAAGATAAAGAGGAAAGGTATGTATTAAAATTGCTACGAGAGCGGCACGGTCTACTTAGCAATATTTCCTGCATGGTTTACACATGGAATGAGCAACGTGAGTCCAGCTAAATTAGAAATTTATTCCACATAACTATCTTTGTGTAAGAAGATTTCTGTGTGAACGGGAAGGCCGTTCTATCCTCTTGGTCAGTTGATAGTTTCTTTTCGATATTCGTCGCGGCATTTGTAAAGCTGAAAAAATGTCTCGCTAGCTTGTGTCTACTGCGTCTTCTCGACGTCAAGGGTGAGCAAGATGGTCTGGAAGTTGAAAGGTTCCAATGACAAAGGGCTTCCTTTCCCAAAAGCTTGCTTTTCCTAATTAAGAAGACTCGACCAGTATACTTAAATGACAGACAGCCGAAAATAACTGACCTCACATTTTTTGTCCTTCTCGGTGAAGATTCGCGGACGTTTTTCTGCAATTTTACAATCTGCAATTTTACAATCTGCAGTGCACGCGGGCAGTGAAATTATTAAAGTCTCTGCAGGGACCTTGAAAGGTTACGTTGAATCAAGTTCATTGATACGAAGGGTAACGAAGGAAGAATGAAGGTTACAACTCAGGGGTAATCCCGAGTCACTCCTTCCAGGGTGAATCGTGCCCTTTGCTATTTATATCTGCCAGCTCTTCTATCCGACACAATCCGACTTTACGCGGAAGAAACCGCGCGGCTGCCGGTTTTGATTTGCTCAGCGCATACACATATGCGAGAGTCTATTTGCTTTCCGAGTTTGATTTTACATCCCGCCATAGACATAAAAATCTTCCATGCCCCTAGCAATATCCACTGACGCAGGCGCCGACTAAAAAAAGCAAGAAGGAGGGTAGGGATCCACCCCGCAGCATCCACTGCTGACTGTGAATGTTTCATTTAAATCTATCGGTATTTTATATAAACAAAATGGTTAAACGCATGCAGATCAATTTGTGCGAGATTTGTGAGGGGATAAAAGTAAACAAGCAAACTTTGTTCACCGCTATACAGATATATTTGAATCGGCAGTGCCAATATTATCGACATTCTGAAAACTCTAATCCAAGCAGATACTTTACTTTCTATTAATTGTAAGTAAGCAAAAAGGGATGCATGTTACATCGTAACTTGTAGCTGATTCACCCGTGTCATTCCGTACAAAAGTCGACGTAACATTTTTACCGAAAAATCAGGGGCAAAGCAACCAGTCCCTTTTCGTCAATCAGATTGGCGCGCACGAAGATCGACTATCCTTGGAACCTTTAGCAGTTACCACTCGATTTCGACCGTCAAAATCCTATCAGCCCTCTGTGTTCAGGCAACCTCTTTGGCGGAGGGCATCACGCAATGGTAGAAAGACCAAAAGAGGAATGTACATTTTAAAGCAGCATTCCGCTTTTCAACTTCGTTATCGTCGACCGGCTTCCGACGACACGATGGCGGGAATGTCTCGTTCTTGCTTGTCAATATTCTCATATATCCTGACGAAGAATGCGTTCTGTAATTCGCTTGATAAACCGTTCTGATTTATCCAACTTCGCCACAGCCTCTCACGTTTCACTGGTGAATCGAGGAAAAAAACTGTGACAAATCTAGCTAAGCCGACGCACTTTACATTAGGAGTTGTACAGAAAGTTTATAAAGCAATACACAATCGAGCGAATATCCCGTAGAAGATTTAGTAGTGTTTCCTGCGAAAGAACTGGCACACGACTAGGTCACAGCGGTGCTGGAAATGCATATTGTTTTATATTTGCACGTCTTACCTGGTAGAACACTGCAAGTCTGTCAAATATCGCAAGAGTCTGATCCTAAGTATTCGTGACAAAAATCCTGAGACTATAAATTTGAAGAAAAAGTGAAGAAACAATTGTTAAGCGTGATTGGAGGCACATATAGCTGCGACTAAGCAAGCAGGATCTTCTATGTGCTGTGTGGTATATACATATAAACATATACATACATATAGTATATGTACGTATATGGTATGGTTCATTAATCGAAAAGCGTCGCTTGTCTAGGTTGCAAGGGCTTATCCCTATTCGGCGCGGTGCGGCAGAGAGAAGCGTGCGCGCGCGATCTTTTCGTCGGTAGATGTTAGGTAGATGATGCTGCGCTAGCTGGTGTGTCGGGTGAAGGCACTGGGTGCCTCCATGGTATGCAGAACCCCACCACCCGCTCTATCCTGACCAACCGGCTGTTTACTGTTTGGCCTCCCGGGATATCGATCCCAGTGGCGTAAGAAGCACTCAACCTAGGGCCCAGCACGCTGTGCGCCCGTCCGCCCGTCCGCCCGTCCGCCCGTCCGCCCGCCCGCCCGAGCGACCGTGCGGCGGTGCGGTCCGATGCGATGCGGTGCGGTAGCCGTACGCGCGGTCAGAGGCGGTGGCGACCTGGCGACGACGGCGGCTTTTGGCCGTGGGCGGTTGGCAACCGACCTTGTTGATACGGCATGAATTCACCCGCGCACTACTTCTAGCCCTTCGAAAGCCGGTACTCAAACAAATTGACTTCAACCGAGCGCCGACCGCCTCTAATTGGAGATATAGTTAGTTCCCGAGCAATCCTCCACAAGCGGCACCCGGGTGCTTGACCTGTGGCTTAATCTGCATCTCGGCGACGGGTGTTCCGAGGCGAAGACGCGCGCCGCTTCTTCATCTTCGGAGGTGCTTCTCTGTCAGAAACGATCAAGAACTCTAGTCGAAGAGAATTTTCATTTGCTCAAAGTATATTGGTACCTTCGATTAGGCAAATTTAATTCATGTATGGAGGAAGGAGAGGCTCAACTGAATGGAAGAATCTTATTATTACTTATTGTTGAGCTAAAAATACGTTCTTTTATAAATTGCTAATCCAGCTTAACGGTGAGAGGAATCGAAATGGATACTTGAAGATCTGGATCTAAATAAATTCTGATATCAAAGTGCAAGTTTCTACAGATATGTACGAAAGAAGTGAAATATTCGAAGGGCAAGTGTTGGGGGGAAGCACGGAAAGTAAGGACTGAAGGAAGCCACGTCGGTTTAGGAAAGGAAGCCTCCATTAGGCGGCCTAGGGATGAGGATGCAATCTGTTACATAAGCCGCTCCTTATTACCTTACCACTATCTCTGACAAGCGCCGATATTCCAGTGAAAATGCACACCTCCTCATAGGATCTACTGTGTTACGCTCTAATCTTTTGCTCTACCTTCTCTTCAAGCAAATACTATTGTGTAGTACAAGTAGTCTTCCACGGAACCCCATAGAACTTGCAGAAAGATTGCCAAGATTTATAAACATAAAAAATGATATCTCGTAGAGATTTCTCGTTTGAGCAATACGATGAATCGATAAGAAGGGATCGATGTACTTAAATCTATTCAGAGCGAATTTGCCTGACTCGGAATCTGGAGGTGTGCCGGACCTCTCTTCATACTCCTGTTGATAAATCACCGGTCTCATTATTAAAGGACTCGGTACCTGCTGACAGAGAGAGAGAGAGAGAGAGAGAGAGAGAGAGAGAGAGAGAGAGAGAGAGAGAGAGGGGGGGGGGGGAGAGACAAGCATTATCCGAATGTGGTAAAGAGCGCGATAGAAGCAGAATGGGCATTGCAAATTCGACGAGATCTTCCACTAAGATAATTCACTTCTGACATAAGATAAATAATAAACTATCGACGATTAAATCATTCAATATACACGACGACGTGCTTGAACCTTCCCGGAGAAGCTCTGCTCACAGCCTGGGGCCCAACCCAACCCTAACATAAGTCGATCCAAGCCCGGGTGAGAGATCCTTGCTTGAGGTCTGTTATGAGTCTGAGATGTTTCTCGCGTATCAGGGTGGATCATAAAGGATTGGAGTGTTATGACGGTAGAAAATGTCGAGTTGGTCTTAGTCCTTACATTGCAATTCTTTTGCTCGCTGTTCTTTTAGTCAGAAACATACATATGTGCATGTATAATTGTACCACTCGATTCGTCGAGTGCGAAGTTCAACATATTTCCGACGGTCGTGACGAATGAATCCCGGTTACTTTCGGTACCAAACGAGTCATTGGTACCAGAAAAGACAATGCGGCCGGTGGCCTCGACACGAGAACGAAACTGCTCGATGATTCACGCTGACTGGAATGCCAGAATTGTCTTCGATTTCGGACTCCACCTCTAACTGTGTACGCGAATAACTTTCATCACTTGTGAGACAGAACCGGCTTGATTAACGACAACTAATGAAGAGCAAACTCGAACCACAAAAGATTGGCGATAAAAGAATAAAAGAATTTTACGCAACACAGCTTCATTAAAACAATTGAAATGACGCAGAACGGTAATTAAGAGTTGATAATAATGCATTACTTATGTCCAGTTTATCCACTGAGCGGCAGATTTACAAATGAGATATTAGGTGCATGCAATTCGGCGGGCAGAACGTGACTTTGCTTTTTCGATATCAGGCAGGCGTATTTACTAATATACTACGTGATACAAGCTACTTGTCTCAATACTTCTCTCATTGAAAAAATGTACAAAGTGCTCCGAGAAAACTGTTGTGGTATCCATTTTTTCTTTATTTAAACTATTCTACAGTTTACGAAAATATCTGAGTTCGCTTATATGGATTTTAAATACATATTCATTTAGAACCACCCCATAAACGCCTCCTGTACGCAGCATGCAATTACGCGTGCTCATTACGAAAATGGATGTAACATCTCATTAACAAGGGATTTCTTTCTTTCTGAAAGACCATGAGCTATGCGAGATGTGCCGTAATTAATTAAAGATGAACAATTGCCGATCAATCGTGGATAAAGCAATTATTATGGATCGTGGCGAATAAAATCGATGCTTGGTCGAACAATGGAAATAATTTCTCGCGTGGGCAGCTAATACACATGAAGATACATCTTTGTATAAATGTATCGGAAGCAATAATTGCGTGGGTGATTTGTGTGCTTAATGTAGTAGTGATATGTCAAGTTTTACGCTAAATCCTTCTCGGTAATTGGGACACTGTTACTGGTAAGTACACCTTGCAGTTATAGGTTTATCTTGAACGAGGCACGACTACTCGTGTAGGAGGACGGAAGAGTAATTACACTCGTGCACGTACAAGAGTTGGTGGGTGGCAATTTAATAATCGGGTAATTACGGATCCTTATCGGCCGAAAGCCCTAATCGGATAGCCGCATGATAAAGACGATTTTTCATGGATGAAGCATACCAAGCAAGCTACTAATAATGCTTACAAACACAATACATTGAATAAATATCTTCTTGCAGGAGAACAGAAGAGAACAGGTTGATCTGAAATGCAGGGACCTTTGTAGAAAGAATTCATCTAATATTTTAAAAAGAATTTTGCACCTGGTAAACATAACACATCAGGAAATTTGTCGATGAATGCCAATGAAATTCATGCAGGAAAGTGCTAGTGCAGAGGTCTGGCACTTACAGCCATCGGATTGCAAAGTAGCCTGATTGAGGTGCATTCAACTTTCTTACCGGTTGACATTGCATAAACAGTCTATACTCCTCTACCATGTCGAGTGCTTGTTCTTTGAGTACATCCATCGTTAAGGATAATGCTCGCTTTTGGCATTAGCGAGTAGTGCATGTTTATTGAAGAAACATCCACTCGTCCCGTACAATTTCACTGTCCAGCAAGTTGACCGGCTGGCAGCTCTTTGCACGATCGTACATTGTGCAAAACTGGTCGCTCCATATGCAACCGCGGCGCGGTGCGGTGGCGGCGCGGCCCGATTCACGATACCAGTCTTAGCCAGCTGTCTTACCTCTTCTTACTTCGATCCTGTGTCTTTCCAACTTTCGCACTGTTCTTACGAAAGATGTTAGCACTCGGTCGTCACCCTTAATCGTACCTGTTCATATCTGTTTAGCTCGTATAAAAAGTTGCTCAGCAAACCATTCGACACCTCGTACATTGTAAAATTTCTAGTCGACAGAGCACTTTACAAAAGGATCATTTTTTTCAACTGACAAATATAGCTTTGTCAAAATGATTCGATATCATTGTATTTCTGTACCCTTTCCTCCGTCTCCTCGAGTGTAGAACGTCAGAACTCCCCTGGCTCTGTGTTTGCCGTGCGAATTCCAATTGGAATACCAGGCGGAATCGCTTGTGAACGTCCTAATTTGCACAGACGTATTTGAGCACTTGGAATGACTGATTGCAACAGTAATAACTCAGTAATTCTTGAGGCTGCATTGTCTCGGCGTGCGGCATGCGTATCCCAAAGAGGCGCGCGCCATAAAGAAGCGTTCGACTTTGCTCCAAGGAAACTGAGCCGACTATTTATGCATGAAGACCAATAATCGAGCGCAGCTCTCGCGATACGCTCTCCGTGTTTTCAGTGAGCCAAGAGAGATATAGCGGCGGCGGCATTGTGCAAACCGCTCGAACTTTCGAGCCTCTTAAATTATGCAAAGTCCTAATCAGCCAGGAGTGGCGACTACGAGCATGTACTGGTAGATACATAGATACACGAATATAATCTCGGCAGTAGTGCAGTAGGATAGTACGTCAGGAGCGGCAAGAGATGGGCGAGATGAAAGGCTCCGTGGTACGCCGAGTACGGAAAAGAAGAAGCGGTCACCGTTTGCTGCCTGCTTGTCTTACTTTCGAGTAAAACGACGGGAAATAGTTTCGTTTGTTCTCCCTGGCTCATAATTTTGCCAGCGAGGCCTTGTCAACGCGCCCGTCACTTTCTTCTTTCGGTCGCCGGGCCGAGGCCGGAAGTGAAAGATCGCCGGCGCGTCATGCTTAAAGAGTCGCGGAAAGCTATTCTCTTTGCGCTCGATGACTCGTCGCCTCTCCTTCTCGATTCTCGGCCGACCGGCCCGGCGAAAGCGAGACCCGCCTCGAAAAACTCAACCTACCCGACCCGCTGTCTCGTGACCATTCCTACGATTCATGAATCCATCCAACTTCTCTCGAGACAAGCTGTCACAGCGGAGGGAGCATATCGCTGGGAAATTGTATACATCGATACTCAACCTAGTTTTTTCTATTATGCACCCAGGAAAGTTCGTGCGGGGCTGCTCCAACTATTACCAAGTCACTAGGAAGAAACTAGCAAGTTGGACCACCAGTTCGAGCAGAAAGCAGGAGGGTGAAAGTCTCGCGAGTGGACAATAGGACGGCTGGAGGGAGATAAAAGCGATCCATGCGACATGCAACCACTGTCGAGTTCCTCCTTGGGAACTTAGACTGAGACATCTTCCGCGATATTACTGGTCTACACCTGTTTAGCGGATTTTGCTTGCGATGATAAGTTGGAAATGGCGTTGCTATCCTAGCCTAGTTGCATGCCACATCAAGCTCGTATTACTAAGCGGTGAGAATGGCGATAGTGATGCCGGAGAGCGGCTTGGCGATGATTCGCTTTAGTTGTACGCCGCGCCGTGTGCAATTTCCGAGCCCTGGCTGACTATCGATAAGACGCTTGCGCGCACCAGATCTCGGCACCAGAGCTGCTCCGTGCGAGCGCAGTACGCCCGGCCGCACACAGCCGTACTTTCGCAATAGTGAGAGGCGTGTGCCGTTGGTTGTTGCACGCACCTTTTGATCTCGCGCTGAATCCAGCAGCAATCTCTCGGCTCTCGCTCGCTCGGTGTCACCGTTCCGTAGCTGCACTTCGAGGCCCGACCCGAATCAACGTAGTTCGAGCCAGTCCCTCGCCAATGCAATCTGTGTTTCTATGTCCCCGCTCTACACCTGTTAAATCTTGCTAGACTACAATCAGCCTAACCGCTTCAAAGTTCTCGGCTTCTCTCGACTCTTGCACAAGCACAAAACTTAACCCACTTTCTTCCTACTTTCATGTTGCTTTTCTTTTTTTACTTGCATTTATACAAATAGCAATCCTTTCTTTACTCGATATTCTAATGAATTTAGCTACATACGTGTCTTTATTGGTGGACTTTGCTTGAGTTCTATCAGGCCAATTGATCCGGCAAGATTTTTTGCGTGCACATGAGCGTTGATCGAAAGTAACGGTGCCTACACGTAGGCCAAAAAGAGCGATCTTGATTTTAGGTCGGCCGGTTACGAGCGAAGCGACACGACGCGCGGGGCGTCGACGAGCACTATTGTTTGCTCGCGAAGTAGGTAGGTTTCTCATTTCCATGAGTTTCGTCAGCCTCCTCGCTCGCCTCTACCTACTTACTTAGCATCGATTAAACGATTACATTACCAAACCGGCATGAATAGCTAACCGGGTGGCTCCTTTCGTCTTTCCAAATGGAGAAGCCACGCCATGCTGACGCTCCCGACTGGGAAAGAGTGCCGCCGCCCCGCGCCACGCCGGTCAAGCTGGGATCGCAAGGATCGATTGCGCCAACAATAAGGCGATAAGCCCAATCGAGAACACACTCTCTCCCATTCAGTGGTCCGATAACCGCTATCCCCCCTTGGTTATATGGTAATCGAGTGCAGAAAAGCAGCTTCGGCATAAGCCTTATTACTAGCAATCGCTTTTCCCTACTCACACTATTGTCCTGTATAACCCATCCATGAAAGAGTACAGTAAAAGATCGAAATTCGAAAAGGCGCTCGATGGGAAGTGGCGTAGAAACAAATCTAGAGTAGCTTCTAAACTTTCGGCGAGGCTAATTAAATTCACGTGGCACCTTTCATCCAACAGGCGAAGAGGACCGAGGACGAAATTGTTCGCTTGCGCTTGCTAGCTGCCATAAGTGCACTGTACACATGTGCATGTGTACAAAAGGTTTGACACAGAATCGCAGGAGCGGTTCCCAGTTCCCAGGCGATCCTGAGGTGCGGAGACTGGTGTGTTCTGGCTGGGTCTGGATGGCAGGCTGCGTTTCTAGCATCTATCGATCCTATCGCCAAAGCTTCGGCGACGGCCACGCCGAATACATTTTCACGTTCAGCGCTATCACGTTCACCCACACGCGCCTCTACTTCGCGTATATGTGTATGCGAGATACACGAAAAAAACCAAAAACCGCCTCTCCCTCCTCGCTCTCTCCTCACTATCCTCTCTATCGCTCTATCTCTCTCACCCTTCTCACTCTCTGTGTGTGTGTGTGTGCCCGCTCATGAATCTTCCATGCTTTTTTCGTTAGCGAGCTCTTTCTCTGACCTCTCTCGAACCCAAAAACCCGGCAGCAGCACCGCTCGAGCGAAGCATTGAAAGCAGGATTTAACATTTCGCTTTATATAACGCTCCCTTGAATAAAAAACAATCCTATTTGAGACTTCTTATAGCGTTGCAGGAATATTTATACACATCTGTGTATCAGTGTATTCTCAATAAAGGTTCAAATAGGAGATCATTCGAGTAACTACTGTTGTAACCATCATTCGGAAGGCGTAGTTGCAATGCCTTTGTTACATTACTTATGAATGCCACTGGGCACATGTTGCGTGAATACGGACATCAAATGTGAGCCCAATTATAAGCTGCCACGTTGCATGATTGACACGTGGACGAGCATTCTAGTAATTGTGAAACACAAGAGAATCGCTCTCGGGAATGCGGATGCATTAAAGCTGTGCACGATTAATTACTGCACGGTAAGGTGGGACACATCAATCGACATTCTCCGCTTAATCACTGCATAAAGCAACCGCGGTGGTGGTGGTTTACATGGGATTATCTAGTGCGCCTCCGGCGATTACCATTTCTTTTGTGTGACTCATCACCTCTGAGCTCTCTCGATTACAATGAACAATTCCATAATTGACATTCGAGTATTCGACCTAATGAAACTCTGCTCAATAAAAGTCTCAAGGGAATTCCAGGGAAGGTTCACCGATAAGTGAAAGAGAGCGGCAGTGCGCGAGAGAATCAGAGGAAAAATTGGCAATGCGGAGCGCGCTCAGAAATTTCTCGCGGCTTCTTCTCCACACACTCTCTCTCACACACACACTGGCCCGACAGGCTCGTATTATTTCGGGCAAGCGGGAAATTACCATGACAAAGCCGAAATTGCGTGCACTCGAGCGAGCAGCGCTAAGCAACGCTGCAGGTCGAAGCACACGGACGTGCAGGCTGCACGTCCGATAGATGTGTGCAGCAGCTGGCAAGTGTGTGTGTGTGTCCGTCGATGGTCCACCTAATTGCAGGTGCTGGCCGCTCGAAATACGCCCTTTTGACGAGCTATGCGCGCTCCTCTCCTTCCTATACCGCCCTACTCTTCGATTGATCGAACCGTCGCACCACCAGATTGTTTCAGCAATACGATATCCCCATATTACCACGTTGAACGCGGTCAATTGTTCGCTCGCTCGCTACTCTAACCTTTCAGGTCACACCTTTGACTTTCCTTAGTAACTGCTATTATTTTCATTCTGCCAGACCGATCCTCAGAGTTACGTCAAATATGTGTGCATTGCGAGCAGCATGCGAATGTATACGTGCAAACATGTACGCTTCGAAGCACGGCCACGATCGGTACATACGATCAATCGAACTAGTATGTGTATGAATTACCGGATGGCACATACTACCGGCAAAGGGCCTTCAACATTCTCCAGCTGGAGCCACGACCCTCTGACTACCACATTTGTGTACAGGCTGACGCAGTACACAGATAAGTCAGTTACGTCGATATTACCGTCTGCATACATAACTGCTTAGCCTAGCTGTATTGCAATTTGATTAGTACATAAGATGGACCACTGCGAGATAGCCAATGAATTAATGAGATGCGGCGAATCTACTGGAAGTATATATTTTACAAGTTCACACTGTACGCGCGCGTATCTAGAAGCACTCTGCGTATGCAAAGGGTGGAGGAGTGACGCTGAATCCCATGGAAAGGCTTTCGAGAAAAATTCGATTGTTCCCCAAGTCAGTGGATGGCTGCGAGGCGAGACGGGCACCGCACGCCGGTTGCTCTCCATGTTTCTAACACAGAGCGACGGTTTGCGCGAGCGCCCTGGCAATTTGCTCTCTCGACTTTCACGAAGATCGGCGGAGGAAAGTGCATCGGCGAGAAAACGGGAGCGCGAGAGTGGCGTTGCCCGCAGCAGCAGCAGCAGAGCGATCCGAGAGCCGAGAGCCGAGAGCCGAGAGCCGAGAACCGAGTTTCTCGAATAATCGCCAACTCCGCCTCACTGTTCTGTGTGAGTTGACATGCTACGATGATAGGCAATCCGAAGTTTCGAGGGAAACTCTGTCATTAATACGATTGAACGAAGCGCAAAGCCATCACAACATTGTCGATGAAAGAGGCGACTTGGCAAATTCTTTGGAGACGATTTCTACTGAAAAGACACCATTGAGATAAATAAGATCAAGAGAAAGAACGTTTGCCTCCGTGAAATCGTCATCGTTAAACCTGTCAACCGTTAAAATAACTGGCGATGTGCAGGCGGCGGCCAGACCGTTCCTAACGAGAACTTCTAATGATGTAATTAAGGCGCGCCGGCAGGTGGACGCGTCCGCCGTATCCTTCTGTCTGCTTGACCTTTCACCCACGCATCGATATCTCGCAGCGTGCTCGAAACCCTTAAGTATAGATAGCTTCCGCCGGTGGTGAACTTTAATCTTTGGAACTCGACGATGTAACATTAATTGCGCCGAAAATATCGCCAACACGCCATACGATAAGAAAGCTTTGTACACTGTTTCTGCGTTTCCAAATCCAGATAAATACCCAGGCTTTTCTTTAATAAAGGCAAACAAATGGATCGAGCTCTATGTGCTGATTCTTAGTTGCAAGCACGACGGGTCCACAAGTTAAGCGCCCCTGCTATACAGCGGTCAGAAAAATTGTATGTTAAAGGGCCAATATCATCATAAAAGAGAACCAGACAGTGACAGGCAATCTCGAATGACAGAAATTGCACTATGGCACTAACGCTAAGTGCTCCTCCTCGCACGAAATACAGCATATATTCAAAATAAAAGAAATATTGCATTTACATTGAACTCTAGTCGAATGAGAGCGCAGCAATTCTGAGCATAGACGAATTTTCGCTTCGGCGTGACAACTTGCCGAACGCTATCATACTCAAAAGAACAAATACAGTGCCCGCAGTAATTGTCGTATGTTAATAACATTACAGATAACATCGGCTGGATGCACCTGCATTATCAAACTGCACGTGCAGCTGCCCCAGGATCGTGCTATACCGAAGGTAGTTGTATCAAAAAACGGTTTTCTATAGATTTTCTTTAAACTTTGACAGAACAATCTTTATAAGGTTCAGCAACTGCTGGCTACATTTTATTCGGCTTGACCACGTCGTTCCTAAGATAATGGATTTCAAAGTTGACATTTTTAACAGGTGCGACATAGCCAAAATCCGTCAGTTAGTCCCATTAGCAATTTTAGCGACTTAACTTTTCTATAGAATCCTGTAAAAAACTCACCCATGTTTCATCGATATTGTACAAATGCGTACAAATTTATGCACAATTTTTCACCATCTCGTTTCTGCGTAATAAAGTTAATAAAACTCAAATAAAGCAAAGATTTTATTCAGTGATACTTAGATTTATCTTGCAGTTTTATGAATAAAAAAAAACTTGGCGTGTGCGTGTGCGTGTACCTCTTCAAAAATGTTCGATTTTTCGATGGTTCTAAGAGTTTGGCGAACAGTGAATAAATCGATTGTTTGAGTGTCAAAACGGATGGAAAACATGAAACCAATGGCAAATTTTTGAAAAGAACAGGCACTGACAAAAGTTTAGCCAACCGACATGTAAAGCGAAGTTATCAGTTCTTTCGGCCAACGGTTGATTTTTGGATGGTACAGTACTGATACAACTAACTTAAGGGTCGCAGGCTTTGATTCGTTGCCGCATTTCAACGCAAATGCACGTCTGTCAGATGTACTGTTGTAGATCTACGCGCACGCTATTGACAGTGTTTTCGAAAAAATGTGTTGGTATCAAAGCACGCGAACATTACTTTTGTAGTTTTACTTGTGATTATGCGTCCTCTGCCAAGAGCACACAGCTCAGTGATACTGAGAAAATGTGCCAATAGCGTTTGAATCTTCACTTGCAAACTTGCTGCTGGAAAGGAGTTTGTGCTTGCAGAATGCACCACCTGGCCAACTGAAAAATCGTAGAAGCTTCATAAAATATCCATCGGGTGGCGTGTCGCGGCAGCTCTTACTAACAGCACGTCTTCTCTTTACATCCTTCTCTAGCTATCTCGGCGCGAGCAGACCGCATTATGAAAATGCATCCGTCAACTATGATATTTCATGGAGGACGCCGGTGTCGGAAAATGACGAGACTTACGATCCCCCATAAACCAAACGACTTGGTATCAGCCCTCAGGTGTGCTGTACGAGCTCGACGTTGAAGCTGTTGCCTCGAGAACCAGCAAGAAAACTGATTATGGACCAGCGAAGATCGATACTTCTGTTACGCTGCTCCCGGCACCTCGACCTCAAACTCGAAACCTTTAATTCTCTCTAAAAACCAGTAAACATACTGCGTGTACGTTTTATTAGCCTCCATAAACCACAAGTCGCATTCGCTAAGAGTGCGACAGCAGGTTTCAAGATTCGTGGGCGGACAGTAGAAATTCAGTTGGCGTGACTGGTCGTCGAGTAGAAAGCTCGACGCTTATTCCGACGGGAGAGCAGAAGCAGTTGCTTCTTTCTACCCGATCGGTTCGATTCGAGAATCTCGGGTGCACGCATTCACACGCGCGCACATATGCAGCTAGCCGGGAAGCCCAGTGGAGTTGGAGCGGTAAAAAAAAGTTCCACCCTTTATTCTCGAATACAGCTCAGGTATTTGCGGCTTTCATCGACAGTCGAAATCGAAAGCTCGTCTGGGTGGAGTAGCACGTTCATTCCGCCGAGAAAATAAAATAATTGCTGCTCTCGTGGAAGGCTTCAACGAACGAACGAACGAACGAACGGAGTGGTGGCGATGGGAATTCGCCACCGAGCGGCCTTTCAACCCCGTTGGCTTGCTTCTGCTCTTCATCCGATCCGCAGCAGTGACCGCCGCACCGGGTGGAAGAGGAAGGTGCGCGGGCAAAAGCTCACTGCGGCGGTGATTCCAGTAGGACAGATGGACGAGGAAGCCGAAGCAACGCGAAAAGATAGTGCACCAGCGAATGGTGAGTCTCCCTTTTTCTGTCGACCAGGCTTGCTTGCTCGCTCCCCCTTTTTCGTTCTCTTTCTCCGGTTCGCTCCACCTCGCTTCAACC
This sequence comes from Ectemnius lituratus, assembly GCA_910593735.2. NCBI lineage: Eukaryota > Metazoa > Arthropoda > Insecta > Hymenoptera > Crabronidae > Ectemnius > Ectemnius lituratus. The sequence continues at coordinate 10,148,530 of OU343034.1, forward strand.
CATGCATACGAGAGGAGCCAGATCGTCGGCGCTTGGCACATCTGACATACATACGTGTGTGTACGTATCTGCTCGTCACCACTACATGTTGAGATGGAAGCCATCGTTACCGTGAGGCTCTGTCCTGGCTCGGCCTGCTCTGGTCTGGTTTGGTCTGGCCTGGCCTCGCCTGGCCTCGCCTGGCCTCGCCTGGCCTCGCCTGGCCCTGCATTACGAGGGGAACGCTGCGAGTAACTCGATCCCGAATCCTCCTGCTGCAGCAAGCCGCAGCAAGAGAGAGAGAAACGTGATGAGGTCGCCTCATAAGAGGCGAATGCGGAGAGAGTAATGAACGCGCGCCCGACCGCTTTTCATGGCGTGTATTCTAGCCTAGATGGACTTCACCATCGTTCACCGTCGCCTGTCCGCTGCCTACGACGACGCTTCAATTGCACAAAGGCTCTTCGGTTATATAAAATGTCCACAATGTTGCCTTGCCAATGGCTGCGCCGAGCTTTCTATACATGTATGTTTACTTGCCAATAAAACTGGGCAAATGCATGGATCGAAAGAAAATGTTGCTTGGCCCCCACTACCCTCACTGCTTCCTCTGTTCATACGCTTTGCGAAACGACTGCTAAATTGGTCGTGTTAAAACCGCCCTCTATCATTGACACCGATCCGATAAAGATGTAGATCTAATCAGTAATGGCGGGCCACCATTAGCTACGTAAAAGGCATTCGTCGCTTTTGTCACTATTAATTGATCGAGCTGGTACCGAGCGGTCGGACTAACACCAGCACATGTGCGCGACATGTCATAGTAGCACGGCGTGGAAGTGGCAGTTTGTGAAATAGGTAAAACATAAATATTCGACGTGGGCACCGGTTAGGCCGAGACAACGCTGTTGGGCAACCTCCCAATATTCGCTTGCACCGATATAATTAAGCCCTTGGCTAACAACGACCAGTCGCACTCCTCGTACAAGTTACAATGGAAAAATAAAGGATATGAGTACATATGCAGTAATGTAACTTATATCCTATGATTTATCTATAGTATGCTTTTTCTTCTTTGTCTCTTTCAATCAACGTTCATCAATTTCGGTCAATTTACTGAATACAATACTTGAATGGCCAAATGATTAAGGTTGATGGGTGTTGGCAGTAGAAGAATCGTAAAAGGCTAGAGCTTACACTCTATTCTTTGCCAAAATTACTGCGCATTGTAATTCACTGCCAATATCTCGCCAGTGTAAAATGGAGTTGTTCTTCTCAAAATGTTCTCGAAAGTAGAGAAGTCTCGAATTCTACCGCATTTGCAATGGGTGGGTCGGTCGCATTGGACGTAGAGCGAGGACCGCTGCGCAAATCGCTGGGCCTTTCCTCGTCATTGGCGACACAGCGATTGCTTACTGCACTGATTAAGACAATTTAACACGTTCTGCTTACGTGGAAGATTTCAGCGGATGAGCGCATGCCGGTTCACCTGTCCTTTACAATCTGTATGGCGCGACTGGTCTAATAACGACCTGGCGGGTAGCTATGTAATCTGGCCATCCACAAAAACGGAATCACGTATTATACACGAATATTATGATTTGCAACGACTCACAGTAATCAATGAACTAAGCCAGAAGAATCGGAGACCCGGCAAGACTAGTCAGGAAGCAATGAATATACGAATTCCCGCATTCCTCAATAAGCAAAGGCTCTCGGAAACGCAATGCAAAACTGCGGTATAACCCGAAACCTACTGCTCTCTCCCTCGCGTTCTCCTTCTCTTTTGTCATTCGCTCTTACGCACCCGCAACCCTAAAAGTAATCAAAAGTGAATCGACGAGTGAAAGGTTTCAGCGGCCAGTGATAGTCGACGATCAGTTTGTTGAAGCGTGGACGTTTGCGGCGTGTGCTCAGGATATTGAAAATATCAATAAACAGCGAAATAGCCTGGACTCTGATGCAGGAAGCTGACTCACACGAAAGGTCTGCTCCACCGGTAAACCTGGTGTATATGTACATACATATGTATAAAGCGTGCTGGCTCATTCGCTCCCACATGCAGACAAAATCGGTGCGCGCCTCGGCGCGACAATGCGCGGTACGCATTTGCACGTTCTCGAGTTTCCCTTGCGATTGGAGCACTCTGCGCGCGTCGAGCGTCGAGCGTCGAGCGTACACGTCCGAGGTGCAACGATCCCCTCCAGGAATGCGGCATGCATGCCCCTCTAGTCGAACGAGCGACCCCACCATTGCCAACCATACTACCCCCTCGACAGAACTCGCTTTGCATCCCCCTTCCGTGAAGGCCACCCTCTCTCCCTGAGTCCACCCCACCCCCACCGCCACCGCCACCGCCGCCGCCACCCGCAACCAGCTCTCTACATACCTTCCTCCGACGCTCTCACCTACGAGCGGTGAACAACACCGAGTTCTTGTCTATGAACTCGTGCGTTCCTCCCATGAGGAACGGAGGAGCAAAAGGGCAAAGAGAGACGGGCAACGCTTGGAGGAAGTGAACATGCATCGAGCGGGAGCGGGAGCGGGAGCGGAGTCTCCGAGAAGCGAGGAGGACGGAATGATGACGAGCAAGGGGGAAGTAAGCGGGAGCTTGTGTTGGAGAGTCTACCGCTATCTTTCCGCATATCCTTTCTCCGCTCGGCGCGCAGAATGTACAGTCCGGACCGCTTTACCGGAGAGGAAACCTGCCCGGCCTATCTTGCCGAGGTATACACAACTACTCCCGGCATAGCCGCTGCGCCACGCCGCACTTATCGCGCTGTTACGATGCTGCCGGTAGAGACCGCGCTATACTCTTCAGAGCAAAAGCCTTCAGGCATTCCTTGCCACAGTTTCGATCGCTTCATGCCAGTCGACCAAGCTGTATCAGACTAACTCTCCTACGTCGGTTGTTTCTCCTTTTCAACTAACCCTCTAGACTTTCTTTAAAATTGATTTTTCCACATTCTTGCAATACTGCTGATTATTTCTGTTATACTGATCGCTTTGCATCATTATAATATTAAGGTCGCACAATTGGCCGAAAATATTCTTCCTGTGAAGCGTTGTTTCATTACCGCCAGGCATTATACACTCGAGGAGAAGCGTTTCAGCTTTCTACAATATGCCTACTTAGCGTGGCGGCAACGGCGGTGGCGGCATGTTGCGAGCTCGAGAGAAGGTAAGAGAAGGTGGGTGGGTTACAGGCTGGAGGAGAAGGTCGATTCGTTGTTATTACGTGACACCGTTGCGCAATACCTCGCCACTGTCGTTGGCAGAGAGGTAAGTGTGTAGGTACGTGCACCGCTCGCTCGATATCGTTCAATTTTGCAGGACGGACAGTAACGGGCAATCACTCCGCCCTCGCCGGCAGACCAGCTTTCTCAAAAATGTGTATGCGACGAACACGTCAACTACGACATCTCAAAACTGAATTATCCTTCCTCAGGATTTTGAAATTTAAACTGTACATATGGGTTTCCAATAGAAATTTGAGCGACCTCGGCAAAAAGCCTTCCAAAGTATTGAAAGACTACATACGCAAAGGATACGTGACGTTGAGCACGACTCGATATAGGAGCGGTAAGGGTTCATGCACCCGGTCGATTTTCCACGCGATACTGATAAAGGAGCGAAGCCGAAATTGAGCTGATCGAAGTGAGTATCGTAGAGGGGCGAGTCGGAATTTAGCCAAGTTGGAGAGCTGGCTGTGTGAGGAGCGCGAGCGTACGGGTGGTACGAGGACGCGCAGGAAATGGTTCTCAGGGTGGAAGGGGGTCTCTCGGGAGGCAGAGGGCAGACGCATGCGAGAAGAAGGCAGAGAGTTTCTCACGTGGCAAAGAAGAAGGCAAGCGAATCTCAGCCCGAAGAAACGCTCAGCCCGGTGTACGAGCGGGAAGAAACTATCGTACAAGTGAGGAGGAGGCAGGCGGCTTTCAGAGGAGGGAAATAATTGTAGAAGCAGAGCAGGGTGCGGCGGTGATCGGTCACTTGTTGCGATACTATTCACCTCTTTGCAGGCTGCCCGGCTTTCCTTCCGAAAAATGAGTCTTCTCACGACATTCGTAACAGCAACCAGCCAGCAGCGCTACCCTACTTACTTAGTGAAGTCAACTGCGGAAGTAGGAAGTGCCATCGCTGTACCGTTACGTTCGAGCCCGTCCTGAGCACGAGTGAAACAGTCGCGTGAGAAGAGAATACCGATCGCGCTATCGCGCTTCTGGTACAAAGCGTTGCGAGCCAGGCATTAGCAGAGCAATTGATGCCTCGAATATCGGCTTAAGCTCATCAATGACGGAATGAAGCCTAGCCACGGCCGATTAAAAATTGACCGATCGGCCGTGTGATCCTGTAATCAGATTCCACGCTGATCGATCGAACGTGTGATCCTGTAATCAGATTCTACGGTGCACCATTCTGCTGGCGAAGAGCGGTCGCTGCTGGCACGTATGGTGCAGCGTGTTGCCACATGATGCAGTTACTTCTAATAACCTGGCCCTGATTATCGGTCAGGCTTTGAGCGTGGAAGTGCGATTGAGTGGCCGGCGCGTATATCGGGAGCGTATCGGTGCATTGGCGAGTGCATGTGCGTGACGCTCGGAAGGAACGATGACGCAAGAAGTACAACCTGTCGTCGTGGCGAGGGTCGAAAACGATAGAAAAAGAAAGTGGCTGTCAACCATGAGAATACCTCATGCTACGACGCGCTGCTAACATCAGTTTTCATCGTATTAAGGTGATATCGTCGAAGACAGAGCGTGCTGTTGGCAAAATTTGGCAGGTGCAGCGGGCGAAGTGGTCAAGAGCATCGAGTATGAGATGAAGATCGTGTTCTCCGCTAATTTGGCAGCGTGCGTGATCGCAGCGTATGTATGTACAGGTACGCTGGTTCCAGTGGCAAAACTATAGACACTTGAACTGCATTAGATCCCGGCACAGGCGCCCCTGGTGCACCGGTCAATTTATACGCGCCCCCGACATCACTATACACTATTGACACGCCCTGCTCGAACTATTATTGGCCCGCATGGTACGCGCCGGGTGCACGCGTCTCCCGACAATAGCTTTCCCGGCTGAACCACTTCGGTCCCGGTAGTCGGGGATCTAATGTAGGCCGTATAATTATTGCGTAATTAGCAAATTTGAGTACTACGAAGCCTGGATCGATAATCATAAATTATTGGGATTGGCCAACCGAAGCTGATGCATTGCTCTGCGATATTCTTGCTAGGACTACAGCCAAATCTGTGCTACCTGTCACCAAGAGAGAACTCTTTCGAGTCACCGTATTATATATGTGGCATTAACGTAACCACATGCCTTTTCAATTATGCATTTTTCGCGAAATAGACACATTAGAGTTAATCAATCACGGACGAGCGTTCCCTTCGTTAATGATTATTCTGTACAAATGAAATAGGAACTAAATGATCCCGAAATGCAAGTCAACTGCGACGAGTGGACAGCATTTTTAGCGTCTGGACAGCCGAAATGGATTGACGACGATTCACCGAAAGTGAAGAGGTAACGCACTGCTATTAGGGACGATGATTTCTCGCTGTGTTAATATCGAGAATCGAAAGTGAGGGAGGGGGGATAGGGGGTGGCATCGAGTGCCGCGTGAACACACACACCTATAAATGCGAATAGCCGAGCAATGCTCCACGGATAATAATTATTTTCTTCATTTCCTGGTATTCCATGCGCCGAACCCATCAATCTGAAAATCGTATAAACCGAACATCACATTCACGCCCAAATTCAAAACAGGGGAGAGGTTCGCATTGCGCATCCGCGTGGCTCGTGAAATACCCTTTAATCCCCCGTGAAATCCGGTTTCATTTCATCCGACACGATACCCCCGCCACTCTGTTCGATTCGGCTCGACATTGCCATGCAGAGGCCATGTCTGGTGGGAATTAAAATTTCTCCCCTCCATAGCGTTCCTTTTCAGAAAACTACGCAACTATGTCTTGATCGTTGATTGAATTCAGATTTTTCCAATCCAAACCATACGCAAAGTACACAAGTGCGAATCTATATCCTTCACGGTCACGCCCTGTAGGCTTCATTAGTTGACGAACATGGTGGAAGAATGTATTTCACGATACCCAATTCAATAGGAAGACCTCTGTTATGAATGTATCGAGGAATTCTTCAAAATGGCACGGTGAAAAGTGAAGCAAGGAGAACGGTGTTTCAAAGTGATTGACACATCTAATGTTCCCTGAACGGATGCTTGTTTTGCGCTCAAACACTCCAGATTGACGGAGGAATCTCCAATCAAACAGGCGCGGCGGCCCTCGACAAGATTCGGTAAACAGTGCCCCACTCATCGCAGCTTGCTAACCACGGTTATTCTTATGTGCGTAAACTCCCCGGCTTTGTACCCGTGGCGAGCATAAATACGCGGAGAGAAAGTGACATCTTATTACCGGGGATCTTGCACAAAGTGTCATTGTGCTGGCAGGCGACTCGCACGTCCCATTACACAATGCTTTTTCGCCGAGCCGTGGCATAAAGTCGTATGAAGAACGGGCTTGGTTCATAAGACCCAAACAGTTGACAGATATATTCAATGAAAAGATAAGATTTTCGCTCGGTAATGTCTAAAAATCAGAATACTGCTGCTTCGCTAGCGCTCCGTCCGCCCCTGACATCCCGAACGGGCGGCGACAGTGCAGCCCGAGTTCGCCAGTATGGCACGAACTGACGCTGACCAGCGCGACCTATCGCTAAAGAGGGAGCGAGACAGAGAGGGAAAGGGTGAGGAAGAGGAACAGGGCGACGAGGCGAGAGTGTGAGAAGGGGGGAGAAAGAGTGCGGTGGGATGAATGGGTGCGAGCAAGAGGCTCCCGGATAACAACAAACAGGAGGGCCCGAGGGGTGAGGTGGTGGGGATAGGCGCGGCTTTGCGACGTTGCCGGTATGCAGAGAGTGAAGTGGCGAGCGGCACGATGTCGCGTAATCGTCGTTCTATGTAGTATCTAGTCATAGTTGCAGACCTCTCGCCGTCTCGTGATCCTATTCCTAGAGTAAACACGAGGCCAAAGGATCGTCACTGGGTTTGTTAGACCAAGTGGGGGTTCGGAGAAATTAACCGTCGAAGGGGGAGGGGAGGTGGAAAGCCGTCGGTAGTGGGGGGGGGGTCGAGAAGCCCACGTGGAAGGGATACGAAGGAGTCGAGGGGTAAACTAGAATAGGGTAATGTAGTCATTGGTGGGGAGGAGGGGAGCCAAGGGATTCGGTGCGCGGTACGTTACACCTGCAGGGACTATACTGGATCGTGTGGGCGCGGTGGTGTCATCTCTCGGCGATTTTCTGAGTGACCTCTGCTTCCCCGCTGGGTCAGTTGCGTTCTTCGGAGGCACGTCTAACTAAGCACGCAACCTAACTTTACCAGAAGGAGAGAGGGAAAGAGAGAGAATTTTCTTTGCCTCCTTCACCGCTCTTTAACATGCCCATTGCTGTTCTGCCGTGAACTTCCCCTCGGTGGCACATCACCCCACTGTCGTGGATTACCAAGTGTCCACTTCGGCTTTGGTGGGGATTCCAGGACCCCTCTCTCCCACGCTCGTACTCCTTCGTTTCACCCCCCCCCCCCCCAACACCTTCTGGCTCTCTCTCTCCCCACAGTAGCCTGCCTACGGGTAAAGCATGCTTAGGGCAAGGAGGACTCAGGGGACCACGGCAGAAATACTGCTCTACAACACTGTCTTGCTTTGCTGCCTCTTCGTTCACGGTCACACCCGCAGCGGCTTCCAACCAAGGTCTACGTGATTTTCAAATTTCTAATTGACCCACGAAATCTACCGATGCATCGGTCACTCTACAATTTGACGTAGTTCACTCTTGATATTTTTGGAGCCCTCTTTGTAATTTACGAAATGGTTCACAACTCCCAAGATGCTATGTGATTATAAAGAAATTCTATGCTAAATAAGATCGACATACTCCTGTCTAGAGAAAAAAAGTGCTTAGGTGATAAGCGTGGCCATTTCGAATTCGAGAAATCTTTTGGCATGGAAGAGTTTCGAGAGGATCGGAGCGCACAAGAGTTTGTGCTAATGAAGTCGACGGAGGTTGAAAACCACTGCGGGTACAGTATCAGACCGGCTCCACCTAGCATAGAGTGAGCGGGTCGGAGGCCGCCGGTTCCTCATAGAGTTGCTCTCTTCTTATTATTATTAGAGGAACGCGCGCGCACCGCTTGCACTCTCTCCCGCTCGCGCGCACGTAGCGAGCGCAAGCATGGGCAATCAAGCAACTCCCTCCACTGGGAAGGGTGTCCGCGTGGCTCGGCGCGAAGGAGGGGATAAAATTTCGAGGGTGGGACGGGAGTGAAGTAGGGGCAGAAAAACAGGTTGAATCGCGCACGAGGCATCACGCTGACCGAGCGAACCTGCCGGCCGGTGGGGAATGATGCCGACGCTGCCGACGCTGCCGACGCTGCCGACGCTGCCGACGCCGACGCCGCCGACGCCGACGCCGACGCCGCCGCCGACGCCGCCGCCGTTTCGCAGCAGGGGAAATCACAACGTGTCGATGGAGTCAGCTGGGCGTGTGTGAGGTGAAGGTGGGGCGGGAAGGGTTACCAGCGCGCAAGCGGGAGATGGGGCGACGAGGTTGCCGCACTTACTTGTCTTACCACGGATTACCATTATCATTATTCCTACTTGTCGGCTGCCACTGACAGCTGCGCGTCAGGCCGACCGTTATGATCGGAAAATTATATGTATATCTCTGTTTCAACTATTGCTCCCACGTTGCCTGCATCCTTTTTCGCTCCTTCCTCTCGTCAAGCGTCATAGCCTGAGTACTGAAAATTAGAATGCGAGCGACTGCCGATGCGATGCAAGGTGTTGATGTTGTTGTAAGTATCAATAATGGATCAAAATAAATTACGACAGATTAGATTGGAGAGGCGTACAGACACTTCCGCGTTTTCGATTGCGCGCAGTAACTTTCCTTTCTATGCTTGTTACTTATCGCGTGAATATAATTGTCCCTTTTTTCTTCGCTTGCCGGTGCAAGTGTGGACTGGGTAATTCTTCCCGATCGGCGTATAGAGCGCAAGCTACTCATCAGTGATTTGCCACTGGTAAGGAATGCTAGCATTCTAGCGCATTATACGCTGGCAATCGCTTTCCCCAACTGATTAAAGTAAATTTCTTTGTTTCCATTTGTGGTATGATAGTCGATTCGAATTCAGTTCTGCGGCAGCTTCTTATAATTGCGCAATCCTGCCAGTGCTCCTGCCGGCAAGATCGCTCGTACAGAACAAACGACTGCAAACACGCGATTACCGTGCATTCCAAACGAGAGTCCTTTTGAACTACTCTCTCCCGTATCTCTTTTTCAAAGCTTACCCTCTGGGTTATGCGTCGGCCTTCGAAGGATTCGACCTTGAGTGTCCGACCTCGTAGTCGTATCTATGGATGCTGATGTGGGCGAGATCTTCGCCCGTATCCCCTCGATACTAACACTAACGAGTATAAACCCGTGAGAATCTCTCTTTTCGGTCTGATTGCGAAGGCTATCAGTCTTGCAAAAATCCACCTAATGAAAGGACCGAGAAGAGACTAAACAGGCATGTCGACTTCTAAGAAAACACCCTCGCAAGCGACCTACAAAATTTACGTAATGGTCAAATCTCCTAACAACGGGACTAATGAGATTGACGTAAGACAGGCGAAACTGCAAAAGCGGAAGAATTAATAAAGTTAATTGGAGCAGATCGGAGAGAAGGCCCGGCGACAAATGGCACTCGTGCGCTGCTCTCGCAACGCTTAGATTACCCCTTGTATACGAACTGCGACCTGCCATGCCGAAGAGCATCCGGTGCTCGCCTTAATGGGCTCTACATTCGCAATGCGAAACACCACGCAACAATGCTACATGATTTAATGACTAACTCTTTTCTAGTGTAGACATGATGTGTATCAAATATTCGAGCATCTCTGAGCGTTCCAAGCTGTGCTCTATCGAACTGAGAGCGAATAAACGCTCTGGCTGAGAAGCTCGGCACGGAGACGACGCGCGACGGCCGGGCGGCCGGCATTGCGTGGCAGCCACGAGATAAATATGCATTATCGTCGAGAACGATCGTGGCCTCCGTGGCAAGGCGGCATTCTTGATAATTACTTCGTATAGGAATCTAAGAGTGCTGATTCTTAAAATCCGTCAGAGGCAGCGGGCATAATCGAATGAGAATGTAGCGTGCTTCTGGCGTCCAGAGATATGGCAAGGATCTATTTACTTGGGATAGTTTCGGTGCATCTACTCGCAATTAGGGAGTGCGCACCGGCTCACACAACCGGCCGTAACTGTTACCAGCACGAACGTGGCAAATATGTACTAGCGCTACGCGAACAAACTACAACCGACCGGTTACCGTAGGCATCCATTTCCACACGACACGCTTGTGTGCAGGCCAACTATCGTCAGTTAGGCGTGGATCGTATGATGCATGCAATAAAAACAGCGTTTTAATAATGCTGGTCGCTGACACTGACGAGTCATTTATACGGTTTCTATTCCAACATCTTGCCAATCGATTCCTCCCGTCCATCTCGATGCATTGCTTCTCCAATGATATTCAGCAAGTTCATATTCCAACTTGGAACTCAGTACATAAAGAAGCAAGTGGTATCCCCGAAGCGAGAATCTCAATTTTAGGACAAGATGATCGAGATGACCGAGATAACCGAGAGATCGCTTTAATCGAGACATACATGAGGGGCGCAAGGGAGCCGGCAAATTTTGCAAAACAAAGTCGTCTCTGGCGGTGCAGTGAAGCCCAATCTAAGAGTTACCACACCCACGGGGTGCGCAAACGAGCGAACGAGCGAACGAGCGAACGAAACCGGGCAGGGATCGTGTGCCTTTTACCTGTCATCCATGAGTAATAATCTTGTAAAGGTACGCTGCACCGCGGATGGGTTATGGGAGCAGCAGGGAGGAGGAGTACGTAGCGGGCCGGCGAGCCGCCAAGAGGAGGAAGGGAGGAGGCGGGAGAGGGCTAGTAGAGAAGCGCGAAGAAGAGGATATACCGAAGAGGAGGAAAGAGAGGAAAGGATCAACAACCTGCGGGCACTCCTCTGCATCGAACGCGGAATCCTCCGGCGAAACCAATGAGCTATGCTGACAACGGCAGATCTATCCGCGCCTACCTACTACCAGTACCTACTCCGCATCGTACGCGCGCTACACTCTACCTTTGCCTCTATCTATAGAGCACCTATCCACCAGACCTTCCATACCTAACGGTTGCAAGAAACTTCAACCATTATTGCGGTGACTGCCGGGTACCTGTTAACGCGCTCAGCTCTACGCAGATATTCACTAGACGCCACCGCCACTGCCACCGTCACCGCCACCACCACCGTCTCCATCGCCAAGGTTAATGCCACCAAGACACAGAACCGAAGGAACTCCGAAGCTTCGTTATTGGCCGCGCCCATCGCTTCAGCTAATAGGCCGAAAGGAAATTCAAAGCACTCTCGATGCATCCGCGACCGCGAGGAATATATTATTATTTCTATCCGGAGATGGCCAACCGATTTCATACTGTTCTACGGCGATAGCGTGCCGAGCAGCGCGAGAACTGGGATACCTTAAGATATCACCATCGCGTATTGGAACCGCAATGTTCACCGTGAAAGTCGGCCCAGCTAGAGAGCTAGCTTTTCAAGGAGCGAGCGACATAATTTCAGCCAAGCGTTACACTCTCTAGCAATGCCGTGTAACCATTACTTTTGTTACATTGTGGAGTAGCGAATGTCCGCTGCAGAAAAGAGACAGAGACACAACTGGATCGTCTTTGAGATAGTATTTGCCTAGGATATATCGAGGCGTTAAAGTTGAGAACCCGCAACTACGAAGGGTGCATAACTCCGAGGCGGTATTACACAGCCTGTTCGTATAGGTTGGTATGTGCACCCAACAGACATGTCGTCGTAGAAGCAGCACAGCTGTTTCGTATCTTTCTACTTCAGTCACGCTCTCCACTTTCATCCCTTGCACCGGCTTACCCCTCTCTCCTGGCATCGACCCTTCCCGCATGCAGGCAAATCCTCTGCATCCCCTGACCCAAGTGTAGGACAAAAATACTCGGTTCACCGTTCGTACGTTGCTCTGATTCAACAAGCGTTAAGAAAAATTCAAACCATGCCACATTACGTGTGGATGAGAACGATATGGAATGAATTTCATTCTCGAAACATGTATGGTGACAGGATTCGTTTTGCATCCCGAGGAACGGCTGCTTTCGTGACTGTTTCACAGACTTTTCAAAAGGAAGAAGAGAATCCGTGGGCCCAGGATAATTCTAGTTTCACGTTATATTCGTATCTATACGCAACCACCGAGACGCCGAGACTCCACTTACTGTAGGAAACGATGTTCCTGCAAACGTGTAATTCACTTAATGGTGTTCTCTCCTTCTCAGCCGTCGACGCTGCTCCGGCACTGCTCGCAAGCGCGGTGCGCAAAGCTAATTACCTGTTACACACTCCGTAGAGTGGAAAATGTCAGCCTGCTGCGTTGGCAAAACAGTGGAGTCAGCTCGCCACTGACAATTTCGAGGTACAAATATGCACGAGACGCCTGTTAGTACATAGTAACATTGCTTTGAGAATAACTCGTCGGGTCAGTCCGAGACGAATAGACTATCAGAAATTGTTTGCCAATATCTGGGAACGGACTCTGCGAAATTCACTTATTGCAGATCCAGGTCCTCGCAATCCAAGTGTTTAGACTTGGGGGTTAAACTTCAAGGACTTGGCGCTTATTGAGCTCGCATGTAATTGGTGCGGCGGGGTGTCAAGTCAGCATCGACTTTGAGGATCGCTGGCCTCAGGAAACATTTGTTGGGCGACTAGTACCGAAAGAGACCTTCTACGTACTACTACCTTGAGCGCGCACGTTCGTCGTCGCCGCCGCCGCCGCCAGCTGTCGACGACGCCGAACGTCGAGCGGGCGCCGCCGGTCCAGGAAGCTCGCATATGCGCCGCGACCTTGCCGAGCAGTTGTCTTCACTCTGGCCGACTAATTAATGCCTTGATGCCGGTCAAGTCACGCGGCGATACTGATAACCCGTGACCGAAATGCCCTCCTATCACCCAACGATCTTTCACTCCGAGGAAGAGAACTCCCTCTTCGCTTCCCTTTGCTCATCGTCATGTTCAACAACCGTTTTCATCGTTTCCTTCAACTCCCGCTCATAGCAATCAATTAATCACTCGATTCATTTAATCAAATCCAGGTAGTCTAAACGAGGTAATTTGAGTTAATTGCTGCGATATCTAAGCCGAGCGAGAATCCGATTGTGGCAATGATCAGGCTAAAGCAAAACCAGATGTCGCGGAGACGTGTTTCTCAGTGACCTCGACCGACTGGGATTCGCAAGAAAGGAATTGTACTTGTCAGGGATTACCTAACACCCGAAAATTCGAAACCTCTGATATACTCGTTTGCTTGTAATAAGCCGGCAGGGGAACGCCGACTCTGCCAGTAGACCTTAATCCGTACCACTCTATTACTATAAACTAGCGGGAGTTCAACGAGTGGCTTATCTGCCTAATGTTACTCGTGCGTGCTATCTCCTGGTAAGTTCGGCCCACGAGCCCAGGCATTCTCTTCATGTTCATGGTGACTAGGTTTGTCTACATTTATGCTAGCAGGCCCAACGAGTGAAACGGAAGTTTTGGCTGGCGCAGGTCTTCGAAATCACTGACCTGAAGAAGCACCGCGGCGCGCCGTTCGTGACAGGGACGTACTACAACTACATACACTGTACTGTCTACAGGCAAAAACAGAACCAGACGACTCGCGCGGGAGGACAGACATCGACAGACACCTAATTTCAGCCGACTCCAAGGATACCCGTGTCTTCATTGTCTGTCACCTTGAAGTAGCCGTCTGGTCGAGCGAGTCTCGTCGGTCGATTTATTCGCACGAGTGAAAGAGCAAGTGATTCAGGCCGCGCAAGAGAGAAAGAGAGCCAGCGGTAGAGATGCGGACTCGCACGAAGGACGGAGCGATGAAAAGAAAGGAGAGGACTATCAGTTACACAGCCCGGTAATTCGTAATAAGGCGAGATCATGCGACTAAAAAGCGTGGCTCGCTTACGAGCTTCCCATAGATTATTCAAGTGATCCGAGAAGAAATGAATAGATAATAATTATGTCGGTCATTTGACTGTTATTCTCAAGTGTCTCGTCCTGTGAATCAAATTCGTGGACAGAAGCGTGCACCGTTGCGTAAGGCGGGTGGACATGCACTGAATAGCAATGATTGGCAAAGTTTTTGATCAGGAAGGCAATGGCAGAGCGTGCACGGTCCCGTGAGCTACGATCAAGAAAAAGGAAAGGCGAGGTGACCAAGTTTCGCTCCGGCTAGGAAAGCAGGGCGACCACGCGCTCGCGCCCACAGAGTTGATCCCCGTGATAACACTTGGGGACGAAAGTGACCCAGGTCGCTCACGATCTACCGGAGAAATTGACGCTTCCTGTCCTCTTGTTATGGACGAGCGACACTTTCACCGTGGGAGGAAAAATAGTTCCGCCACTGATACGGACTCAGTTCGGGCATCAGGAGGATCCGACATCCGACCCACTTACCCTGACGAGTATATTCGTTTGGGTACTGATTCATTCTGTTGGAGAAATTTCAACGAATAACTATGATATCAGGGTTCTTTCTCAAGAAATTTTGAATTCTGTTGAGGCAGGCCTGAAGTAGTATCGGCACGCTCGAAACCAGCTTCACACATTTTCTAGGTAAACGATACTTTCACGTTGTCAGAAGTATGCGCCGCGCTGGCGAGTTAATCCTATAGTGCCAAATCTATGTCAACGCCTGTAACGATTCCCGGCGAGTAGTACTCGAGCATATTAATACGAGACTTGACATTGCGCAATTCGTAAGCTACTCGCTTACTTTCTACCCGATCGACAGATATGTCTTTATTCTCTGTACATACCTCAGACACAAGGTTGCTGAGTGCGCGTCGCTTGTTGCTTAAACCTAACACATTGTTGACCGATGACTTTCTGTAAAAAGTAGCCGGCGAAATGGAACACCGGCTACTTGCCCAATTGAATGAGAGATCGACGAAATCTCATTGAATATTAGTAAATTCATGTACCGGCAAATTACTCTCATTCATTAGACGCTTGCGAGACAACTAAATTATAAGGACAACTCGCACAATTTTCTGCTTCATCGGTTACACAAGCTAACGCATGCGCAAATGGAATAAACTAGCGGCGAACGTCAACCATGCGACAAAAGAACGCGACTCAGGGGTAGAGTTGAGCGTGCAGCTTTATAAGCGAAGAGGACGTTAATTCACGCGCCTGTAATCCAGTAATATCTACTTTCAGCGGGTGCGCGCCTATAATTCCGCCGTTGAAATCTGCATTCGCTCGAGCCATCGGACATAGCAGATTCCCGTCGATTTTAGTAGCCCCGGCTGTGAAATCCTTGAACAGCGGCAACGTAATTCCTCTCGTTCTTTAGTTCGATTCAATGTGCTCCCTTCTAACGCGGCAATAGTCTATGCTTACTGAGATAAAACTACATCCCGCTACGAAATCGTGGACGCCAGTGATTCGTAAAAAGGACATAATACGATCGATGTGACTACCGTCTGCCGTTGTGTTAGCTAAATCCTTTAATGCATGACCGGCCTTTAATACACCCCTTTATTTATACCGCAAAATAAATAGCTATCTTAATGACGCATAAAATTACATAAATATAGATAAAATTTGCCAATCCCAAATATCCCGGTATTGTAACATTACCGGGACACCTATTGCCTATTGATACATTTGAGAAGCAGTTTGAAGAATTTTCTGACGAGGTTGAGTGAATGATGATAAAGCCACTCGAGGAACGATTGAGAAAAGGTTTCATTGTCCGGTGGCAGGAAGTGTAGGTGCAGGTAGCTTATAGGTTTAGATGCGAGAAACGCGCGTCGATAGAGAGAGAGAGAGAGAGAGAGAGAGGGGGGGGAGGGGGGCAAAGAGAGGAAGGGAGGAGAGGCCGAGCAGCGTGCCGCCGTTGGAGTCTGCACTGTCGTCCTGCAATAACCGTTCGCTCTTTGTCCGCTCAGCTGCCTGCTGCTCGCCAGTGGTTCTCGATTGAATATTCTTCGTCCTCTGATAGAAACCACACACGAGAGTCTGCCTTGCCTGTTTACGCATTACACATAGTACAAAACCTCAGCCAATTCCACATCTACATTCGTGTCAGAATTCTGTCAAACGATCGGCAGACACACTTGTAACGAGAACTAAGGAAAACGATGTTATTAACTCAATACTTATTTTCTCGAAATTCTGTGCACCAATCTTAGAGTTAAGTCTTCCGTGACATTGGTACCTTGAATGGTACACGAGTGTACTGACCCCATCATCCTCTGAAGAGAGTGGCAAAAAGTCAGCGCCGGACATACGAGATATAGGCAGAAATTTGAGATACAGAAGTAAGAGTATACAAAGTGCAGCAGGCTGGCACTTGGCATGGAACGAAAAGTGCGAGCGAGAGGAGGCCAGACAGGCTTGTAGGTGTGAGGTGGTCAGTATCGAGCGACCTGCTCTGATATACCACCCCCCGATTCCCTTCCACGCTTCTCAGGTCTCCTCCTTCTCTTCTCCTTCTGCCTCCTTCCAACTCCACTCCCCTTCTTCTCCTCCCACCATCCAACTCTCCACGGCTGGTAATCATTCTTTATTTCAGCCCCCAACTTTCCAGATATAGCGCTGTAAACAAATGGTAGTTTGGAGCTCCGCAGCCTGGCTACTTCGATTCCGACACTCAAGTCACCATCCACTTCCTTCATTTCTTCTGGCTCCCTGTGTACTTGCACTTTTGTCGCTTGTAAAGCTCGGTGTAATAAAGATGGACGTTAATAAAAATCGTACTGTCGGAAAACGTGTCCACACACGTCAGTTCAGACTGACACAAATTAGACTGTTATCAACTGTACACTTGGCCGAATATGCGAGGCCCGGTGATACTTCGGTTCCCGACGAGCTTTGAAAAACAGGTCAATGCGGACGTACTAAAGGAAACCGAGCCAACTGTTTCGTCGCTCTTATATCGTTGGCATAATCATTCTCGGCATCTCTCTAACCCTATCGTCCCTATCGTCTCCAGTGCCAACAGCCCAGCCTTCTACCACCCTGGCTTGCACGGTTACATCACAGTAACTAACTATAGGCCTGCTACTACCTTTGAATCAATAAATACCTGCCTTGCCATGTTGAGCACACTTGCTCCCTATGTCGCGCTCTCGAAGGCGCTCTCTTCTTCTGTTCGCTCAAATTTTACAAGTTTGACTCGAAGAGCGAGCGAGAGAGAGAGAGAGAGAGAGAGAGAGAGAGAGAGAGAGAGAGAGAGAGAGAGAGAGAGAGAGAGAGAGAGAGAGAGAGAGAGAGAGAGAGAGAGAGAGAGAGTAGGTTGGGAGTTTAGGACGGTGCGTTTGAGCATCGCTGTAGGACTCCGAATCCTAATGCGTCAAGGCTTGCCTTCAGTCTCTAACCATCCCCCATTTAGTACCTTTTCCATAGAGAGAACGCGGTGGGGTCGAAGCAGTATTCAATACCATGTGAACTATGTGGACCATGTACATCCTTCCTAGTCGAGCCCTACCTGACTATAAAATGTTACCACTAACACAATATGGTTGTACATGTAACTCTCCCGATCGCTAAATCTAACGTTTCAGCGAGTCCAGTTGTTTGATACTACCAGTCTAGCTAAAGGCGACGAAAATAAGTTGAATCGACCATTCTTTATAATTAGACGAGGCATGGATGTCAAAATTGAAATAAAAATACGCGATCTCTCATCGTGGCATTACTCGCAATCGGGGGAAGCAGTCTGCGAATATCATACAAATCACCAGCTTCTCAAAATAGTATAGCGAAATCTCACTACGCTTTTTTTCTCGCTTTCCTCCACACTCGCTCACTTTACGCAATTGGCTCAAAAATTGGAGAATGGTGACATGTTTTCTTTATAACCAATACCTACGAAATTACAAGATCGCAACCCTCTAACCGGGAGGCTCTCCAGAGCTGATCGAGCAGTACAGAAGCAAACACGTTGAAAGTTGCAATTCCGATGGAACGATCCATGCCAAATGCTCCATGCTGCGGGTCACGTCTCTGTTTCTCTAGACTGTCTACGGGTGATGCCGCTGTAGAAGCTTAGCAATGCGATTCGCTGGTGCTCTAGTAGCGCGAGGCAGAGCGAAAGTTGAGGATCCCTGGGGAACGCTCAGCTGGAGCAGCAGTGCGAGCTACGGAGCTACGGAGGCCGTGGTGGAGACGGGGGACGAGGAGGTGGCAACAGCGCCCGACGGACGGGTGGCACTGGTTCGTACATAGGCGCAAGCGCTCTCTCCGAGTGGGATCGAGACGAGAGGTAAGAAGAGGTTCGGAAAGGGTAGGAGCCACGCGAGCCGAGCTCAGCCGAGCCGAGCCGGTCGAAGAAAGAAGAGAGTGAAGAGAAGAGAAGAGAAGGGAAGAGGCAGACAGAACAGACACAGACGACACGGAACACGAGCGTTCCACGCTGCGGTAGGGTAGAGTAGACGCTGCTGTATGCTGTAGTAACACGCTACGCTCTCCGCCCTACCAAGCAGAAGCAGCCAGCGTCTTGGGAACACCGGCCCGGCACGGCCCGTACCCGGCCCCTCTCTACTGCGCCTATGCATCCACGCACACACACACACTGCCCGTGTACCAATTGGTAAACCATCCAACGACACCTACGAGTCACATCTGGCCCGAGAGATCGGCGGCTCGCACTCTGCGCGCACCTCTACTACTTCGCCGAGGCATGGGCAAGCTAGCGGCGCCGTAAAGCCGGGAGAGCCCCGCCGCTCGCTTTCAAATACTTGAAACATGCCCACAAATTAGCCGTATTCTCGCATACCCTTACTAAGCTCTTACGCGGGCTTTGCTAATTACTCGCATCCTTATTTGGATGTTTTCGACCGTCAGCGTCGATCGGTTTGAAGAAACATTCTGTTATTGAGCGCGCGCTTGCAAATCGGCCCTGCCACGCTCCATTGTCGGTGCATCGTAAAGATTCGGTGGGACGATGAGTAACAAGCGTATAAGGACAACGGGTTAGTCGTACAGCCGAATTGTGCCGAACGGAGAAAGTTCGTCTGGTTTCTGTGACACATGAACTAGTGGGAGTTGTTAAAGACGACCCAAGGATCCATACATGAACAGGCCCGTGCGTCGCCGTACACGCTTCGCAGGAGATATATTGCTTTTTGAGCGAAAATTCATCAGAATGATAGACGCTTTATCGATATTGAAACATTGTCGAATGTAGATCAATGATTACATTCCAAAGTAGACCTGGTCGACGTGTTCCTCCTCTGAAAGGCCGCCCGTTTAATCACAATTTTCCCGGGCGCGACAGAGTTACACAGCTGCGACTGGGATAGATAATTCATTCGGCGGAGTCGATTAACCTCCGCCGGAAACAATGCAGAGATCTGCGCCGTTGTGAATTATTTGTGGTCGCAAGTGTATACCGCGTATACCAATAAGCGAAATGGAGGAGCTTATTTATTATTTGGCGAGGAAGGTTGGTAGTCCCGCGGTATTCGTCCGGCAGTCAGCTTGTGCACAGGCTAAATTATTAACAACCCTAACAAATGTTGCTAGTAATGTGAGTTGCGAGGGCGCATATCTGTGCGCGACAACAATTTTCATCTGACAACGGTACCATCTGATTCCTTAGATGCGAGTGGGGATAGCTTAGTGCCATATCGGTCGTCTAATCTCTTTCACGCTACAAAAGAGCCGCATGTACATACTTTGGGGCGGCAGCGGAAATCTTCGTATTTACAAGCAGAGATTCCACCTTCTGAATAGAAAGTGCAACGCGCCTACAGGATGTAGTGTTAGTCAGCAAGTTAAGCGAGGGTCATTTCAATCGCATCGGGCAACCACCATGCCACATGAAATCTTCACGGGTACACACTCGTATCCGATAATAATGGTGTAAATGACGGACGAATACATTCGACATTTGTGGTGACAATTGCATTATTATTCCGGTGGTACTCTTCCTTCCTTCCTTTGATTCTGCCAGGTCCTCGCCCAAACGGCAACGCACGACAAAGACTTTAGACACCTTTTGTGTCTTCGTACGCAACTTTCATCTTCAATGCAACAACGATCTCGGCGATGCTTGAATTTATCCTATACCAACGCCATTACTACTAACTTCTTCTGCTTGTATCAATAGCCGTCTAACCATGACTGGTCATATATCACTGCGATAGTAATACGACGTCAAATTTCAGAATCTCGCAAAATAGTCAGACAGTGATGTAATGTTTAAATAGGAACAGAAGAATATTTTAATCCGCAGGGAGTGCCGCGATGCACTTTCCATTAAAGCACGTAGCGTTTACGGAATGATGAAAGTCAGGCGGCACTAGGTAACACTGCTGCCACAGTAATCGTCACCTCGCTGGTAAGACTATCCTTTATTAAGAACGCTAAGTTTTGTCGTCGTGTTCAACCTACAGCCCACTGCAACGAGAGGGAGAAAGAGGAAGAGGAAGAGGAAGAGGAAGAGGGAGTGGGGAGTGGGAACCTCCAAGCTGCTATAGAATAACTCCAGCAGCCTCGACGCTCCGTATGAATTTCCTGCAGATGCTCGTACTCCGGAATCCCGATGTAAGTGTACATCGACACAGCAAGGCGCGCCTTACGGGGGCATTTCATATATTTAAAGTAATAAGCGAAGAGCAGAGTGAAGCAACTCTTCCAGGTACATATAGCGTATTCACTGGGGCGCAAGCCATCCAGCTGAAACGTGACCGGTGACTAAAGCGTCGCTTATTACTCGCCGGTCTAAAACCGAGTCATACGTGTTCATGAGAGGTACGCAAACACGATGCGATCTCCTTGCCCGAGATCTCGAGAGATGGGCAGTGCCTGGCTAGCTCTCCTCTTCGAGGAATCGCAAGCAGAAGAAAGAAGCTGATTGTAATCGCAAGAGCTTTCTCGAGAGAGCGTATTCCCGTCTTCTTTTTCCTCGGCGTGTTTCCTTTTTTCGGAGCACGCCACATTAAAAATGGAAGCCGTTCTCGTTTACTCTTGTCAACGGGAGGAGCGCAGCTGTTAATGCGGTATCTCGTATCTCCGTCATTAACAACATTGTCAACGTTTCGGTGCCAACAATATCAGGCCGACACATCACCGGTTCATCCAAGTTCGTTCTTTGCATGATCCTGATTCTCTCGGGTGATCGTGAGAAAAAGTGAGTGCCAATTGCGAACTTGTTCCCAATGCGCGGCGGACTGAAACGAGGTTTCCAACTAACTATTGGTAGTTTATTAAAGTAGTATATGGAAGAGCTTACGGTAGCAATTACCGCGTCATTTACGGGAAGCGCGAACGCTGCATTCCGTAGGAAAGATATGACGGCGAGAGAGCGACGAGCTTTTAACGGAATACAAAAGCCACGAAGCTCGAGGGAAAGCAGAGCGAGGGGTGTTAACGGTGGGAATGTAAAGGGCGTAAAAGAATTATGCTTCCTTCGGAAGTCCTGGAAACATCTGTGGAAGTCGACAAGTAGGGAGCAAGGATCGAGCCGTGAGTGCTCGCAGCATGCGTCATACGTCCGGAATGTAACACCAAAGGGAACAACGTCTGGAACGCTTTGAAATGAGTCTCGAGTCTGCTTCGGAGCGAACAGAACGAACAACATGTATCTACGCGAGGGGTGTGAAAGTCTGCAAAATTACTGGTCGCACTGTTACCAACGATCAATTGTCCCATGGCCCAACTATCACACAGCTCGCAGAGTAAAATTCGACCGGTGAATATAGTCGATTGAAAACAAAGGAACAACGCTTGACTTCACTTCACGATGGGCTCTATTTTTCAGCGAGAGGGTCGCGCTATATCATCATAGCGCTATTTGCTGCCGATCTTATAAAGTACCGAAGAGCCCACCCAGATGAAGGCCAGTCGCCGGCCTTTGACTAAGAACGCTCTTCGCTTCAAGCTACAGCCTTCTGCAAACGTAGAGTTTCGGGCTGCTCATCCACAAATGCTTCTTCTTTATGGTGCGCACGGCACCCCGCAACGGGATAGGAACGTGAGTGCGAAAGTCCGGCCGCTTATTGGGATCTCGAAACGCGCCGGTTCTCGACTGCAACGAAGATGGACGATTCCAGGAATGGTGGATGCGTTTCGAGACTTTTGTTGGGGGCGACAGGGTCCATCATGGGAGCCGGCCCAACTCGAGAGGAAAAGAAAGAGAGAGGAGTCCCGGCTGCTTTTACAGATCCAATGCACGACCTCCGATACTCTCGAGAGACGAGGTCAGGAGCGAGCTCCCAACAGGGTCCCTCCAAGTCTCCCAATTTTCACGATCTTCACTATCGGTCATTCAATCATTTATCAATCGACTAGAAGCTGTACCTGCCCAACATGCATTAGAGTTGGGATTGAGAGTAAACGTAAACTGTGAATCCTAAAGTGTGGGTCACGCTTAAGGAATTTCGATGCTGTGGATAATGAGGCCGTTGCGACCTTACTGTCACCGGGATCGGGAAAGGATAAGCGATCAAGTGCATCCCCGATGGTGCGTAGATATTTATTAATTAGCGCGCGCTTGATAGGCCCGACTCTTGTTTCTGCATCAGTCCCTATTGTCTCCCGTAGTAGAGGTGGGCTTGAAAATAATTCGTACACCCGATACCCCGCAGCGGCGTGGCGCGGCACATATTTCAATACACGTCATTATAAGCGGGCTCGTGAACCGATCGTAAACATAATCGAGTTGGAGAGGCATGCAACAATTTAAGTGCACAGGCCGTTCACGGGACGCGAATGCGGCGTGTGTGTAGTGTGTATGCCCGGTGAAACTCCTTGGGTGGTCAGGACGTAGCAAGCAAATTCCAACCCTTGGAATTCGAGGAAGGACCCTTACATATATCGTCACATGAGACTGGCCCGATACACCTCTTCTGCTTGGTTCGCGCGGTAAAGGCGGACGAGTGATAGTGCCATATTATACTCCGCAGCGACGCTCTCACCAGCATAAATAAGTGTGGCTTATTTACGCTGGCGAGCAAACGTTTACACGTGAATTATGAAGCTCGGTATCGTCAGACTCCCAGCATTCGCCTCTCTTAATAATCCTGCTGCGAGCGTCGCCTGTTTTTCTAGATTTCCCTAGTAGCGGCCGATTGCACGCAACTACAATACTTGTGTGTACTTGATTGTTCTCGCTCAGACGTCATACAGGCCTGAGTATTCAAGGCTTCGCAATACAGTTTCTACGCATTTTAGGATTATTTTGATGCGCGTACCGGTTATGACTGAGTCGTAAGACATATAGGTCGAGCTGCCGGGCAATGCGACTCAGTGCGGCGTAGCCCGATGTAGCCTTGAGATTCTGCGAATTGAATACAAGGTAATCTGCATTTCTCAAAGATAACGCCTCACCCGCTCGTCACTCACGGCGTTCTATGTATTAAGATCGTTGAAATGGTAGCCATTGTCAACGCGCAATTTATAAGTTCTACAGGAAAGTTGTGCGTCGGGGTGCATCGAGTTCTCAGCAACAAGTGAACTTTCTCGCCTACGAAACTCGGAGGTGCAGACTCCCTCTGCGGCGAGATGAACGGACATCAAACTTGATCGATCAGACTCGATGACGACCCGACGACGAAGAGGAGCTCTCTGCCATGAACGTGAGAACCGCTACCCATCACCTAGCCAATCGGCAATTCTCGTGCGTGACACGTGATGCAAATCATGCACACAGAAAGACGCGTCGGCTATCCTTCTCTCTCTCCCGTATCCCGCTATCCTTCCACCTTTTCTCTCAGTGCCCTGTCAAGTTGTCCAAGGTGAGCAGACCTATTTGGCGGAGGTGTTTCAGTCACGACCGGACGGTTTGTAGTAGGCAGAACAGAAACCCAGTCTGGTCTCTTTCTCCCCTCCACCGCACCGCATTTCTTCTTTTCTTCTCTGCATCCTCTACCATTTCGACCTCATTGTTACTCGCTCCGTTAATCCTCCAAAACCTCATGGCACCCGCTCCAAAGCAGCCCTCAAAAGTGATCTTGCCAATACGGCCAGCAATTAATTAAATATGCCACCGCAAAGGTCAAAGAGTAAGATTGGAAGCCGCGCGGTCGGCTGCTTTACGCGTCAATGGAACTCAGTTGGTCGGATTAGACTTTAGCAAAATCGTCCATAGGTAAATTGGTACGCGAGCCTTTGATTAGATAATTTCGGACGCATCAAGGCATTCGCCCGATAGACTCTGGCAAAATCGTTTATACGTAAATTGGCACCTGAGCGTTAGGCTAGATAAGTTCGGTGTTCATGATTCATTACGTTTTCACTATTAAGACCGCCTGATTACCAATCGATGTCCTCACAACTTTCACAGATTGTTTCCACCGGAAAAATTGATACGATGAAAGTATAAAAAATTGGCGACACATTTCATAAAGCGTAAAATTCTCGACGAATCTCGTGCCGGGTGTATAAAAACAATATTATCAGAGAATGTTGAGGTTAGTGAGGCGCTAATGAAGAGCGTGCAGTGTACGCGTGTACATCAGACTGGCTTGAATAAGAGCAAGCATAACGGAGGATATCCCGTTGAGAAAGGCAATAAGTAGGTTGTGTCCGGGCAAGCGATACCGCCCGATTCATTGTGCGATCGGGCATTCGGCAAGTGAGTCACTCTCTTCTGACATAGCGTCGGATAAGAATGAACGCGAACAAATAACCTCGAGTCCCTCTCTAGTGCGCGCCTTGCCTGCTCGCCTGCCAGTCCTCGTGACGACATACCCTACCCCCCCCCCTTCTCTCTCTCTCTCGCTCTCTCTCTCTCTCTCTCTCTCTCTCTCCGAGTAGAGCGACGGACGGCGGCGAGTGGTCGGTGGACTGAGCACCGCTGGCAACAATCCAGCTAAACCGATTCCGTGAGCGCAGCAAGATGTGAGCGCTGCTGACATGAGCCACCAGCGATACCAGACGACGCCGAATAACAAAGCCGAAAAGACAAATGGAAATGAAATGGCTGACCGATGAGCAACCTGTGGCGACAAAAGACACTAGCAATCCGATAGAAATTTAGCCAATTTCTGCCGAACCTATCGAACGAATACATTGAAATTAAATCAGGTTGAGGTCGTCCTCACGATTAACTAAGTCTCTCGGACATGTGTCTCTTTGAGAACATGTCGCTTACGGATCACTTTTAAGGGCTTGAGTAAATCCGTGCTGTTGAAAGGCGATTCTAATGGGCGATTCTGATAATCTAAGATTGGATGGCAAAGTAACTCACGGGAGATGCGAGATCGAGAAGTAAATCGAGAGCACACGGTGCATGGTGCGTGAGTGAGGGCTGGAAAGATGGAGAAGCAGCTCGAGAGGTATCTGGCTCAGAGCAGATTACCTTCTCGACGGAAATCATGATTCCCACAGCTTTCCCCGAGTGGTGCTGCTCTCCTCGGGTATGGGCCGTGCGCCCGCGCCGCTCGTGCTTCTCATTGTTCGCAGAGAACCAGCGTCGTTGCCATCATTATGAACGAGCGAAATATGTGGTACATACATATAGCTCCGTAATCCTACCGGGCGAACGATGCACGCAGATTCATGAGAGAGCTGCGAGAACGTATTTGCGGCGAGTGCGGACGGTAATGTACACGTAACATACATTATTGCTCTCGGGCTTACTACATCCGACTGATCTATATTTCTCTGTGACTCATCTAATTCAGTTGGACGGATGTAAATGGATTGATGAACTGACTTGGACGAAGAGAACTCGTCTCGCACTGTTGTCGCTCCTGTATCTTGTGACAACCACCTGGTGGGCGTTCGTCCGTCCGACAACCGTGCGATCTGGATAATTCATTTCATCGACTACTCCGTGACCTTAACGATGCCCACGTAAGCAAAGGGTTGTGCTTATCGCCCAGTGATATTTACAGGAATGAACCGGCTCTGGCCGAGACGATATACCATGCTCGCGTGGACATCGCTTCGCCTATATTCTCTGAACTTCAAACTACCCACGTTTTGCTCCGGTTAATGATAGCGCGTGCGTCATAATTTTCAAGCTCCCATGTACCGTGTCTTGTTCACCAAAGGTTCGAGTAAGTGCACTGCGTATTGGTAGGCGACAATGGCGTTACACGCGCACCGTCACTACGTAGAAACCCCTTGCATTGATGTAAATCCAAGGTTAATTTGAGGAGGCATCTTGAATCGACCGCCCACAGGTACCTTACTCGGACAGTGCCTTACCTCGCCAATGCTCGCTCGATCCAACACAACAGACCATTTGAACATTAAACTGTTCAAATAAGTGAAAGTATCTATTTTAAGATGCGGATTTTAAAGGCTTTTGACTCAATAAGCACCCGATAAATGCGTCAATAACAACCAATCGTAATAGATATATATTAAAAATAGCCCAAAATTCTGCTGCTCGCGCGTTCGCAAGTAGTACTTTTCGCAGTTACTGCCAGCGACGAGCATTTATCCGAAGAACACAGTACTCGTTCGAACGTGAATATACAATGGAGAATCGATACCTGTTTATAAATAGTTTACTGTGCCAGGCGATCCCAAACCCCGCGACAATGGAGAAATAATTGGAGAGTACCTTTTGAAACATGGCAAAAAATGAGCAATATCATGTAAAAGACGATGGACACGTGGCCTTAACAATATTATGAAAGTAAATAGTACATAATAGCTGATGTAATTGATTAGTTGGGTATTTTATTAATTTCTCGTACATGTTGTACGGGATGCGAGATGCTTTTTGAGAGTGCAATATTCGCTCTGCAATGACGTACCCTCGATAGGACTGAAGAGCGCGTCAGTGCAGTACAGTGCGGTGCAGAGCACTAAAGCGCGTTTCAGCGTGTGATAGGGGAGTTGGAATCTTTTATTTTGGCGTCACGTGCATATCGGTACTCTAACTCATCCATCTATAAATAGAAGATGTTATCGAATAAAAGGAAGTTGTGGCAATGCACTCGAACGGGCCTCTCACTGGCGAAGTTCGCATGGTGACAGGAGAGCGCGTTTCCCCTGAACCGTCTAATAATCTGGTTTGAGCCTGACAACATACGTAATTCTTGAAAATTTTTCTCGGAGCTTATTGTTGTGGATCGCTTTTTAAACTATGTCAATACATAGGTATAAATCTGCTCAATGTGTTTTAAGAGAAGCAGCAGGATATAAGAGAAACGGTGTACTACTCAGAATTAGTGAGCGGGATAGGGCTAGACCGAATTGAAGTGAGTTGGTAGTAATGGCGCGGCGTGTTTACGAACTTTCTACCTGGATCGGTCGGACTACCGAGAGGAAAGAGCGCGGGCGAAGTTGGCGCGAGGGAAAGGGCCGGGGTGCATATCGGTGCGTAGGAAACACCCACGGCGCGGCGCGGCGCGGCGCGGCGACGACGTCGAAGAGCTGGAAAGGAAAGCTATCTGCAAGAGCAAAGTGACTCACCACGTGAACGTTGGAAAGAACCGAGTCGCTCTGCTTCTTATCCGTTTTCTTGGGCTGCCGCTTCGCCTTACTCTCGAGGAATCGTTGCTTCAGCACCAAGGTGTCTTGAATGTTTTGCTCGCAAAGGCCATTAAAGCTTTGGTCGAATCTCGGTATGCAGTCGGTCTGTCTGCGCCGATAACTCTCGATCCTGCGTCTGAGGCGATCGACGACCGCCTGTCTCTTGGGGGTGAGTACCTCACCCATACCAGGTGCTTGACCCATTTGTTGCTGCAGTTGCAGCTGCTGGCCGGCTACGCTTAACTGGCCGGCCGCATTGAGATCGTGGATCCCAGTGGCTTGGCCGATAACGTTGCCACTGTTGTTGTTATTGTTGTTGGCGGGGTTGTTGTTAGGCGCCTGGCCCACGCAAACGGAGATGGGACCGGGCGCGCTGCCGGGGGGGCCTTGCGGGGGCTGGCGGGGCAGGAGCCCCCCGGCCTCCATACAGCCCCCTAAATCCACTGCAGAGTAAGCCAGCTCAGTGAGAACCCCTGCTGCCGAAGCGCCTGACGCACGCTGCTGCCACTGCTGCAACCTCGTCTCCCGCCGCTACCCTCCTATCGTGCATCCTCTGCCACCCTGCCAATACGACGATCCTCAACTTCCGGTCAGGACGCATTTGGGATATATAGCGTCTTCCTGCGCCGGCTCCCGACTCGATCGTCGCCGCCGCTACTCGTTAACACTCCCGCGCCTTCCACTCAGTTGTCCTTCTTTCTCGCCTAGCACTTGTTTCCTTTTCACTTTTCACTCGTCTCTTCCCACCTATTCTTTTGACGATGAACTAATCTCCTTCGCATTCCTCCCTCTGTACTGGGAATCCCAGGAGGCTTCTGCTAGTTGTCACTCGCGACACGCGTGCTCGTCACGTCACCGGTGTGTACTGTTCTCCTTGCCGCGCGATATCTCGAGCCTCGGGATGGTGAGATATCGAGCTATCGCTCTATCCGCCAATTTCCGTGTGTTATTTCCAGTGCCACGTGACTCTGCATGCCCCGTGGCGGACAGATATGTCGCGAGGAGATGTGTTGTACGAGAATGCCTTGACAGTGAGCGCTGTCACCAAGCGGTTGAGGCTCTCGCGCGCGCAATCACCCGGCGCGCCGCGCCGTGATGCGATGCTATGCGATGCGATACGATGCGATAGACAGAGAGTGCACACACGATTCGAGCCGCGCACGATCTTCACGACGGCGAAGAATTGATGCCGGCCGGGGGGCTCGGCGATCTTCGGTGGCGCGCCGACGCCAATGAGAGAAGACGACAACGTACACGCACACACACACGCGGATCGAACGGTCTTCCGGGTGCGGAAAGGTCCAAGTGTCACACACGCACACACAAAGGCGCGGACGCACGCAGGCAGAAAGCACGCGGCGGGACAGAGGGCACGCGAGTTTTCGAAGAGCGGTGACGAAGGGAGGTCGAGGAGCGTCGAGCGGCGCACGGCGCGCCTGATCGTGCGAGCGAGCGAGCCAGTTCTCAATAAGAGAGGCTGCTGTCGTCGTCCTAAGTAACTCTTGTCTCCGTCGCACTCTGCCCGAAGCAGCGCGAGTGCGAGAGCGAGAGGAGGATGGAGCGGTGGTGGTGGGAGAGCGCGACAAGCCTTTCGCGGCTTAATATCAGGCCTGCTCGCCGGATCGGCCGCACACTCCCCCAACGGAAAGCTTTCTTGCGCTTCGAGACGCTGCAAACCGTCCTGCCGGCCGTGAAGGAGGATACATAACGCACGCACGCACGCATCCAGGCACGTACGCGCGCACCTACGCACCCTCAGAGCAACACGCGCAACCGAACGACGAACGGCGCGGTGGCGGCGGCGACACACGCTGCATGTACGAATATCTCTCGATTGTGTCCCAGTGCGTCGAGTGCGCTGGACGTCACAACAGGTAGTTGAGAGCGAGGGCAGCGTGCTCCCGCTCGCCCCTGAGAAAGAGACCGAGGGAAAGAAAAATTGCGAGTGAGAGAAGGAGAGGTCGGGAAACGGCGCTGCTTGGGCGAATGGCGAAAGGACGAGTCAGTGCGTGAGAGAGGGAGAAGGAGAGAGAAAGAGAGTGAGAAAGGATCGCGTGAGAGGGAGCCGGAAAGGGAGAGCCTCAGTCGTAGGAGGAGAACGAGCGAGTGAGCGAACGAGCGTACACCGGCGAAAGGAGGGAGACAGGGCACCAGACGAGGAAGAGACGAGAGAGCGGTTTCAGTGTTTGACCGAATCCCTCCACAGCATACCTCCGCACAACTGGTCGTGCCACGGCCCCACAGTACGGCCCCGAGTCTAGCACGCACAGCGACCGCTTATACACACACACTGGTCTTCCTTTTCGTGCTCATACGCTTTCCTCCCCCTCTTCGTGACCGCGTATTCCCTCGGACAAGAGCGCGAACCCGTGTTTCTTCAGCCGCAACGACAAATCCCGTCGGAAGTCAATCTTCCAGTCCAAACGGGGCATCATAGCTACTATCCAGCGCTACTGATCTTTCGGCTTAACCAGTAACGGCGCTGCTTCTTTTCCCTTTTCGATCCCGCCTTTCACGCGATTTGCATTCACCTTGGCGATACGGCAATCCGAAAGGATATATCGGAGCTTTCCTTGTCACACGCCGAACCCGATGTTGTCTTCCGGTGTTCGCATAGGTACGCGTTCGTACAGCCGGCAAGCCGCGCGCGCGCGTTCCTGTTTATTCGGCGGCTGACTTGCTACTAGAGCAATCACATGTCACCGAACATCGGCATCGAACGCCGCGCGTATGATCTACCAAACAATTACATAACCCCACTTTTGGCCTGTCACGATGTTCACGAGACAGCGATACGTAATCACGAGTTGCCGAGAGGCGCACGCTCGTCTTAATACCGAAAGGGACATGGACGACCGTTTGGATCACTCCTTGTGAACGCGCGCTGCCATTAACAGAACTGCGCGTGGGTACGGTGGCATGTATCGTTCAAACGGCGCACCATAATAACAGAGACTGCTGGAACTGCATTCTGGTAGTAGTATGATAAACTACAAAGGGCGTCGCATGCCGACCGAACTCACCCTTACTGCTGCCATCTTCAGCAATCTCCTATATATGAATACCGGTGCATCTACAGACGTTTCTCGCCGATAGGATAGCATACTGCATTCTACAGTGTAACATTTGAATTGTAATAAAATAGTGCCCGCCAGTACTTCCGGCAAAATCATGATTTCACGTATTTGGATCGCTGATTTGTTTAGTTTATACTGATCGCCGTAGTATGTTTCTTTCCCGAGCACCTTGTCACACCTCCTACACGAAGATAACCCCCATTTAAAGCATATTTCAACATCGAGCACGTGGGTGTAATGCAAATAGAGCACCGTTCTATTTTGACTTTTAGCAAGTGAGATTCATTTGCACCAGTTCGTGTCGATATGTCTCTATCATCTCATTGATGTGATTCAAGTATAATATATCTTGTACCGCATTTAGGAAACTAAAAATCTTTGCAGTGTTACAGTTAATAAT
The DNA here is from genome assembly GCA_910593735.2 of Ectemnius lituratus. Classification (NCBI taxonomy): domain Eukaryota; kingdom Metazoa; phylum Arthropoda; class Insecta; order Hymenoptera; family Crabronidae; genus Ectemnius; species Ectemnius lituratus. The sequence goes on from OU343034.1 coordinate 10,179,597, forward strand.
TAAGTTTTGAAAATGGCACTAAACACCGCGAAGGATCGAAGGGTGCCGTTTATACCAGGCACAAAGCCGTCGATAAAAAATGCTCAGTTACTTGCCTCGAGTGGGACACCATCGCTTGATAATATAATTGGTGAATAAATGCTGACATACATTAGATTCTAATGATGGAAAAATTCCTCTACAAATTTGTATAATCCTTTACATTACTTTTAGGCGGTGGACTTCCAATTGGTTCTATGTTCATTATAGGTAGGTACCAAACATTTATACTTAGGAACATAATTTAGTCTACCTATCATTTTAGAGGACGATACCTACGGTATTTATGGAAAAGTGATACTCAAATACTTCATGGCAGAAGGAGTGGTCACAGAACAACCAGTGTTCATAGGCTCTCAAGATATTACACCAGTGCAACTCGTGGCAGAGATGCCGAGTCTCATATCTAAGGCTCCTGTGACGCAGCCTTTGCAGTCACAGAATATGGATAAACAGATGAAGATTGCATGGCGGTATCAGAATATGAGAATCGTTGATCCTTGTCCCACTGGAGAGCAATCTTTCGGCCACTTTTACGATCTCACAAAACCAATGGAACGAGAAATAATAAACAACGCTGATATTACAGAATGGTATGAAGAAGATTGGCATGAGAAGAGCGCAGTGTTTGAACATGGTGCTTATGTTAGTCTACTAAAAAGTATTCACGAGACTCTGAAAACTGGCGAGTACTCCATCTACAAAACACCAGCAAAGAGAAAACTTCTCAGAATCGCCATTCATGCCTTAGGATCAAGATTGTGGCTCAGTGATAGCGAAGAGAAGAGTCAAGCAGATCTGATTAAGTTTCTCTATTGCTTGAAAACACTTCTGCGAAATTCATACGCAATCGCGGTCATTACGATGCCTGTCGATAATTTCGAACACTCTGTAAGTACTTCAGTGTTTAATATAGTGATGAAGATTGCAACAGATTTAATAAAGAATGAATCTTTGGCTAGGTTGCAATCACTGAACGCATAGAGCACATGTCGGACATCGCAATAAAATTTGACTCCTTTGCTGGCTCTACGATGGAGACTAATCCCTTATTTAAAGACTATCATGGTCAGCTTTACATTAAAAAGCTCGCTGCTCTTAATACATTGGCACCCTCAATGCCTGAGTCGAGAGATCTAGTCTTCAAGTTGCGCCGAAAGAAGTTTGTCATTGAGGTATGTAAGTGTTTCATGTTTTAGTGTCAATAGTATTACCTCCAACTTTTTCTCTCAGGTATTACATTTACCACCCGAACTCGGTGACACGACGCAGCGTGAGCAAGATGAAATCACGGGTCGCAGTGGAGGCTGCATGGGATCGTCCACCAAGAGTCTCTTAGATTTCTGAGCGCAATCATTAATTTATTTCTGTAACATGATTTTTTGTAAATAAATTTAATCGACAATCTAAGAAACTTTCATCTCTGTCATTAGTGACATTCTTGGCAGCTTCTAACCCGGTCTGGAGGTCGTATTAACAACTAGTGGAAGTGTGCCGCGTCATATGTTCCGAGCAAACAGGTGAGGTGTATGTACCTGTGTTTCTACTCTGTGGTGGGAAACACAGGGGTCCGCTGAATTAATATATACCAGAGGAGATAGGCTTCGTGATCACATACAATGCGACGCATTAAATATCTCTACGCGTTACTTTGTCATATATTGCTCTTCACAAGGTTCTAAATATAGATTTTTCAAATAGATCCAAGGATTAGAAGGATAAGTCTAATCCTTGGCAAAATCAGAGTTTCTTCATACTCAATTTAAACATCATTTTATAGAAATCTGTGCAGAAGCTGAAATATCGCATAATATTACGTGAGTAATTAAATAATGAAGCCCAAGTTTGGCTGGCTGGCCTGCGTATTTCAGAAACTAGGAAGTGCCGTAATCCTGCGGGTCGATCCACTGTATACATCCGTACCCAGTAGAATGGTCACGTTCCTCGCAATTTGTCAGGCGGGAGGCGTGTTCCTAGTAAAGCGGGTAAATGTGTGCATATCAAATTCTTTCTGGCCCCCCTACTTCTCTCTTCCGTGCCTTTCTTCTTCCTTCCGGTTCCATGCGATCGGTCGCGCATGAGGGCACGCAACGCAAGCGCACCTACTGATGCCAGTATTCGTACGGCACTGTGCAACCGTCTATCACGCCTGTGCTTTTCAGTTCTTCAGTTGTCGCGCGCAAGTGTAGTTAGTTCAAATTGAAACGAGTTACTTTTCTACTGACAAATTATCGTGGAGAGAAAATGAACATGCATCTCTACAGTTACTGCTTATGCGGTGTCATTGGAGGGGTGTAATATACTGAATTCTTACGATTCATACTGTTTCCCAGTTAAGCGAGCAAAGAATTTTGAAATGGAAAGTAAAAAATTCAGCCTATCTCGGGTTTTCGTCTGTTTCTGCAATGTCATCTTCTTGGTGAGTTATGTGTGAAAGATGAAAGTCCTTTGTTTGAAGTTTCGACATGCAAAATATTTTCCCAAACACAATTAACTCCCTTATTATAAACAGTCCATTCCTCTTTCAGATGTCAGGGTTTGTCCTGATGTCATTAGGAGCATTGCTATTAGCGGACGATGAACGAATTCTTCTCTCCCGATTGTTAGGACCCGGCGATACTCACCCGGATCAACCGCTATTCTATTACTTGGCGTTTGCACTAGTTGCATTGGGATTTCTTATCACCCTCACCGGCTTATTGGGTTGCTGGGCAGCGTGTCTGTACAACCAGTGCATTACAGCTTGTGTAAGGACGTTGTGCATATTAAGATTAATGATAGCCCACCCAAAATTCAAGCCTGATTATGTGAACAAGAGCAATAGAATCTTACTACTAGAAAAGATTACTAGCCACACAGCGAGAAATTTGAGTGCTATATTAGTGTCGCAACAGTACATACTACACAGCATAAGTCGTAACAGGAGGGTTTGGTGCACACCTGCCGACAGCCGCGTTCCTTTTGCCCGATATAGCACACCGCACCTCGAGCGTTTCTAAATGCGTGCACGCGCGCGCTAATCAGTAGAAGAACACGAGGCTCGGGCGATCTGCATATTTCTTTACGCTTGTTTCTTCCTGCGGGCAAGTTTACACCGCACTGTACTGAACAAAAAAAACTCGGCTTCCCGTTTTGCCAGACAGTGGTCACGCGTCGCCGCCCCAGGAACATGGGCAGTGGATCTCTGCGTATATCTGCGTACACGCGCGTTTGTAAAAGGAGGGCAAGTTTGATTGCTACCTATTACGTTTAATCCTTAGCCGATTATTTATTAAATGTAGCATGCTAAAATATTATGGGTTATACAGTGTAGTGGCTGTAGGAAAGGTTTGCTCCCACCCCCTGAATGAATTACATATTGAAATCGTCGAGACAGAACTAGAGCATGCTTGCCGCACTATAAAATCCACCTCTTTCCAGTATCTTGCTACGATCATATTGTTACTGTTGGGAGAATGCAGCGTGTGTGTGCTTACTGTATTCTGGCCACACGTTTTGGGAATCGATGTTAGACCAGCGAGACTGATACGCGCGTTACAGCGTAGCTATGCTGTTCCTGGTCGAGAGCAGTTTACGGCAGCCTTAGATTTGGCACAAACCACGGTAAGTTTTAAGTTTCCATGTTTTCCTGCTGTCCTTTTGCAAGGGTTTCAGCCGCATCGGCGAAGGTCGGTATGTCTAGTGATTTCGGGATAATGAAGTCACAGACAGGGCAGGGCAGGGCAGGGCACGTAGGTCAAAGGATCCGGGTACACACCCGTCGGATAACAAATACCAACGAACTGTAACGTATCGACCTTTTCAGTTTGCCTGCTGTGGCATAAACGGAAGCAGCAATTACGGGACATCGTGGTGGCGGCTGCAGGAAGTCGGCCGCAGAGAATTAGTGGTACCTCTCAGTTGCTGCAGTCTAAATAATGCCAATGAGACAGATTCCTTCCTCAACCCCGAGCCTGCCAATCTTACTCTCTGCCAAGCTTTGAACCCCGCCGAACATCAATACGCCCGGCACACCACTGTGCGTATCGTAATGAGGAAGTTGTTAAACTGCCGAAAAGAATACGCATTTCCATACCGGTGAACACCAGTCTAATCATCGACCGTCCGCTGATGCATGCAATGGTTCCTCCTTGAGCATTAAAATAGATCTAATCTTAATTTCATTTGAAATAAAGACAATCATCAACGCGTACTTTTACCTAGCTGTGTGATATCGAAAATTGCATGCAATCACCGTGTGTAAAAAAATGCGGACGGTGTAACAGAATCGCAGGTCACTTTATCTTTGTACTTCTGCAAAGATGCAGCTCAATATGCACGGGAGCAATACGTCAAATATTTATTCTATTCTTGTAGGGTTGTTTGGAAATGATGCAGAAGTGGACGCAGGATCAGGCGCTAATTCTTTTGACTGTAGGTCTGGCAGTTATGTTTGTCCAAGTTGGTACATTAATAAGTACTTTCCTTGCTTGTACGAAGGTACGGAAGAAAGTAGACTCGCGGGCATCAACGTTTACGTCTACACAGACTTTGAGTCCGTTTAACGAAACGGAACATGACTTCGGTGAGCAGAACTTGTATTGGCGAATGCTAAATAGTGTTTAAATCATTATCCAGATCCCCAATTACCATCTGTCATGTATTTAGGGATCGAGAACAGAATGCACGTACCCAGTACGACGTTTGGCGGCAAATCATGAAGATGGTTAGAGGGCAGCGAGGGTATAATATCGACAGAAGGAAAGTACACAACTACAAACGTAGTACCAAATATGACTAAATGTAATCAAGTATTGGAAAATGGAAGGAGCATAATCGAGGAATGGCGTAATCCGCCAAATTTGTTCGAGGGCATACTGAAAAGCGATGAGTTGTATGAGGAACGTGCGGTTGATGTTGTTATTGATGATAAATCGCAGCATTTCGCGGTGCAAAAGGACACCAGTCTAAATGATTTCAACGATAGAAAAGAAGTAACAGTTTCTGAAAAGAACAATGGTACGGTTCGAAGTATACCTATAAAAAATTATCGTGCATCAATAGCGCATAATATTGGAACTCTAAGAAGATCGGAGGCACCCCAACTCCAATTTGAGTCCTCGGTCTCCGAACCCGAGAGAAATTTTCGCATAACAGTCAGGCCGAATTCGACTACGATGAGTGACAACATATCGCCAGGGCGAAAGTCGCAAAATCAGACCACACGAATCTGCAACTCCAAGTATTTGGAAAGTGTGGATGGTCCGAGGAAACATTGTGGATGCTGCGATTTTCACCAAGGACGTAAACCAGCACGTCATCAAGGGAATAGTAAATTAAAAGCTGACAAAAGATTGATGAAGAAGGAGCCGAATCTTCTGCGATGCGAGGAGCCTCGAGACTGCCACGATATCGATGAGTTCTTTCATAGATCGTACTCTCAAAGGTTACAGGTCCATCGTTGCTCTAAGAAGTCCGAGCATTCCAGACCAAAGAGTTCGAGAGACAATGTAGAAGATGTCACAAGGAAATTGGAGAGAACCGATTTGCAACACAGCAACGTTGGTCAGAAAATCTCGGTTTACGAACAAAATGCGCGAAGGATTGCGCGAGACTTGGAGTCAAAGTGTCAATTAAACATGGATACAAAGAATCACCGAGCAATCGGAGTTCCACTGGTGGGAATGCATAATGCTTGCGGCTTACCTGTCCTAGCTTCCTGGCACGAACACGAATTATTGGAGCCTATGCAGATTAGAGGGAGGAGAGTTGTGGGAACTTTAGGGCCAATCATTAGAGGGCCGCGAATTCAGTCTGATGTTCGTCGTCGCACACATCCAAAACGAAGAGCACCACAACCCCATCGAAATACCCAGACAAAACATTTCACCACCAATTCAAACAACACCGAATCCAATCAGAATAAATCAACGATAAAGTCCCTGGCTTCCTTGGAGATGTGCGATAGTAAAAGCCGAAGGAGAAAGGCACGACGACCATCTTTCAGGTCAACGAAAGTTGGAAGCTATTCCTCAAGAACTTGGAAAAACTTGTCGATCGGCAGTGTCAGTAAAAGACCAGTCAAATTTGCAAGTTCGAAACGCAGGACCTTGTATGCCAGGGATGATGGTGAAGACGCAATACAAGTATTGAAGAATTTATGTTTGAATCCCTTGGCTAGGACGAAAGGTAGTGCCGAAATGATATGGTGATATTTTCTATTACTTTATTGGAAACCCTTGCTACCCTCGTTATTATATAAACGATAAACATTATCTGCAGTTTTTGGGAAGATGTATATACATAGTATATATACGCATTAAGACGTAACTTAAGGAAATACACATTTTTATTAAAGTGTTGATTTTATTACAATGAACCTAATTCGGTTTTTACTTTTTACATATAAAGTTTCCTTTTGTTTTACGTCACTTTTTCTATTCATTACATTTCTACAATTAGGAGTTAAGAAAAATAAATAGTTTTACTTTTAAGAAGCATAATTATTTAGTAACTAATAAACAATAGTTCCCAACTTATACATGTGTTTCAATTGGATCCGGTGTTTCATAATGTGCGATGGTTATTAGATACCGATTGCGATGATCATCCGTTGAAAATCTCACTGGTTATGCTCTACTGTCGATAGAAACTACTGTCGGTAAAACAGAAAGGGGCGTATAACCGTTGGTCGGGCCGTTGGTGAGGTAACAAGTAGTATGGGTATCTAGTTCTAAGGGATGAGACCTAGAGGGGAGACCCAGGCCTCAAACCATATTGGGATAAAACACTTTCCTATAATATGTAGTTTGCTATATAGAAGCACTACCAAACTCGTTAATAGATCTTCACTTTTTTGCACACTTTATATATTTTTGACTTTAATACAATTCCAACTTGTCAAGTCGCATCGTCTCTACTAATTCGTCATACTTCTTTTTTGATTAAAAATGAGAAGTGCATCCATCGGGGCAATGTTCCCATTTGTCAAAAATATCTCGAACGTCTGCTTCCTCCTAGTAGAAATCCCAAGTTCCATGGAGTTTGAAGTGTTACGCAAGTCTCAAAAATCCCGTGACCGAAGGAACTGTTGCCTGGGAGTAGTCGATACATTCTTATTTCTATACAAAGCCTTTCAATTTCCCTACTGAGCCTTTGATATTTCGCTGGACGAGGGTCGTTTGCCGTGTGCCTCTCTACCACCGCGTCCTCAACACCGGCTCCCACACTCCACTCGACGCTCCCTTTCCTCCTCTCGCGCCTGCCTATTTCCCACCTCACCGACTTGGTTCGTGCCGCAGAATTATGCAAATCGGGAAAGTCTTGCGCGAACGAATTTTCAAAGGTGCCGGACGCTATGTGGAAAACTGACATATCCCGTGTGTACGCCGCAGCACGCTCCGGCGCCATGCTAGCTACCTCGAGCTTGAGATAGACAAGATTTCCCCTCGACGCTTTTGCAGCCAGAGAATGCCAAATGCAAGAATGGCTCGAAAATAGCTATAAACGAAGGACGGCCGTGCGAAGCCAGAGCAATAAATAAGATCGACCGAGAGCGAGGGAGGATCAAGTGAAAATGCTGGAATGGCCAGTGGACCATCTTGACACGGCCCCATACAGTTTTACCTCTTTCTTTCTCGGTGTGAACGGAAACGATAAATCGTTACTGGACACGTCCTCCTTCTCCCTTTCTCGCTGCCACTCTGTCGCAACTGTGGAGTGGACTTTCCACGAAAAAACTGTGACACATTGGTACAAGCGTCTGGGACTATAGGTTCCCGGGTAATACGTGTATATGACGAGCTCCTTCTTGATTCCGTAGGGCCCGCGCGCCTTTCACTCGATAAGGATATTCGTCCTGCGAAAGGATTCGTTGGAACGTAAAATCTCGTCAGGCTGGGACATCTTTTTTCAGAAATGGCAATAGTTCCGACAAACGTAAGAATCTCCGATGAAGACGATGACGGGCGAGGTCGTTTAGTCGCGGACACTTTGCAATGATGTATCGGCCGCTTCATGAAGAGGTGACCGAGAATGCGGCATTGTGACGCTCTTCTAAAGTCATCACGAGCGGCATCGCTCCATGTTAGTTACGCGTTAGACAATTCGTTCCGTGAAGCAGACTGCTGACTGGCCGCCGCGGCCGCTTCTATGCAGCGCAACCCTTTCCGGTGCGAGTCCAGGACAACACAAATGAAGATAACTCTTTCCCCTGACAGGCGGGCTATCGGCGATCTAAAAAATGTTCGGCCCCCGGCCCTCGTGTCTCAGATTTGGAAGACTACGGTACACGAGTCCTAATTGAAAAAGCATGTTAGCAATCCGATTCAGAATTCTTACTGCTCCTTTACGAACGGGAGGTTTCACTGATCAGGCTGGGTTTCGCGCTGCGAGTGTTCGACGGTGCGGATCACAGTCAATGGCCGATCAATCGAGACAATGCGCTCTAATGAACGAGTTGGAGTGATCTTTCTAGAACGGTAGAAGGCACCGGCTGCCCCTTCCCATTGCGCTCAAGGTAAATCGCGAGGAATGCAAATGACGAGTGGAGGGTGCTAGGTACTTGGGCTCTTGAATGAAACTCCATTACGACGATTTTCGAGAACACCCTCCGACGCGACTGAGAAGCAGAGAAAAGAGTAGGAGCGTGAGGAAGGAAGGAACGGAGTGACATTGTGTCGGTGAAAGTTGGGTGAAGTGACACTCGAGATAAATGTCCCACCAGTGTGGGAGACCGGCAGACCGTCTGCTTTCGCTCTCTTCTTCTCCTCTTTTCTCTCCAATTGTCCACCATCAATTTCGCCGCGTGGCTCGCGCGTATCCGTCAGTTTGCCCCGTGAAACTGCTGAATACCGTTTCACGCAAATTTTCCACGTGTCGTCCCAATGACGGACAAGCCTACATCTCTGTCAGCGCGAGATGACAAAGCGCCTCTGCTTTTCGAAGCAAGATACGTACAAGCAGGATAAACTACACTTGAACTTGGTTATTTTTCTGAATGCGAGCGTGCCCTTCCAATGGTGTGATTAGAAGTAAAGTTTCTTCTCTTTTCTATCCTTGCATTTATCGCGGACACTAAATCTCGCTTTGCGAAATAACTACAACCGGTCTGGAAATGTATGATTAAAAATCGAGAGATGTAACGCGCGCTGGAGCAAGTTTTCGATGAAGGTGCATGGGCGCAGTCGCGACTTTTCGGCATGCCTTAAAAGCGTGTGCCTTAACTCACCGAGAAATCGGGGATCATTAGGTGAACGCTCGGTTCAACCCCAAAAGAGACGACGACGCTTTCTTGCAACTGTCCGGTTGACCCAAATCTTGGGAAACCGAAAAACTGACGGCCCGGACGGAATTCTTCGCAGATGGCGACGTTGCGCCACGGCTACATACATAAATTTCCCTTTTCTGCCCCTTTAGTCCTTTTGTTGTCGAACGGTTTCCCTTTTTCCTCGGCTCCCATGAAGGAGCGCGCTCCGATGCGTTAGACAAAGGGCCAACTGCATCATAGCGTACACTGGACAACAGCCAGGAGGCCATCCTAGCCGTATCTCATAAGACGATGGCACACACAACACCAGCGATATAGCACGTCTAAATAATTACACTTTGATTTTCGATATCACGCTTAAGGAAGAATTGATTTACACTCGCCTAGAGCCAAGTGCCAGTAATAAAGAACACGACTTTGCTCGCTTGGACGCTTTACGTTTCCTCGGCGGAGTGCCGGGTGTCTGCTCGCTAACTTACAATGTCGCTTTCAAACTTTTATTACCCTTTCTTTGACCAGTCATGGCCACTCTTGCTTCTTTAACAACTCCACGGTAGCCCGCAGCCAATCATTGCTTTATGGGCTGCCAGTTTTTAAGGCTCGCTCCTGGCTTTACGATATTTTCACGCAGTGCCGACAAGTCAAAGAAAAAAAGCCGATGATCGGGTAAATGATGCGTCGGTTAGCTTTATTGCTGCGCTAAAAAGGACCGGGTTACCGGCGCGGGCGACTGTCACTTTCAAAGCCTTTTCCATTATTAGCATTCAGTTCTATTTTCCTTTCGCTTAGTTCATTTCTATTTGCAACTCGAACTAGCCTGGATTTTTAAGAAGTACCACAAAGTTCACAGGACTAGTACATCTATAATATTGTCGAAAGTCGAGACGATACTTTTGCGGGGATCGTCGGTGCGATGAGTAAACTCAATTGGGATAAGGCGGCGCCCTAGGCAAATGCCTGCGGTCTGCAATATCCCATTGGATTCGACGATCGCAGGATCAGGCGGTAATTTCATTTGATGCTGAGAGGAGAGTCCAAGGCGGCTGTTACTCGAGGATACGAAAGGATCAAGTCGCGAGGAGTCGCAGGATTTGCGCGACCGGCCGAGTGATCCGCTAGGCAAACGGAAAGGTGAACTTTGACTGAAATCGTCGCACGCTTCGCCGGCTCTTGTCCTTCCGGCCGACGCATAATGCCGGTGTTTGGACACACGAAGAAAAAGGCTTGGACTTTTGCTCAGGCCCAGGGACAAATAAACAGTCGTTTATCTCGTTGGAGTCTCGAATGCGACTAGTCAAGCGCATTGCGTTTGCTTCTTTGCCTTGCGATTCTACTGCTATACACAGGAGAATCGGCTAGACGCATGCCGCGTCGTCTGCCGCTGTCCTTCGTGATCGCTCGTTTCTGTTAATCCAATGGACAAAGCGAATTCGTACAAATACGTCTGTCGAAACATGCCTGTCCTTTTCCGCACTTTATTTTCTAATTCAGCCGACAAAGTATCAGTGAATACATGTGCCTGAATTTCGACTTGCAAGCAGAATCTCTGACACATGTTACTATGCTCGTCAATGAAATATTTAATGTGCTTTATTAATGATAAGCGGCGAACTTGCAATAGGGTTTCAATAGACAAATTGCCTTCGTTGATACTCATAGTTTTTGTGGCGCTCGAATCGGTAGAAATCATAGCCCTGTGTGGTTTTGCGTTTGAAGGCAACGAGATAAGTGGCTGTCGATGGTCTTCGAATCGCCAGCTACTCTCAAGTGTCTCGTGCTCGAATCCCGTGGCACACGCTAGCAATCTTCGAGCACGCGCACCATATGCTCACCGATGACTTCGTGGTCACGATAATTTGCGAAACCACTCTCGGTAATGACTTCCCTCTCAGCTCCGTAACCAATTCCGCTGGTGTTTTGGGGTAGCCAACTTATAAAGCATAGATGAGAAAGTCCCAAGGAGCAAAATGCACCTGTGAATCGTTTATGCCATTGGAACACCGGTATAAATTCATTACATAATCGTATCAACTTTCAATAAGATTCAATTGGAGAGCATAAGCGTAAAATGGGGAGTAGCAATTCGTTGATTCTTGAAGCAATAAACCAGAAGCGTACTCTTCAATCTGCAACAATGGATTTAGAGATAGAAAGCCAGGTGGATTTTATGAGTAGCCTTTCAATGAAAAATAGGAGGGAATATGTATGAAGAGAGAGGAAAACGAATACGGAAGCTGTCAAACATAATCAGCGTTACACTTGGCCCGCTTCCCTCTTTCTCTCTCTTTCTCTTTATGTCTCTCTAGATATAGAAGAATCTTTTTTTAGCTGATAAAAAGCGAGCTTTTCCAGGGAAGCGACGAAAAAATGCTGGAGAGCACGGCGTTGATCTGCGACCGATTGAAATTGCTCGCCACCGAGCCTTCTCTGCTTTTCCATTCGTGCTCATTGTGGTTCGCACGCGGTAACGTTACGCGCGGCTCGACACTGGTTTCGTGTTACTTCGGCATGCATTGTCAGTAGGGTTGCGCGAGATCGGAAAATGCATACTTTTTTCGCGTCCGATGGCTGGGTTTTTAGCGTTGAAACGAGTTCACCTACTGGAGACAAGGAAGAGTCCTTTTGTCCGCGGGACTTTCCTCTCAATTCCTCGAAGGCGGACGAGCTCTGGATGGACGTGGGTCCAGCGAATCCGCTTGGTCCAGGTGGCTGCTGTATCCTGAAGACAGTAGAAGAGCTACCTGAGAGTTCGTGGACCCTTCTCGTCTTACTTGAAAAATCGCCAGGCGATCGATGGTCAATCGGTTCGGAGCGGCCGAGTTCGCAGAAACTTGAATCCGTGACGTAACAATGGTGATTGCTCCTTTTTACATGCAGGACGACGAAACTCCTTCCACCCACAATCCACAATGAGCACACGGATCTTTCATCCCGATTAGGTATCAGCCATCTTTCCTCCTTTCCGTTTCCCTATTTCACTCTCGGGAATATGTAAAATCGTATTAAAAGTTCGGCACACCCATCCCTGCGATCTTCTCAGGGATTGATTTTAATCCTTCGGGATTTTCCTCTACTTTACATTTTCAATTCCTGGCGATGGCGCAACGTGACATCTCGGCTTTCATAAAATTTTACTCAAGTTATCATCCTCCTAACTCATTGTTGCCTAGTTCCTTTACGCAACAAGTGAAGAAATGGGGAAAAATGAAGGAAATGATTAAAAATAAGAATAAGGTGGACTTATTTTCTTCATGGGATCTCGGAGGCGCGAGGTAGACTAAAGAAAGAAAGATCTGATGGCAGGGTAGTATAGCAGCAGTAGCAGCAGTAGCAGCAGTAGCAGCAGTAGCAGCAGCAGCAGGTATTTTGCATCCATTGCGAGAAAGTGGACAATGACAGCTTTACGATCTGTTTGCTACAAACAGCTCCATGTCCCAGAGATTAAAGGATTAGGTGTAAGGAGTATACGCCTGGGTTGCTGCAAATAATGGAAGAACAATGAACACGCCCGCTCGCAAGAGGGCACGGCGAGCTTTTAGAGATCGGCGTGTTTCCCCAAACAGGGATATCCGGAGGAGAGTGCGAGGATCTTACTGGAGAGAGGTCCTTTTCCCGCGAGGTCCAGTATCCCATGAGTACGCTCCAGTAGTCAAAGGAGAAGGGATTCTCGCAATCCTTAATGCTTCTTACTGTCACTGTAATACCCACCTAATGACAGAAGGCCACTGCTAGCACAAGCTACCCGGAGTGTCCTAGTTGGCGTAATTTTGTGGCCGACCGCCACCGAGAGTCCTTTGTCCTCAAGATACTGGAGTGAAAAATAGGATTTCGCAACAAGTCTCACCGATTACCCCGGCTTTCCATCACATTTTCTGCAGATCTTTTAAGATCCCTGCGCTATGCAATTACTTGCCTACTAACGAGTATCGTCTGCTCGATTGAAACTGATCGTTGCTTATACTTAGCTGTCAATTGTAGAAAGGTAAGGCCGAAAGTCACCCTAAATTATGTTAGTACGTGCGAGATTTTCTATTTTAGTGTGACAGGTGGTTGGCTGGGTGGAGCGGAATCATGTGTTAGGTATGTGTTATGGACCGCAACTGCGACCGGGAGCAACCCTTCGATCGTCAATCATCCCCCGGAGGCGATCTAGTTCCTCGGTTGGCAGGGAAGCCAGCCATTCCAAGAAATTATTTCACACAACGCACCAGCCGAAGCGTGATCAGCAAGTTGAACAGTATTCACATTACACATACGATTATCGATATTCTAGTTGACTGATACGAAGGGCAACGTTCTGCTTTCCCGTCGCTCCAAACGACATGATACCAGTCAAGGAAAATCAGGACTATTTCAGGGAAAAGGAACGATCGAGGGAAATTCGACTCCGGGGGTTTTCGGAGCTAAAAATGCTCCGAAATTACTATGACGCGAGAGTCGTAGGCGGAAGTCCGGTGCCTAAGGGATCAAATGGTCAACGTCGCAAGCCAACCCCAGTTTAAGGTCAACATATCTGACAATCACGCGTAACAGGGATGCGACCACTATTTTCCCATACGTTTCACCCGATACTTATTCTACATTATACTTGTAAATTTGTTCCGCGTAATGTGAATCACCTGGCAATGTAGTAATGAATAGAGGTTCGTATCAGTAAAGCCGACTCTCCAGTAACACATGCCTGATAACGACGTGCTTGAGTTTTGCGTGAGAATTGTCGCAAGATTTGATTATTGTTCGGTGCCGATCGTTTTTATGCAGTCGCGTGACAGTCATCAATTGTTAGCTTGAGGGTCCGTCAGATAGATTCGAGTTGAGTCTACAATGGGTGTCGCCTGCTCGCCGTAACGAAACGCAACGCTGACGGCATTTTTTGCTCGAAAGATCTTTCAACGAGGCATCAGCATTTCTTTGGACATTTCTGGAGTGGCGGCTTGCTCGTGCGCGTGGCCATAGCCTAGGTGAAAAAAGTCAGTTAAAAATATGTAGAGTAGTCGCGCGGCAGGAAGGACGAAGAGGGAAAGACAGGGGTCGAAAGGTTTTCCCGATACTTTTTGTCGGTTTTGCGTCACGTGGATGCCAGGAGGGAAACAATTGCTCCGTTCCATCCTAGCACAGGCGTGCATGGTATTTTCAACATGGTCCATGACTCGCTGAAGGGAGACAAACTTTTTCCTGGATCTCCGGCATCGCCGAGCAAGTGGCCACGATGGTGAGGGGACGCGAGTGTTTCTCCGAGTCGGAAGTGATTATTGTTACTAATCACAGTCAATTATGAACGACGGAGTGTCACGTTCTTTATCGGGCAGTTGCTATTTTCGTTGACAGTTTCCACAGACACACAAAGCAATCGAAAACTTCATAGGTGTTTTAGGTCATTGGACTTGTTGGACTTTTCGATGATACTCTCAAGTTGGAAGATTCATCCGTTGTTGGGATGGAAGGTGATTCGCGTGGGGTGGTTTGCGTTGGTTCTCGATGCGCGAGTGGCGTTCGAAACGAATGGAATGGCCGCTCCGCCATCGCGGGTACAATAACCCCGCGTGCAGTTACCCTTCGCGTAACTCACCCTCGATCATTCGTTCGCATGTAGGGGTTGCCCATACGTTCCTCGGACCCGAGAAAGCCTAGCAGTGGGGCACGGTCAGTCATTGAACAGAGAATCGAGGGAGCAAGAAAGAGAGGGAGGGAGGCCGGGGGGAGAGAGAGTGAGAGTGAGAGTGGGAGGGAAGGAAGGAACGAGGGAGAGAGAGAGAGAGAGAGAGAGAGAAAGAGTAAAAGCTCTACCCCTCGCTGCAGCTGTTAAACCCCTTGACCTCTGTCGCGCAGCACACACCCCGAATCGCACAAAGCGAGCTGTGTGCCAGCTCCACTGAAAAATTCGATGACCGTCGGCCAGCCGATCGAAAAAAGATTCGTTGCCCACTGACCGAGTGGGCTGCTGTTGTGGAGTGACCGATTGGGACGCACCGCGGCGTACGGTGAATCCATCTACGAAAGGATGACCCAGCAGATGTATCGGATGCTCTATGCAATGGATCCACGAATCGAATCAGGTACACCGATCCGAAGCTAATCGAAGCATTATTGCCTCACACCAATAGAAACCATCAGCCAGATATTTCGTCATCATTGGAAAAACAATGGTTTACTATATAATTATTATTTTGTAAGAAAGTTTCTTTTCTTCTTCTGATAAGCCCATTCCCCGGTAGAGACAGTGATATACGTTTAATAAGATCGTTTGGTCTCTCAAATAAAGTGAACAAGTCCCAGCGACTGTGTGTCTCTTTAGATGGGCGGACTAATTATTTTGGTTGTTTTTTTATTAAAGTTCCATCGAGCTCAGTCAGAAGCAGACCCTCTCTCTGTTAGTAAGAAGCGCTTGATACTTAGCAAGGCGCTCGCCTACCGGCAGGGGTTGCTCGATCATTGTTCTCGCCATACTCCAGTTTTCCTACGAAAGGGACTTTTAATTTATTTTTAATTTATACGGCGTTATCTTAATGAGGAATTTTAATTGGGTTTGCTGTAACGAGAATCGCTTGTGCTCTACTCGTACTCTCGAGTGGGCGTAGCCTGGGAGCAGAGAAAATATGATAATCTCCGAGGGTTGCTTATAATTTAACGAGCAATGAAAGGAAACGAAATGGCGATGCTGGCTTTCTGTGCAAGGAGATGCCATAAAATGACTATAACTATTAGATTCTTCGATGTTTCGTTATAAGTCTTCCTTTATCCACAAGTGATGTCTTCTTGACAAGCTGGAATACGATACAGTGTATGTGCAATCCTTAAAAGTGTTCGTTCTGATCGTTATCGCGATTTACCTCATCGGACGTGAAGCACATGTAGGTCATGGGCTTCGTCCTCATTCTTTCTTGTCTTGTTTTATTGTTGGAAAGGTCTAAGGTCAGCTAGTTGCGGATATGGCACATTTGCTTTCCCGATTCGTAGAATATTCGAAACTATAATATATGTATTATAAAATTGGTGAAAGTACATGGGAAATATGGAGGATTGAGAGGGGAAACTGATAATGCGACGGGTTTTCATATTCGGGAGGAAGCAAACGGGTAAGTAAACGGAGGAAGGCAGAATTGGAGGCGGTATCCAGGGCAACCGGACCCTATCTCATCCCTGGGAAGTCTTGAGAGCGTTTCTAGATGTCTTCTTAAGTTGCCGGAACAAACTTGGACTCGGTAGAACAACGTGTAATGCCCAGAGGAAAGCGGGAGCTGCCGAGCGTAAGAAAAAACAGACGAAGGAGAAATTTACTTAGAAAGAGGGATTACTCGTTTGCTCGGAGCGACGCGCAACTTGGTATGTATTATCTTCTTCGTTCTGAAACTGACTCCTGTTAGTTAATGTTTAATTGTGAAGGACAGTTCTAATAGGAAGGACTATCAACTATTGTAGCATTTCCATTAGAGTTTTTTCCTGAGATATATAATGCAGCCAATTATGATATTGAATCTTAAGAGATTCACTGTGAACAGATGGATCGAAAACTCTCCGAGATTCTCCCCCCCCCCTCTCCCCCCCTCTCTCTCTCTCTAGCCCTTTTCTCTTTCTTTCAGGATTCTTTCTGAATATTTTTTTCGGCAGCGATCGCGGAAGCGTTCTTCGGATGGCGTAATGTTCCCGCAATTTTCCCGGGATCCTGAAAAGGAGAGCGTGGTGGGACCGAACCCGGGATCACAATGAGCGATCGTTATGCGTATTCAAAGTGGTCTTACCTGGCAGGGTGTAGCCGGGATCTATTGTTGACCCTCCACTTTCCAGGAAAACGCAGCCGATTGTGCAAACCAAGCTCACGTGCAACTGCGAGGAGAGGATCCGGATGAAGCCACCTCTTGTCGATCCTTCATCTTTCCGGTGGGCCCAGAAAAAGAGGAGCCTCTTTAAACACTGGCCGTAACCGGCAGCGTTAATTGACAGTGTCCCCGTCTAGGATATCAAGGATACCCTTGCAATCCTTGTTACGCTGAATGTGCGTGTCGAATTATCAGCGCGAGTGTCATTGGTGAAATGTCGCTCAACATTTATCGGAGAAGCAGTGACGTGTTGCGTGGAAGATTCATTAGGGGTTTATGTGTATAAGAGCGTGACATGTCCATCCGCAAAGAGAAAGAGGAAAGAGGAAAGTTGTGGGTGGATCGTACATCTACTTTATCCGGGGATTCGTACAGCATAAATAGATCCCGCGGGTTACCCTCCTGGTGATCTTGGTAGCTGAAGCTACCATCCGAACGATGTACTATACCAGCACTGTCGGCATGAGGAGCGCACACATGACAAAACCGATGACTGATGATGCCAGCTACCCTCTTCTTGCGGCGAACTTTTGTTTATTCGCATCTCCGTCACCATCGATCAATGACCGCGGACTTCTCCTCAAGACGCAAGAAGCGATAAAAGAAATACCTCGATGTGGCCAGTGAAACTCTCACCCCCACGCCGACGCTCGCATCTTTCTCCTATCTCTTCTGGTTCTGGGTTATGCTCGCCGAGTCCACCAAATAAATTTCATCAGCCCCCGCCAGTCTTATCGCTGTCTCTCTAATTAATGAACCCTTAAATTAGGGGATGGGCCGCATTATATCCCTTAAATATCCCGTGCTGCGTGTCGTAGTAAAAATAGTATTGCGGTGTGACGCGCGGTGGGTCCAAGGATGTTCTGGGCGAATTGAAGTGAAAAGAGAATGGCGAGCTATAGAGCGTCGGCCCTGTCCGATAATGGTGAACCAAAAAGACACTTCGGGAGAGAGAACAAGCGAGCGAAGGGTGTCTAAACGTGCGTTGGCGTGGTCGCTGCAAAGAACGATTTATTGATTAGTACGGCCAGCCAATGGCGCATTGGTCAGTTGCACGAAAGCTTCCCGGACACAACCCCAGCGCGGAAGAACTAAAGGGGGTTCCTTGAGGGAGAGGGTTGCAACCCCCCCGTGTACCATCGGTCCGAGGGTCCAGGAGATGTAGCTTATCTCATTCTCGGAAATTATGGTGGAACGATGAAGGGTGCCAGAGGGATGTGTGTGCCTTTAGCGGCCATTGCTCTCTTCCCCTTTCAGTCTCCACCAAAAATCTAATATTCCTTTTGATCATACGCCCACAAACCCGGAGAGCGCGGAATTAGTTCTCACGCACTTTGAGTCACTCTCGCCTTCTTGCGGTACTTCGTGGCGGACGTGACGCTTTATTATTTAACCGTCACGTCGAACGCGCAGAGTCCTACTTAATTATGGACGAGTTGAAAGCGCCGTGCTTTTCGAGGACTACTAAAGTGCAAGGATCAACGTTCTTTTCGCTACGAGGAACCCTCCATTTTATCCTTGGGGCACTTTCCGATTCATATGGCGTCTTGTCAGGAGGTGCTTGCCTTCATCTTAGGCCGACGACCGCGATGTAATTAGACCTGCTATCATTAAGTATGTATTTTTTCATTAGCTCGGTCCGATGAAAACTGCTCCCTCTTCTGCAGACCAAATTTCATCAGCTTTTGAGAACATTCCTATTATGATCTTGAAGCACCAATTACTGCGCGTGACACTTTGATATTTGAATTATTTTCTATATTCTGATGAATATAGAGCAGATATCAATAAACAAGGAGTACCCAAACACACTGCCAAATCGCCATTTCAAGAGACAGCTTTTTGGTGAAGCTGCAGCCTGCATGGAAAGTTCTGTTTTGGCGGTAGAGAAAAATTAATCCAACACAGCACGTGTCTAGCACGAAAGGTAGAAGATGTTCATCGGAGCATGGCTGAAATCACATCTGTTAGCTCACCGGCAAAAAAGAGATCTCGCCTAAGTCGATTTAAATTATTCGGATTTTTCCTTGGGGCATCCGCGCAGCAGCGCGTGCCCATCCAGTTTCATGGTCATTTTCAGTTCTGCACTCTCTTTAACATCTGCTTGACTATCCGAAATCTCGATGCTTCCATTTTCTGTGACCAGATGTGAATCTTTCAATGTTGCACATAAAGTATTATGTGTTCTTTTTAATACCGATCAACTAATGTGACTAATAGTTCAATCCACACACATCAATCATATTAATTAGAGAGAAAATAAATAGTTTCCTGTGACAGATATTAAAAAGAATGAGAGAATCGAGCAGATGCTCTTACTCCCATAAGATCGCGCACGCTCCCACTGAGTGAGGAGAGTTACCAGATCCGGCGTGGGTGGGCTTTGGGCATTTTCAGTAGCAGAAGGGAAAACTCTTTGCTAGTTTCACGCGTGCTAAGTTCATTACCGGCGTCTGGTAGAACTGAGAGTGCCGCTCTTTCAAAGAGAAGAGTGCGCGCCGCTCGCCCCGAAATCATTAGGTGAATTTTCATGCCACCAGGGAGTCGAACTCGATGTAATGAAGCAGGCCTCGATTCATCAAGGCAGGCACGTAGAACGTCTGGCAAAATCGATGATTGCAGTATTTTCTGGTATAATATGGCGAAGGGACATTGCAATCTCCCCTCAACTAGAATCTAGAGCAACAAGAAGAATGAAGCCGGCAGTTGGAATTGAGCGTACGAAGCTGGGAGAAAAAGAGAGGCCGTGATAGCTACCCACGCAAAAACGCAGTTGTGCTACCGCTGACATCTTCCCACCCCAACCCCTTGTTCCCTGGCGCCCTGGCGGTCTTGTCTTGTCGTTTTCATCGTTCACGGCACCGCGAACGCCGTCCAGGCGTTCAGCAACAGGCAGCACATGTCTTTTTTACCCTCTTTCACCCCCTGATCACCGTTCGCCCATTTCCTCCTCCTGCACGTGGATGTGCTTGACGCGCCGGCGTGCGAAACTTTATCGCATACTCTCAGCCCAGCATCCCTCGACTACCACATTCCCTGGCAATTCCGTTAGAAAAGCGTTCTATTCTCAAGATCTTCCTGATGAAAATTAAACAACCGTCCGTTAAGATTGTTAAGGGAGTCGCGTGATAATGAATCTTCCTCTTGAAACAATCACACCTCTCCGTTCCAGAAGGGTCTCCCCGACATTTACGGAGATAACAGGGGCTGCGGGATGAAAGAACAAGAGGAAGGCAAACATAGGGAGAGTGGTGCGTTGGGGGCATTTCGTCACCAGTGGCACTGTACTCCTGATATTTCGTCAATGTATTATTTCCTTCTTATACATATAATCATGTTCACGCACTTTTGTGCCGCCGTTTTGCTCATATCTCAAGTTCCGTCCGACAGGAAAATTCACACTTTTATACCGCGAGGAGATTTTTTTAGGGGAAGATTGAGGGACTTGCCAGGAAAGAGGTTCAGCTTCCGATACAGTTCTATCTTGGTCCTTGCTGATTTTCCATTTCCCTTATTTGGACACTCTCCAACACGGGCTGTCTAATGTGAGAAAGCTGTAATGTGCTTACAGACGGGGGCGATAATGAAAATATGACATCGGGGTATGATGGAATAGAGCCGTGATGGCCAAAATATACAGAGCGGAGAAATTGATTCCTGGACGTCGCGTCGTACACATTGCCTGTAAATATTGTTTCTCCCTGAAAGCGTAAGAGTATTTACGTGAAACTAATAGATTTTTAATAAGAAGTATGAAAGATATATTTAAACAGTTTCTAACCTTGGGGTCAACGACAAATTTCTTTCTAATGGGAAAGACGCGAGCTGCTATGCCAAGGACGCTTTTGTCACTATTGTTAGAGTCGACCAGAAGACCATTTGTAAATCTTACAATCCTTTGCTGAGCGACGATCGATCTTAGTTCCGCCTTTGGAAAGTTTCGCAATAAAAGAGTGGGAAAATGGTTCGAAATTCCCGGCTTCCCTTTCGAGCTAATATGTCTTTAGTTAAAATAAGAATATGCACAGCTACCGGAATAAGTGGGAACGTTTAGGGCGTTGCTCGGCTTGTCCACTCTTTTCCCTGGGACGCATTTGACCGAGCGAGGCGACAATTGTGGATTGATCGGTGGTCAAATGTCGGAGCAAGAGTCGCCGAAAATTGAGAAGAGAGGAAAAGCAGATCTCGGGAAGTGTCGCGCGGATGCAGGTCCAACCGGAAGACTGGAAGAATCGTGTCGGCAGTTGGTCTCTGTTACGGAGAAACGGGACCCGGAGGCGTTAACATCATTCGACCAAGAAGGACATCTCGCCGAGGACGCCGGCGGGACCCTCGCTAAATACTCGCCACGCCCTTCATTCCTTCCACTCTTCTTGCTGGAAGCGTGTCCTGCGGAATGTCAAAGAGAAACGCTACCTTCTGCTACTCCCATGGATTGCTCGACTGCAGGAGTTAACGAAGTCTTCCTAGCATTCCTGTTTCAGTCATGTACAGTAAAAAGTTCACTCTCTACAAGCAACATTTAAAGGCTTTAAATAATCCTCGTGAGACCATGCATGTCAACACAATACATAACCCGTATGCTCTTAAACCTTTCCTTCTGCTGGTGATATCCTTTCGTTTAAAAAAGATGGAGACTTGGTTCGATGTGGGAGACTCCATCGACTTTGATAAAGTTCCTCGCTCTTTTAGCATATGGGAATCCCGGTGGAGAAGTATGGATTATCGTATGAAAAGCACTCGATTTCCCACGCTTTTGGTGGTATCAATGGGAGATGGTCGCTTTAAAGAGTCAATTTGAAGAGGCAAACCGTTTCGGACCTGCTCACATACGTCGTGTCGTGCCATCCCCGGGATTCTCCTCTTTACACCCCTCTAACCTCGACATATATTCCACCCTTTATATCGCGTTCGGAACATATGTATTGTGATAGGGTTCGCCTGGGTTTAGATAATTTTCCCAGAGCCTCACGGAATATTCGAAAATCGCAACACTTGCCTAACCTGGCGCGGGGAGAAGGGTCGCTTCACTGAGTTAACCGAGAAAACCCTCGTTCCCCGTGCTTCAAAGGTTGAGCCGGTGAAACCGTACGGCTTTGTATGGAAATAAGAATGCCCCCTGCGCCAGAGCGCGCACCCACTCCCACACTCACACCGGCGCGGCGCAACCACACTGACGTCGGCAGACTCTTTCAACAAGCCAGGACCAGCAACCAACCCACCGTCCGTCTGTCGGCGTGACACCACGAGGCGCGATATAAATTCGTTCTTACGCAGACTTCAAAACCCCTGGCGAAGGGGGGAGCAAAGAGAGCTCAAGCGGATCCCGGGCCAGAGAGAAAATCCAAAGGCAGCGCAGGTGCCAATCGAATCGAGTGCTAGGAAAATATTACTTTTTTCCGGAAGTGGAAGAGGCTGCATCTAGAAAAGGTCAACCCCTGATCACAATGAGAGCGGCCGTTTCGATCAGAGGACAAGGGAAAATGTACTGGTTGGCTGTTTTTTGTGCACTCATAGGCAGATCTACGTATATTAAAATAATCGGAGGTTCGAGTCTAATGGATTCGTAGATAGCTATTTCATTAGGAAGTATATGGTTTGCCCTTTAGATTGACGGCCATGTTGGCGATAATAAAAAACAGGTAGAGTAAAGAGAGTGGGGTGTACGCCGGTGGTTCATCCAATCTTATTAACCCTTCAGTCGCTGGAATTCAGGAAGGGGTCGGAATTCTAACCCTTCCTTGTAACCATAGTAACCAACCCTTCTTTCATCTCTCGACCCCGGTATCCAATGGGAAATTGCTTCACCTGCTACGTCGGATGGCGATGTAAGGTGTATTGCACTCGACTTACGGCCCTCTCCTGACAAAAGGATTGACAAGCCGTTACACGACATTCTCACGTGGAGCCAATTTCCCGAGAAAGATGTCGACTTCACTGGCAAGCCGAGCCATTGATAATTCAGAAGAGTCAGAAAAGTAGGCATCATTACGTGCTGAGCAAAATATTTAATCCGGCTTTTTCACGAAAAATCACTTTAATGAAGTTAATGAATTCTGGAAATTTATACATGCATTTGAATTGTGTAAGGACCAGTTGGCATGGCGGAGACCAGAATCAAAAGTCGTGCCGTGACGGCTTTTCGTGAAGAAGACACCAGGAAGCCTGGTATAAGTTAATAACAGAAGGAGCGGCCGAACTCGAAACAGCGTGAAACACACTTTGCATTCGGAGGAACTTTAATAAAAGGTGACATTACTTTGGCTGAAGCTCGCGTCCTTTCTCACCCTCTGCGGCCGGAGGCGATAAAACATCAGTCGGCTACTACTTCGCACACTACCCCTCACATTCACCAGGAACTCGAGAATACTAAAACATTCTCTCGCACCTTGCTTCGTACTCTCAGATCGCCCTTTAAACCCTTTGACAGGGTGTTCCAATCTCACTAAAGCAATCGGAACATAATCACTATCCGGCAAACATTTCTCGATAGGTCTTTTGATGGAAGTGGTTTTTCACTCCTCCCATTGATTCGGAACAAGGAAATAGAGAGGTACAATAATAGTGGCGATATATCGACGTGATTTAAATAAATACTGGCCGATCTGATATGGAAGAGGACAGAGGAGAACTGTCATAACAGGTTTCGGTGATGAGACCTTCCAAAAGGATTCGAAACCAGTGGACCATTCACGTTTTCGAAATATTTAAGTGGATCCTCGATGTTTGGAAAGATAGCACTCTCGGCTCCGGACCGTCCGGTCGATTTGTACGTTGATGTGCCTCCATGGGCGAAAAGGGTTCCTGGTTAATCTGCGCAGAAAAGGGTGCGGCTGAAGCGGCCACCACTTATAGGTATCCCGTTAAAACCGTAGTTATAAACGTGAATGCTCCGTGGAAATCGTTTCCTTCATCTCGAAATTCGACAATGTTGTGCCTCGTGATTTTACTCAGCAAGATATGCGTAGCCGGAGGTTGTCAAGTTCAGCATATCTTTGTTGAACCAGCGAATCAGTTCAATTGCTTTAATGCAACTAACGACTCGGTTATTCCAGGAACACGCAAATTTATTCTAATCCTGTTTGTGCACGGCATCAGTGAAAGGGAATGTAAAAAGAAATTAGGCAAATACCCACCCCGCGCTTTCTAATTATTGTTTACCCTAGCTCTTCCCTTGATAATTCAAGGCAACTGGAATCCGCTTCATTGAAATTAAATTCTCTTCGAAGGCTGTTTCCTGCTTCTAGAAATCCTAGAAATGTATCATATTAGATTGCACTGGTAGAATTAGCGGATGAAAGTGTGAGGTGCAGGGGCTTCAAGGGGGGAAGAAGGGTGAGTGGGCGAGAGATTTTCGCGGGCGCTCCCGAGAGGGATCCGGGGAGAGGAAGGCTCATTGGCATTCGGTGGAAGACGGTGTAAAAAATAGCCTCATCCCCCGAAACGTAACTTGGATTTCTCGCGATGGACGAAGGGGGTGACGACGACGGGAAGGAAGTGGCAGTGGCAGGGTGGCGAGTGAGAAAGGGAAGGAAGTCCGACCACCCTCGGAAGACAGGGCCGGTGCTCTCGGGGCGCTAGAGGGATGATGAATATAAAGGCAGGGCAAGCAGTTAGGGTGGATTCAACCCTCTCGGCTCGTGGGGCTCACGGGCCACGAAGAAGTTCAGATCAATACTTTTTATGCGAGAGAACCACGGACGAGGAGGTTGAATCGGGGTGGGAGGCCGGTTCGTTCAGATGAGCGCGGGGTTGGTACGCCAAGGTGGAGCAGTCTCAGTCTCACTGTACCCGCCGCCATCCCATCGAGCGACTGCCACCCACCCACACTCCCACCTTTTCCCTCTCTCTCCCTCTCCCTCTCCCTCTCCCTCTCCCTCTCCCTCTCTTCCTCTCTCCACGTGCCGCCGTAATCAGGAATATCATTAAACTCTCGGCTTCTTCCTTCGCAAGCCTCTTCCTCTCTACCTCGGCCTCTCCACCCTCCGCCACTCACCCTTTCCGCAATCCTTCCAACTTGGAATCTCCTCTTATTCTCGACAGCACGCGCCCACCGCACCGCTTTTACTCTCTCTCTCATCGAGCCTCTACTGAAAAGTTGCTCGTTACTCTTACCACGTGTGCATAGAAATGAAAGCTCGTCGAAGTGAAAGTCGAGAACGGAATCTTAACGATCCGTTTCGATATAATACAAGTGGTGGTGGTGCTGCCTGTGCTGCGCGCCTCTTCTCACTTCGAGGACGTCTAGCTCCCGAAGATCCACCGAGTGGAAAATGTATCCGGCTCCCTCGAAAGAGATATTCTTAAATTCCACTGTTTCCAAAGGGATGTATTCTTTAAGGGCAGATTGTGCGGGTTCGGTTGCGGTGGCGCAAGATTCAGCCAAGCGGAGAGAAAGTCCACGAATGTAGCAACGGAACGAATGTTTGTTGGAAAACTACAGGTTTTTCCTTGGCTGGCGGTGCACTTAGATTTGCTGCTGCCGGCTGAGCGTGGCACACGAAGAAAGAATGCGCGGCGTAACTAATTCTCCGACCGAAACTGGAGCAATGCCGTAAATTTCCGAGACGTGATTTACAGGGAGTACGCCGGCCCGCACTTTGAATACAGGGCCCGGCGTGCAATTTCGTGCAAGGACCTTTGCCTTCCGGGCGAAGACCAAGGGAAGCCTGACACATCGAAGCGCGCGCTGTCGTAAATCTACAGGTTGCCTAAAACTGGAGCAGAATTTTCAATAGCTTTATGGAGCGCCGACGACGTGGCGACTCGGCCGCGATAAACACGTCGCAAGCTGTGTGTCCCTGAGTCCCTGACCATTGCGAGGCCGCATAATTTGCAAACTATTCCGCCCACTCGGAGCGAAGGACAACACTCCACAGTCAACATCAGCTGGATCATCTGCTTTTAAGGATCGGCCTGAAATCGTTCAAGGCGCATATTCGACCGGCTAATTTTTCATCCTAAATAATTCTTCGATCACAATTTCTTGCCCACTTGGAAGAATTCGGCGGGATTTGCTGCCACTACACTATGCCTATATACGAGAATTTCGATCGGGGTGGAAAGCAGGTATGCCAGGAATACTCCGAGACACCCTCGCACTGCCGACTACCTTCTCCATTCAGGGTTACTAGCTTTATGTTCCCGTATAGGTGAACCATGCACACACCCCACCAGACGCGGCAGTATACATTCGAAATTCTGCAATATGTTATTGTTCGGCTTGAGTGAGTATCTTAGGAAGCTCGCCTACCCCTCAGCCATTGTGTCGCTCCTTACAGATATTGACAACCCGCAGGAGAAATTGGCGGGATATCTCGAATCTAGAATCTTTCCGGTACACGCATCTGCTCTTGAGCGTCGTATTTTCTCCCGTATGGCAAGATTAAATTCGTTCGTCGTTCCATGAAGGAACCGAAGACTCCACGTGCCATCGAGAGTAATGACTTCGACACTGCACAAGATGAGGGCGCGTTCTTTGAACTAAATATGGCTGTATTGCCGGTCCCGTTAGCGCAAATTGAAGGCTTTCAGAAATGAATTACATTATTTTTTCAAATGCAAAATATTACAAACTTGGGTCAAATTTGGGTTGTAAAGAGGAATCATATAACTAGATAGTTCTTGCGAGGTGGGGATGCATTTCAACGTTTCAAGCCAGAAAAAGATTGAGTGAAAAGCAGAACCGGAGAAATGAGAATTGAACAGGTAGCCATCGCATAAACGCGGCGCAGAGAGATTCTGATATTTTTTTTTTATTAACTGATTATGTCCAATGCCGTAAATAATCTAAATTTAAATGCGGCAAGTTAAAAAAAACGTTGTAGAGGAAAATCGAATTCTAGGAAGATAAAAGAGGCTCATATTAGTTGGCATTATTTATTCCTTTTGTTCCTTTCAGTAGTAGAAGAAACAGTAGCGATCTGAGTACTCTTTAAGGCAAACCAAAACACGGTTATCTTGTCTGAAACTCCTTTCACGCGAAAACAAGGGATGGAATAAAGCACGTCACGGTAGTAGAAGCAGAAGCAAGAGCTCTCTCCGAGCTAATCCGTAGATTGGCTTCTACGGGTATTTACTACCTGAGTGACTGACTGACTGACTGACTGACTAGTCCTAGACAGTCAGCAAGGAGTCATTGCAAAAAGGAGGAAAATCAGTTATTATTCGAGGTGGAAGTATACAGTGCACTGTGGCCTATGGGATGCAGCCGGATGATATAATTGCTGGGTTACGACCCTTCCGAGCGGCCTAACCCCAGCATCCTCTTAATCTTTTCTTTCTTCGGCTTCTTTTACTTTTACCTCTGGCTCGCACCTTATTAATGTGTTTTCGTTGACCAAGCCTTTTCTCTTTCGTCTTGGTCGGCCGGTGCAAAGAAGCTGCGGATTTCCTTCGAAAAATTACTTTGGCCCATTCCCGCCTATTAATTCCGAAACGTCGGATTTAGTTTTTCTTCATTCCTGCAACGCACGAATAACAAACACATTATAAAATGCAGGTGATGCTGAAGCGGAAGAGATATTTTGGTAGGGCGTCCGAATGAAATCCAGCCGGCCGAGAAGCATAGGAATCCCGCCACGAGCCACAATGTGTCTCGTTCACGCAATCGGGGATCTTGAGACACGCGCGCTCTTATTTATTCGATCCCGCCACATACGTCACTCACTTCGATCTGCACGCACCCGCGCGATCTAAGAGGCAGCTGCAAGCCGACTTATTGTTGGGAGACTCGAAATCCTTATGCACCATGATCCTTCCTTCGATTTCAAAAAAAAGATCGGCGCAGAAGCCGAAGCCTCTTGGTGACGAATCAGTGGATACTCCTCGGGGACTCGAAGGTCTGACTTGCAATTCGTTTCAGAACAGTCGACAATGTATCATTAATCGATTTCCAAAACAGCCGCGGGAGGAGGACTCTCGAGGACTGCTACCATGAATTCTAAGACTTCCACGTGTCATCCTTGCTGTAGGAAATCGAGAAAGTCTATGCATACTCGCATTGGCGAGTTTCATTTACGCGGCATCGTTTCAGTCAGCTCAATTCTCGGATAAATATTTCTTAGCACGCTCTATTACAGCCTATCCCGTACGAACCGCTGCTTTGAGATGGGTCGAATTATTTTCACCAAATTACGAGGGAAACCGCAGGCGCCATATGTTGAACGTAAAATTCCCGAGTGTTCTCGCAGTGGATGGCGGCCGCGAGTGACTTCACGTTTTTCACCGGCTCGCGAAAACGCTTCATAACGACCGTCAGGGTAACGGAACATCCATCAAATACACGAAAATATTAGGCCAGCGTCCAAGCCAGCGTGTGTGTGAGTTGTGCGTAAGACTGTAGTGGCGGAGGCGAGCGGCGAGCGGCGAGCGGCGAGCGGCGGGCGACGGGCGGCGGGCGTCCTATCGCTCAGCATCCCTTCGTCGCTCCCTCTTTCCCGCTTAACGATGCGTTTTATGTCGGTGTTAAAACGCTTTTCGCAAAAACGTCTCGGCCCCGGCTTTCTTCGTTTCATCGGCATGCCACTGCCGTCAGATGAACGCGCGCTGGCACACACACAGCCAAAGAGCTTCGTCTTGCCACCAAGGCAGCAGTCAGCAGGAGAAAGAAAAAGGCGGCGGCCAATGCTGAAAGAAAGCAAAACGTAATGATGTTCGAAATGATTTACAGCTTCGGCCTCGTCCTCGCTCTCACACCTTTTTTCACGAGGTGTGAGCTTCCACCAGTCATGTGGCGATATTTTTGCCTATTGTCTATATCCAGCCAGCTCTGCTTGAATACACGCCGGACGCCGCCAACAGGAGAGACACTTATTCCGAACCAATGGGAGAAACTGGATAGACTTGCCTCTCACTTTTTTTTACAAGACCGGAATGAACCACCGACCTCCGTCCGACTTATTCGTTGATTGGTCAGCCTGCGCGGCCAGTATGGCTGGCCAGTTGCGCTAATGGTTTACCTTAACTACTGGCCATCTCTGAGATGTGTGTTTGGACGGATCAAGCATTAGTTCACTCTCGCGGGTCAACAATAATGTGGTATTGAACGGCAATAAAAGTCTATCTCTCGTGTCTGGATATCAGCAGGGTCGGCGCCCCTGTGCATTGAACTCTTTGGCAGCGCAGCGGTAACTTGTTCGAAAGGCGAAGAAACAGGCAGGTGAGTTATCCCCCAATCGCGACGGCCCCGGATCTCCGAAGCGTACATAAAAGGATGTGCCGGCTGTGTTGCGTAAAGCCCGCGTCTTTCCAGGAAGGTACAAAATTCCCAATATATCAAGTGCAGTTCTTTCGCCCTGCTGAACGAGCCCGAAGGAAGCCTCTAGGTTTGTCGAACGCGCGCTCGCCGAGGGGGTGGTCGCGCAACAACAATGACAACCCCTCCCGGTGTGCATCAATATCCTCGCGAAGGATGCCACATATTTTGCCCTTCGATACAAATGACACACCACTTGGAGAGCCGATACCTGCCCGACCTTCGCAGTCCTTCCTTCCCAGCAACCAGCACCCAATCACCTTGACACTTTCACAACTTTTTCAATTTTGGAGATATTCTGTTCTTCCTTTAAGGACCAGTCTATTTTTCAGAGCCAAGTGTCAATGGATCCTGGCCTATTTATCGATCTGACAGTATCGACAATTCGTATTCGACTTCCAACTGTATGGATGACTCAAAGATCATTATTCGCACAGTTTCCGCAAAATCTCTGGTCTGCCATTGTAAAATTCAGCTCTCTTAAATAAGGTAATAAAGCAATTGGAAGGATCACTTTCTCGAACGATTCGCGCAAGTCGATGTAAAGAATGCACCAAGCGATGTCCAGTCATATCGCAGTGGATACCGATAAATTTTCTCGAGTAAAAGCGGGATATTCCAGGCGGGTGATAAAAGTGTTACGAGTACGGCTGTCAGCGTCGCTATAATTGAAGATTAATCGTGGGTGAGGGTGTCAGAGCTGATCGGCAAAGTAAAAAAAATGCACTGAAAGGAAAAGGCACGTTGTCAGGCGGGGCAGGTCCCCGAGGTCCGAGGCCCGAGGCTCGCTCCGTTTTTCCTTTTGTGCGAGGACAATTACTCACAGATTAGAGCAAGAATTTGCGAGGTGACGGCAAAAGGGGACAATCTAGCTCTCTTGATCTTTACATTTATGATGCGACTCGCCTGTATTCAGGAACTCCTTGAAATACTGTCGTCTTAGCGCGAAAAAATCATAAAGCAGGCTACTTCCACTCAAGAACTCAAAGCTACCAGTAGCTGTTGTTGCCCTTATTACTATTATACCACCTTAGGAAAGATAGTTTTCTTTCTTAACGGTCCTTTTTATTTCCAGTGAGCAAAGCTCTCGAAGGAATGATTAATATAACAAGTGCACCTTCACCCAGCACTGGAGTGAAGGGCTCTGGATCGGCTGATTGCAAGATGACCTAACTCCTGAAACCGGATGTGCGCATGCTAGAAACACGAGGCAGCTCTAATTTCTACGACGACGCCACACCGAGAGAAAGACAAAAAAGGGAAAGAGGGAAAAATTGAAGGAGGCATGGTGGAAAGCTGGTGGACAGGAGTGCGGAAAACAGCGGGTGCAGGGTCGAAAGGGAAACGTAAAGTAGGATTAAGTCACAGGGGGCTTTTTTAACTGTGCCGGTGGTCACACTCGAAGGTACAAAGACCGGAAACACATTAAAGATTTCAAGTCGAACATATTTTTCACTACACACGCGTCTATGCAGTCAATCTAATTGTGAAACAAAAGTAGTGATTGTACTTGTCCCTGGTATAAATCATTTCGAAGAAAACAGAATAAACATCCCCTCACCGTTGTTTCGAAGCGACATAAGTCCGAGAAGAAAACGTTCTCTTTCGATGCTAAAGGTAAGGCTTATCCTCATCCACCATCCATTATGATCTCAGGTGACACCATTAGATATCCCTGTGCCTTCGTTCGACCCGTCCTTACCGCGTGCTTACGAATCATGTATTCCACCTCCATCCAACCTTGGTCGAATGAATTTTTCTTCATTCTTTTATTTTCCTATTAGCATAGCAACGTGTCAATGTACTATTTCACGTCAATTGACAAAAATCCATCGAACCAACCACTAACTCTGTGTAATGATCAGAATGAAAATGTTATTGGAAAGGTTTTGGAATTTAGTGATTCATTTGGTGATTGGTATTTTATTTACGACCCAGCTAGATAAGTATGCGAGTTGAGTTTGGCATATCATGTGCGGGGGATGTTTTGGTACTGGGGGACATGTGGATGACACCTACTCGGACGTTTAAAACTATCGTTATTATCGACGTTCGACGGTGAGGCTAAATGGGCGCCGTATCCTAAGCGTCGACGGGTCGACGTGACAGTTGCGCAAATGCGTGCTCGGCCTGTCAGTCTGTTAGTGGTTGCTGGCAGATGTTGCAATGCTGGTTGTATGCACGTCAGGTCAGTGTGGTGCTTCCACTGCCTCTATTTCATGCCAGTGCGTCAGGGTAGAAGCGTAAGATACGAAGAGCTGGGGCAGGAGAAACTGAGAGCACTCAAAGGTCACCGGAAAAGCTCCCACGCCGCAACACTTTTCCACGTCCCTTCCTGAATCCGCTCTTCCTTTGCATCTTGAACGTGCTGCTTTCTGTTATTGAACTACCATGGCGGAACATGCTGCACCAGTCGACGCCACATGTGTACCAGGAGATCTCGGTACTCTATATAGTATGATAATAAGCCAAAGCCTTCCAAAGGTAGTAGTCCTTGGTGAAAATGGAAAAAGAGGCCGTCCGGAAATGTTGAAAGGGAGTGCTTGCCTCGTAAATCCACATGGTGCCCGAACAAGTCCTCGCTGTACCCTGGCAGCGCATAAAAACAAAGACATGCTCCGATTCTATGCAATCTTCGGACACATGTACACTGGACCGACAGAAGGGTCAGACAGCCCTGCGAGAGGGAGAGTGTGCTCTCTCACGCTGGGTTAAAAATGATGGTTTCCTTTCCCGAAACTGGAGCTACGGCCACTCGTTGCAGTACAAAACGTTTCAGGCAACAATGGACTTCCCAAATGGTTCTCGTTATTGCTTGCGGTGGCTCTGGACTGCACGTTTCGCCCTCCGGATGACCGGACAGCGTGTCTTCGGTTTAGGTAAGGGTTACGATACCAGCTCGCAACTATTCTCCTGCCCGCCTATAAATCAGGCTCGTGTTAGGATGCAATCTCACGCTACCGTCTCTCTTCTTTCTCCAAGATACTGGACCTCTCCAACACCAACCGGACCCTTCGAACTCTTCTACCGGAAGCATGTGTCCAATGCCTCATCCTAATTTTGTCCAAGGAAATCATCGCCCCAAACTTTCCCAAGCTTTTAGCTTTTAGCTCATCAGTCAGATATTTTCGATCAAGTTGGACGAGCTGACCGTAAGTAGAGCAAGCACAGCCTAGCGAGAGTAATTGATGCCGGAGGCGTGCTACTTCTCCGAAGGAAGAGATACATCAGCTTCACTCAGACACACGGATTGCAGGTGTTCGCACGGCCGAAACAGGAAGTTCATTACTTACGGCAGACCAGTGGTTCCTGGTGCCCCCACAAGTGATCCAAATATGTCGATTCCCGAAGGAATCCTTTAATACGATGTTTAGGGGAGGAAGCACGTGATACGCTATGAATTCTACCATCCTCTAACAAGTCGCCGAAAGCAGCAAAAGTATTCCACGCGAGTCCTTGGACTCATCTAGACGATTCTTCCTTAGATTACTAAATAAGACTGCTAAATAAAATTCCGGAGCGGCAAATTGTCTCTGTTACTCGCCGCGACACTGATACTCCCTTGGCACGGTGGCCGAGGCGAAATTCGATCCGATATTGTGTGGAGGCTAGCAGCAAAAATAGGAATACCGAGCGAATTGATATTGTGCCGGGGTAGTACTCTGTCCACTCGTCGTAGGCGGATTAAGGGTGAGCGAGGCCGGTGTGCCTCGAGCATTTGGAAGGGGGTGGCAGCCAGGCGAAGCGCGCAGGGTTAAATCCTGATCGCGTTTCACGAGCTGCCACCTTCGAATGTTGCGCCAACTTCCATTAGCGCTACTTACGCCCTATGCCCCGGCGAAAGAAAACTTTCTTCGCCGTCACTATCGTCCGCCACCCCCTTCCCCAACAACCCACCACTCTCTTTCTTCTTCATCTTCTTGTCCTTTTTTTTTCTTTCCAACAGCGATCGGCGGCGTCGAGACACGAGCTACCGAGCAAAGACCAGTCGAGCACGCCGATTCAAAGGGGTGTCGGGGGATGTTTTCTTCGGCGCGATCGCGTCATAAAAGACCGCCGACTCGATTTACAGGCTGGATGCGCGGATCTGTGACCACATTCTACCTCGGCAGAAAGAATTCTCCGCGCTGTGAAAGGGTTTTCTTGAGGGACACGTATCACAACAGGAAAATAGTACAATGCCGGCGAGGAGGCTTGGATTACATAGACTCCGACGGTCTTTTATTCCCCCGCTCTGATACGGCTTCCAACTTTTTGACGCGTATTTTCAAATCAGTAGAAGAAGCATTGCCGTAAGTTTCGCTTTTGCGCTGGCTATACACTTTTGCGATTTTCCCCAACGAAGCGAACGATCATTGCTGTAATGGATCTGGTACTCCGCGAGATTGAACGGTCAGATGAGAATTTTTGAGGCACATTCCAACAAAGAGGCTGCGATTATGGGAGAAACCGAAGCGCGTGTCCGACTGGCTAGAAGCGAGGAACGTTCTGCAGCCGAAGATCAGCTGCAACCCATAAATATCTTAGCCCTTTCAGGTTCCTCCGCACTGACCATAGACTGGTCTGAATTATTGCGTCCCACCAGTTAAACTCTTTACAGGCAGCAGACCGTTAGTTGACGGATGCTGGCCGCACTCTAGCCCTTTAGCTCGCTCCAAAACTTTAGGTAGAAATCTTCCCCAAGTTATACATATAGAACTCGGTGTAAAGTCCCGCGAGAAGTTCTTCCCTCTATTTTCGATTTTCAATCCTTACCGATAGAAATACCAGAAATGACAGCAATCCAGTTATACGCAACAACGTACAAATCCAAACAAGTCCAATCGAACTTAGTCTGCTCGGTGAAATTCTCGCAAAAATAAACCTTATCCAATTACAGGGGCATTTCGTGAGCAGGCCGGCGTAAAATCAAGTGCGGCCTGGTATCTCTTAATCGGAAGGAACTCCCAGGATAATTGATTCTGGCAAAGCGTGTAATTATCGAGCCGCTTTCTGGGAAGCGGGTTGGTGAGTCGAAGGTGGTGGCGATTAATAGGCGAATTGGATGAAGCGAGGCACCCTCGGCTTTCGATGGTACGAGCGACTGATTTCGAAAGCGAGAGCCCGTCGATGTGCAGAGCGTGCGCGATCTTGCGTGCTTTTCCAACTGGAGAGAGGACATGAGCGGCGGGGGTGTGAAGAGCCAGCAGAGCATGTCACAACTCGTTACACTCGGGAGATTGGAATCTTTACAGGCACGCCGATCGCTTACTCCTCGTTTCGTGTTAACCGTACAATTTGCTACACTATGGGAGTGTATCAAGCAGACGATAATGATCGGCCGCCTTGAAAGGCATATAATCCTGCGATATAAAGGAACCGAGAAAGCCTTTCATGCCAGGTAGGATCAAGTACTGTCACTCTCACACTGTATCATACTGTATATGTATTTAGCTTCGAAAGGAAGCCGAGTACACTCGAGTACATAAGGGACAGTCAGACATTCCGGAATTGCTGGTCAAGTTGGATGCGGCTTGTTTAGGGTGGTCAGCGAACCTCGCATGCGAGGTATCAATTTACAAAGTCGTAAAATAAGGGATGATTCTCTGGCCAGTCGAATATTCTCTGTTGATAATTTACGTTTTACTTTAATTGGCCGATAACGAAGGGTGCAACCTAATGAAATGGTCTCAACGCGTGAGCCTCCTGCCTCCTTCAACGGAGGGTTTCCTCCACCTATGCACCTCTTTTTCAGACCAGCTGCACCGGCCGCCCGTCTATTGTTTTAGTTTCGCAGATGCGCAGCGGCTCGAAAACGCAGTCACGTGTCACAGTTCGGATGACCTGACTAATTAGCCGGTAGATGTGCATCAGTACCGTCTGTCACCTTGATAAAATCCGGCATGCCGATCGGGAGCACGCGCAGAAGCCTTTCCCGCTCAGCTGAAACTGCCAAGTCGTTTCTTCTCGTGGGAAAGGGAAAAAGAGAATTTCGTGGCGGAACGTTTTACCTTATCAGAAATGTACCTAGGTCGGCACGATAAACCAGCACAAACAATAACCTGAGAGAATTATCTTCGCGCTAAGTATTTGTGTGCTCCTCGGGTATCTTCTCTGGCCAGGCACCCAACTATTGGTTCCTCCCGATATCTTTTCGAGGACCAGGAATGCCCTCCATCGAGTGCCAGCTTGGCGAGGGTGAGGCAGGTGGGGATGAACACAGCTGCCCTGGCACTCTTTTATACCTTTCTAATTATCCCCTTTTTCCTCATTTCAGCTCTTTTACGACCTGTCAATTTTTCTCCTTATTTCCCGTTTATCTCGAGTGGCCACTCTTATCACTTTCATTACTTATTAAATCCCTTTCTATTTAAATTATCTACTAACCGCATTCAATTTAGTCGCTGGACGTTTGGACCCTTTGAAATGTATTGTAATTAATCATCACGGAGTTGAAGATTTTTTACAGTTGGCACACACGCATTCATGATATGCTGAACGTAAAATTCGGTTGGTTTAAGGAACTGCCAGTTGTCCGACGTCGTAAACATAACGCAATTAGACAAAAAGGTCATTTAAGTCACCTCCTCTCCATCGGCGTCTAAAGTCCACCTTATCTGGGCCGTCCGCTCTCCGAACAGTATGACTAATCCACGTCTGCACTTGTGTACATTGTTACTAGAAGTAGTTACTATCACAAGATCCTGGGAATGTGAATGATAATAGCTTATCCTAGGGCAAGCTGGCGCTTTTTCGGCACTTTGGAGTCACTCGAAAAAATGTGTCACTGGTAACTCTAAAGAGGCCATAAAGTAGAAGGGTAAAGCATGAGTGGTGGAATGTCGTCGCCAGATATTTATCCATTAACCAAAACTTGCTCAGTGTTAGAGCAGAGTAAGTATCAATTTGGGTATTTGAGTAACACATATGCACATTAAATTGTCATGTTTCTCAGTGAATCGAGACTGTCACATCGTTTCAATTTGAATTAGAGTTCAAGCCTGTCGACTCGATTGATAAATTGCGAATGCTGCAGTTTCGCACGAACAGCAGTGTTCTACTTGTGTGCTGGAACGAATTATAGGGCACGTCCCACGTAATTGTACCACACTTGTTAATATTTATGCGAGGATGGATATGAATCACTCGTGTTCTTGTATAGCACGTGTTGTTTCAGAGACCAATCCGCTGGTTTGCTTGTCGAAAGAAATAGCCTTGTCCAGTTTATACGACGGATGATTGTTATGTGATGAACTTTTCTACGTAATGTCCACTTTTGTGCTATCGATTTATCGTTCCAAGTATATCCTACCTATAAAATTACATATCGCTCCAATTTCTGGGAAATTGCATTTCAAGAATTTAATAGTAAGAAGTAATGAGAAATAAGGAACGACTCCGTGCTACTTGATACGCTATTTTGAAGTGTTTTATTTGTCTCTTTTATTCTATGGGATAAGCGAATTAGCTGTGAATATGAACTAGGACTATTGTGAGAGTGAGGCACATCCTTTTCCTGAGAAAACACTGCATTAGACACGTCCGGTGTTGGAATGACCGGATGAACGTGAGAGGGTGGAGGCAGGTCCAGTGCCACATGACACGGCGTGTGAACACTCTCTAGTAGCCTATATCCAAGGGGTGGTCAAAAATGCTATTTTTAAGATTGGAAATGTGGCCTTGCTGCATCCAGTGTTTTCCAATGCTATAGCAGCCCAGAGGGATAGTCCGACACTTCTGCCGGCTACTGGCAAATGAGGAAAAAGTGTCAAGTTTACCAAAACACTTCCTAATCGTTGTGGGAAGCGAAGTAACCCGGGCGGAAAGTGATACGACGGAGGAAGTAAACATCATAGAAGGAACATCTTCCGCCCGCTGTCTTTTCGTGTCACTCACCAATCTAATTTTGCTTCTTTAAAGTGGCGAAACAATCCAGTAGCGCTGTTGACGACATTATCGGCAAAATGTTGGGGTGCTTTTGCATAGAATGTCACGGTAGTAGGCTTGACAAGGTTTTCCGGAAAATGGACGTGGCAAAGTTCTCCCTGCGTTGTCAACGTATGAAGCGGGCGGGGTAGGACGTCAGATAGAGAAGTATTATGCTGGCTCGATTCTAGTGGTCGAAATTCCCACACTCGCCAAGGATATAATGTATCCGGCATGTCATCTCTCGCCCCCACCCCTCTCTCACTCTCTCTTCTCCGGCCAGCTACCTGATGACGCAGGTGATCGACAATGCGAGCTTGCGAAAATTTGGGTAGACGACACATTACGAAAGTTTGGAAACGATAACCCATGCGGGAAAACTCCCACGGCTGACTCCTATTCAAATAGAGGTTGGAACACACGCATATATCCCATCGATGCAAGTCTGACGTGGATCCCGAAAGGAGTGAGTGTGAATCGATCCCACGGTAGCTACGGAAAGAGGGAGAACCTGAGTGGACGTCGAATGATCTGTCCTATCCTTTCCGTAAAAATTGCATTTTTTGAAAGGGCACCCTTTTCCAGTTCCCAAGCAGTATCCAGGTACGTGATGGGATGCGATATTTGAATAGCCGTTTACATAAGAGGATGCGTGTCCCCCGTTCTAAGAGATGCTGCTCGGACCCACGATTCTAAAGGGGTTGCGGTAAACTTTTATTAGATCTCCCTATAGAAATCCAAACGACTAAAATGACTCAAGTGACCCGAATCCGGGTCTCACGCACAACTTTTTTTTAATAATCAATATTTTCAGGTACATACATAAATTTGGGTGATCAAATCTGCGGAAAAGTATGTGCAGCCTGCTAAGTAGCGGTTATCCTCAACTATTACCGGAGATATACGAGTCTAATCCTTTGCAATTGGGAGTGATCCAATAATAGAGCGAAATACTCGGTTCCGTACTTGGCCGGTTAATAGAATGTTCAATGACCGGATGTGAGTGGGAATCAGGCAGCACATCAGTTTCCCCGAAAATAACACGTTCGCTGGCTGCAACACCCATACGCTTCACCCATGTTTTGCAACCCGAGGCGTGGGAACACAGTTAGCCGCTACTAGCGCGCGCGCTTCATCCCCAGTTTTACCTGCTCCGGAGGATCTGTCCAAGACGAAATAGCATCTAGACATCGGGGGATGAAATTAGGCAGCTTAGTGTTGAGAATGGACAGGGCCCTTTCAAGCACTTTCCGATCATTTTCGGAACGTAATTCCCTTCCACAGAGCAGCCATGCCTTTCTCCTGCAGGAGGAAAGGGTATTTTTGAGGGGTTCCCGTGCCATTATTGCCCATCGCGATATACATGCACTGCTAATAGGATTCTTCTGCCTCGCGAAACTACTACCTGCGCACCTTGCGATAACAATCTTGGATTAATTTGTCAAGTCAGCCATTCATTGAATCGCACCACGATACGATCTCCACTTGCAATATTGCCACTATTCGGATTAGCCTCCCGCTGGATACATTCGAGAATCGAAGGCGAGGCTGCACTGCTAGCAAATTTTCATTTCAATCCACCGAGAGTAAAGTTGGTTGGTTTTTTTAAGGGCAAACTATTCCTCAGACCTTTAACCATTACTACATCTCGGTTGAGAAAATTGACACCTATTGTCGAGCCGCTCTAGTTTTCGTGAAGAGGAAAGACGAGCACGCATTAAATTATGTGCTCCGCTCTCGAATATGACAGTATCTGAAATCTTGATGGCCGGAGACGAACGGCTAAAATCTGCTGATCCTTTTCGTAAAGATCGGGCCAACTTCCCACGCGTTCCGCGCACAGGTAGAATTCCGTCGGGCCGCAGGATCATGTTTCACAATTAACAAATATAATGTTACTCAATCTACTTCAACCTAGTCTGGTTTTCCCTTGACCACTTCCCAATGAACGAATGAGTCGAACCACAATGTGGACATGCTGACCGGGCTTTTTCCTCTTCCGGGGCTTCCTTGTCCGTTCGAGATCCAGGAAAAGCGCATCTATTTCACTGCTCTTCCTTCAACAAGGGTGGCCCATATCGCATTACTCACAGTTCTCAAATTTTCCAAAGGATGCTACGACCGCTAATATGCACATGCACTACTACGAGCCTTAGGGTTATATAGAATCCAGAAGGTTTATTTATTTATTTCCTTATTACAGTAATACTTGCTGTATTGGGTTACTCAAAGGGTTGAAAAAGAGGGTAATGAACATACGGAGCTGTTCGAAACGTTAATGACCGTTGCAGATCCGATTTGTACAAATAAGTATTATATGCAAAACCGAGCCAATTTCATGAGATTTTCGAGCACAGCCCTTCCTCGAAAGACAACCACTTCTCATAATCCTTCGGGCTTAAGGAAAAGCTTAAGGTGACCCAAATATTCGAAATTCCCATTAGGTGGTTCAAGTGCGCAGGAATGAACGGCTGTTTCTCTTAGGGTAGAGTAGACCCAAGCGAAAATACAATGCCCCGAAAAGTCAATTTTTAGCCCTTTGAAGGTCCGCGACAATGCAGTGTCGTCGTTTAATTACACGCATTGTTCCGGCGGAGTAGACTTTCCAGTTCAGGGTACATTTGGAAAAGACGTGCCCGGTTGTGTCGAAGGAGCGGGTAAGCTCAGGTATATGACTATATGGTGCCCCATGGGGAGGCCACAGGTAAAGGGTTGCCAAGGTGATCATGCCACATAACGAGCGGTGCAGTGTTGCAAGCTCGTAAAAGGGCCAGGCCAATTTCTTGCCCTTGGCACCATTTTACCCCGTTGTTACCTCGGCCGTTCGGCAGACGGACCCTGACCCTCCCTAAAAACTGGCAGTAATTAGGCGAGAGCTGCTTTATTCTGGCACCCGGGACCCATGGTTTATTAGCCAGAATTATAAAACGAACTGACCCGCCCTTCGGGCCCTGCAGCGACCGTTTGCGTGTTCCAATTTACGTTATATTAGTTTATCTATTTATTGCCGCCACTTGAAGTCGACCCGTGGCCCGAAAATGCGTTCACAGCGGAATGCCTTCTGCCCTCATTCTCACCAATTAGCCGAGGTGCGTACCTGTTCTCGCAGCCCTCACCCAATTTTCGTCGTGTGTAACTTTCAAATTGGATTTTCTAGCGCGTCAACAACCCCGAAATAAAAGCGTGCACTTTTATTGGAACACGTAAATCATTCGGAGGTTGGCACGGAAAAAGGTGATGTACTCTCACTTTACTCCTCGGGGCCAAAGTAAGGTCGAGTGATCCCAGTCGAGAATATTCGGTCGCCGTAGATATACTATTTACCAGGCACATAGTGACATTCCTTTCGAAGAAGGCCTCACGATTTCTGTCATAACATTTTGGGAGACCGCGCCAGTTACCAACTATCGAAACTGTTTGCCGAACGGCGACAATCACTTTGCGATCCTTCGGTCATGATGCAGCAGCGGCAACAGGCTTCTTCTCCCAGGACTAGAATGGTCGGTAATCCTTTAACATCTCCTGAGTCATGTCCCGATTTTCTCCCGTAGTCCCGTGGGACCTGACATTCTCCCGTGAGAGAGGCTTAAAGAGTTGGAGCTGCCTATCGCTTGGCGGACTAAAAAGCGGCCGCGTCCCCAAATTTCTTCTCTATCGGATACTGAAACCCCCAGAGTCCAGGATCCGGATATTTCTCCTTTGTATATCGCGATTGGCATCGCTGACAATTCTATGTGTTTTGCAAGTCATCCAGCATACAGATTAATACTTGGTCAAACTTGTTGCGTCCACGAATATTTCACGCGTTTTTGCCAATAGAAGTTTACTCTCCAATTCTTTCTACGCTCTGGAAAAGCCCCTGGTCGGTAAATCGGGAGAAGGGCTGTGGGGGTTGCACTGGGCTAAAGGGTACGAGGGACGACTTTAGCGAAGATGCATTCAAAGCACAGTCGTACCCGAGTGGTTTCGGTTTTATTCGTTTAGGGTGTCCTTTCAATCGTGGAATAACCCTTGCCTTTCCGGGAGGACAGGGCTCATTACTCTCGATAAAGAATGGATTCATTGTTCCGAAAGAGGTCGAGACCAGCCGATTGCTCGGCGAATAATTGTATGTTGCGCACGCGTACGTCCTGCCGGGCCTTTCCGGTAAACGCGAGTATCACTAACAATGAAAAACGAAATGGGATTAGAAGCCGCTGGTCTGTTCGCCGAATTGGATTTTTACATTGTTAGCCGGGGATCCCTAATTGGTGCGACCGTCGGGCGAAGTGGGCGGCATCGGTGAGACTCGCTAGGTCAAAATTTGCCTGGCTGTAAAAATGTGGGGCGAACCTTACAGTTACAGCACCGTTCGGCAGGAACGTCCGCTTCCCATCTACCCTTCCATCCCCGGGCGAAAAGCTCGGACGCTCCAATGAATCCGGAGAACGTGTCACTCGGCCTATAAATTTTTTCGCCACTTTTACGAGCCGCCTACCAATAAAAAAGGTACCTACCTCCCGGCCATTCATTCTAATAGCATTAAGGCGTATTGGGGGTAAAAACCGCTCCATTTTTAATTTCGGCGAATTGACTTGGCCAGGTCCGAGGAGCACGTCGTAAAAATCTAGTGCGGTACCGCCGCGGGCTTTACGATTCTATTGTACTTCCAGGAAGGCTGTGCATTGCTTCGCTTTCCGGGTATTCCGTAATGTCACTGGACAATACTTGGTTTTCATAAAAGCGGATCGAAGATCTCCTTAACCGTGCTCTCCTAATGGCCCCCGGTTACCCAGGCAGCAGCCTTCTCACAAAGACTGTGCTCTGTATTGCCAATATTTTTCAGATTACTTCGAGTGCAGATATTCTCGTAGTACGGAACTGTCCTTCGACTATTGTCACCCCGTTCGACGATTGCTCCGGATAGCGTCGCCCCGAGAAATCTGGCGTCGCATGCGCGTAATCTCTGGAAGGAAGCCGTGGAGCTCGAGAGTGATGAGAGAGTGTCGAGAGCAAACAGGCAAATATTGTGCAGCGTTCTCGCAATATTATCATTTCGAAAGGCGCGCACGCACCAGCTAGTGTAACCGGGGTGCTTTGTGTCCGGGGCTCGCCCGTCGGCTCACAAACAGATAACGCAACCTGAGTGGTTTACCGGCTAGTCCTGTTTGGCTTAAGGCTTACCAAGATATCCCCGTACCTCTCTAAGAACACGCGTTGCTTATATAGGATCATGAGGAAACTTGTGAAAAACCGGGGCGAACCGGCACTATACTTGTTATGCGTATCACGCCAACGAGACTGCTTTCAAGATTCACGCGCAAATCAGAAAACACGAGCGTTCCCGATTTCCTTGGATATCGCTTCGTCTTCATGCTCTGCCTTTCCCTCGTATCGCTCGTCTTGCTCGTCTCGTGGCTTTGTAAAACACGAAGGGAGCCTGCCACAGCTATTGGCTGCCCTTCTATGCGAAAGCTCTTTCTTCTCAAGCAACTCGACCTTCATTCTACGGTCGGCGGCGTTAAACCATGCAGGAATTTGCTGGACACGTATCGCTCCAACTTGAGCCATCGAGAACCTTTTTGTGTTTTCTCTAACAGCCGTAGAAATCTGGAGCAGTACCGTTCGTTTTACCTTTCCTTCTTGTATCCGGCCGGACCTACCTCCAATGCTACCTCTACGCGGAAAGCCTTCTCGGTGATTTGTGGCCTCTTGCACATCGGAAAACAGTCGGCCAAACTGGAGCAGCAGCAAGACACCGACTACCACCCACCAACGCGATGCTTGTTTGCATATTTTGAAGGATAATGAGCCATGTCCAAGCCACTGCAGATTAGTATCGTCTATGAAAACTGACTCTAGCATTCTTTTTCTCCAGCGTGTTTAGTATTCTCTCTGCTCTACTATTAGATGGTCGCCATGAATACATATTACACTTGGAAACTTGAATTATTTCTGCCCACCTTTTCCCTACATACTTATTTCCGTGAACATTGAAAAGTTGGAGCGTCGATGTAAGCTGCAAAATGGAGTTGCAGATTTTCAAGGGCAAAAGTCAGGCTTTGGGTACCTTGCTAATTTGGAAAGTGGCAAGAAAGAGGATTCGCCGAGTGAAAGCACTGTGTCGAGAGACAGTTAGGTCAGTCCCGAACTTATTGTTCCAAATATCGTTAAAATACAGGAGCATAAAGTCATAAAGTTTATTTTAACATTTTTGCGAGGGCTTCGGACTTACGACCCAAGGAGAGCATGCAAATCCGGATGAATCGCCGAGGGACAGCTATCGGGAAATTTATAATTTAGCCTGTAAATGGAGTGCTGGTCTGGTAAAACGGTTAACTTTTAACGGTGGGACCTAGGTATAGCCGTTGAATCGGCCTCTCCATAAGAAAGGAAAGGCGAACCGACGAAATTGTAGCACGCTCTGACTTCCAAATGCGTTCTCTCACCGTTAGAACTGAGCAGAATTCATCTCCGCTGGGTGATCCATGGCAATAAAATCTCGGTTTGCCTTGCCCCCGTAGTTATTTATTCCGAAAACGCTCCACTCGAACCCGTACACTCGAATATGGTATAATTTCGATCGATTTAAAGGGCTGTAAAGCACTGATACCCTTACACTCGATGTAATCGACCATTGGAAGCCTCGATTCCTTCGAAATATCAAATCGGCAGTCCGTCACTCTAGCTCCCACCCTTTCGAGCATGGCGGGGAAATAATGGTCGGCGTATTCGAAGAACTCGAGGATCCCATTTGAGGGTGCAACTACCTCATTCTTGTATATCAAAAATGTTTTATGTACCAATGGAGGCGTCGGCGAGGAAAAACGCGCGCGGAGCCAGGAAGGGAAGTACAAGAGGCTGCCTTCACTATTCCCTGGCATCATTATACGGTTTATGATCACAGCATCGCGCAAGATGCCTTGCAACGAGG
The DNA here is from genome assembly GCA_910593735.2 of Ectemnius lituratus. Classification (NCBI taxonomy): domain Eukaryota; kingdom Metazoa; phylum Arthropoda; class Insecta; order Hymenoptera; family Crabronidae; genus Ectemnius; species Ectemnius lituratus. The sequence continues at coordinate 10,223,774 of OU343034.1, forward strand.
GCATATATGCCTCGTTACGACCTCGTAAAGGAACCTTTTAACGTGTCCACTTCGCGCTTCTCATCTCAAGCTGCGTTCACTCGTTGAAGAGAACCGAGTTTCCCTCAGGATCTCGGAAATCGCTCGAACGATAGTTGAAAAGCTACTGGACAAATCACGATGCACATTCACTTTCATTGTATTTTCCTGATTAATTTCACTGAATAAAGCAGAAGCTAGACAAGTTTCCATTCTGACAGGCTATGTTCGTAATACTGTAATAATCTGTGTGATGCGAGGATAAAGAGCGGTTCCTCTCTCACGAGAAGATGTCAAGACAATATTTGTCTAGCGAGCGGGTCCGCAGTCAAAGGAGATTTGCCGTTGCACTGATCGGGTGGAACCGTCCACCCACGTCACTTTATGAGAGTTATGGCTGTTATGATTGTCATGTTTTGTCAACTCCTTTGTCAGCGAGAAAAGGGCTACCACTGTGCGGATCACGAGGTTTCCTTCTCGACGAATACCTCGGCTGCATTTACGCCGCCAGAACCGAAGCCCGAACGTAACCGAGCGCCGCGCCGTCAACTCTCCCGGCCACAAAAGTATCAGCGGAAGTTTTCTTGACTTAAAATTCGATACGTCATTCACCGGAGAGATCGTCTCTTCGCTCGGTCTCCGCGTCCATTTTCGCAAGGTGACGCCGAACAAAGTTTAAATGTCACTCGGTTGTCTGTCGCCTCGGTCATTTTCCAAACTGACGTCTATGTAATTACAATATGAATAGTTGGACTGTCCGGCGATGTGAAAGCACTCGCTTACGATTACACCAGCTACTTTTCGTTCCCCCTTAATTCGTTGATGCGTCTCAAGCAAGGTGTAAATATCGAAACCACGCTGATCAAGCATCAGTTGGTCCGATCTTAAATATCTTGCTTAAATATCAAAGCTCTTAAATACTCGGAGGAGTAAGCAGGTGTGACGATAGCGGGCGTGCGTGCTACCACAAAAGGGATTCCGACTAGAAAACAACATTTCTCGATGGTGGAGAGTCCGTCGGAAGAAGGCAGCTTTTTCCCCCGTTTTCACGCCCTCGATACATTGAAAAATGTCCCGAATCATTATTTTCCTCGCCCCAGCTTGTTCCTCACCCTCGACCGGAGCAGACCCATCATCCCCGCTCCACCTTCTCAACATTGCGCTCGCAGGAGAAGAACGACCGTCCAGTCAGAAACACCACCACCAGGGCTACCACAATCCGGCAATTATCTGCGAGCGAGCAGCGCGACTGCGTGACTATGATAAATCTATGATAGCCGCATGGAATTTATTGGCCGCCTGGCACGAATGCGATTCCGTTCCCGCCGTCTAAGGGAAGAGAAGGGTGCACGTGTAGAGGGTGGCTCGCGCGGGGCGCCCCCCGCCAGCCAATAGAAATCGGGGCACGACAATAAAAATATCGGGGAAAAAGAGCGAGATGGCCGCGATTTCTCTATGGCATGTATACTGCAGCAAGAATCGGCCATAGGCTTTTCTCCTCTCACATATTTATTCGTCGGGCGTGACGAAAATCGCCATACAATTACACGCTTTTATTGGCAAACTCGCGTTAATTGCACGTGCGAATGGGCTGGCTCTCTCGACGGGATTAAAAAGTTGACAGGGCTGAAAAAGGGCTGGCTATTTGTGAAAGCAGACACGCAACGGTCAGTCTTGGGGAATGAGTTCTTCCGGAGATTTATCTTTGAGGAGTACCGTTTACGTATCAAAAGAGGAAGACAAAGCGCGCAAAAAAGAGCTGCTGGCCGGCAACCCCCCCTCAAGAAGTCAGCGGGCATATATTACGGATCATAGTTTTTTTGTGAGAACGGCTTCGGCAGCTCGTCACCCTTGTGTAGTGAGGTGTGGCCTCAAAGACCCCGATCATCGTCATCATCTTGTCTCCGCGACACCATCTACGCGTGCTGAACACGAGCTACGGACTCGCCTTTTTTTATCGACCTCTCCCCATTCTTCTTCGGCAGGGATCTCGGGACATGGAGGGCCGCCCCTCGTTTTATCTAAATTCTCTCTCTCCTCCGTTGCTCCTCGCGTGCCTCGCCGGACCTCCCGGTCTGTTTGGCAATACCTCCAAGGACGGCACGAGCAACCGGCTGCTGCCAGATTATAAGGAGAGAGAGAGAGAGAGAGAGAGAGAGAGAGAGAGAGAGAGAGAGAGAGAGAGAGAGAGAGAGAATATGAAAGAGAAAAGCAAGTGAAGAAGAAGAGATGAAGGGAAAAAAGCAGGACGCGGTGAAGACCGCTTTATTACACCAGTGTGCCTCGAGATTCAGGTAGCTACACCCCTGACTAAGCTTCACCTTCGTCAGATAAGAGCTTGTACTGGAAGCAAACGATCGGACCTTAAAGGATCCTCTATTAAGGCAACCCTGGCCCATTCCAGTCCTCCTTCTACTCTTCTATCGACAGGCAGCTCTCTTTTTAACAATAATTGGCGTATTTCTCCTCCTAGCATATTAATTCCCTCGAAGAAAAAACCGACTCCAGTGCGTTCCTAATAAAGTGCATCGGATTCTCGTTCAAACGAATAACGCAGCCACTAATTGCACTTGCAAATTGGCCGGCAATAGTCGACGAGGCTCAAGTCGACTTTTTGCTCGAGGCATAATAGTGGTTGCTATTAGTGGATTTTCGTGAAAAAAGTGCGGTCTATCGCAGGCATTGAGGAAATTAACGAACGCGGAGGGGTCGCTATTTCAGTCGATGGCGCTTTCCTAAAGAGCTGAAAAGTGGCGAGGGGCTGCTGCCACCGGGACACAGCGCGTCGTACTGCCGTTAGGCGGCATGCTTTTCTGAATGAGTAACTTAATCCCATTTTCCAGCGGAGACAATAAGCCACCACCATCACCGTTGCCGTACGCGCCCACACGCGAATACATGCTAGCAACGTGTGTGTGGGAACGGTACGTAGTAGTGGTTGTGGCGCAGTGTGTACACGGGGAGAAGAGACATTAACCGAGGGCAGATGCTTCCCAGTGGCGCTAAAAAAGTGGAGTGAGCGCGTGCCGGCATCAAACAACTAAAAATACTCGAACGCCCCGATGAGAAGCGACCACGCCCGCTGTAAAGTCTCTCTCTCTCTCTCTCTCTCTCTCGCACGCACGCAAACCTTCCATTCTCTAAAGGATCCTAACAGCCTCTAATCCCCGTGCTCGTTTGTTACACGTAAGAAATACGGTCGTCTAATTCCGATAATTAGTAGTTAAGTCGCGCCGCCCGTGACAACTTTCGATCGCCGACTCTTCGCTCTTTGCTAGCTCGACGCCGAGAAGACATTAGTTCGCCGGGAGAATCCTTTTGCTTTCGTTACCGGCACGTCCTTGGCCTGCCTGTTAGAAAAAGGGGTGACGATTTAGAGACGTGTAAGCTCCAATGCTCCAATAAAGTTATGCCGATCTTCTGTCGTGAAAGGACTACTTCGGAAGGCAAGTGCGACCCTTCAACTCACGAGGCATCCTCAGGTACGGCGTAAGAAGTATCCCGCCTATAAAAAGTATCCCCGAGAGAAAGAGGAGAAAGATGAGTTGGGATAGGAAGCGCGCGTGCCGATGACACATTGTCTCCCTATTTCTCTACTCCACGTGTTACCTATCGGCTGGACGTCGGTTTACATATTTTTAACCAGTTTTTTTAAAATCCGGCGCCCTGCCCTTACTTTCCCCGTGCTTTTCATTGCGGTTTCCCTTTCCGTCTTACTCTCCCTTCCTGCGTTCTCCTCTTTCGGCCGATTGCCGTGTGTGCACGCGCTGCACCCCAAAAACTGGATATTTTCGGCGGGAAAAAGGAGGAAAAAAGCGCGGATTCGTTACACGCACGGGGGTTGTTCGACGATGCATGGAAATGGAAGAGCTGCCAGGTTGGGGCGCAAGAGAGAGAGAGAGAGAGAGAGAGAGAGAGAGAGAGAGGAGAGAAAGATGAGGAGTACCAAAGGGAAAATGAAAACCACGCATCTGCGTACGCACTAGGACAGAGCGAGAGAAGTGGATGCAGCCCTGCATTAGAACGAAAGAGGGAGGAAGAACGGGAGCGATGCCCCCCTCTTTCTCGAAATGTGGAAATTCAACGGGAACGACCAACAGGAAGCTGAAAGGGAAGCGGACGCGCGACGTTATTATGCGCCCCGCACGAGTTCGGATAAAAACTGTCTCGAATCCTTTAAACGTCTATGGTGCATACGCTGTCAGGAGGGAAAGCAATGATCTATTCCTTCACGCCGAGCATTACATTCCCGCCAATAGATTTTCCCCTTTCGCAGGAAGCATACTACCTTCCCAACTCGATTCTATTTGCGCTGATACTACCTACGAAGAGGTTGCTGTCATCTATGCAACGTGGCATAGTGACTCATTTGATTTAGAGAATAAAAAAGATACGGAGAAAAATCCGGGCATGACGATGTAGCAAATGATCGAAGTCGATGGCGTTTTATTGACATTTAAGACAGTGGACCTTGACAGGCCTGGTGGTCCAGCGGACGTTAAAGTCAGGGGTATTAACGTGGAATAGTGTTAATCCGGGTGCTATTATCGTGAGGCGTATGACGTTAGCCGGGCGAGCCAATCAAGCATCCGTGAGCAAGCCCCAGTCGACTTTATGTGCCGTAAAAGTGGAATTGCTACCGCTCCGCACGGTACAATAGCCCACATCTATACTATAGGGCGCACACTCGCGCACTTTATACATACCTATGTATACACGTACAACACGATATATATAGGGGGTGCGATGGTGGTGTCTCGATGCGTCTAATCGCACGACTCTATTCGAATACACCACTACCATGCTATGACGTGTCCCGCAAGAATCAGCCACAGTTGCTTTCTGGAGAATTGCCAACCCGGATGCAAACAGTACAAGTCCACCACCTTTTCCATGTCTCTATGATTGCGACAAGGACTTCGACACTGGGAGAAGATAAGTCAGCGTGGTATCACTATTGGGTCTAATTAGATGCGGTACTTTCCGAATTCAATAGAAAATGATATATAGAACAGCTTATAGATTCAAAATATAAAAATGGTGTTCCGTGGTCAGCTTATTATTGGTCGATAATTCAAAATAGCCCAAGCGCGTCGGTCGATCGTTTATCTAAGACCGTGGAAAGTGTCCAAAGTGAATTCTAGCCGGCGCGGCGCGGCGGTCTAACGAATGTTTTCCCGCCTCCAGACGATACTGTAGCCGTGCCAGTTATCAAGATATTAACGCACGAGCGGACAGGTAGAAAGGAAAAGGTGGCACGGGAGGGAGTTTTCAGGTGCAAGCATCGAAATCGGATCAGAACGGGCAACAAAGAATTAATTCTTGAGAGGACACGTGTGAAGAGAGCTGTTAGGCGAGGGGACACCGGCTGGTTCAGTCCACGTTTCAAGGCTTCCTTGATTTTGAGGAATCCAGAACCGGCTTTTTCAGCTGTAAAACCCGTAATATCTATCGCAGGCAACTTAAATAATAATAAAAATGTTTCTCTCTAAGCCGTCCTTTCCGGGGACAGCGTTATAATACCCGCCGATCTACTCAATGCGGGCAGCTGCTTCTTTATATAATTAGTCACAATCGGCTCCGGAGTAAACAGAGGTTGAAAAGTAATCCCGACTACGGCCAATGAAATCGTAGATTGATGCGAGAATGGCGGTGTTGTGACAGGAAAGCGTACCGACCACCCTTTCATCGCGTGAAAGGGTAAGAGTTGACTGAACCGGAGCCCATCGAGGGATAGGGTTGTGCAAGGGTTTACTCGGCGCAATGGCGGTGTACATTACAAAATGGCGTTCTGATACTCCACGATCAAGCAGAACGACAAAAGCAGAAATTAGACGAGTCTCTTTGATATTCCAAAATAGTCGCGCGGATTTCCTGTCTCCTGGAGTAATGCCAATCGTCCGGGCGACATGAATATTCCCGGTGAATTCGTGACTTCTTCCCCGCATCCCCCCTGTCAGTGGTCGGTCGTCGTTGGTCTATGCGTTGGTGGGCCGTCGCATAAATTTTCGGAAACAAAACGGACAGCATAACAGCTTCGCTCCTCGTAAGTCACCGGAAACGTCATCTCGAAATGTGGGAGAGGTGCGAACCTGGCTGCCTAATGAGGGCCAACTTCTTTAACATGCATTTTGCAGGACCTACGTGCTCGATGCCGCACGCATTTCCGTTATAACGGTGCTCGGTAGGCCTAGAATATCAGAGCGAAGCTAACGATCTTTGAAAAGAGAGATATTCGTAAGGCTTATCTCCGGCACAAGGTCCAAAGCTTAAGGTAGTTGTATCAGTACTGTACCATTCAAAAGTCAACCGTTGGCTGAAAGAACTGTTAACTTCGCTTTGCATATTCCCGGTTAGCTAAACTTTTGCTCCCTCCAGAGATTAACGAAAAAATGAATTTTCAGTTAGGGCTCTGGAATTTATATCACTTGTTTCTTGATGCAAGAAAACACTTCCTACTAAGTTTCAGTCTCGGAAAATGTCGGGAAGTGTGGACAACATGGGAAAAACCACAAAACTTAATTATTCAGGATCGGTTTTTCATGTGTTTTCGGTACAATTCCGGCATTTCTGTCCCTGATTTTATGTTTTCTATTCGTTTTGATACTCAAACAATCGATTTATAGAAAGCTGTTTTTTGATACAACTTCCTTAAGTGCATGCGAGAGACAAGGATTGGCTTTTAATTTGACTGAGCGGCATACGGAAGTCTGCGGGATAAACGTAAGGTGTCTATTTGGAATGACTGGAAGAACGGAAAGCTGAAGCGAGTGCATGATGATCCCGTTGCTTACAATAAATCAAGATTAGTGGAGGAACGTGTAATCGGTACGGACAGGCCGAATGTTGCGTTGCTGTTACGGCGCCGAACGGGAAGATAGGTTTATCTGCGACGGGGTAGTCGTTGACGATGCGATCGCATGCATGTAGAATCGTTTGGCGCAGGCCTCGTTGGAATCATTACCAACAATGGCGCTGGACAGACGGCCATTGAGTTTGGACAATGAGCAATGTTAGCGGTACCGGCGGCAGCCAACCCCCGATCACACGGAGGCTGCTGCCAGTCTCTCGCTCGGCAGTCGGCAGTCGGCAGTCCCCTGCTCACTCTCTCTCTCTCTCTCACTCTCTCGGTGTTAGCCTGTCTGTCGGCCGTGCAGAGAAAGGAGGGGTTCCTCTCTGCAGATTGCACAACCGTCCAACGACAGCTGGCCAACCCCTTGACCCCGACGGGGTGGACGTCCGAGTCGGCTCGTAAAGACCCTATACGTAACCTGGCCCGATCTGACCAAAGAGGGTTGAGAAAGAAAAGGTATCCAGCCGGCCGTTACTGTCGCCTTCCACTGACCGACTGGACGGGTATTAAATCGGCTTGGAACGCGGAGTAAAAAGTCTCCGGAGAAGACGGCCAGAAAGAAAGAGTGACGGGGTGGATCCCCGGCCAGTGTCACCAGGTCCGCACAAGCACCGGTTAAGGAGCGCGTTTAATGCCGCTACCGAAATTCGACGTTGATTTATTCGGAAATACGTTACGCCGACTAAAACTGCCAGGCCTCGCACCGGAAGACGCAGAAAATCCTGATAGCGGATATCCGTGTGGTGCGTGCGCGACAGCGTGCTTTCCTATAAAAGAGCGATTCATAGCAGCGTCACGTTTTCGGTCATATAAAAGGGACTCTTGAACAAGCGAACAGATAAAACAAACCGGGCGGCGTCGGCGCGCGACAACGTCCAAGTGGTCGAGGAGGCTGCTGCTACGCTTGGCGGAAACGGAACAGCTGTACACTCCCGCTATACTCGAAAGTTTTAGCATTAGATATCTCCTCTACTTCGGTATTCCACGACCCTCTTTTCCCTGCGTTTGAAGAAACTCTTCTTCTTATCTGCTTCTGACGGAAACAACTTTTCCGCCAGGAGCCACCGCTGAACCGGCGACTCACTTGGCTCCTCTCTTAATGCCGCTCTCCCATTCTTTCTGTAAGAAAGTGCTCCCAGTGCGCCAAAGTAATATCGAGGATTCCCGACTGCTCTCTTCTACTTGGAGAGCTGAATCGATTAAAGCATCATTCCGCAGCAATCCAGTCAAGCACGAAGCCAGACGGATGGTATAATGATCGGTATCGGGATCGGTTCGGAAAATTGAAAATTAGGACCGCCCTCTAGCAAGTACAAGTGTAGATTGTTGACCCGCTAATTGGACTGGCAGAGCCAGTCCTCGAGGCTTATAATTGAAGCGACAAGAGTGCCTGTTCTCTTTGAAAGCGGGGCGATAGAAAGCACGAGCCACTCTAAAAACACAGTGTCTACCGCAGGTACTTTACGATCTGAGCGCGTTCCACCACACCGGGCCGCTTCTATGTCTTCCCCGAGGCAGCAACTTTTTTATGGGGCCCCGTGTCGGACCCCTTTCGAGACTACCTGAGCGCGTGCGTGGCGCGTTTCCTTCCATCTCGCCGGTGTGTGCTTACCTCGCCACTTTTTTTCCACTCGGCTCTTCGCTACCTGGCCTCGCCGCTCGCCGCTCACCGCCGCAGCCGAATTAATATGTCGTGTAATGGATTAAGCCAGAACCAACCCCACCTAAACGACGGCCGGCGCAACCCTCTCTTTACGTCGCCGCACACCCGTTCGCCTCGATGCGCTTTATACCTGAATCCTCGCACCACGGGAAGCGAGCACTTATGGTCGACGCGTACCATATGAGAACGAACGAGGTTCGGGTTGGTGGCATCGGCCACCTATTGTCCCAGCACATTGGAGGTCGAGGGAATTGATAGTGTTGTACCTCGTCGACCCCTTTTTTCCCGCCTCACACCCCGAGCGGCCGTAATTGGAAAGCGATATATCCTTCCACTCGATAGGAACAGCTATTTTATGAAGTGCCTCTCATTCGCACGTGCAAGTGCCCTTCAGATTTCCTACCTTCCCCTGAATTCTTGGCAACCCTTCTCATCATTGAAGACACAATTACGCGTATATGAAATCGCAAGAATGATATTAGCAAGTAATCATAAAGTACGATCAAGGTACTAGGTCGCAGATCATAACGCAAGAGTAAATATTTAATAAGAACCGTTCGATTTAAGCGGAGGACAGTTTTGTGGCGGTGGAAGTGGGTAAAAAATGATAGAATTGACGGGGGGTGCAATTACGTGAAACATTTATCGAGCGTGAGGTGGGCAGGAAAGCGTGGATGGATGGCTCGCAGGTCAGGTTCACCTGCGAGTGGGGTCGTAATCCTTCTGGCGTTCTCATAACCCTCTCCCTCCACGGGATCACATGCGAATGTTTGTATATGTAGGGAGCACCTGTTACCGCGAACAGTTACGCACATTACGGTGATCGGGGCTCACACATTTCCGAGGGTTCGAAAGGGTAAAAGACCCAAAGTGGTCGGGGCCTTGGAAACGAGGCAACCCTTCCATACATATAGCGGATCGCCTCTTCTTCTCTCTTTTTCCAAACTCGCAGGTATAACGTACACACTGGCACCTTGTGCCGCAGATCACAATACCTCGGAAAACAACCCTTTTCCGGGCACAGCATTATGTCACTAAACGCTATCCCACCGAAAGGGGAAAAACGAAGCTTCCAATAGCAGGTTGGGATCCTTTGAAACCCCTTTCACGCGAAGCCCACATAGCCCACACCAGAAAATTCCTTTTTTTGTGCGACCCTTTCACATCTTTATGATCATCAAACTTATCACCCGTCCGCTCTTACACATTCCATGCCCGCCTAGCCATGACGTTGATGGACTTTTTTTCTGGCAAACGACAAATCTTAATTCAAGTCTTTCTGGATTCCAAATCGAACGAGCTGATCAATATCGAGCTTTCTTATTATTTTGGTGGAAAATTCCCTAGTTCCTTGCTGAAGAAGAAGAAGTGAGCCCATTCTTCTATTCTATTATTTTGTCGGCTAACAGTGATGATAGGAGAAAGGAGTTTAGCATCGCGGGCGGTCTTGGAAAAGCCGGAGACCCACTTACCCGATTCCTCGACGACTGTGGTTTTCGAAAATTCAGCTGCGGCTAAAAGCCAATAATTATCGGTGCACACGCGATGATTGTCGTCCTTACAGCCGGAAGTAGGTGGTGTTTAGTCAGGTCTGGAGCGAAAGGGGATGAAAGGCACGAACCCTTGGAATCGTGAGCTCAAGGTGGGTTGGTACGCGGGACTCGTGAATTAGTCGGTTTCGATAATGAGAGGTCGCTCGTCCGTGCCGCTTCTATCGACGTGGTCGGATATTACGGTCAAACGTCAGAAAACTTGCTTAGGGTGAAAAAAAGGAAGGAGAGGATGAAAGAACCCGTAAGTCCTCTCCGAGGAGAACCAAAGAGAGAAAGAGAGTGGGAGAGACTGGGAAAGCTGGCTTCGGGTGAATAAGGTTCGTGGAAAGCGCTCTTTGAAAACTTTTGACATCACGGTGGTCCAGGATCGATGCCATAGTAAATACGGTATTCCGCGTGAGTGCATTTATTTAGTCTCGATCGCCATCGTAAGCCGCACGCGAAACTTTCACCCTATAACACACCCTATGCTGCAACCTATCATTTTTTCCCTATAAAATCTCTTACACGGAATGAAAGTTTCTTCTTGGTAGAATTGCAGTCTAAAATGATAGTTCTAATCTCTCCTACCCTTTGTAGCAATACTGCTTTGAACTGAGCATGTATGTTGCCATCGCTCTAGTCGATCTTTGGCTACTCTCCCAAATCAAGAAAATCCTGGCATTTTTAAAGTAATTAGTAAAGGTCACTGGTGGCTCTGCTACTCTTCTTGTCATCAATGCTCTTTCGTGTGCACCGAGCCAACAAGTGGACCAAGAGAACAAAGGTAGAGTTGCCTGTGCCGTAAGAAACATTGACTCCGATGGCTCATAAAGGGCGGCCCTGACTGTTCTCGTTCTCTCGGTCTTCGCGAGACGCAGGAGTCGGGGAATGGAAAAAACCGCACAAGTGTCGAAAAGCTCCTTCCGACACACGTAATCTCGTTCGGGAAGCTTTCTAACTTCAAAGTCTTATGTGTAAGCCTCGCTCGACTAGCAAAGAAGCGCACCACGCGCAAATAAAACTATCCCGAAAGTAGCAGCCGTGAAAGCCAGTTCCATCTGTAAGTTTGTTCTGGCTCGATGTTCTAAATTCAATTGGGTACAAAGACTAGCCTCCGTTCATTATCGAATTACTTCATCGAGTGAAATGAAAAGTTAGTCACCAGATACTTCAACTCGGTTGAAATGAAAGCATTCGGCCTTAGGTTTGGAGAAGGAACCAAAGCGAAGGGAAGGTTCGACGAGCGGTGCTGGAATACCTTAAATGGGAATTCGATAATCGCGAGGAAACTCAGCCTTCACGGTAGCACGGAGCTTAATAGGATTGCGGCGAGGCTTCGGGCTAATTAATCTTCTCCAGCAGGCGCTCCTCCGCTCGCTCGCTCGCTCGCTCGTTCCGTATACGCGCGAACGGTTTGACTAGCCTTCTTTAAGCGACGCACCGACCAAAACCAATCAATCTTCCGGGTTCCCGGAATCAAGGGAGGAAACAGCGGCGTAAAATTAGCTAACACCAACGCCGAATTCACCGATCCTCTCCTCGAGGGGATAACGTGATGCTGCAACTATGAGCGGACACCTCGAGAAAGAGCGCTTCCCACTGGTTTGCCTAGCGTCACGCGTATTCGGCACTTCTCCCAGAATGCAAACTGCACATTCATCCCCGGCGTTTACATAGTTGGCGCGCGAACCCGACTAATTATGGAATCCTGTTGAAAATCGAAAAGTAAAAGGGCTCTTCTTTCTACGCACCATTGGTTGGTGCTTAACTAATTGCGAAGGCTCTCGGGTGACTTTTTTTCTAGATGGCAGTGGGAGTGATTCTCCCTGCGGCAGTAACAACGAGACGGACGGAAAGCGATGCTTTGAAATAGGTGGAAGGGCAAAAGATCGTCCAGGAACACCATTATTCCCTTGGTGCTTTATCTGCTCCTTCGAGAAACAAAAGTTCTCTCGCGTAGCTCGTTCGGCGATGCCGGTCCTATCGATCTCTTTGCCCTTTCGCGGCGAGTCCCCCGCGGGGAATAATGCGCCGCAGAGATATACCTTGATCCGAAGGTATCCACCAGTGCCGATCTCTCCGCAGCCAACTTTTATATCAGAGAAGGGTCAGAGAAGTTTTTCGGCGGAACTTGGAAGAAAGAGTGGTGGAGAAGTTCCGGGAAGAGAAAGCAGAGCCGGAGGTCGGCTGTCGTCGACAAGTCCATCGTCGGGCTGGCAGAGGCATCAAATATTCTATGAATTCAGAGACGGCTTTGTGGCAATGGGAGCACGTAAACGTGTAGGCAAGCGCGCGCGCGCGCGATCGCAGACAATTTCCTTATTAAATTTTTATCCTGAACTTTTACTTCGTTGAGCGTCCTGTTAAGGTTTACGGCCACAATTTGTCCCGCGGTTCTATCCACAACTCACCGGGAGGAACCGAGGAAAGCCTCTAGCAGATGTGAGCTACCTATGCGGGATTAATGATAAAGTTTTCTGCTGGAGATGACCGCGTGAAGCAAGAGAGGGGTCTCATTGGATTCAGTGATCAAAGTGCAGGAGGAAACCGTTAGCTCTAGCTGGAGCCATAATATCGGGAAATGAGGTAAGCTTCGTCTGCCTCATTTTCGGTACGTCCCACAAGGCTAGCATGGGGTTACAGCCCCCTTCTGCGATCTCCCCATCGCTCGATCCAACCCCCTTGTCTCACGGGGTGTGCACAGTGCAACTGACCAATAAGCTACCCTTGGCTTATATGCCCGGCGTGTCTACTATACGATCGATAGTTACAGTATCCACATAACTGTTTCTCTTCACTCCCTTGGTCAGCTCTTCTCTTTTCCAGAACAAGAAAGGGGGAATGAGAGTGGACGAGAGCGAGAGAGAAAGAGAGAGCACGACAAAACTGCACAATACGAACCACACTACAAATAATAGGTTCCCAACTCGGACAACTTCCAGCCGTCTCCAATGACATCGAGTGAACCTTACGGTCACGATACCTGCATACTTTTTCTTTAATATTGATGAACACTCGAGACTGCGATTACTGTACGCGTTGTAAGTATAGAGCTGCTACTCGACTTGATGAGAGGGAGAGAGAGAGAGGCGGGGGAGGGGCGGGGAGGGGAGGGGCGGGGAGGGGAAATATCGCATAATACATTTGCCAGAGCAGGTCGTTGCAGTCTTGTATCTCGAGAAGTTTGTTAGTCTCCTTCATTCGACTGAGAGGTATGCAAATAGCGAAAAAATCCCGTTGAAGTAGTTCGGGTTTTCACGAAGTCAATAATTAGCCGGGTTTCGATACTCTCGAGCACTACTGGCCGCCCTGGCAAGTTTTTCAATTAACTCACTGAAATGATTTAAAGTTAATAAGGAGCACGTACTTGAAAAAGATATTCATTTTGCATCGTTGCATTTCCATCGCGGCTGTCGGCCTCCTTGAGATGTTGAGAACTTTCCTATTAAAACCTCTTCCGAGTGGAGCGCCGCTTGCTGACGGTAGCAGATAAGGAGCTCGGGGGTAATTAATATCGGGCAGAAAAAATGAATGGAGCCGTAAGCGCCGAGTCAGCCGGACTTGGGGAAATGCAAGAGGATTGTAACAGTTGTGAGAGTACGCATTTTCTTGTGTGCGCAATCGCGCATAAGCAGAGCTGGTCCTGGTCGCTGCAACTTTGATCGAATTAAGAGAAACAGTACCGGGGGACATAACGAGGAATGGAAGAAATGGATCTTCTGCAACCAACATGCAATCAGTGCAACAATCTTGAGTGATGTAAATCAAGCTCTTTACTCGGCGGCGATAAATTGTGACGAATTCTTGAAGGTCCTAGGAGGAAGCTCGCCCCCGATGAAGAATTGTCCGAGGCAGATAGGCCGTTAATCAGAAGTAAGGAGGTACTGATTCAGGAATTTTTAATGGCCGATCCCCTCCCCAAGTCCCATCCTCCTACCGCCGGCATTCTCTTCTCAAGGAAGGAGACGTCGATTAATTTAGCAGTGACGACGTTTTGCAAAAAGGTCTTTCTCAGTGAGACAATGGCCGAGGATCTCCAAAGTTACAAAAGGGAGAATCCGTACAAAGGGTGCGGGAACCTTGGAACAAAGAGCAGATAACGGACCGGGCAAAAACAGTGGCGGGAGCTCTGAGGGGAAGAAAGCCCCCTTGTGTCCATATCGTGCATCTTTGGCTGAAGCGGTCGGGTAGGGTGCGAGAAAAATTGGCTGCGCGAAAGTCAACCGCTTGCTCTCTGCAACAATATTGGCCGAACTCTCTTCCGTATCAGCCGATGATCAAAATGCAAAATATAATTTCCAAGAAACAATTATCAATCTGCCGATCTAGTACAAGTTACGTGGTGAAAGATGGTTCAAAACTGGCAGGGAATGGAAATAAACGTTCAGTTTACATATGAATGGAAAATCGAGCGACAGTCACACGAAGTTTTAGGGCTTGACTCCCTTTCTCTCGCACCGCGATTCTGCGGAGGTCTATGCCGTAATGAAAACATGAATACTTGAAGCCCACCCACCACCCATAATTATATCTTCGCCCTCGGGTTAGGCTCCGGCGAGGATCGGTGGCAGAAAGCGGGGGTGGAAAAGTCCAGGGGGAGAGAAAGAATCAGGAGGGGCGAAGGGGAGGGGGGGAGGGGGGAGGGGGGGGGTGGTGGACAAGGGGTGCCATTTCTGTCCCCTAAATAATTAATTCCGGCAGTGCCGCCGGCTTAAACGCGAGCGAGCGAGCGCGCGCGCTTTTCTGCTAAGGGAGGAAAAGTTGGCTGGCAGGAACGGGTCTAGAGATTCGCCGTACTCAGGCCCCCTCAAGGCAGTATAGCATACGCGCAATCGATTGCCACAGAATAAAGTCTAGTAACAGTCGATGCAAACTCTCCCTCTCTCCTTCTCTCCTTCTCTCTTTGCTCGTCATTGTCCCCGATTTACGAGCAAGGTTTTCCTTCCTCGGGATTGAGAAGCCTGCAAAGTGTGGATTGAATTAGAGCGACCAAGTTTTTGAAGATTCGCAAGTTGGAAGTCTCTTGGCACCAAGTTCCTTGTTTCGACGTCCTTTGGAAAGTGATGGCACACGGCTTTCTATTTCCCGAGCGCGCGTTATGATAGATTTCCTATGATGCCGCTCAGCTCTTTCAGGGAAATCACTAATCTCAGCTTTCTTTACACAGTGGCGCGACCCCGAACTCTTCGCCAGAGTTTTGCGAGAGTTCCCTACCTCGGCGAAGATAAGATGGAGGATTAATGGGCCCGGCATTAGGGTGTAATTTTATGGGGATTATTTTAAAGGCTTTCTCGGATCCAGTGGCTCAGCCGCGATTATCTAGACATCATTAATCATACGCTCGGCCCGGTTTAAACTTTGTAGCGCGAGCGCGCGCGATACCAAAAACTTTGGAAGCGCCATTTACCGGATCCCCAGTGAGTTCGACCGCTTGTAACACCCCCATTACCTTTCTACCGCAATCTTGCCGGTTAAAATCGCTAAACCGTTAATAGTTTCTGCTCGCTGTGATGATAATATCGTCACTTTGCAAGCACCTCGAACTAATGAAGAGCCATTTTATCTGCAACCAAACCACCGATAGATTATCGTGCACAGGCCTACTTCAATGAGTATCATGGCAATTTGGTAATGTGATGATACGCCGGCAACAGTTTACGAAAGGAAAGGGTGAAGAGAACACACCCCTTCTACGGTGCTAACCAATCAAGCGGCGTGGGCTTGTCTCGAATGTATAATTACGTAAAAGTGTGCTGAGCAGATGCTGGAAAGGGTTGGCCGCCGACCAAGTCGGGAGCGCCACGGCGAGAAGGGTTAAATAAATCAAAGCGCGTTCATTGGTCGAGCGACATAGGGTCACTGGAAGGGTGACTGGAAAAGGGTTCCTATCGACTTAATAACGTCCTCCGGCCATTTTATGCACCGCCTCTTCCTGATACATTCTATGCATTCCCGACAAACAATTTATAAAAAAATTCATCCTCCCTTCATGATCTGAATTTCACTTTCTCATCTGCTTAATCCAGAAAACCTTCACCCCCACAAAAAATGGTACAAGGGGAAGCCAGGAAATCCAGATTCGGGAGGATCTAAGCTGGCAGCACGCGTATTGCATAAACATTATTAAGTTTGATCAACGAAGCATGGCGGCATCTGCCCGAACACCGAGGAACGGAGGAGAGGACGATTTTCGAATCTTCGAATCCGATATAAATTTGACAGTTCTCGGGGATGCTGTTTTGTGGCGCTTTTTTCTACCACGGGCTACGAACGAACACGTGCCTGACAGGAGATTCATTGTTAGAGCGGTACTCCTCGAGAGGCTGCATCATACCGGTATTTCTATCTACTTCATCAAACTCCAATTGACGATCGTACCCTCCTGATTTGCAGGTAAACTCGGTGGTAGCATAAAAATATTCTGAAAATAAAAATATATAGTTTTGAAAGTGGAAGCCCTGTCGTTGAATATTAGCGATATAAATATGTGAATTAATTTCTGCGCATCAATGAGAAAACCCCCGGAACTTCTCCGGATGCCATTGCCCCAAAATAGAGTTGTTGCAATCACATATCGACAGACAGTTTTAGCTCGACAGGCTCTAAAACGTCAATGGCAGCGCGTTTCTACGTGTTACGTAAAATTATTCCAAGCCCCGGGCAGGATGCGGAAGCACGAAGGATCTCCGGAGATCGTAGATTCGAGGCGCGTGGGTGATTCCAAATCCCGTGTACAAAGGTAGCGTTGTGTGCCCGACACCTGCTCGGGTGTGAATTAAGGAGCAAACATTAACGACTCTATTCGAGGCTCGAAAGGACGACGGTAAGAACGTGTAGCTTCGAAGCATCTGTCTCGTGGAAAAATAGTCTGGGCGATAAAGACAATCCAGGTATCAAGAGGACACACATAATGAGAGCGAGGCAGAGTGTTGTTCGGCTCGATAAAAGGACGAGAGCGTGAATGTTCGCCTAATCTAAAGTGTCACCGGTTTCTGCGTGAATGAGGCAAGAGCACTTGGCCGAAGGAAAGTCCTGGCAGTCGTTCATCCTGTGGGCGAGGAGCACGTGCTACTGCCTGGGAGTCATATGTTATTCGACTCGTAGCAGTGTCTGTAGCGTAGCATGAAAGAGTAGACGGCAGGTTTCTTGTCTCGAGAAAATTCGGTCGTGCACCGACAGGATCCATACGGCCACTCGACTTCTATTCTCTTTCTCCCTCCCTCCAACTTTTTTCCATCCCTGGAGTGCGTTGCATTCCGGAAAAGTGGAGCGGTCCGATCCGTTTGAAGTCAGAACTGTCGCCAGCCGTTTGCCCACCAGACTTTCCTCTCTCGTTCTCTCTTTCTCTCTTAGACTTCCCGCGTCCTTCGCATTGCGCTGCTGAAGAAACACGAAGGAAAGAAGGAGGCTCCTGAGCGGCAGACTGTGCCGGCAACGCACGGGCCTGCAAGGAAACAGAGGGAAAGATCGAAAGGGCGAGAAAGAGAGGGATAGAGCAATGAAGGGAGAGAAAGAAACGCTGGCAGGATGGCAGGCATGCGATCCAGAGCCGGCGGGTTTCTGCTTCCGGGAGCACGAACGCAATAAAATGATCCATCGGCACGAGGAACAGGCTCTCCTCGCACGCCAGAGGGATCCCGGAGGAGGGAAAGAAGCGGCAGCCTGTTGCTGGTCGCGTGGATCCCTCGCATGTGTGAAGACCGTGTGCACAAGCCACTGAAAAGAGAGAATCCTCCGAGAAGGAAGGATGAGTTGGCGGAAGGAATCCCGGTACGGGATCGAGAATGTCTACCTGCTTGCAAGAGCCGACGTTTTCAAGAGACTGTCTTACTCTTAGTTTTTAATAGTAAACCATTCTTCTGTCATTCTGCCTTTTATTATTATACATAGACTGCATAGTATCTAAAACTCTGTATTCCAATGATGTAGGAGAGTGTCGAATGGAAAGGGAGTCTTCTAGAGGGGCAAGTGTCGTGTAGGTACACCGATACGTGACAATGGCTTTGAAAAGTGGAATGCGAAGGAGTGGAGCCCCGGGGTACGAAATCCTTTGGGACCATTTGTCAGTGTCCATTAGCGAGTTGGCAGGAGGACGTTTAGCGCGACACAATATTAAAGAGTTGTGTATTTGCGAAGTTAAATGAACCTTGCACCGTGGGCGACGATTGTGCAGCTGCAACCAAGAGTGGCTCAGCCCTCTCGGTTGCTCCCTCTCTCCGTTGACTGTCGCGAGACGAAGGACCTCTTGAGGTGTGCCCATGCGAGAAAACTGTAAGGATGAAGGTACAACAAGGTGGAAGGAGCCCGAGTGGCCTCCGGGTGACAAGGCATACTGCTTTCGGTGTGTGTATAAATAAAACTAACTTGTGCATTCTGCGTCCTCTGAGCAGCCTCTTCTCGCACCCTGCTTCCTAGCATTGTCCAGGACGCAGCAAGAGTGCGAGGCACTCCAAATTATTCCACCACTGGCACAGCTTTTCCCTCGTACATTCGCTCTATTGTTTCTCCACGTATTCAAGTTCACTATTATCCAAACATTCCTACTGCCGACGTACTTTTTTTTAAATATATCTAGTTTCTGAGAATGCTTTCTCTCCAAAGGAATAGATGATTAGCAGTATTCACAGCGACGTTGAAACCGTAGTAAGGTTGGGCGGTCACGTAGACCGCCGGAAAATCCAAATCGACGAGAAATGAAATCGAGCGTGCCGCCGGTTTTGCCTGAGAGTTCGCATGCTCTGAATGGCTCTGCGAGAGTGCGTGAGAGTGAGAGAGGGAACGGGTGGGAAAGAAGTGCACGGTTGGACCACACAAGTTCATCTCCGAGTTTCAGACATAGGTGTATAGTTGGTACTAAATCATCGTTGAATAAAGTCGTTAAAACAGAGCTAAACAATTACACCTTGCCGAGCTAAAGATAGTCATTTGATATGACACGAACCCTGTCATTAATACAAGACATACATGAGTTCGCAGTGACGATGACCGATCGATTTGCAATGCAAGGTGCACCTGTCTTATGTTAATGGGGCATAAATCCAGAGGAACCACTGTATTAAAGTCGAGGTGGGTCTTAATTTATTAGGCATATAATTTATACCTAATCGACCCAGATATATTGGAAAAGATGTCTATCAGACCTAAATAAACGTAATCATCACTGCACAATTGTTTACGATCAGCTATATCCGACGACAGCTGAATCAAAACGGTATTCTCTGTTACGATTCATTCACACTGTCATGGCTTGCAAATTGTCATCCGAAAAAAATTGTATCAACGTATTTTCTGTGTATTAGTTCTCCCAGTCAATAAAAAATAGATCACCCAGTTCATAAATGTATGACAGTTGCTATTTCCCGCTGTTTTTCAAGATGCTGCTGGCAAAAAATAGAACTGAGCGAATTCAAAGTTCCAAGGAAGTGACCCGTAGAATTGACTTCAGTCGAGCGAACTCTATTATTAGAAAATTTTCTCGAGAATACGAATATAAGTATATCAGGCAAACCGTTGCTGTCACTCAATTTCACGAATCGTAGGGCATTCAGTTATGCAAAAAAAGTATTTGAAAAGCTCGGCAGTAGAATCCGATGACTTTGTTGTCCTGATAAAAGATGCTCGACTCGACTGAACTTTCCATTCTGAAATGCAACCAATTTTCCGTTGATAGATCAAACGGTATTCCTTAGTTGACTTCTTTATTAATAAAAAGTTAAATAGGAATCGACAAGAGATCAATGGAAGTCTTGAGTAATAATAACGTAATTCTTCAAAGAATTCTTAACAGTACAAAACGTTCAGGCTACAAAACAGTAACCGGCAGACTAGCTGCAATATTATGTGAACGAATTAGTCGATCTACCCCATTTTACTCTCTGATCGCTCTTTCTCTCTTGCTCCCACCTATTCCCCTCTCCTTTCACCTTTCGAGTGTAAGAGTATTGGTCAACCCTGCCCTCCAAGAGGGTGATCGCACAAACGGGGGTGGAAAGAGGGCGGTGAAGGGTGCAGATCGAGCAACCCCTGCACACAAGCCCGCACCCCGCCTCGAATTACTCACCAGCCTTTCTCCCCTTTTACCATTCCGTTTTACCCGAAAATCCAAAAACGAGGGGATTTGCCCGTACGCACCGACGAGAGAGAAAGAAAGAGATCCACGCGTTGCGTGGGGTCTCGCTAGCATCGCCTTGTGTCCGCCAGCGTGCAATCTATAAAACCCCCTTCGAAACAGAATTCCTCTTCTACAAAGCCCTTTCTCTCTCCCGCTCTTCATCCAGGAGGCCAGCTTGCCCTGACTAACTCTAACTCTATGTCAGTGTACCAACACTCGACCGACACCAGCAGACTCCTATCAAGCTCGATCGTACACCCTTTCCTCCCAATACATCAAAGTACATACGAGATATTCCAAATCTAACTAACAATGCACTGAAGAAATTATGCAGATATCGACAGTGGGCCAAGGCTGTTATGGGTAAATGGTATTTAAGTGACGAAGTTGACGGCACACTTGGGCTTAGAAGATTGAGCGGACGCGATGCCGCTGGTCCGTGTCCGGTCACTTTTCTGCTTCCTTAAATCTGCTGGGCGAGGGTAGCCGAATCACACGTCAGACGCAGAGACAGGGCGTTTTTGTTGCGAAGAAAAAAATATATATATATATATATATATCGGGCCGAGGCTAACATAGGCCGGTGTCGCCGGGCGATGGGGTGTAAGAGTACGCGGTGCCGGGATGAAAGGGGGTGAAGGGCAGCAGAAAATGTAGGGTGGTTTTAGGTCCTCCATTCAATTTATCGATGGATTGACAGCTCTGTTAGGCCCTTGTTACGTAGCATCGCGTTGCCCAGGAAAGAAGATAGAGAGTAGGAAAGCTGCGACGGGTAAGTACTGCTCGATCTAAATCTAAAGGTACGTGCTTTTCCGGTTTGCATAGCATTCTTTAGAGATATCACTCTTTCCCTTCTAGATAACACTACAGACCATTAAAAGGCAAGGCGAGTAAACACAGAATTTGTATTCAATTCGAATGGTAGACCAGGAAGTACATATTTGACTAGACTTATGGCAGTGAAAGTGCGCCTCCCGTTCAATAACAAATCCGACAATAAGATATGGTCCGCAGGCGTCAAGGCGTCGTTTTCTACAGATCGAAGACCCCGAGACAACCGTCTTCGGAGTGGATAAATCTAATCTGAACAAATGTGCTCGCACTATCTCACTATCTCTCGCTAGAGTGTTTCTGCGACAGTATTTATCGAACGTGATGCCTGACCAGCGGCAGAGCGCTGGCCCAGATCAATGGCTCTCTTAACTGGCCAGGTGTGCTTTGGTCAACTGTTAGCAGGGTAGATGCACGTATAGAATTTTTTGCCTCCATCGAGCGTTTTCCCGAGTCTAGGAAGGCGGGTGAGTCGCCCCAAGTTGCGGCGTAAAAGGGATCCTCGCTTAATCGGAAGTCGCGAGTGGACGCCCGACCGAGAGCAAAAGGATCTTTGAGGAAAGAGAAAAAATTGGGGTGCCTCGATCCGCTTAGCCAGAAAGAAGCGTTACGAGGAGCACTACGGAAGTGATCCTTTTCTACATGCCCGACGATGCATATAGACATTCTCTTGGTCAAGATAGCCGACAAACTTCATTTTTAATCAACAATACAATTCGGCGCTAAAATTACAATTAATTAAGAACCCTTTGAAATAGTGGAGAGTATCCAGGACAGCTGAATTCCAGGACACGTTACAAGGACACCTGAAAGTAGGCCCTTGGCGGAAAAAGAAAGGCGACGAACCGCCTCCTAGACCAGCTGGTGTGTCGGACCGCATCACGAATCTATTCGCACACCACATGTTCGCCAGTGGGCAAGCACGAAATTAATGCAGAAAAGAAGACCCTCAAGACTGCTATTATTAGACTAGGCCACGGGGTGGTTATCGGGGCTTAATAATTAGACGACGAAAGGCGGACAGCGCCACGCGGCGATGGACGTCCAAAGGAGGATGATCGCTAACCAAATAGGCGCCACCTATCATCGCGACGTAAATACAATCACCATTATCTTGTAACTGAAGATCCGAGTAAATATTCATTACTCAGTGCACCACTTTGGCGACGGAAGACGTTTTCCCATTGTAGATTAGCGCACCTTAGAATACTCTGCTATCATACTGAGTTTCGACTTGGGACTTTAGTCTGCTTATCGTTAATCTATGGGGGAATACGTCACCCAACGAGAAGCAGAAGTTCCAACAAAGCTTCGCTCGAATCTTGAAAAAACATTTTAACCCGCATCAGAAAATCTGTTCTTCGTGACCATGGCACTTCTCGTTATACAGGCCTACTTTTTTCCGAGTTGTTTAGAATTTAGAATCGCAATCGATAGTCGTTATGCAATCCTGAAAAGTAGCCTGGACAAAGGTTCTGGTAACGTATTTCTCGCGAGTGGAACGCGCGACCTTTGGCCAACAAGGCCGGATCAACGGCAAACCTCGTTGGAGACTGCAAAATTTCAATTATCCACGATTTAAATACGTACGAATCCGGCATCGAGATCTTTATCTATCGTAACGGTCACTATGCAGGGAGAAAATCCCAGTGGAGGGATGCAACGAAATTTCAAAACCACTGGATGCTCCTTGAAAAGATGCGGTGACCAGTCGTCAATTGTAGATCAAGATATCCATTTAATCTGTCCCACTAGTTTTTCTACAACCAAGTTTTTTTCAAAGAGAGGAGATCTTAGGGTAGATCGGTTTGCATAATTCGGAAGGTCGCAAAGTTTCCGTTACAAGCAGTTTTTATGGGAAGGCTTAGTAGTACGATATTTTCTCGAACGTGCCGTTCGTGAAACCAATGCGATATGCAAATCCTATTTATACAGTTCTCCTTAAAATCAATTAAAGGTAAGCTCATCAAAATGGGAGGCTCGAACCATACCAAGAGTAGTAAGAAAGTTTAAAAGTGAGCAAATCCTTGTGCGTGCTAGCTTGGCATGTTAGTCGGAGCATGAGCATACGCTACGTTTACGCGGCAGCCTGGATTATCGGGATTATCGAAGATCCGTCTGTTTACAGCATACTGCAGCCAGTCCCAGAGATATTTTCAGAGCAGCCTGCGAAGTCCGCTAAAAATACTAACACTCCTTATCCCGTCCAGTTAATCAACAGTAAGGCAATAAGGCGAGCTTTAAAAAGGAAGAAGCTTTATTTCAGTAGGTGAATAATGTCGCAATAGGATGACAACGAATTAATACTGTTAGCAGCAATAGTTCTTTTTAAAAGGATTAAGCACGAAGGTTCCAAGAAGTGTGCCGTGTAGGTATGGCAGCCTAGCTCTGGAAAGAGTCCAAGGATTACACGAATTTTGCATAATTAAATTTTGCGGGCCGGCATGCCCGTAATTGCGGTGCCGCGCGGCGACCATTGTCCGTGGGCCGATCTTCGTCCCGGGTAGAGTCGAACCTATGCAATATAATGGGGGCACAATGACGAGTTATAGGAAATCCAATTTTGTCGGACGTACACAGGATAAGAGTCTCTTTTCGGACAAGGCGCGCCGTGAAACGACCCATACCCTCAGTATTTTCGTACCTGATGATTTGTGTAATAAAATTATAAAAGTGCGAGGAACCCTCGTGGGTCCCCGGCGTGGAGACACCGGGTGGAAGCCTGCCCGCACGGGAAGGCCGAGGTTTACAGCCCTCCTTTTGTGCGAAACTAGAGCACTTCTGACTTTAATTGCCGGTACCACTAGTTCGCCGCCTTGCCTTGCCTCGACCTCGCCTTGCCTCGCCTTGCCTCGCCTCGCCTCGCCTCGCGTTGCTTTACCTTCACGCTTCCTTCGCTCAACATTTGCCCGTATATAGCCTTAATAGGACCTTATAAGACTAAAACGCTTCACGGTTGGAACCTCCCCGACGGGACCGACCAACGCGACCCTCTGACATTTACCCGATACTCAACGGTTCAACAACCCTACGGTCAGTCCGTTTTACTGCCAGCCTGATATTGTTCGGTTATTAGACTATTTTCGAGCACATTTTTAAATGGAACAACACTCCGCTTCATCCCAACTTTGACACCTTTACTTTCTCGAAGCGTTCGCCCATCCTGCATAAACTAACTACATCCGCTCGTTACAGAAAGTAAATCTCTACGAGCCCAACGAAAGAAACTTCAAACAGATAATTGAGAAATCCTGCTGGATCAACTGATTGGACAGAAAGTTTTAAGCGTCACTTTATGTATAAGTGCTTCCTGCAAGTTCCGATATGCTATTAACAACCTATCATAAAGTTAAGGAGATCGATACTGTCTTACCTGTACGCTGCACGTACTAAGGTTTGCTTCGCCAATCATTACAAGCGAATACCACCCTTTGAATATTGCACTCCTTGAAAAGCTGGAACGTTCAGCAGGTACCTGAAAGGGTTAGCGACAACCGGCCCCCTTGCACAATGCTTCTCACATCAGGTAGAAGCTTCAAGCTTTTTCGTAGAACGCCCCGGGATTAAGTATCGTAATAATTGGCAATAATGTGCTCATTGTAAACAGTTTCTCCTCCGTGTCAGGCGGTGATTACAAAAATCTGGGTAGTTCCAGATTTGCATTGTGCATTCCATCGAGAATCATGCGACGCTTTATTGCTCGAGTTCAAAGAGTAACGAACAATTGTTCTGTCTATGGAAGATCGACAGGATTATAGGAGAAATAGTTGGGAATAACGAAATCTCACTTATGGCGAGAGTATTCACAGAAGCGTTTCGATAAAATATCGGCAGCGCGCCAGTCCTGTAACATATCGGGCGGAGCCCTCTTTCTATCGGTCCCATATTTTTCTGCCGCGAGTTATATAAAGGCCGGCCGTATACCTGCATGCTTTTTCACAATATTTTGTCAGGCTCGTATATGGAAGTACTTACTCGTCGCGCCCAATCTTCTTCCGAACATCACGCCCCTTATCCACCCCATCAATAAAACAGCCGTAAGACTCGCTCTATTTGCTCGGTAAGATTAACTCCATTATCCCCGGGCAGATTCCTAGGTCAGCTACCAACTATAAGTTTTTAGAGAATGTGCACCGCGCTTAATTGCGTGTGGTATTGATTAATATCAAATTAAGCAAGAGATAAGAGTCATAAAAGGGAATTCACAGTGATATACAGCATTCGAACGAAGAAACATGCAAACTGTAGCTGCGTACGTTCCGGTGGGATTACTAATTCGAGCGTGAATGAAGATCACGTCCCGCGGTTTCATCCCCTCGCGGAAGTCTCACTCTCTCTCTCTCTATCTCTCTCACTCTATCTCTCTCTGTCGGTCTATCTTTCAAATAGCCGTCTCTATCTTTATGGTGACGACAAGCTGACAGGGTGGAGAGCGTGCCGGTGCGGCGGTATGTGTGCGTGTGTGCGTGTGTGTGTGTGTGTGTGAGAGAGAGAGAGAGAGAGAGCTTGTATCCCTGCTCGCGCGTGCTACACACCGTTTGGAGCTGAGTGGGGCATTCTTCCACTTTTTTATCAAGCCGCGCACGCCGTGTGTGTAGCGGTGCCGTGCGTTTTTTGATGCAGGCACGCGCTGCGCACGCCCGACACGAGCACGCTGAGCGACGGGCAGGTGAGAGATAGAGCGAAAAGGAGAGAACGACTGGTACACGCGTGCACGTCTACGAGTGCCCCATACTTTTCACCCTCGGAAGGAAAAAACCAGGCCCCGGTGGGGTTGCTCTCCCAACCAGTGGAGGGCCGCTACAGAATTCCACAGTGGGAGCTCGATTGCGAACTGTTGCTCCGCCTGTTATCGCTGTCAGAATTCGCGAAACTCATTCGCTTCCTTCAAATCTGTTTCCTTATCATTTTCAATATAGTCTCTAACAATTGCTTGTTTTTTTACACTTCTAATTTAAAATGCATTGACTCGAAGACTGAATGGATGTGGAATTGGATTGGACTAGCTGTTATTCATCACCTTGTTTTATGTAGGTTCAGTCTAACTATAAAATAGCAACGGTTTGCGGGCAACGAGCCGAAGCCGACATATGGAAAGCAATGTTATACACTTTCTTACTCTATCATCACGCCGGACATTACGCGCCAACCCCTGATTTCCATCGATCCAAACTACAATATTAACTGTAATGTCCAGGTTGTAAAACTAGTGCAAGACGTTTGAAATAGAGCCGATGGCAAGTGTTTCAGACCTCGAGCTAGGACTTGAATGACTAGACATTAGTGGGTTAAATTAGCATTAAGTATCTCTACTGAATTCATAATCACCTGCCTATAAATACATGCCGCTCGTGCCAACTTTGTACGAAAGCGCGGCACAGAAAGTCAACTCGAAGCAGGTGCAAGCATAAATGCGTCAACGACATGTACCTTAAATACTATGAACTCGACAACAGTTGTAGTGTAGACGAGCGTTTGGCTTTTATCATTCTTGTTTTTCGGATGTGAAAGGGGTGCGGGCTGAGTTTAGAGTGGCGAAATAGTGCAAGTTCTTTCCATCATAGGAGAGGTTCACGTTCCACGCGCACCCCCCTATCTCTTTCCTGGCAGGTTTCGCCGATTACCCACCCGCCCATCCACCCTTATCCTCGTCCCCAGCCGCGCCAAGAGGAAAGTGTAGTCACTCCGCTCGGCAAGCCCCCACTCTTAGAGATCATGGTCGCAGGTTCGCTCTGTCTCTCTGCTCTCATTTTCTCTCTCGCTCATGAGCAACGCATCCCCTTTCGTTGGACGCCTTCTCGCCGGCTTCTCTCTCCTCCCATCTCTTTCTTTGGCTCGTCGCACCCCTGCACCCCTTAATGTCTTCTTGTCGCGCGTCTCTCTGTCTGGCCATGGGCGACGATCGCCTCGGCTCGCTTCCACCCCTAGCGGGACGCGCTTCTGCCACTCGCGCATCCGGGGTTGCGATTCGAGAGGGCAGTCGGGTCTAGGACGAGTGGGGATGAAGGGCTCCGGGTGGGGGCAAGCGGCAGAAGGGTGGGGGATGTTTGACTACAGTGAGCGCGGCTCGACTGTCAGTTAGTATTGGGTAAGGTCAGCCCAGAGTAACATCGTTGGTCGCCGCCGTTCCTCGTGGTCGGACGTCGACGTTTGTTGTTTATAGTAGAGTAGTACAAGTAGTAGTACGTTTTACGTATCATTTTCTTCTCGGTTGCTCGCTAAGTTTCACGACACGCGCACACCTCTCGTGAGTTTCTCGAGAACGCAACCAAGAGTCAGAGAGGGTAGAAGTTGCTCGTCGTCCTGCGGCTCACTCGAGAGAGAGCGGACGTCCGTGGTGGTTCCCGCGCTATACGCACGTCCCGCAGGAGAAAGTTCCGAGGAGAAGACGCGAAAATTCGTTGCCGGCCGCAACGACACCCACGCTCTTTTGTGCAGTGCCATAGATATCGAGATATATTTTCATTATCTCCCAATTCTATCGAAGCACCGAGAGTGAGACAACGTTGTGCAAAGCAGTGGATCGAGTGTCAATGTGAAAGCAGCAGCTTGTACCAATCGTAGAATGGCACTCTCTTATCTCCAGGAGGCACAGATCAACGCAGGTACGTCCCAGTGAATCAACATATCATCGAAGAAATCGAAGGGAATACTCTCGGATAACACGCGTTGAGGCAACCTTTACTTGCACCCTGTAAATTTGCATGTGCAACGCGAGCACTATAAGAACTTTCTCTGAAAAAAGTGTTGTGTGTAATTGGTCTAACATTTTTCGCGAAATGAAAACATTGTCGGTCCGGAGTATCAGGCAAGACTAACCAGATAGAAAGAAAGTCGAAACACAAGATCGCGCTCGCCTTTTGTTTCGGTATTCGTGTCGGCAAACTTTGATAGAGCACGCGTATGCGCCTTCCTATTGAATATGTTGTATGATGACTCCGCGGGAACACGCATACGATTTATCACTGGGATCTGTCCGTTTGGAGAGCGAAGGGGGTTCGCACGTTTTAAGGAACAGGCAGAACATTTTCGGCTTTCAAATGAGCCAGCGGCGCATACTTGCGTTGGCCGGC
Source organism: Ectemnius lituratus (assembly GCA_910593735.2). NCBI lineage: Eukaryota > Metazoa > Arthropoda > Insecta > Hymenoptera > Crabronidae > Ectemnius > Ectemnius lituratus. The sequence goes on from OU343034.1 coordinate 10,251,858, forward strand.
CGCCAAGATCTAAAAGCGCTCGTGGCTCTGCGACCGCGTTGTGACACATTGTAAATATCAATAAGCCAGCAAGATGCAAAATTACTTGAAGGAAAAGGCAGCCAGCGGCGACATCGAGAAAAGTGAAATCGTTCCCGCTCATAGTTGAAAAGTGATTGCAATATCGTATACCAAGCATCCGATGTACGGAGAGTTGAAATCATTAACAATTTCCCGCAGTTGCCATTTCCGTCAAACTGACAGCATACTCGTTGACATTAGATATTGTGCGTGTTGACGTTAGACGTGGTTCCGCTTGAGGCAAAAAGACGCTTTGGTCCCGACGGAGTAAAGTAGAGATTCTCCGGCAATGCCCCGAGGTTCCGAGCAATTAAGTGAAGAAAGCAGGGGCGGGCGGTACTTCTCCTCGTGTTGCCGGGAAACGGCGACTGAAGGATATAAGAATCCTGGCCGACGTTAAGGGAGATTTGGGGTGGTAGAAAAGGGAAAGGAGAATGAGGAGAGCGTACGCACCCTTATTGATTCAACGGGCTTGATTGCAACTCCCTTTTCGCCCAGTTCTTTTAGTACTAAGTGCCGGTCAATTGCGGCTACACTTCAATTCGTCGTCATATCGCGGCAATTTTCATTTCTCCCCTATAAATTTCCAGTCAAGGTTTTGTTTGAGTATTTTGTAAATTTTCTACTAGCTCGCAAGGGTAGTTGGCGCCCACCGTGTTTCTGTTTGATCTCTTTTTCTCGATGGCCCAGAATCCCCCCCAAGTTGCCGGATATTATACCCATCTTTTAAAGGCGCGGCCTTCATGATTTTCATGGCATGGTCAAATCTGCGTAACGGCAATCCACAAACACACATGCATGCATGCTGAACAGGCCGAGGCACCCTTCGCGACAGAGGGGAACCCCAATGCGTGGGCAATTTTCAAAAAAGCCTCGCGGCTAGTTGCATTTTTCTGGGTATGACTTTTTACACTCCACGTACACCGGGTCACGAAATTAAGCCCGTGCCAGTGCACCCCGTACGCGCGCTAAAGAGCCCTCGATAAGTCTTTATTCATAAAACCAGTCCCCTGTAAGAATGTTGCTTGGCTTTGATGGAAGACCCAAGAATTCCTTTCCCGAAAAAGCCACCCCATTCTTTGTAAATTTTCGCATCAATAAAAATACAATTTATACGAGAAATTCAGATTTTAGTACATAATGAATTCGTGCGAGACGCGGCGAAAATGAGGAGAGAAAAGGCTTCCTTTGGAATCGAGGGGAGTTGGATGATCGCGGCGTGTAGGACGGCTTGCACTTTCGCAGAGTCGTTGGCCTCAAGTCGAAGAGGCGGTACATCGCAATGGCGTGGGTGGGTAGAGCCGCGTCTTATGAATGAACTGACGCGTCTGACGGTCTGAGTGAATGGAGGAGGACCGAAACGTGAACCTCACGTGTGAGGGCGACGTGTGTGGGAGGGCACGTGGGGAGAGTGGTGCGGAGAAGAATACGAGCCGGGTTAGAGTGACAGAGAAACGAGACGAGCGTGTAACGTGTTCCCGAAGTGCGTATTCGAATCTTATACGACAAACACACTTACTCCGTTCGTTATTATGTAATTTAACATTGATTCCTTCTACAATAATGAAGAATTCGTCGCGTTACCAGATATAAATAAATAGGAAAGCCGCCAACTTTCTCAAGATTGAAACTTAAAGAATATCTCTCTATGTTTTTGCAGGACTATTAGCCGGGCAGCATCTCGACATGAAGCAAGAATCCGAGAAACAAGCGCTTTCTCCGCCTTTGAATAACAACACGTCCCAAGCGATGTTCCCTGGAATGGGAGCTGCGGCTGCGGGTTTGTCGATGCTGACACCCCAGCAGCTATTAGCCGCCAGTCGAACGGCCGCTCTGATGGCTGCAGGAATTCCCGTATCGTTACACGCGACGCTAGCAGCAACAAGCCCGTCCTTGTACAGGCACCATCAAACTTTGTTCGGTGGTTGGGCTCCACCGTCAGCGTCCTCGCCACCCTCGCCACTTCATCACTCGCCTGGACCAGTTTCACCGGCTCTCAGCACCAAGTCAACGTCGCGTCGCACTAGCAGTGCTGTCGCCAATAACAATAACAACAACAACAACAACAACAACAACAACAACAACAATAATAATAACGTGGTGAGCAGTAGCGGCGATAGAATCATGAAGAAGGGCCAGGCCACCAAGAGGAAAGCGCCGAGGTCGAAGATGGATAGTGCGCAATCCTCGCTGGAGGGCTCGGCGCCCCTTAGCCCGCCTACTTCGGTCAGTCCCGAAGCCGGCAAGGATGGAAGGGACAAGGTCTTCACCTGCGGAGTCTGCTCGAGATCCTTCGGCTACAAGCACGTACTGCAGAATCACGAGCGCACCCACACCGGCGAGAAGCCGTTCGAGTGTCCTGAGTGCCACAAACGGTAAGGAGACGTTTCAATTGCATTCTTCAAATATAAACTGCTTGATACAGAGACAGAGACTCGTGGAATCAAGCGATTCCCATTAAGGACGACAATAAAAATGCCGGCTTTGATTATGATTACAGATTCACCCGGGACCACCATCTCAAGACCCACATGCGACTGCACACGGGGGAGAAGCCTTACCACTGCAGTCATTGCGACCGCCAGTTCGTCCAAGTGGCCAATCTCCGGCGTCACTTGCGCGTCCATACCGGTGAGCGTCCCTACGCCTGCGAGCTCTGCTCAGCGAAATTCAGCGACTCCAACCAGCTGAAAGCCCACTTGCTCATTCACAAAGGCGAAAAGCCGTTCGAGTGCGAGCATTGCCAAATGCGCTTCCGAAGGAGGCATCACCTGATGCACCACAAGTGCGGGACAAACGGCATGGGAGGACAACTATCAAGGTCGCAAGTGACATCGCCATCATTGGCCAGCGACGATTTGGACGAGGATATGGACATTGACATCGATGTCGAGATGGAGGAGGTCGAAGCAACGGCGCTCGTCGCGAGGAAAGTGATAACACCTGTCAGACGACCGGCGCATCGTCTCTTACCTAGTCCTGTGGTGAGCACTTCGATGCCGATGCCGCTCAACTTATCCGGTATCCCCGTGGCCCTGCCCGAACAAACGGAGCCTGAGGACCTTTCGATGTCGACGGGTATGCACAGGCCGCACTCGCATTCCCATAGCAGTGGCGACTCGCCGATGAGTCGCAGTCCTAGCAGCGACACCATCCACGAGGAAGAGGAGGAGGACCTCGACGTCTCCGAGGCTAGTCCCAGCAGTCTCTTTCTCCAGCATCACCAGACCAAGTACAGGCATCACCTCGCCACACTTGGAAACCCCGCCAGCGCTAATCTCGGTCACGCGTCCTAGTGGAATCCTAGGGGTACGTAGATACGCGCCTACGTAGAGGCCACCCTACACACACCTCACTCGGTTCGCCGTTCCTATCCAACAGAGAAACATCCATTCTGAAGTTAGAAACCGCTGCCGGAGAGGCGTATAACGTGAAAAGAACGATATTCGGAGAGATAGGCATGCCAAAGTCTTTCCCCTTTTTCGGCCAGCGGTATTTAGGCTCGATTCCGAAGCAGCTCACAATTGAATCCTTTACGAAAACCTCGTCACACCGGTTCAGAGTCACTACTGTTAAGATGCTTTTTATATATATATATATATATATTATATTATATTATATATTATATAGATTATTATTATACATAAAGAAGAGAAGGGAGATGATACGAGAGTCGGTGCAAATTAGTTGGCGGGTCTATAAGTATCCAAGGCGGATGGCGTGTAATTTAAACGGTGACAAACACATTCAGGGACGCGTTTTTTCTCGAGGATTAATATTATATATATATATATATATATATATATACATATTATATATATAATATATATATATAAATAATAGATGATTGTTCCAAAGGAGAAATCGGGCGATCCTCCCGCATTTAATTTTTGCCGGGCAGGTTCTCTCGCTGTACATAGCTCTCATCTGACACCGATGATTCGACAATGCGTATTTAGTTAGTCGTTGTAGGTAACGTGTTTCGTTCGCCAGCCGTGATGATGGAACTAGACGAATATCAATTAGATAGGTATCGAGCCGAGCAATGAATGCGCGCACGCGTATATCCTTGTCTATATGTGCGATTGAGATGCCAATGAGTGTGTATGTGTGTGCGTCGTGTATATGTGAGCGCGTGCGCGTGTTCAAGAGAGGTATGAATGCGGCAAATGCAGGAGTCGAGATATAACGGGAGAAGCTACGGAATGAATGTACTGGTATACAAGTTCCTCTGACAGTAAAAGTAGCGGGGAGGAGTGACGACGGTTCGTCGGCCCTCTGTCGCCCTTGCACTTTGTCGACTGCAAATTCTCCTTTTGCGTTACCTTCTAATATTATTAGTTATTTTCTCTTTCTCTCTCTTTTAATACCTCTCCACCTCAATCTTTTTTCATTTTTCTTTTGTATTTATTTTATACTATCTCGTGGCAGTTGCGTGCCGTGTTGTTATTACTTCTGTGTAAAACAACCCATCAAAGAAACCTGTTAAATACATGTACAAATTTACCCAATACTAGACGTACGCTTTTTTTTGACATTGACACACGATACCTCCGACAATCAGCGAAACCAGACAAAACATTCGACCGAACGCATTTGAGATGATCCTTCTCCCTCTAATTGGAAGTTGCCATTTCATTTATCTCGTAAACCTAAATCCAGGTGGGATTCATTCAATTTTGTAGAAATACGAAGCCGAGTATAATTTTAAATGAGTGATCAGGTGAGACAGTGTTCCTGTATAGAATGAAATGAGGTTCCTGATTGTTCCTTGACGTTTTTCCTAGTTGTCTCTGTGAGAAAGATGGCTCGACGAGGAGCGGTAGTTGCAAGCATATCTCAATAGCCAGTAGAATCCAAGTTCCTTTGAAAGAGACACAAGTTCACACGGTGGGTTTTAACTGTGGGTTTGTGGAGAGTGGTGTCAATCGGCAAAATTACTGGAAGCTTACAACGTGTCATAGATTGCTGACAAGTCGAGTAGTGGAAGAGAGGAGCTCTTCTTGATCCTTCGCATATATAATCGCGACCATCTTCGGCTTCTCCGATTTCCGTCTTTTTTCTGGCGAGCAGCCGGTTCGGAGAGCAAGCTCCCTCCGGAGTCTTTTGTCCTAGCCAACTCAGCCGGCGGCGGCATCTTTCACGCGAACCAGTTTTCGCAATGATACCCGCGTGCCGAAAATTCGCAGCCGGTGGTCGCTGCCTTCTTCCGGCGGCCCTATACTCTCCATCGACGATGGTGCTGGCCGACCTTCTCTCTATCCAATCGCTGCCTCTTTCCTTCCTCGGCTCTTGCTCAATTGTCCTCTGATTTATGTCGGCTGCTGGCCATGCAAATTTCACGTTCAAGCCGTCGACTCGAGGCCACTCGCACTCATTGTTCCATAGGTCAAACTCGGGACACTTTTCGGGAGTAAGAACTACGGGCAGCGCGTCATTCAACCGCCCTCTTCCGGGTCCTGGTCCTGCTTCTTCTGGCCCCATTTGCCATTCCGCACCCTCGCGCCGCATCACCCACCATCACCTCGAAATATAAGCCGACGCGTGGCGTGGCGTGGCGTGGCGTGGGGCATGGCTTGGCTTGGCTTGACTTGGCTCGGCTCGGCTCCTTCGCCGACAAAAGACGTCCGAAAGAGAAAGATGATTCCTTCTTTGCGTTTTGTGCGAATCTCACTTGGAACGCCAGGGCCCCTGAAATTGCCCTCGTTTCTCTTCTCTATTCTCCGTCTCGCAGGCCGTTTCGCAAGAAAAGCGTGGCGGAAGGGCCTGGCCCCATAGCCAGGCTGTTGCGGAGACCGACTTAAGTAGTTACGCATTTACTGGAACAGCCCTAACCACAATCGGCTGTACTTTCATCTCCTAGTCCTCCCAACACTTTCCAGTTAACGGACCAACTTTATTCCTTCGGGTAGTCGAGGACTCGAAAGACGAAGCATGGGTGATTATTCTTGAAAACATATCACGAGACACTTTGAACCAAACGCAGATTTATAGAGAGACAGTAAAGTTTATAAAGTATAATATATTGTAAGTGTATATTTTGAAAGAATCGTACAGATCTCACTTGAAAAGAATTGCCCCAAAGAAATTGGTTCGAGACTCGATACTTGCCCTGTCAACGTTACCAATGTATTGGCAGACTTGTAGTTTTCTCTTGTTATTCACCTCGAACTTCCTAAGAACCGCTTTCCAACCCACTCCCTTCCTTTCTCCGGTGACGCTCTCACCCTCCTACACGTGTCACAGGACGACTTGAGCTCGTTCGCACCCGAACGTTACGATTCCCCGTCACGCCTGCTTTTCACTAGGAAATTTTCACCGCTTTCCACCAGATATATATCTTCCTTTTTTTTCTTCCTCCTTTTGTTCACTCTCGCGCTCTACTACAGTTAATTTCATCATTGACTATACTGTTATTGGTCAGAGCGACAGAGGTCAGCAGGCCTCGACCTCGTACCCCGGCAAAAGCGAAATCCACACCAATCCCAGGTTTATTGTATATAGAAATGCCCAAGCTCCCTGATATACGATGATATAAAAGGACGAACTTATAAGCAAAGGAACTGTATAAGCTTTCCTTAGATGCCACGGAAGCGCACCGTGGTTTATTGTGAGCCGCCTTATTTAGCCAGTCCTTTGACTCCTATTTTTCAATAGCCACTGAATTAACGGCCGGTAAAACCTGCCCACAGAGATTGACTTAATGCGATTACAGTGATGAGTGATTAACATTTTATTCGAGGATTTAATACTGAAGTTAAGGTTTACTTACCACCATTTTGTACCGATGCAATAGGGTATAGGTTCACTTTGAGATTGGCGAGAGTTGGTGAAAGAATAGACTTGCTATCTCGTTGGAGAGGGGAGTATTGGCAGTATTTACCCCTGATGGGAGTAGAACGTTACTCGAGGATTTGGTCAATCGCACGGTGCGCTCTCCAGTTTTCCTTTGCTCTGCGTCAAACCACGTTGCATATGTAAAGTTTGCTAGAACGCCAGCGGCATGGTAATAGCAGAATGCAAAGTTCTAGTTTTCTACACGCTTTGTAACATCGGGAAATGCTTGGTTCGATCGTAAGTGGGTCTTGAAATGTAATTATAACGTAGAATGGTAAGGTTTTATCGTGCAAGGTATACGGTATACACCGTACGACGCAAGGCGTTCCTCAACACTGACTTCAATAGTACCTTACAAACAGATCGATTCCTAATTAATGGTTGTTAATTCTGAAAACTACTGCAACCGGGTAAATTATGTTCCTGCGAGGTCAGCGCGATACGTGCTAGGACCGATTGTTTCCTATGTTTTCGTTGCAGGAAAACCAGATGTCACCAGCAGAAACTGCGATAGAGCGGAATAAAGCGTGAAATAGATTGTCGGGTACCTATTGTATTAATAGATTTATCGCTTGTCCTACATACTGGCGTAATCATGATTGTTGTTGTCCTCTTACTCTCCTATGCGTACAAGAACTATGTGTACATACGTATTAGGCTATATATTTGTGTCGACTAATTATAGAGTTGTGCGGTAAGGATACGCAAATATGTGGGCGCTGAGATTTCACTGTGCGAAAGACAAGTTAAAGCTCAAAGTTGCTCGAACCACGTGTATGTACAGAGGAAACGATTGACCTCGTCAATAAGATTTTCGATGGAAGGAGTGGTCTCTGTACTGCTGAGGCCCCAGTCGCGTCGGAATCGCTTCCGAATACTTGGGAATTTTCTTATGTACCTACAGTATGTACTCCTCTGTATCTATGTAACTATAACTGTGTATAGCTATACTTTTGTACAGCCAATGCTAATTGTATGCAAGAGACGTTAACGGTTCGCCCACACACGAGGAATGTGTACATCGAGACACAGGCTAGATTGATAAATGGCGCATAATATACGTTAATGTACAAAAAGGATTCACGCAACCTTAACAAGCTACGGTACAAATTCAAACTTTACGCCTAGGAAAGGTAAAAGGTAATTCTGACTGTTCCACAGGATATATAAACTACGTGATATTCTCGCTAATTCCGATTAAAGGTATAAGGCCACTTGTGTGTTGATTCGTTATTAGTTGGACCGGATTCCTGAATGATACTTTTACCACGACGTAATATGCTGCTGGATAGTGGCCTGCATAGACACGTATCGTAACATGTTCCGTACATCCCGTCGCGTAAGGTGGAATATGTTGCAGAAAGAAGAGAAGTCGCATTTCACCGAGCGAGCAAAAGAAGAGAAAATGTACACGGTAATGAGCACATCAAGTGGCACTCAATGTATACTATGAAACTGACACTACCTCACCAGACACTTAATATATCTGAACCACAAGACTGATTTTAAATAGTATTCCTATAGATAAGGGGATGACGTTCGGGGCGAAAGAGAAGTATGAAAAAAACGGGGTATTATAAAGAGATATTATTCGTACAAAGAATGAATTGCGATGAATATCATTTTTCTAAGTAATGTAGATGATATTCGATATTAATTGTAACTTATTATCGTCATACCACCACACTTCGTCGCTGCCAATATCGAATTCCTATCACGTAAAGAGCGAGTAACACATTGTATGTGGACATTGATCCTTGGTTCACTTGTGACTTGCGTCTCCGGTTCATTGCAATCATATTACATACGACTCATTTAATAAATGTTCCATCAAGTTGACTGGTCTGTCAAAATATTTTTATTATTAAAAACTCACTGTTTTATCGTTCTTGTGCCTTTTTATTATCGCCCGGCAACCCGTACCCACCAGACAATCCTCCGCCCGGCTCTCTTTATTCTTCTTTATTTCCACTCTCGGCCAAGTTTAATGAACTGGCGACCAAGTGTTGCAGCGTGCACGCTTCAAGAAGCGTAGAGAGCGTGATCGTTGGGAATCGCAGGACAAACAGTGGCCGCGAGCAACAAAGCATCAATATTTTCCCAACTCATCCGAGGTTGCATCTTGCATCGTCGACATCCAGTATTGCAGGAAAACGGGGAAAAGGAGAGTACATACAGAGAGACAGAGCCGAGTGGCGGAGGGGAGGTGAGTGAATAAGGGTGGATGCAGAAAAACTACTCCCTGCCGTTCTCTCCTCTCTCTCTCTCTCTCTCTCTCTCTCTCTCTCTCTCTCTCTCTCTCTCTCTCTCTCTCTCTCTCTCTCTCTCTCTCTCCCCCCCCCCCCCCGTCCGGTCCGCTGGAGTAGACGCGTACGACCTGCATTCAGCTGCGCCATTCAATCCGTCGAGTTTCCAAAATCAAGGATTCCACACGCGTGTGCCGAGTGCCTGTGAGCGTGATCCACGAGAGGCTGCTGGCATTGCTAAATCGTTTAAAAGAGGGGAGCCGCGCCCGTGGCACAGTGACACATTATGCTGTAATGTGGGGGCACGTGGCAGATGCGGCCGGAGATCGAGTCAAACTGCATTGCCCCGCTACGTAAACCAATTTCTTTTAAAGTTTCCTCCATCTCGGCCTTCAACCGTTTTCCTTCCTTATCAATAAATAGGGATATTTCAATTGCCGGTGTACTTCGATGTTATTCCTTAAAAAATCCAAACTGCATGACGGACCTACCCAAGTCTCAGCAGACGATTTGCGGATGATCCTGCATTGTTAGAGTCGAGCGTGTAGCCGCAGCAAGTAACCCCTACTGCGATAAATCTTTCATAGAAAAGTGTATCAACGCGTCCAAAGAGAGAGAGAGAGAGAGAGAGAGAGAGCGAGTAAAATACGAAAAGTGGGCAGTTCCCAAAAGAATGCAGGTCGCGAACCACTTTTAGGATCAGACACCCAAGGACTCAGAGGTCTTCGGCCGCAGTTACCTGCAACACATAGCGATATCGCCACACAGACACCCACTCAGCCATTCGGAATTAGTCCAACGAGAAGTACACGAATCTATTTGCGAAGATGAACTATTTCGACACTGAAAAAGAAAGGTGTATCGGCACTCCTTGCAAGTCAAAGGGAAGAGTGGCTGGTTAATGCATTTACAGTTTGGAGGGAACACGTGCGTTCGGTTCGGAAGTGTGCGGTGTTCGAGGGATGAAGATACAACCATGCAGGAATATATCTTAAACCAGTAGATTGAGAGCGATCATTAAAGAGCCATAATGGGCCGACGCGGCGGCGCGTTTTCGGAAATGCAGCGCAACTAGCTCGCCATAAATTTGGATCGCGCCGCTGCGGCCGAAAGACGGCGAGAAATAATGACGGCGTGTGCACGCCACGCGTCCCTAAAAGCAGCGGGGACAGGAGCCAGAAGGAGGTACTCCCCTTTTTCCGCTTTTACCTCGACGTTCCTTCTTTTTTGTCTTTCTGGTAAAAAAAGCCTCCTTTATAGAAGCGAAGCGCGTGTGCTGCCTCGGAAAGAAAAAAAGGATGAAAGGGATCCTGACTGCCACCCTGAGCCCTTAGGTGGGCTACCATTGACAATGCACCAATCCGATGCAACGTCCTAAGAAACGCGATACCGTTTTACTAGAGAAACCCAAAATTACGTGAAATCCCGGTGCGTGCCAAGGGATTTTTCTTCATGGTTGCCCACCTCAAAAGTGAAGAACAGCGGTACTATGCTTTCGACAGTAATTCCCAATCAGGCCGTAATAGGCCGACGTTGACCACAATGTGCTCGTACTCTTTACCATGGTAATCGTCGACTATTTTAAGGCAGTATTGCTCGGCCAAAGTAGATTCTTCTGTCGCCCCCCGTATGCCACTTTTTATAGGTCTTCTGTATTCCGTAAATATCCTAAATTTAAATGAACCTCCCTATTTTACGGAAGTCGACTGCCCCGGACATATGGTGAAACTGTGAAAAAGTCCACAACTCCCCTTCTAATATTACCGATATGAGACCGTAGCTTTCCCTGGACAAGCCGATAGCGTATCAAGCCGAATTTCCATACAAATAACGTAACAGAAGTCGAATGGGCGGAATGGTAATGCCCATCAATTAATCACCGGGGTTTTGGTCATTTTCACGGAGAGAAGCGCGGCTCTCCCTACCGTGTTATATTTTCATGATGACCAGGTATTTCCGGAAGTGTGCTACGGCCAGGCGATGAAGAAGCATCCGAAATTCGACCAACCGCACGGGTCCCTGCAATATATTTTCGAAACTCGTTTTCCAGCGGCCCGAAAAAAGGACAATAAGCTCCTCTTCGGCTGAGGCTAGCTCCTCCAGTCCTAATTATACAGCACACGCCAAATAAATGGGCCTCGTTCCACGAAACACCGCTACCTCCCGAAATTCGAATGCTCAATTCTGCCGGCGTATCCCGCTGGAAGACCATATGGCGAATCCTTTTGCTGGTATTTAAAACGGCTCGAATTAAATTTCTCCTCTTAAACAAATGACTCCCGTGACAGATTAATTTCTTAAGTTTCGTTCACACACATATTGGCAAACTGTCGATCAGAGTATACCTAAAGCATAGGATTAAGCAGGAAGATTGACCGATGAGAAGTCGCTTCGTAAATTCCGTGATAATATCGAGGAAACGTCTGCTTTTCTATCTTTATGACTGCTCGCATTTATCGTCTGTCATCTTATCTTCCTAATGTGCATGGAGATTCCACCTTTTCGAGTGACAGGTGCCGTACCTGCTGAAGATCACTTGGGAAAGAAAGTGGCATGTGTATTTCGAGAGTCGTCGACTTGGCGAATGAATATTACACAGAAACTCAATATGTCAATCGTTTCCTTCAAGCCTTTTACATCCTAGCCAAGATAAACGGAAAGAAGAATTCTTTTAAGACTAAGAACTACGCAAAGAAATAGTGTTTTATAGAATCGGGCAAACATAGGAGCCTGCACAGTTTTGCCGCGTAATCACACGGCCATAGAAAATGCTTAGGAGTTCCGCAAGTTGAACGTAAAAGTAAGCCCGTGCCTCGTAAAAACGAGGTTTCGAACACGAAACGATCCAAGGGGTTGGACGTTTAGGTGACACCACCGCGCAAGGGGTTGTCAAGCCCCAGGAGACCCACCCCCGTAAAATCGACCCTTGCAACCTACAGCATCCTGTACCTTACTGCTCCTCGGCCAAACTCTTTCAAGGAATGGACCAACGGTAGAATTAGAATAAGCACAAAACATCTAACAACTTCTTGAGGCGCGTGGTCGCCTTTGATGCAAGGAAAAATGAATCAACAGTTCATCATGAAGTTATGCGTTCCTTGCGAGCAGCATCGAGAAAGTCCGACTTGACAATTAAATTTTGCGTACACCGCGGAACCGAAGACTGGGAGCAGCTTTCATCATCGGGCGGAAGATACTGAAAGCATTAAACGGATTCCAGAGCACGGGAGTAGTAAAAGGGTGTTATTAGACTGGGGAACTGGTCAAAGGGAATGCAAAAGAACAAGGAGCGCAGAGAAGAAGATCGCTCGCCCACAGCATATTCCGGAACAAAGCATGACTGAGGCTCTGAAATATGCATCGGCTTACAGACTGAAAATATTCTTCGGGATCCGGGACCAACCCTCCTACGAAAGTACGATCGCTACTTGATACATTCTGACTCCGGTTGAACTTAACTTCACTCGGTAGAAAAGGCAGAAGCTACGGTATTGGAGAAATTATAAATATTGTTCCGAATCATACCATTAACTTTTGGCCTTAAAATAAAGTGTGTGTATCGTGTGTCAATTAAAAAATACCAGTGCAATGGCGAGAGGGACGGAGGAGAGGAGTGAGGGTCGGTGAACGAGGAAGTGGCATTGGGTGGTGGCGGCGAAGGCCAGCGTATATCGGGATTCCTTCCTATCAGACGATAAGATTCCCTTTCAGTTTCTTGCAGCCCGGTAGTAAAGTAGAAGTGAGTGGTAGGCTTCGGGCAAGGGGGAAGATTCGAAGCAGCGGACTTCCACGGACGAGCGGACCTGCGGACTGACGGACGGACGTACGAATGAACGAGCGAGCGAGCGAGCGAGCGAACGAACGAACGAACGAACGAACGAACGAACGACGAACGGACGGACGGGGTAGAGAGTTGCTATAGAAACACTAATTCCGTCTCTGTCGTACCAGCGACCACGCCACGGCGATCCCTGCAGCCGAGGGAAGAAAAAATAGCGAGGGTGAAAAACCTGGGGGTGACTCAAATAAAAAAACGGATCAATATTAACTCTTTTTTCAGGGGCGGATGGCCCACGGAGAGGGGATGCCTTGGGTACCCCTTCGCTCTTCTTCTAAACCTTTCGCGCTACTTCTCTCACTCACTCGCACTCATTACTTTTTCGACCCTTTTTTTCACCCTTCCCGGCCGCCCTTTCTCCGTCTGGCTTTGTACACCGCCATCACCCTCCTTCTTATTTCTCTCCCGCGGCCGAGCCACGAGCTCCTAGGACGAATACGGAATTAGCTTCCGCGTTTGCGAGGAGCACGAAAATTCCTCTTCGAGCTTCAACTATACAGATCGACTTTCCCTTTCGGCATCTTTCAGGAAGGATCGTTTATTTCCAGTTATATCTATGTATGCATCTATTCAGGCACGGAAGTGCGAGTGTAGGTGGGATGTCTGTGTGAGCGCATTAAAGAAATCAATTTTTGACAGAATTGCGCTCTATAATATTGAATTATAGATGGTCGTAGCAAGTAATCGACAGTAAAGACTAGCCCGTAAATAGTTGCGTGTCACAGCTTAGCCAGTGAGCAATCGCGGCAGGATGGTGGGAGTTGTGTCAAAAAGTACTCGGTCAAGATTGATCTATTGTTGATACACCACTCTCTTTTCAGGCAGGATTTCTACCTTGGCGAAACAAGCTTTTCTCCTATCAATGTTGATACCGAATGAAAAATCTGTAAAACTTGAGGACATGCTTTCTGAGAGCTGCAATATTTGATACGGTTGGTCACGTAATTTTTTAAGTGGTAACGTAATATTCATTGGGGACAGCGGAGCTTGGCAGTGTAAAAAGGGGCTGAAGGTTACGCATTGGCCGAGTTTCTCCAAGTCAGCGAATGCGTCCTTGACTTCCGGCCGACCCTTTACAACCCTTCTTTGCATTCAGTGGCCTCGAAAGCGTACCCTTTCACCCTCGGCGTGCTCGCCTCTATGACCAAAAGAACCCCAAACAAACAGGCATTTCCATGGTTACGCGCAATTACCGGGGTTGACCAACGACTAACTACCCACCTTTCAGTTTCCGCCTTGAGGAAGGAGCACGCCAGGCAAATCGACCAGGGAAGCACGAAATCGAACGCGAATATGCGAGAGTAGTTGCCCATCGGAAGCTCGGGACGCTGGGTTGCGAGCCAATATGCAGTAAATTCCCATGATCATGCATGCCCTACTTTTGATCTATTTTCTTAGCCTATCCTTGGCACATCCTTTCTACAGACTGCGTTTGTGGCCACACCGTCGTTGTCCTTGATATCGAACAGAGTGCACTTTGTATCGCCAAGATATGAATTTACCTTTCTCCGCCATTTATTCCGTTAGTGCCAGCGAGACGCAAAGGTTTTATCCTTCTTGATGCATCGGGATTCTGGTTGAAACTTCTCTTCCATCAGAATTCAAGATCTGTAAGAAAACACGCCTTGTTCGGACACACCCCGATGTAACTAGCATGACACCCCTAAATATTCAAAACAGAAAATTTCCTCGATGATTGCAAAATAATAACGTTTCGAGAGTGGTGCGCGTCAATGAGGCGTTCTCATACCATTGTTTAACAAACACTGCATGATATGATTTGTTGGAAGACTGAAATTCATTGTTCTAACAAATCATACGTATCTATCTAGTCCACAGTGGTCTGTACCGGGAATAACAGGCTCTGTCATACACCAGTGGCCTCGGAAAAAAATCAATGGCAGCGATTCTATTGCCACGGACGAATGTGTTCAAGTCCAAGGTCAATAGCCGTTTTGAAATCAGTCTCTCCGTCTGTTCTGAATGGCCCGACAGAAGGGTTGCAAAATATTTTGGGGCGTAGACCGAAATCTACTCTACTACAATATTCTCCCTTATCTGGATCATCCCAATGATTAAGATCCTTAATCAATTGCAATAATTACCGACAAGTTGTTATCTGACCCAATTGCGTACACCATCATTTTTCAGTAGAAATTGGGTCGGCCAGTACGTGGGAATCACACATTCGAGATTTTTTATTAACTCGGTCTTTCTCTCATGCAAATGATTTGCAAATGAACACCCTTCGACGCGGTGGCCCTTGCGAACTTGCATACAGCCGCAGTCTGAGGTCCTTCACAATGGAAAACTTGCATAGCGGATATTTTATAGCTTATGGGTGGGTAGCATGGTGTACCACGGCTGATTTACATAATAGTGGTCCGTACCGTGGCATGCGACTCACACGTATATCTATACCTATAAAGCCACGAGCCTCAGTGATTTATTTCACTCTGTAATGTAGTTCGTAATGTACATACATGTGTACTTACCACGTAGTATCGTCTTCGCTCAACGGATCACGCCTGGAGG
The DNA here is from genome assembly GCA_910593735.2 of Ectemnius lituratus. Taxonomy (NCBI): domain Eukaryota; kingdom Metazoa; phylum Arthropoda; class Insecta; order Hymenoptera; family Crabronidae; genus Ectemnius; species Ectemnius lituratus. The sequence continues at coordinate 10,267,374 of OU343034.1, forward strand.
AGAACTTGAGTTAAGGGAAATGCTGGGTATGTTCAAGCACTTCCTTAGCCGCGTGTTCACAGCCCTCAATTAAATCAAGAGAAAGCAGAGCCAGGAGAAATCGATCATTATTTCGGCATAATTAATGACATGCAAACGATTTAAGCAAATCAAGGGCGCATGATTTATTCGCGCCGAGCACTGAACAGATGTAACCTGATTTGATCGCTCCACTCACGCCCAATGATTCCGAGATTAATTCAGTGAACGTGAGCGAGCAAATCAGCGTCGGCCTCGTTAAACTACCCACCCTTAATATAACGATAAATCAACCGACTCTTTTCAACCAGCAACATTTGCCCTTTCAACCAACTGAATTATCATACTGACGGCAGCGAATGAGTTTCATTGGCACAATCAAGAGAGATTCTTGGAAAGCAAGGGTGCCCGGCAGACGTAATGAGGGCGTTCTTTAAAATGCAATCTTTGTTACAGTCCAATCTGCTGAAGGCAAGCGGAAATAGAACGAGAAGCAATTTCGAGACCATTTATGCAGCAGCGTCTGCCCTTAAACCTGTTTTACTCCATTCGGCGAAACTTCATCAAATGACAGAGGCTTGCTCTCGCTCTTGAACGGTGTCTTGAAGGAAAACAGCGAGTGACTGGCACGGACGGGTGGTCCATGGCGCGGCTGCCTCGTGGCTGTAATTGCTGCTTGTGAATTAAATAAAGAGAAAGACGAAATGAAAGCGCGCTCAGCAAAAGGGAGGATCGCGGCGTCGCGAGGTTTGGGGGCGGCGGGATCGGTGGGGGTGGGATGGTAGCTGAGTTGGTGAAGCGAAGCTGCGTCTCAACCCCCTTGTCGTTCCTCGGGACTCGGGACGATGAAGGGTCGAAGTCGGTGGTGCGCCGGCTACCCGGCATATCATTACCCTCACTCTACTCAAGTCGGGCAAGTCTCTCTTCTCGGCCTGCGGCCCACCCTCCTTACTCCCCCGCTTGCTTCCGTCTTGCTCTCCTTTCCCGCTCTCTTCACCCTTCCATCTTCGCCAGTAGCAACCCTCGGTATTTCGATTCGCGTGGCCTCCGGCCTACCTACCCCACTCGCGGCGCAACCCTAGGATATCGCCGGGCCAATATGGCCGACTCCGCTGGATACACTGGATACATTACGGCCGCGTTGCTTAATTACGCAAGATACTTTTCTTCTTCAAGGGGGAATCCAGCGCGCGCTATCCTCCTCCGCCCCCATCGAGTTAAGGGTGGTGCGCGCCGCCCAAGCAACGACGCTACCGTGCCGTTTCGTTCCGTTCCGTTCCGTGCCTCACTCCGGGGAAGGGTCAAAATATTCCTTGCGCCACCGAGTCATTCCCCTTCACCGTCACTCTTCTCTTTTACTTCTGCCTCGGCTTTGCAACCGCGCCAGCACTCTTTTATGCATCCGAATCAATGTCCCAGTCCCTGGGAAACGCGATACTTGGAGTGGAAGATTCAATGAAATCGCGGCCACGTAATTAAGTCGAATTGCTCGAAAAGGAGAGGATTCCTATCCGAAGACGTAGTAGCTAGGTTTCCTACTCTGTACCCTCGATCTATCCTCTGGGGGCTCTGTACATTGAAGGTGGAATTGATAGGTAAACCCTTTTACAGATCACTTCGCCCCGAGCTATATGTATGTGTATACACGCTATATTTAGGAGGGCCTGAGATCCTGCGCAGCACTGGCATCAATCAACCTCCCCGGGAAAAACCATATCTTATTAATTATTTAGCCTGTAGCTTCCTCTCCCCTTGGCTACTCTATCGGACCTCCCATCGACTCGCCCGAGGTGGGAGTGGTGAAAAAAAAAGATTAAAAATTAAAATCACAATTTCCCTTGAACAGTGCCTGTTACTAGGTATATGCGGCGAGAATGAGACAGGGAAGAGTGGAAAAGGGAGGTAGGAAGGAGTGGCTGATGGTGATAGGACAGGGTAAAGAGAGTGCTCCTCGTGAGACATAAAAAATAATGTGCGCGTAAAAAGACGGCGAACGCTGTTGACTGAAAAAGGGTATCAAGCACGAAGAAGTTCACGGGCTAGTGACGTGGCATAATGAATAATACAGTCTAAGAGTAATGCAACCCAAGTAGTGCCAAATAAGATAGCATTAACCGGAGCAGGGACCTGCCATTCGAAGAAACTTCCTAAATATAACATTTCCTAACAAATAATTTACGAATCAATTGGCTAGAACAACGATTGTCGTAAAAATAAAAATTCGAATTTGAACAGTATAGATACATAGATAGGAAGAAATTTCATATGCTAGTCATTGAACCCTTTTTGACGTAAGGAAGAAAGAAAAGCGAAAGGATTCGTCCCTTCTAGTCGCGAACCCACGTGGATCTGTGGGGTAGAGGGGTTGAAAAAAATGGGTTGGGTGATCGTGGGTGAGTCACTACTATCGGCTAGGGTGATAGCGCCTGGGGTGAATGCAGACTTTTTATCTACAGGGATTTGCAGCCTAGGTCCGGTTGCACCCTTATACCTAAGCCTGTCAGCCATACGATCGACCCACAGAGAGAAGACGAAATTATTCATGAGATGCGCGTAACTTCTGTACGCATCTTGATTGGGCGGCTGTATCGAGAAGGGTTGACAGAGAATTTGTCGCCGAGAGATTCGAGTAGCACGTGTTACGCCACATTCCTGAAAGTGTTGCCCAGCTGTTCGAGAAAGATGACGAAAAAGCTCACGCAAGAGAATACGCAGACTTCGCCCTCTCCCAAGTATCTAAAGTGCCAGGCATAAGAACCATCAATTAGCCAAAAGCCAATTACCAATTACCAAGTCGAAATTTCTAAGGATGAGCGCTTGAGAAGAAAATGAAGAGGATCAGGGAAAGAGCCCTGCAAGATTGCTGCTTGGCGCTGACCCCGCCGATTTTTCAAGCCCGCCTGGTTCTCGCACGGTGGACCAATTGCCGGAACGAATAAAATTTAGATGAGTAACGACTGGAGCGCTGCCATTTAACATTCTATAATCAGAGGTATCAGGGTCGGAAGAGCGAGCCTCGACAAGGAGAGGAGAGCGCGATATTTCTCTCGGGGTTCTAGTCTCAGCATAAAAAGTGCACCCCCACGGTATTTTTCATTCGCCACCCCCCAGTGCTGACGCGGGTGTGAACCACCACCCAGAGGAGCGTCAGGCTGAGCGCGGGATTCTCTCGGCGTGGCGTGGCGTGGCGTGGCGCGGTGTGGCGCGGCGCGGCGGTGCCGCTCGCAAGTAATTTCGCTTAAAAACGTAATTAGTGTGCGCCGAGATGGGGTTGAGAGAAAAAATAGTCGGGGGGGTAGCGAAGTTTTTTCGATGGCATGGGGTGCGGGTCCGGGTCCGGGGCTCCGCGAGGGTGCCTTCGGTCTAGGGCTCGAGGGGTCCCAGCCCGCACCCCTCGCCCCGCTCGGGCCGCGTATCTTTTTTTCCTGATCAAATCTTTGGGGTGGACTTCTCGAGTGCTCGGCAGCAACTCCGCCGTGGGGTATTGAACCGTACATCTTCGCTGCTCCAAAGAAGTTGAAAGGATAAGGAAGGAGGCGAGCACGCGGACGGGCATAGACCAAAGGATTGATAAGCACAGCAGAAAGAAACAGTTCACCACGTAGTACTTCCGTTTGTAAAATCTGCAACATTAAAGTTATACATTTTAAGATGGTGAGTAGACTGAAAATAAATGCGGTGCCCCAACAATACACCCAACATCCTTTGAAATTGAAAAGTGGTCGTGTTAATTTATCGAAGCACCATGCAGTCTTTTAACCCGGTTTCCCAATAGCGGGCCGCCCTGTAACATCGTTTTCAAAACGCCCCAAGTGTTATGTAGCCGAACACCGCCGTGACACCCTCACTCAATCGAGTGCCGATCGATTTGACACAAAAAGCCTGGTATCCTGTGAGAGCGTGTACATCTCGACAGCTAGCCCGAAATCATTTTTCTGACACTTCATCTCCATAACACGTGTCGCTGCGGCTAATCATGTACAGAACGACGACCAAGCAGCTTTTGCTTCTCTGAGAATGTCTGCAGTACTGCAATCACTTTACCCTAGAAACCTTATAGAGGAGCGGATAAATCAATCGGCAGGCTCGTGATATATTTAGTAGGCATTGTCTATTATATGAAAACTGGCAAGATCCCCGGCCCTTTCTTCTCGTTAGGAAAGCCGTAAAATACGCGCTGCGAGATAAATTTCGGTAAAAGCAAAGTGCCTTGAGGCTCCAGTATGAACATCTTGTCGAGCGTGCAGCACCTGAGTCCAAGACTTATGTGCGCTTGTAGGAGGACGTTTCAGCTCTGGGAGTGGATTTACGCGCTCGTAGTCCGATGAAATTTATTGCAATGCAAACACGAGGTTCGCGCGCGGCTTGTAATGCCAATCACGGCGAAATAGATAACGAATCTGAGAAATTAAGAGAAGAAATTAAGAGAAGAAATTTAGAGGATAGTTTGAAGAAAGGCATGGTAAGACTAGTCAAGGAGACTCGTTGAAAGCGAGACGGCAAGGATTCGCGGTTGTGCTTTCTCCAAGCAGACACAAGAGAGGATTGAAAACGCTATGGCGTAAGAGCTGATTACACATTTACAAAGAAGAGTGTAAGACACGCCAGATCCTGGAAAAGCAGCGACTCACCCCTCAAATTCACCTTTGGCCTCGCTCTCGGTACATTCACCATCGAGAAGACGTCGAAGAAGCTGCAGGGAGAAAAATAAGACGGGGGGTTTACTCCTGAAACGGCGAAGAAATGGAAAAGAGTAAGAGGAGCCAGGAGCGGAGGGATGGGTTAATTGAAGCGGGCATGATGTTTAATTCAAAGAAACTGGAGGCACGCCCCGCTAACTACGGAGCAAGCTTCGCCATCAAGCCCTGGAAGAAGGGACCGAGCACGAAAGGGAAAAAACGAGGCGAAGAAGAGCGCAAGATTTCTGATCCTCTTTCCCTCTCTTAAATCCGCTTGGTAATGGCTTCCTCTCAAGCACGCGTAGCTTTCCGCGGATTCTATAACTGTAGAAGGTATTATCAGCATTTCGAAATCAGAAAGACTTACATGTTCACGCGCACCCGATCTTATTTACAACGTCAGGTATGAGTAGTGCTCGGCAAATGGAAATGGTCCTACTCCCAACTTGCGTTCAAAAGCCCGCTTAAACGTAGAATACGATTGGAATCCTTCTCAACGTAATGCCGCCATCACCAGGGGTCTACCATTTTGTCTCGAGTGCAGCAATTACCGAGGTTGCATTGCAGGCCTTGGCTTGCGCATGCCCCCGTTAGCGAAAGGGTTAAGAACTACCCCTACTTTATAGCAAGGCAGGTCTCGGCGACCTTCGGTTCCACCCCGTTCTCTCTCCCCGTTCAAACGAGATTCATCATCAGAACCTCTCACGCATTCTTATAAGAAAGTTTTATACTATCATAAAATCTTTCTCTCGCCATTATTGCTTTACTTATCACATTAATCCTTTTACTCTGGGTTCAAGCACTTGAGGCACATGAGGTTCAATATGAAACAGCTTTCATTTGGTACAGTAATTATGCTAAACTGCGACTAGAAAGGAAAAAGACCGTACGATCACGTTATAATTAATCGGATCATGCAACTGAAAGGGCGGAGGACAGCTCGGCGAACTCGTGACAGAGAAATCGGGTACGAGGGGTGCACAGATTGGCCGTCACGAAAAGTGCGTTACGGTGATTTGCAACCGCTTCGGCTCTTAGTTCTCATTATAATCGCTTTTTCTTAAGCGTCCTCTTACTCCCCTCTTCTGCTTTCAGGCGGTAACCCTTTTTTAACTCGCGCAGATCAACAAAAAGTGACCCCCATTTCTCGATGCTCCGCCAACTCAGGAGAAACATGGGGGTCGCACCAGCGCGTGGCGTTTTGTTGTTCCGCGACGACTGGGTAACAAAACAAGCTTCCGGGACAACTTTTTAATAAAAAAAAGTTGGTTAAAAAGTTGTGGGACAATGGGCAGGCGCAGCTGGACAAACGCGAAGGGGTTAACGATTAGCATAAAAGGGCACGATTATGCGGTGCGAAGCACAATCGGATTTCAGCTAGTATTACTGCACGAGAGGCCAGTTTTTTCCTCTGTTTCCCACTGCAAAAACACTTATAGGCGTAACATGCGTATATGTGTAGCAAAACCCATAATCGAAGCTTTCGATCTATGTACATATTGGCCACATGCACAAGACTTATACGATTGACTCTGCAATGTGCAGAGTCAACAACTGCATTACATGCCAGACAATCGATCACCAATTTTTATTGACTCTCCTGTAGACGAACGTACCTATTGATCGGGATACAATGGAGATAATCATTTATCGGTGGAATCCCGAAAATCACTCCTCCGCGGAAAGGGGATAAATCAAACGGGAGGATTCGCCAGAGGCTGTGGTGTAGATCGGAAACCGAAATGGGGTAAACTCGAAAACCAGTCGATGGAGTTATAACAGTGGGCACCATATCGTCCTGCTACCCCTCGGATGTACCCCATTCTGTACAACAGGCGGGGTGAAGGATACTTTCGAAATGCGAACAATACATTATTTATATTACGTCTGATACTGTACAACTATCATCGTGTTCTGCAATCGTGCGGACAAATGAGCAATTTGTTGGAGACACGAAAATGAACCAACGAATTGAAATGAGCAAGAAAGCAGGTTTATGAGGAAATTGTGTAACTGAAATCGGAGTTAGACCGTTGACGTAGTTAATACTTGGATAGAAAAGCGACTATGCTTTCCAGTACGAAAATCGGGAGTCCCATTTAAATTTCTTCGGAATAGTGCCTTTCACATTGGAGTTCAATGACGAGCCAGTCTCCCGATTTGATCCTGGCGTGTCACATTTCCAGTTTTTGCATTCCTATCTCAAAGGCAGTGGTCGGAGGTGTCACAGAAAAAGTGCTGAAGTGGATGCAGTGAAGGCAGTGGAGGACTGAGCGACACTTATATGGAATTACATCACGTGGTAATACGAGAACGAGCGTTGCTCGTTAAATTACAACAGTTACGGAGTTTTGCCTCCGGATAAAGGCGAGCATGACCGGCGAAACGGGAGCGTGATCGGGGAGCAGAGAAACCAAGAGTCAAAAGAGGGTGGTGGGTAAGAGAAGGCTAGCGGCTTTATATGCATACGAGAGAGCATTCAGTTGTCAATCAAGGATCAAGTCCTTCCGATTTTGGGGTGCGGAAATCGAACTTTTTTCCGACTAAAATTTACGTACTCATTCACGCGAATCCAAACAGTGCTGCGCCCGAAGCCGGACGGGACTGGTTAGAGAAAGATAGAGGGACCGGTGAAAAGTCTGTTTGCTATTTCACCTCTCTTGACTTCATATTCGAGTACGTATTTTTTGCGCCAACCGTCACGCATTGTTAACATCAACGCAGCATTTTTTTACACACCACTAGCGTGTCGAGCGGGGAAAGAAAAAACGGCGGATAAAGTCTATCATGCGGAGAAAGTAAAAATCGGCGGTTTTGTCATTGACTAGTATTGAATTTCTCACAAGTGACACGTTACTAAAGTTCCAACTGATCTAGACAGGTAATAAGATTTATCAAGATGTTTTGCAAAACAATAAATTTTTATTTTCATTATATAAAAGCATTTACATGATCCTCATTTTGCAAAATAGTAATGCCACTTGAAAATGACATCAATTAAGTACGATCACCATATTTTATGCTTACAGTATGTGTAAAACAGTATAAATGCCAACAATTCAATTTTACTGCGGGTAAGTACCATCTGAACATAAATACTACACATATACACATCATTACAAGAGAATATATTAATAAATAATAATGGTACAAAGTTAAAACGATAAACTTTGTGTTGTAAGAAAGTGATACAATTATTAGAAACACATACAAATAGTAGATTGACAGGCCCAGTGACATTTCTAGTCATAGTATATTATAATACACCATTTTGCATGCTGGCGCGGTATTCATTGTATTTTTTCTCTTGAGCTTGTTGTAGCTTCTGCAACTTTTTCATTTGCCCTTTACTAATTTCTTTGCCCGCGGCATCATGCGTTGGGATACCCTAGAAAATAGTAGAGTTCAAATATTAAAATAAGGAAAGCTATAGTTTTAATTGATTCCATAAAAATGCTTACATTTTCGTCAAATTGCGAATATTTGTCAGTCTCTAGTTTAAACAACTCAGCAGGTGGAATTTTCTTTAGCGACTCTTTCGCTGCTGCTGCTGCAGCAGCCTCTGCCTTTCTCTGCTCCTTTTCCAAAGCTTTTTCATGTTCCAGTTTCTTTTTCATTTCACGTTCTTTTAGAAGATCTTCTTTATTGACTAGCTTTAGCTTGCAACCTTCTTCACTATCCTCTAATCGGACTCCAATATTTGGTAACGTGTCATCGCGTAATATATCACATTCTTCGAGTATGGTACTGGCCCTTAAACTCTTCGCGTGGATTCTCACCTTTTCACGGAAGTCCGCTAGAACTTCAAGATACGGCATAACAGTTTCCTCCATCTAATTTAAAAAATTAAGATCAACGTAAAGGTATTTTCCGAGGACAAAAATTTAATAGAAAAATAAATTACGTTTCCATTTGAAGCTTTTTCATGTATTGGGAACCCAATAGTATCGTGCAGTGGTGTTATTGCACCGAATATCGTGAACAGTTTTGTGATGTATACTGCAATATCTCTAAGCAACAACACATTTGACTTTTTAGTTTGCTGAATATAGATATTGCAATTTGTTACAAGATCCCGAATTACATCTAAGACAGTTCGTGTATCGATATTGTCGCACAAAGCATTATGCACTGCGTCCTTCGAAATTTGGAGTTTTTTATTTAAATCCATTTCGGCATTCGTCCATTTATTGAACGTATCAATCTTTGTTTCAGACCCTAGAGATCTTATTCTACATTTTACATTTAAGAAAAACTCCTGAAAAATATATAGAATTTTAACTATCGTTAATTGCCATTAGCACATCTTTGCAAACTTACATTAAGGAACTTCTCATATTGTACAGCCATATTCATGGTATTATCACTATAATCCAAGGTATCTTTCCATGAATGTAGTAAAAACGCGAGTCTTAGCTGGCGTGCAGTATGATTTTTCAGTGCCTCTTGTATGGTAATAAAGTTCTTAAGAGACTTTGACATCTTACAGCCAGATATCGTTAAATGACCAGAATGAAGGAAATAGCGAACCCAGTGTGAATTATTGAAATAGGCTTCGGCTTGTGCCAGTTCATTGTCATGATGGGGAAACTTCAAATCTACTCCGCCTGTATGAATATCTAAACTTTCGCCGCAGATTGCAGATGCCATCACAGAGCATTCAATATGCCATCCTGGTCTTCCCTTGCCCCAGGGACTTTCCCACCATGGTTCACCTTCCTTGGAAGACTTCCACAGAGCAAAATCTGTTGACGACTTTTTTTCTGCTAATTTATCTTCTGTGGTACTCAGATCACCTATAAAAAACAACACTAAGATATACATTCTTTATTGTTGGAGATGAATCCAGCAAAATTAGTAGCATTTACAATATGCCCACCTTCTCCTTCTTGCAAGCTCGATGTGTCACCATATGCTTCTGGTACAAGCTTTGCATAATAATGTTGATCTCTTTTGTCAAAGGAAGCTACGTCAAAGTATACTGATCCATTACTCTCATAGCCAAGACCATTATCTATAATTCCTTGAATAAATTGGATAATTTCCGGGACATATTCACTAACTCTTGTTAAGACATTCGGCCTTAAAACCTAAAAATACACACTGTAGTTCATACAACTGATATATTAGATACTGATATATACATGTATCTGTTTCTTACATTTAACGCATCCATGTCCTTATGGTATTCCGATTCCCAATGCTGAGATAACTTATTAAATATTGAGTGTTCTGTAACTGTTGCCCCTATCTCTTTATCCAGCCAATCTGCTAAAGGATCCCTGGCCTCTTTCAATAGTAGCTATGTTACAAATAATAAAAATTCTTATTGTAATACCCAATATTTACTTAACCACGTACAAAGAATTTCATACATACTTGTTGGAACTCTTTAATTTTGCTTTCATCTTTTGCTGTTACAGCATTTTCAAGATTCTCAATAGCTACCTCCACTTTCGCTAATGTTTTTTCGAACATTAGTTTTTTATCTACATCATTGGTTGCTTTAATAACTCCCTCAAAAATGTGCATTACGTTCTTTGCATCATCTAATATTCGGTCTAAACTGGGATTTTCCTCAAGGTATTTCTCATACAAGTAATTCTGCCTTGCCCTTTTTATGATTTTATCATCTATGTCAGTAATATTCATTACATATAAAACATCATATCCAAAGTAATCGGACAATACGCGTCTTAATATGTCAAAAGATATATATGACCTACAAATTCAAATACTGTAGATCAAATAATTATTCATCAATACTTTTAGTACAATCTGGACCGGTATAAGCGTCACATTTTTTACCTGGCATGGCCCATATGTGATGCATCATATACTGTTGGCCCGCAACTGTACCATAGTACACGATTTCCATATTGAGGAACAAATACCTCCTTTTCTCGAGTTAAACTATTGTATAAGCGTAAAACGGCTTGGGTCTTTCTGTCCGGCGGAACCCAGGACGGCTGTACTCTCTTTGCCATATTTACTCTAAAACATTACACTCACATTTATTCTATAATTTAACCAGATTTCAGCACTCCTACTCAACATTCCAAATAGTAACATCGAAATCAACTTACGGCGCAGGAAGGCTAATATACTCTACACGTCTACTGTCTGGAATCTACAATATTACTACAAGAAAATACAGAATCAAAATAGAATGGAGGAAAAGAAATTTTCGAAATTGGATCACGTTTTATACATACCTGTTTGATTCCTGTTATCTTGTCTAGCGTTTAATCATGGATGATGAATTAGTATTGTAGCTTCGATATTTAACAGTATGTAGTACCGGCAATTTAATTGCTCTTTTTCACGTATGTATATAATAAAACGCGGGAAACACAAAAACAGACCGAATTATAATCATGCAGACACGAGCTTCTCTCCAAAGATACTCAACGCAACGTTATAAAGTACTGTGTTTGCATCATTCCGAAGCACCGTAGATTGCTGCACTATGTATAAATGAAAGCGTGAATCAACTTTGTCGGATTAACCAGAACAAAAGGATGACCCCTGGTTGACCTACGCTTTTTGTTTATCCAAGCTAATTTGAAAGCCAAAAAGTCATTAGCCTCTATTTTGATTGACCATAAAAACAACATACAATTTTATACAAATTATAACTTTAGGGGTATTTTAAGTATAAAGAAGGTTATTGCTTCAATATTTTAGCAGTAAATGTGGTGGTGGTAGTAGTCCGAGTACTTCCGAGCTTCCGAGGCCGCCTAAACGCCGAACACCATGCCGCCTGCGCACTCCCGCACCAGTAACTGCGTGTGTCCAACTATTTTGCCTCCGCGTGTGTACTTTAGTACTACAATCCACAATATACTACTTACTGTGATACTACTGTGGTAGAATGTAGCTTCATACAAGAACCACTACCACGTGCAATGGAGAGTAATCAGGGTAACGTATTGTATCGACAATCACCTAGCTCTCTGTCTGTATTTTCTTATTTAAACGGTATAGGAGAGGAAATGTTATTATCGTTTCATACATCTTATCATTCCAATTATTTCTTATTTTGTAATATGTAATAATTATTTGCTAATTGTATGTCATATTACATTTCATTTAGATATCATTAAAATTGTTATGCAGTTATCAAATAATTAAGTGGAAGACTGATGTAATATAAAACAATGGAATCTAGTGTACATTGGTGTACATCAATCTTACCTTAGTCACATATAAAAATATTGATTTAGCTATAATTGGTATTCATAATATTGTGCTTTCATATTAAATACAATAAATTCTACAATGTATGTATATATATATATCCATATTTCACTAAAATAAGATTGTATAAAGTATATAAATGTGTCTAAACTTCGGCAATGAGTAGTATCTTTTTTCCATTTATAAGTTATATAATTCACAAAATTTATCACAAATTGTACTTCTAAGTCTTTGCAGTTGCAAGGAACTTGATCATTAGAAAAGCATATCACTACTGACCACAGTCTTGGCCACTATTATTAGAACAATATTGTGGTGTTGAAGTTGCATTATTGTACTTGTACAACTCTAAATGCAATTGAAATTATGCTCTCTATATAGGAGTACACCTATTGCATTGCCAATCGTGTAGTTTAATTAAGCTAAATCACATTTTGCACCAAGAACTATTCTGGGTCCCAAAATTAAGAGCACATGTGAGCTCACAAAAGTAATTGCAAGATTTTGGTGCACTATCTTCTTTCTTTGGACGCGTTATGTTCCCACTCCGGCTCTGGTCTTATAAATTCTAAATCACTGCCTTCTTCGGAACTAGACATATTGTCATCTTCATAATAGACTTGTGGTGCATTCTCAGCTTCTGTGTGTTCTGAAAGTATTTGCTCATAAACTGTTTCCATTTTATTTAGAATTTTTTTATTGTCACTATTCTTCTGTTTTGCATACCCTTACCATTTATAGGCCTTCGAAATATTTCAATTTCTTTTTCATCGTCATCAAAAAAGCTTGTGCCATCTTTAAGTAAACTGAATGCATATCCTTTCCTAGTTTGGCTGCGAACATTTCTACTGTTTTGATACTTTGTACAAATAAAAACAGCACACGCAACTAATCCTAAACAAACTGCACCTGTAATAAAATAAAGTAGCATCAACAGTTAATACAAAATAAGGATTAATTTTTTTCAAGCTTGCAGAAATATGTACCAGTAATTATAATAAAAACCATTCTAGGCATTCCAAAATAATTGTTGTCTCGTTTTAATGTAATCATTAAATGCGTGAACTTATTGGTATCAGGTGTAGACAAAACATTTGTCCTTCCAATATATCCAGGTGCGTTTGCAATTACATGATGTGGACCAGAAGGTAATAATATCCAAAACGCTCCAGTCTTACTAGTTTTAATGTGGTGTATTGAACTATCATATGTTAAAACAGCATTCTCAATTGGTTCGTTGTTTTCGTTGATGACATATCCCCTTACACCACGATCAACTGACTTTATTGTTGCTAAGAAACTATTTCTATTATCTTCCCATACATTTTGGGCATTGTCAGTATTACAACATGTAACATACACATCCATCGATATGATACTTGTATTCAAATATAGGTAATCAATTAGGGAATGTTCCATTTTTTGTTCAACTCCTTCTCCAGCATTAACAGTTCTCTTTACTTTGTCAAAGGTGTTTTTGCATTGAGAAGTTTTTGTTTTCATGTAAATATTTTGCGATGTATATGTTCCCGCATAGACTTCTAATACTTGAGAATCTGCATTGCTCCTTGCAGTAGTGTCAGTTGTTTTCTCATATTTTTGTATACGTGGTATTTCTACCTTTTGCGATCCAATATTAAGGTTCACGACAAAAATTATTCCTCTTCCCTCAAGCCAGTTAACTACACCAACTGCTTTTTCATTTAATTCGCCGCTAATTGGAAATTGCAGATCACTTCCAAAGTCTGAAGTGCATACTGTGCCATTCCTATGATTATTTGTTAAATCTGGTACTACATATATGGTAAATTTATCCAAACAATTTGTGACAGTTTCGTCACTTTTATATTCCTCCAATATATACGAGGCAAATTTCAGCAATATTTCTGATGTAACTGGTACATCATTATGAAGACCTGCTATAAATGCTACAGTCGGTCTTCCCACTCGTTTGTAGTCATTATCAGCTCCAATCTCCAAAGACATGGTTTCCGAACCTTTCTGAGATTTACCAACTGTATGTAGTGTTGTTAAATGTGGATATTTATTATTTAAATCTTGCAACCTCTGATTGATCCAATTTCCACTGTATTTTCGTTGCTCAACAGTACTTCTATTTTCCCGCTGAAGTTTTACACTAATATCAGTTATAGTATTCTTGTTGACAAGGACCTTTAAAGTCTGCGTCACATATCCCGCGCACGATACAATTGCAGTATAATCACCAGGAACAAGAATGACTTTAAAATAAGCCATATTCTTGGAAACATTATATACTTTGGAACCAATTGTGACAAATGCTGACCTAAGTGGATTGCCAATACTATCGGTTACATTTCCACGGATACCTGTTGCGAGACTTTCAATAAGTTGCATAAGAGGTTGCAAGTTCTCACGCCATATTACTGGTATGGATTCTGCAGGTGGATACTTGCAGCATGATAAATTTATACTGATCTGAAAGAAGCATAGTTTTATATCGTATGTAAATATCTTATATAGAAAGTGTGACCAGATACTTACAACTGGTATACCATAAACGCTTTGTATGTAGTCTTGTACATCTTTGACTTCGCTATTAACAAGACTACATGTTCCTTTGTGCATGAATCGTTCATAATCTTCGGAAAGAGTTTTGTACACATTCAGATCATCATCTGTATAGCTAAAAAAAAGACAGAATTACAGTACGTGTATTCACATTAAGGTACTGACATGAAAAGTGTATATTATTGCAGTACCTTACTCTCAATGCGCCACCTCCTAACACAATTAGTACATCATATTTTGCAGTAGATAACGTTCTTCTGAACGCATTAGTAACTCGAAGTAATTCTTCTGTAGTTCGAGTGCTATTGTTTATTAATATTTTTCCTATTTCATTTTCTATTGTTGGGTTACAATCTTGAATATGCATTATATTATCAAAGCCAGGATCAATGCCAGGAAGAAAGTCTAATACTAAATTGTCTAATATCCTTTTAATAGGAGGATCGCCAATTTGATTTCCCATTAAAATGTGGGTGGCTAAGCGTAATAAAATCTCTCTTCCTGTTGGTTGAGAAGCAAACAGTCCGCCAATAAGACCAATATGAAATTTCCTTTCCTCTGGTCCACCCAACTATCGAAAAACGTGCAGAAGGTTACATTTATAATTTAGAATTGATAGCGTGATGTTTCCACATCTATTATAAGAACGCACATTTTGAGTGATTTTTAACGAATGTATAGCAATGCTATCTAAAGATTCTCCAGCTTTAAATTCTGCCACATCAGGTTGATGATTGTCCAATTGACTAAACCTGGCACTAAGATGACTGTTTCTCAAATAACCATTTTGCAGATTTGCTATTAATCTGTAATCATAAGCGGAAGACCTGAAACAAAATACATGCCATATAAAATAACGAACAAGTATTAACATAACAAAACTTTAAACACAATTAGCCAATATTGGCAGTGAAAAAAACTACACAATTGAGTTCATATATTATTTGCTTCCAACACTCTCCGCAACTTAAAGACTCGCTTGTACAAAGGTAAATCTTAACATACAGGAAAGCATTTAACTGCACATTAATGCCAAACACTAATTATCACCCCTAATTAATGCAATTAAATACCAGTGCTGAGGATCATCACGCATTAACGTAAAATCCAATGTTACTTCTCCCTCGCCAAATTTATTACCCCGTGGGAGAGTTATACTTTGCGTCAGAGGCTCATATCCCATAGCAGAGACTGTTACGTTATATTGCCCTGGCAATAATAGTCGCCAATAGTCACCGCTATCAGACGAATAAATATCGTGTTTAATGCCATCCACAGATATTTTCGCATGCGTTATAGGCGTTCCAATGGATGAACGCACAGATCCGTGAACACCTTTTCTTGACTAAAAAAAGTACTATAATTAATCACAACAAAATCATTAATATTCCAATATGTGATACAGAATGCGGTAGTACCATTTCAATAAGACTTAGAAGTGGTTCCTTATTTTCAAACCAATAATTCGACAATTGACTCGCATTAGGGAATTTTGTGCATCCTACTTCTACGGTAATTTCAAAGCTGTTACTGTGTACATAATTATAATCTTGCATTCCACCGCTGACCAGATACCACGCTGCACCATTAGTAATGCCACTTGGAAAGCGTTCTTCCAGAAAACCTGCTTTTCCTGGAGGATCGCCTGGTGCAGGAGGACATGGTTCACCGAGATGCATCCGGGGATGTGCATTCGAGTATGTTAGAGCTAATGCCTTAAAAATCGCATTATCCGGACTCTCATTCGGTTGAGGAAACGTGTAGTGTGGCCCATTATCATATGGATAATTTGCAACTAAAGCTCCCCCATGCAAATTAGCAGAAAGTACAAACGGTATTCGTGCAATCCAATTCATTACTGCTTTTGTTTCTGGCTCTTGTTCTTTATTGTACTGCAATTTAAAATATCATGAGAGAGAGAGGGGGGGGGGGGGGGGGGAATTAAATCAAAGAAGAAAATAGTTTAGATGCCTACCTTGTTTGTGCCATATTGATCAGGAAAATTTCTGTTAAGATCAACTCCATTGGCATTTTCTCTACCATACATACCATAAACATCTCCTTCTTTAGAAATTTCATAGCCATCAGGGTTCATACTAGGTAAAATGTGCAATCTAACATTTTTCAGTATATTGGTGACTCTGTCGTTGCTATTATAGTTTTCGCACAGATACTTCAATAAAAGCAATAAAATTTCTCTGCTAACTACTTCATTTCCATGCATATTTCCGATGTACTTTACTTCCGGCTTATCGCGTTCATGTTTTCCAGGGTTCTCCGTTACTTCTATAACGTATAATTGGCGTCCTTGCACAGACTCACCAATACTATAAAGATTTGTGATATTCGGATAGTTAGAATGTAAGTCTTTCAAATATTTCTCCATTGACTTGTAGTTATGATGAGTAAATTCGGTCTCGTGGAAAAATCCATATTTATCAATAGGTCGTATAGACTGATCGATATCATCTGGACCTGTTTTTCCTATACATAAATAAAAATTGAAATAATAATTAAATAAAGGCAGTAAAAATATTGAAGTAAAGTAAAAAATCAATAAACACAAGGTATAGAGAAACCAAAACGATATATTATAAGAGACAAAATTAAATAATGCACGTCACAATGGGATGGATGTTTCAGGGGTAAAAATTCAGGGAAGGCTGACATATACGCAAAAGAATTAAGTCAATCATTGTGGCAAGTACAATATTTTATTTCTAGGATATTACACATTGCATCTGAATGTCAGTTTATACATGAAATTTTACATTTACCTATCTTCATTTTTGATCCAAAGCATACCCCTTTTGAACACTTCTAGTAAACTCACTAATAAATCGCCAGAACATATCATTTGTAAAAATGATTGACATAATCATACAAAGTATACATACATATATGTGTACAGACTTTGCAAACCATACTTTTAGTGTGCAAGAGAATTGGGACACAATAAATAAGCCTAATCTGTAGCCCCATTACACCCGAATTTATTTGTTCGCGTATTTGCGTAATATTACGCGTATATAATATTAAAGAAATACTGTCAGTGTACACAAATATCAAAATTCATTAAAGCATGTGTGTAATCAATAAAATGAGAAATTATGGAATTAGAGAGCAAGAAATAAAATGAAGAATAAATCACAGTCTAGTGCAAATGGTAGTAAACAATGGAATGCATTGATTGATCTCTGACAGTAACAGTCGATCTCATAATTTCCATTTGTAGAAAGATATGTTTTCACATTGTCTTTTTTTACATTGATCTAGAATTCAGTTTAAATGATTCGATTGATAGCTTCCTACATAATTATAGATTGTTCAAATCATAACAACTGTACATAAAACATTATAAACACCAAGTTAAAGTCCAATTAATCAATAGTTATGAAACTAATAAATAAATAGACAAAGACCGAACAAAGTACATAGTGATGCCCTAATCAATCTGCCAAAGAACAGGTCTCTCTATTGTTGAAAGTAGTATTCTTTAAAACAGTTTTGGCTCATTTCTCTATACCTTGTGTGGTATTCCTTTTTACTAGCTATGATAGACAGTATATGAATTAAAATAGTGCCATGCACTCTCGTCTGATATTTTAAAATTAAAAGAGGCAGAGTTGAGTATTCAATAAACCAAACGTAATACTATTCGGTATTAGCTGTAAAACAAAAATTAAACAAAATAAATATAAAATAAAGGGATAAAAATGAAAACAACAGAAAGATGAAATAAAAGATATTTACAAATTATAAAAATAAATTCGAAATACTTGAAACTATTTATGCTGTATGGTCATATTTGTTCTCAAACAATGGATGCTATTCAAAATCTTTTAATGGTTCACATGGCTGACCAAAAAGATGAATACACAAAGATAATATGGAACTATTAGAAACTTATATCATCATAATTTAATATTCTCTTGTATAGTGCTGGATATCTTTCAAGAAGTGGTAACATTCGTGGGTAGTCTATATCATGTTTACCTTGTTCATTCAGAGTATCCAATTTTAAGGTAAAGTTTACAGTTGTTGGTTCACCTCCTTTAACTACGACATTTACAGGTTCACTTGGTTGGTAGCTACAATGCAAAATAGTATTGAAGTAAATATTTACATTAAATAGTTATAACATGGAGTCCATTAGACATGTAAATACGCACCCATATGCTTCAGCATGAATAGTATATGTTCCAGGAAGAAGCATACGCCAGTATTCTCCTCTGTGAGTAGTTGAAATATTATGATCGACTCCATCAACAACTATGCTAGCTCCTTCAATTGGAATTTCATTGGTGTCTTTCACCAAACCTATGACAATATTCATTAAAATAACTGTGTTTCCATGCTATAAATTCAGAAAAATCTGTATACCTTTTGCTCCAATATGTGCTTGCTCCAGGTACTTTAAAAGTGATTCTTTATTCATGTTCCAATGTCCTGGCATTGTGCTAGCAGGAGGATATTTACAACAACTGAGCTCAAATGTAATCTCAAAAGCATTGGATCTTGCATAGTTAAAATCTTGCATACCACCGACTACCTCATACCTAAATGTAGAGAATAGTTATCGTATAGTGTCAGAATAAAGAAATGGTTCAATACTATTTAGTTAATGCTCCAGTATTTACCAATATGCTCCATTAGTGACACCACCTGAAAATATTTCAGGGGGACAAGCCTTCCCAGAACGCATTAGAGGATGATTATCTGCATATGCATGAGCTAAGTACTTAAACACTTGGTCATCTGGACTTTTACTCTCCACACAGCAACCTTGAGAGATACTGAAAATATATTAATTTTATGATAATGGCCAAACCAACATTAAAAAATTGATGCCTCCTTATTTCAATTCATAATTTAATATTCAAATTCAAGACAGTTTACCCAGAGTCATATGGATAGCTTGCAACCACTGCTCCTCCATGAAAATTTGCAGATAAAACAAAGGGTTCCGTTGCTATCCATGTCATCATAGCTATCGTTTCATTTTGACGTCCATCTAAAATGCTCCCATCCTTTCTTAACTGGCTAATCCTTCTGTCAAATTGATCTGGGAAGTCTCTATTTAAATCGATGTGGTTAGCGTTTTCACGTCCGGAAGAATCTTTCTTTGAATCACATTTTCCTTCCTGAAGCGAGTAATAAAGAAAACTATTGATTGGAGCAATCTACTCTGGCTAAATAACAGTCTCAGGAGTTGTACCTGAGATTTTTCAAAGCCATCAGGGTTGAGAGATGGCATAAGATAGATATCCGTGTTGTTAACCAGCTTTGTAACTCTCTCATCCTTCCCATAATTACGTAGAAGATACTGAGCGAGATAGATTAACAGCTCGCGACCAACAGCTTCATCTCCATGCATATTCGCAACATATTTCACCATCGGTTCACCCAACTTTCGTTCACCCACATTTTCCGAAATTTCCAAGACCAACAAGTCTCTGCCCTCCACTGATTTGCCTATAGAGAATACCCTGGCCAAATTAGGATATTCGTTCACCAAATTCGTAGCCAACTGTTTGAGTTCCTCATAGTGCGTATAGTGCGGGATGATAAAGTCTTCCTGTGATCTTTCACCAACATTTGTCACAAATGCGTGTGCAGTACAGATGAAAGTACAAATTAAAATGCAGTAACGTGAATCCATTCGAAAGATTTTCTTATCGGGATGAAAGAGGAGTAAGTATCCCGTTTTTCAACAGGACATTGTTCCAAGTATACTGTGGGTTGCTGTGAGTACAAGATGAGGTCGGAGCAGGTCGGTGGATGACTGTAATGGTGATGACGGTGATGACGTCCGCACAGCCGCCAGTGATCCAAGTGTAGGATGTGTATCAATATCTATACATGAGTACATACACATACGTGCGCATAAAGAGAAACGGTAGGTAGGGGCAGGTAGGGGAAGTACTGGGAAGCCCCAAAGAACTATAGTGAACTGGAGTGAACCATTGAACTACAGGCACAGACAGTTGGTATACAGGGTTGTCAAATCGGACTAATCTCGAGGTTGCCAATTTTCGGAGTTGACGTTCCAAACGTTCCGAAGTTTGGAATGTTCGGAACTCCGATAACGTATTCCTCCTGTACCAAAAGACTATGAACTCGTATATTGTGGAGCGTGTGGTAATCAAAATAGAAATAATGATAACGCTTTTTGTAGAACATCGTAACTTTATTCAACAAGCAAAAAGATTAAACGAAATATATTTGGTATGTATTTATTTTATATCACATTACTATACGTTATATTATTGATATATAAACATAACTATTGCCTACGAGATCTCCCATTACATACTGGAGCAATATTTTTCAGTACAAATATATTTAAATACTATGCAATATATTAACCATGTAGCTTTTGTATAAGTATATATAAATTTTCTACATCTGATTATATATACAACAGATATATTTTTGAGCAAGATAGCTCCTAATAAATAAAAAGCGGCTATGTAAATTGGTATATAATTGACTATTCAAATAATGTCCAAAAAATTCCAGTAGAAAATCACGTTATCTTCGTGTGCATAGTTGGGTATAATTCTCTATAAGAATACGTGTAATCGCAGAATAGCACTAAAACCGTCTACATTTATGGAATGTAAAAAGAATTAGGCACGACTTTGGTTTATCCCTCTTCACGGCAACTGTTCAACATAATTTTCTGGAACCAATCCTGTTTTCCCGTTGAGTGTTCCTTCTAACCACCCGGGTTCCAGTGATTCCTTGACTAAAATTGAACAACAATCACTATAACCATAGCTTAAAATAGTAATACCCCAATACGACAAAAAAAAACTCTCATTAAATAGCCCTCCTACCATTTGTGATTATCTGATTTGGCTCAAAGGACAGTTCGCCTTCATTATCGGCCATGCATATATATTTCGTACGCACCCTCCTAGAAATAAGACAATACAATGACTGACCATTTCTTATTCGAGTTAATAGCAAAACTAATAGTGAAATAACTTACCAAATCCCTGGAGATTGTCCTGGACTTGAACGACCGCTACTAGGAGAAGTATTTACACTGTAAGAAGGCACACAATTATTATTATACATACAGCTGATATAAAACTTTGAACGTAGAAATTGAAAAAGTTGATACAATCTTACTCACACTGACGCTGGTGCGTTTCGTTGAGAATAACTGGAGGAGTAATGTATGGGCACCATAGCACCGCGTTTTTGTTTCACTGGCAAGTCTGATGTGCATGAATGTGGATCTGATGCTATAGATTCACTTGAACTACTCGTATTTACAGCAGTGAGAACTAAATTTACAAAATCAATTACAAATCTTGATATAGAACTGAAATATAAAGCTAGGGAGGTTCAAAGTTGACACTCTCTAACAGACAGGTACCTTTATCCGCTGAATGATACATATGATTCGCATTTGTTAATTTCATACGGCCACTTCGACTCTCTATGTATGGTGGTAATCTGTGCGCCGAATGATCTGAATCTTCATAATCCCCATTCTTTCGATCCTCAGTTGTGCATGACTTAGTTACAGACGGTAAAGGAGGATCGTAATAAGATCTTGTTACAAGCTGTGTAAATATTCAGTGATGAATGCAATTTACTATTTCAGTTAAATCACAAATTCAATACGGAAAAATTACTCACATGTGCATGCGGTGACGACATTACATTATACACAGGATATCTTAAAAAAGGAGCTCCATTTCCAGAAGATGTGGGGCCGTCAGCTATATTAGCACGCGGCGATTTTAGAGGGATTGCATTTTGAGACACTTGCGGGGATCGTACAGTATCTTGGGGTGGACCAGCTGATATTCTTTCGCAATTCTCAATCAACATTTCAACAACGATATTGTAAAATTTAATATCCATAATGGAAGCCACTGTCTCTTCTTCAGGTCTAAGTAATGTTGGACCAAAACATACTGCCAAGTTGCCCACAGTCATCAAATTCTTATCGTTCTTTTTTGCTACGCTGTAAGAAGTAATTGTAACTAAAATAGTGTATGGTTTTAAAGACATTCAGTCCAAATAGAAATGGAATATGAGGTTATACCTGTAGAGATGTTTAATAAGTAGCAGTAACATATTAAAATTTGGCTTAGGTAACCGGTATACTAGACTATGAATATCATGTATACGTGCTTCTTTCATTTCCTGTTCTGTTGCAAAAAAAAGAAATACTTATATTCACACAGCAGTATATAATTTTGTATATACCATACATAACTTGAATTTGAAATAGATAAAATGTTGACGCGAATTTAACCTCGCAAAGAATTTGCATTGCAACAAACCATCACTTACATATTATTCTCAAATAGAAAATAATAACTTTTAATTGATGAGCGGAAATAAAATAATTAAGTAGAGAATACCTATACGCACTCGCAGCTGAAATGAAGCTACTATAATAACGGAATGTCATTAGCGGTTCTGATAATGTCCTCAAATAAGTCTTCAGCGCACTTGTGATCGTTTTACTTTCCCACTCCAATCGATCGTCCAGATGCAACTTTTCAAGTTTCCTTCTGTCTAGTCCCATTGTCAAAAGTTTGTTCACCTTTGAGGCTACACCTACCACTCTATAAAGACCTTGCTCCTCAAGACCTGCGGATGAACAAGCAACCAATAATAAATGGAAACTCTTGGCTACATTTGAATTTTAGCAGCAGGTATTAATTTTACCTCTATCTTCTAACGCGGCTATACACTTCGATATGAATATGAAACCAGTTTCATCCAGAACAGTTTCTTCAGATTTTGTTGTAGAACCGATTATAGGATAATTCTGAAACGTTAAAAGAACCGTTTGCGATTGCACATTGCAAGGAAAAAAATTACTCACTGGTTCTTTTCCATCCATTGCGTCCATCCAAAGTTTTCGATCCTCTTCGGAGAGCGCTTGAAATGTGTATACTACATTAGGCCTGAAACAACGTGACGTAATTTGAACTATATATTTATACAATCTATATTTTATATTATTGAATTAGTATTGACAAAAGACAAAAACATAAGTAAATGTAACACATCATGCATCGATTGCATTGGGTGTGATTTATAATTTATCAAAAAAATAATTATAAATAACAGCTATTACTATCACTTCCTAAATTTCGGAGTTCTCTCGAGCGTTTGAATTGACAACTTAATTTGTGTATACAGTAAGGTTTTTATTGTTTTAACAGAATGCATTTAATCAATGAATGTAGATAAGTATCTGAAACAAATTATATGTCTTACCTACCTTAAGCTTCCAATAATGTAAAATGTATCAAACTTTGAAGAATAGACATTTAAACATAAAACATAGAATTCTGTTAGAAAATCACTCAAACAAAATACTATTTGTTCATCATGTTATACATGAAGTTTTTGGCAGTTTTAAGTAGTGTAAGTGAATTGAATTATAATAGTATGTATTTATACTCACTTATTCACTGTAGTAATATCAAAGCAGAATCTTTTTTCAATCGTATCAGACATACGACGAACACAAGATGCTAGCGTTAGAACTTCCTTGCTGCTCTATAATAGTTAATAAAGGCAGTTAGTACATCAGCTGCATGCATACTTATGTTATCTTCATATAAATTTTGACTCACAAATTTTCCTGTCAGCTGATTGTATGGAATCATTGTAAATTCTTTTTTGTCTTTTTGATATGTACAATACTGTTTTGTCCATGTTGTGCCAAAGGCTTCTGTAAAATGATATTAGCATTTTCGATTAGTTTCTTCACGCATACCTATAATTCAAGTATATTTTATTCATGTAAACTTACTTTTTTCCATTAAAAACAAATAACCTTCGCGAGTATATACCTTATTCGCACATTCAGCAGCAGACTAAAAAAATATAGTTTTTTTTATTCTTTGTCATATACCAATGATAGGTAATCAAGAATTTCTCGTATTTTAATTGCAATATAACATGGATAAGCAAGTTTAGAATTACTGAAAATTATATACATAGGATAATGCAAATGGTGGTATATGTGTAATAACATACCTTTCTCATTTCCTTCATTTTATTCATAAGCGATTCAGTTTTATCCCGGGTAGCAAGGAAATTTTCTCTAGTCTTGTAAAACACACACACACACATAAAATTCACAATTAGTATGCTAGCCTTCATGCAGTTACCCTAATCAAATGTGTACTACACTTTAATTATTTTATTGTTACACAAAATGTACCTACAAACAACTCAATATTAATAATGAATTTACTTCAATGGAATTAAATTATTGGTATTAAGAAGAAAGTAAAACTGCACAGGATACATCCAATGATAATTAGATTGTCCAAAAGTTACTGTGCTAAAAAATACCGACCACGTTGAATCAAATTCAAACACTACTGCCAGTAACGAATACTCCTCCCAACCCATATCTGTTACGTTACCAAGAATTAGTAACCAAATTTTATTATTATTTGAATAACTTGTATACTAAAATATACTTCTATGGGTTACAGCTACTTGGAAACTTTGACAAGTAAAGAAAAGCACATAAAAAATATTCACATTGATTAAATGGTTCAACATCAATTTGCAAATTTAATTCCATTAGTATCGGAATGTGAAGCAGCTCTGCACTGATTCATTGTGAGTAAATTTATGAACCAAAAATAGAGTACACGAAGCAATCATATCACACTTAATTTAACATTATTTAATGTAAAGAGCTATGGTAACGTGTTTGATGAATACTGATGCACTTTAATAAATATTGCACAGGTTTCAATTAATCAAAGAACAATACAATACCTTTTGAATTTTCAGCTGCAGTTCAGTCATATATGGTTTAAAATCTTTTGCAACTTCATGTCCTTGATGATAAAATGTGAGCCAACCAAACATGAAGCCAAGCAACTACAATTATTGATTTGGTGTTATGATATAACTAATAACAATATTAGTATTAAACCATAAAATTATTTCACTTACAGTCTCAACAAATTCAAATTTTTTCCGCTCCTGTACTTCTTGCAGCAAAAATACATATTCTAGACTGGCTTGACAAAAATGTCTTTCAGCCATTTCCAATATCGCATCGGCCTGATCATAATTTATACACTGTTTAGATTTCAATTTAAGCAAATAATGGGAATCATATAAGAATGTCTATATACCTCTTGGAGTACATTGTCTTGTTTTTTGGTAGACAAGTTCAAATAACGTTCTTGACTTTGGCAAAACTTAATTGTTTGCTTTTCAAACTTTTTTTTACCGTCCTATAAAGATACATTGAAACCACGGTAAAGCATGTTATACAAAGTTTTAGTGTAATTTGATACAACAAAGAATTACCTTGACCCCACCAATATGTTCCTTTCGAAAACTCTCCAGCGGAAGTATTATTTGATCATATGCACGTTCAAGCTAAAAAGACAAAATATTGAAAACATTATGGAACTTTTATTCTTCCTACATAAATTCCATGTTACTCATTAAACAGAATGTCTAGACTAAATATCAGTACTTTATTTATGTGCAGAAGGTGTTGTTAAAAAGTGTTTGGTAGACTGATGTAAACAGAAACGTTTGCTATTTGTAAAGTTATAAAATGCTTCCACTAAACTTTACTAATGTTAACACACAGTAATGTTTATTATACATAACTAACTCATTTGGTGTTATATATACTTTGATGTATTTACATACAGCGTATGTTCATTAATGCATGCATAACTCAAAGTAAAAACAAGCAGAATAATCTTATATATATGTAGTTGAGGATTTAAATTCTGCTTAGTTTTAGTATAAAATATGTTAAATTCTGTTGTGCGAAAAGAAAGAATGCTATAACTGTTCAGAGTGCTTGATATTATTATAGTAAAACTTTATGGACGGTTGCATTGATTAAGGTATGAAAAACTATATCTTAAAAATGCTTGATCATAAATAATCAAGAACAGAGTCAAATAAAAACAAAAACTGATTTTCTGCATCAAAACTATTTTGAAACTTGTTTATAAGTACTATATGCAATATACACATATGTCAAAAACATATCATACCATGCGATCTCTCTCATCCTCTATTGCTGAAATAAGTTTACCAAATTCCTTTAGACTTTGTGATATGTGAGTTTCATCTTCTGTTTGAGTTTCTCCAATGCACTCAAAACTAAAATTTTGTAATGTTGTAGAAAATGCTCTCTGAGCTCTGGATAAATCTAAAAAATTTATAGACTGTATTAAGTTATGGACATAACGATCGACTATTAACAATACTTTGAACTGTTGTTGAATGGCAGTTACAGTATTGCAATGAATGTCACATTTACTCAGAAATACAAAAAGAACATCTCACAGCCTTTATAGAAACCACAGCAAATTCTTGGAATTGTTATTTAGTATTCGTTTAGAGTCAGCAAATGAATCTGAGAAAAGTGGGATGTATGTCACTCTTTCGATTTCTCTATGCTTTTTTACATCTCATCACTAGAAATCAATGAATAGTTGAATCTAATTCAATATTTGAAACTACATGAAAAATATACAAAATTGGTGGAAGAATCCTCGCATCAGTTTCTGTACATATAGCATCAAAAAGCAACCGAACTTTCTGCGATAGTAAGACGAGTCCGAAGTTAAATAATAAAAAGGAACAGTTTTAAATGACAGCTGCTCAACTCATAACGATTATAGAAACACAGGTTACCACAGAACAGAAAGCGCTAAAACTGCTAATTACTATAGAGATGTGCAAGTATAGTGGCACAATGAATTAACACTAAGCAAAAATAAGATAAGAAGACAACAGCTGTTAGACACAAACATTCTGGAGGAGGATTGGAATCTTACGGACTTACTTTTGGCAGCTAATAAAAGATCTTTGACCTCTTTGATGAGCCGTTTGATCTGCTGACTGGTCTTCTCCAACTCGCGTTCATGATAATGAAGATTTTCACGAAAATATGGACTATCGGTTAAGCAATCCGTGAACTCTAATGGTTTGAGGCCAACACCCATTATTCTTGATTGTACGTTAAAGTTCGACAGTCATTAATAAGTTAGAAATAACGGAACGGACGAATGAACACACGCAACTGACACTATGATCTACAATCATATAACCAACGCTATCAGTCGCATTATGATACAAATCTCTCAGTATTTCAAGCCACAATTACTCCCGAGGTAAAATGCGAATAGGTCAGAATATTTGTCGTGCTTATTGCCAGTCATGGACAACGATATATTTTTCAAGTCCTTGTTGAGGTAACACAGACCACAGTACTGATGGATGAATGATAGATGCACACAAATTTCGCGATAGCGCAATTGCAAACACATATACCCTCTACCGAGATAGATATCAACTGTTCCTCAAATGGCGCGGTTTTTGCATTAATAAAACACAAGAACTTTTTAATACACATTATGATGAAAAGTTTGGAGCAACAAAATGTTTAAACTGATAATTATAAAGAATGATCAAGATGCGTGTGACTATTTAAGTTCCATTAACTACAATACATAAAATATTAATATAGTTATATTTTACAATTAAGATAAAAACATATATATATATATATATATATATAGCTTAATATAGCAGAGGCAGAGGATAGTTGATGAGTGCAATACAAAAAAAACGCACATCTTTTGACGTTGTTTGGAATTTTTTATAAATATATTTCTTTTCTGCTGCGTGCATGAAAAATGTATTAGTTAAATTATTTTCACTAGTGGTTGCGGTTTAATTTTGTATATAATGCGCATATTATTCTTGTAGTATATATAAGTTTAGATAAATATATATGCTCTCCTTAAAGCTAACTTCACGCAGGATTAAGCTATGTCTCAGTCTCTCTAATAGCGCTTTGGTAGGTTGTCCTTCTCACTGTGCGATTGTGGTGCCATAGAAGATGTGCCAAACGATGCCAAACTCACCCTTTAGTTGGTCCAATGCTAGCAAAGCTTGTGAAATGGGTGAAATGTAAATTGAATATCTAACTATATAGAGAAATGTGGTCAATTTCCCAGTCTGTGCCTGTGTGGTGTTTGTATAATAGGTTACACGGTGTTCTAAAATGACATTCCCCATTTGTAAATATTATTTATTTGATGCCAAATAATTACCATTAATTAACAGGAGTCGTTGACAAGTATCCTCACAATCTGTAAAGCTGTGTATTATTTATCAATTTACGTGAGGTTATGATAAGAAAACTGACTTGAGTCATATACTGTGCCTAATGTTTACCATTAAATCATTTTTGGGCTCTCTTGAAGGTGAATAACCTGCGATTAATCATCCACGTGAAATCAAGGGTTACTGTGTTCATTCTTCAGGTTATACATATAACCTATTGTGTAGTATGTTGGTTTGACATTCGGTGCGTTTCTACTGTGGTTATCAAAGATTTTTATGTGCTGTTTCGATATACACGAAGCACAATCTTTCGTTTTGACAAATCAAAACTATCACATCATTCTGTAGATATGCT
Source organism: Ectemnius lituratus (assembly GCA_910593735.2). Lineage (NCBI taxonomy): Eukaryota > Metazoa > Arthropoda > Insecta > Hymenoptera > Crabronidae > Ectemnius > Ectemnius lituratus. The sequence goes on from OU343034.1 coordinate 10,296,297, forward strand.
ACCTCATATCTTATGAAAATACTTATTTCTACATTGTGTATGTTTTCTGTGAAACAAGATGATAGTGGAATTCGAATTCCTATTGGAATAATTACAAATAATTTCGGAATGTATGTGTAATAAATTACATATTAATATTCATTGTGTTTGCTAAGTTTGTTCATTTATTATTTTTGCTGCTAATGTGTGCCAAGGATTACTTCTTTTTTTTCCTACTAAAAAATGTGAAATATAACAGTGTAGTCGAAAAATTAAATAAAGTATTCCATATTCTTCTTTTAGTATATATATTCTTAGTATTGTTATATTAAAATATTGGGTTTTGATCAGTTTTTCTTTGGAATCATAAAGTTTACTTTGTTACTATATATTTATTGTGAAAACCTATGCACATAACAATTATTATGGTTTCAGAATGTTGTGAAATACTTTTATTGTGTCAGATATGACTCTTAATGACAGTAGTATACAAGACATACAATGATTGGTACAGCCTGTAGCTTAGAAGATGCGTGTAGGCAGGCTCAGGTATTTTCGAAACATTCAGTCTATTCTATTAGATTTCTTATAATATTATTACTTATCGCTATTGCTGTCAACTAATAAAAATCATATTTTGTGTACAGGAAATGATAAACCAAGTATCCAGGTGCTGGAAAAATGTGCAAGCCCAAGGCTCTTTGAACACAGCATTTGATAAGTCATTATCCTCTCAGAAAAAGGAATCGAGTTATTCCAAACATAGTATCCAGTCAAAACTTACTAGATTGTACTTCGAAGAATTGTCTAAAGTCCCACATGCTACACCTGATTCAGTTTTGGTAAGTATATGTCTTAGTTCTGACTAAAAATGTATGCAAATGCAACGATTGATATATTCTGCAGAATAATCTTGAAAATGAATGCGACCTTCTGGGGAGATTGGTAGAAAGAGAGGGATTACATACATTGATTGTTAATCTGTATGCTGGTAATAAAGGATACTCATTAGCTATAAGAAGTAGGCAAGTATTCTCATCATTTATGCATTAGGTACTAATGCATCGCATGTTTAAATGTTGCTGATAATAAATATTTTGTGTGTAAAGTTCTATGAAATCATATTTTATGTTTAGTGATAAGGGAAACCAATATGATAAAAGCTCATTAGCTGAAACACAACTGATGGGGTATGAACAGGGTGAACTTCTCTCATGTATAGATAGTGGCCAACTGCCTGCTGTGTTGGCTGAGCAGTTGGAAACTAATCACTCCCATTTGTTTTACGATGGCTGTATTATAGCTGAAGTTCGAGATTATCGAAAAGCTTTCCCTCATAATAAAGCAGAAGTTCATCATGTACTTCTTAAACCTACAACCCAGGTGTGTTGACCACTAATTAATTATGTCACATTTATGTTACTTTATAATGAATAACAAATCGAACATATTCTATGGGAAATTTAGAGTGTGCTCTCGGACGTGTCTAACTTAACCAGTGATGGTGAATGGAGTCACGAAGAACGGCTAATGTTAGAATCACACTTAATAGCAGCAACGCAAGGACCTCTTTGCTTGGATCCTGATCCAATTCCTAGTTTGGCTACCACAAGACTTCGGCAATCAAAGTCTTTGCTTACCGATCATCAACTAATGCGTCAGGCAAAAAAATTTTCCCAAGTCACTGTGAACCGCAAAAGAAAATTGGAGCAGATAGCGCAACCCGAAGGTTTAACGATACAAGATTTAATGCAAAAACTTCGGGTGAAAAGAGGTTTAGTAACAAGTACTGCCTGTCCATCACCATCATTATCAAATCCAGAATTGCTTCCACCAAATACACCCATCGATGTCTTAAGGTAGCTCTATGCATACAATTTTAAACATGAGATTAATATGGAAGTCAAAGTTTCTCATATTACACAATTATTTCTTTGTGACATAGATTTGCAAAAGCATATGAACGGCCACGAGAAACAATAGACTGCTTACCGCAAGTTATAGAAGAATATATACTAGAAACCGGAGGAAACCAGGGAGAAGTAGATCACATAAAGCTCTCCATTTTGCAAAGACCGTCTAACTCGGAGTACCTGGGAGAGCTTTATATGGATAAAAATCATCGCGAAGGAGAAAAGAATGGTTCTGCTTGTCGGTATGTGCGACAACTAATTAAGTTTACTTAAATAAGAATTTGTAATTGGGGTCTTATCAAATTTACATCTGTGATATCGGATTTATAAAACTGTCATTTTCTACAGGTTCACACTAGGTACTAGAGCATTGGCTAACCAATATATCCAACAATTTACGGAAATATTTACAGAAGAAGGCAGGAAAAATGTTAGAATAAAGCATGTTGTACCAGGGCAGGTCCCCCGTGTAACATGTACACCTGGGATGCAAAGAGCACACCAACAGGTATAGTATATACCATCAAGATTTTCAATTCCGACACATTTGACTCTAAAGTTTCTGATTACAGGCGCAGCAAGCAAAGGCAGCGCAAATAGCTCAGCAATTGCAACAAGCCCAATCACAACACGTAGCGCAACAAATACTCTCGCGAGCTCAAGGACAATTAAATACTTTAGCTGGTCAAGTAGCTTCCATGAAAGCTATAACAGAAGCTACAACTTCATCGCATACCAGTCTGACGTATGTAGATGCAACGAATATACAGCAGGCAATTACTCAAACTGAAACAACTACGATAAGCCCTGGACAGCCTCTTGCTAATGGTGGGGCAAACGCTTCTACTTCTGTACAAATGGACAATTCTACAGTGTCAGTGGCGGATGGTAATTCGTGTAATGGTTCTGGTTTATTAGTCTTTCAACAGAAGTCTGCAAATCCTGTTAATAGTGCTACTTCTTCGAATGTTCCCGTATTGGTAAGCTTCAGTAACACATTTACCTATTGTGCGTCAGAATTAACGTACTAATGCAATGGTAATGAGTTTTATTATTTTTAGCAAGCACAATTGCAAGCTGGAACGCAGAACTGTGTAACCGAAACAATTAATCAGAGCCAGAACGAGGTGCCGTTTAAAAAACATTCTACTAATCCAGCAATAACAGCCCTAGTAACATCCCTCATGAATTCTGCTCAACAATTTCAACAACAAGCTGCAGGTATGCCATGTTACTGCTGGAAAGTCTAATACGTAATATAAACAGCTACAGTTTTATGATATCTTATCCACAGCAAACGCTGCTGCTGCTGCTATGAGTAATAATACACAAACAACAAATAAGTCAAACAATGCTGCGATTCTTAGTCTGTTAAATAGTAGTCCTGCGAATATAACTCAGCATAAAGTTCAACCACGAAGGATCTCTTTAAATGCTTCTATACCGTCACGAGTTCTTAGTCACGGGAATGTTATTAATGTTCCTAATACGAGCGGACAAGTATGTATAAATGGGTTTCTGCATTCTGTGTAAGGATTGTAAGTTTACAACATTTTTATTTTCAGGTGAGAGTGAGTCTAAGTTCAGCTTTAACAGGTCAGTTAGCATGCAAGCAACAACCAGTAAAAGCAACTGCCGTAAGACTGGCACGAGTCCAAGACCCCACATCAACACTGGGTCTTTCTATGCCGGGTCTGTCAGCTTTATTAGCAGGTATGTTGACAGTAATGCTTCTAGGTAATAATAAAAAAAAAGAAATTCTTAACAGTTATATACTTATCCATCATTTTCAATTCCTAGGAACACCATCAGCAGATAATCCTATACCTGGTATTAATTCGGCTTCATCTTTACTTGAACGATTGACCGCCTCATCAAGTCAGAATACACAGGCGGCCAGTCCAATGACGAGTCCTTCGTCCACAAATGTAAACTTACAAGGTGTCAATTTGACTAGTTTGCCAAATTCTATCAACGGTCTCCAAAATGTTCAGGTTGTGGAGTGCTTCTTATTAATACATACGACTTAGAAGGTGACACATGCTACTGTAGTTTTCGGTGTATTACAGGTATCATTTCCTGGTTTATCACAACCCATTACCATGTCACTGAACGTATCAGCGGCAACAGGTTCCGTCACACCAACTGGAGTCATTGTCTCTCTGCCTATATCATCCGCAACAAATACTTGCACCACGGTTTCTAGTGTTAGTTTCATTTTATTCTCCACACTTGCACATCTCTATTAAGATCTTTACAAGTCCCTAATAGTATTAATTGTCATAATTTTGTGGATGTTGTAGATGGTTGCCACGACAGTTGTGACTACTGCGATAGCTGGGACTACACCAACTGTTGTCATAGCAAACCCCGCAAATACGCATTTGTCATTACCAATTGGTAAGCTTTACTTATGAGAGCGCTATTCATACAAATAATAAGACAAGTATATTATCTATAATAAATTTTCCATTACTGTCTAGCCCAAATAATACCTTCCAGCGTAAAAGGTGTAGCGCAACCGAATGTACGCAGTAGCAATTCAGTGACGCTTTCACAGGTACAACAAGAAATGTTCCATTTTATATTGCAAAATACAATGTTTGTAGTTAAAATAGAACGTAATTTTAATAGCATTTTTAAGAGAGACGTTTACTTATATATCAGTTATTTTATTATGATTTATAGGCAGGGCAAGCCATTCAACTTATTGGACCTCAGAGGCCCCGACTTAATCATATACCCCGACAAGTACAACCAAATCAAGTTAAATCTGCTGTATTACCTAACCAGTTGGTGACTGTTGCTAAAACTGTAACTGCCAGTCAGTTAATACTTTCTGGTAACAAGCAAGTCTTAACTCCTATAATGGGTAAGTTGAAAAAAGCGAGTATCCTATCGATAACCGGTTACATGAACGGATTTTCCAAAATTGATATATTTGGTTATAGCAGCAACGAAACCAGTGCTTATGGCAACTCAGACCACGCCAACTTCCCAAGTAGTACCTGCAAATAAACAAACTATATTGACGAAGTCCTTGCACGCTAGAACTTCCACAGGGCAGTGCAGTCAGCAAACCCAAAGTCTAGGAGTAACATCATTATCACAGCAACAAGTAAGTAATCATTATTATAATATTTTACTGCCTATTGCCAATTATCATCCACTTTTACTTTCTGTTCCACTTTAAACTGAGCTGATTAAGTAGTTAGTCTCTGTTGCATAGTTGCAGAGAACACTTGTCAAACCTGTACAGCTACAACAACTACAGTGTCTCGCCGCGCAACATAAAGTGGCTGTTGCAAGTAGCAATTCACAAAATAGGACACAACTTGAGTCTCAAAGAAATTCTACTTCTGCTCCTGGAGATGATCCCGCCTGAACATGTTCAAATAGTAATGTCTCGTGTTATATTAAAATAATTGGAGCCTGACTACAAGGAATGTCATGAGGTGTTTGTAAATTATGTTCAATGCGAATACTTGATTTTGTTTTAATTGTGCATGCTACCGTAATTGTAAATTATAAAATGTTTTATCTGTAAACGATCGATGATTTTGAGTGAGGATGTATACATTATATTTTATAAAAGGCAGTATAGGATTGTGCACACGTGCAATAAATTATTTCTACAAAAATGGATTTCGCCTCAAAACTATTACTTTGAGGACGGTTTCAATTATTGTATATATAACTTATACATACAACATGATTTGTTTTATATTAAAAAAATGTAACAAATGTTCTGTTTTTATTGACCTTTACCCTTTTTCCATTATTACAATGATTTCACCTTATTCTGAAAAATACACTTGTCGAATAAGATTCAATAATACATAGATTTGTTAAATATAGTTTATTCAAAAATATCTGGTATAACAAATCATTTACATAGAATGACATAAGCTCAACTTTGGCAGGTACATATCGATGGAATCGCATTCACTCAATTCTTTTAACGTAATATCTATACTATTTTAAAAATTAAGCGGAAAAAATGTGCAACTATTATAAATTTCACGTTTTTCGTAAATACTTATAAAATTATAATAACAGGCAAAGGGGAGATAATAGATAAATGAATTAAGCCTTTGTTGGGATCGCATGTGTAAAAATATGCAAAAATCTATGGAAGTTTAGTGTATATTGCGTAGTATTCGGAAACAGATATGGTAAAATACTTTTCCTTTTGATGAATTTCTTTTATCATGCATACATTTTTTCACAAGTGCATGTATGAATGGAGCCAAGTGTATGTTACCCCGTCATATTGTGTAAGTTAATAATCGCTGTAGATTATTATTATTTAATTAATGTTAATCATCATGAAATTACGTTCACCTACACTAACTAACGAAATACAAAACAGGAAGACTGTGTGATTTTGCTTTATAAGTACATATATTGATACATTCCGCTAGCATATGCCCCATACAATTTGTGTTATAAAACTATTATGAATGTTCAAAGTCACGTTGCTTGTGACGGGGCACAGGCTAGCCATGTATAAAAAATGCGAATACTGAAAATGCTTGATGACAACTATCATAAACTTTTAAAATTTCCTCTTGCAGACTGTAACATTCCTATCTTTTACAAAAAATTGTTAATAAAATCGATATTTTAAATCTTAATATTATCAGTATTCTAATGTAGAGCTTTACCATGAAACATGTGATGCAAGGGCTGTAAGAATAAAAATGTTGTATTGTTTCGAAGTGATGAAATAGTCCTAGTAGAGTGATATAGTTTGTTGAGTTACGATGCTATAACGGTGTCGTAATCTAATATGTCTAGAAAAATACCTGTTATAAATAACCTGTGTATATACCGTACATTTTCCATATTTTACACATTCTCTAAGTGGACATACAATATAAACCAATTAAAATATAAAACAAAAAGTTCTAATCATTGGCGTAACCATGATTTGTGATTTCGTAATTAGTTAACTAGGATCATGTCATAAAATACTAAATATATATTTACAGAAGAAGTACCTCTTTGACTTTTTAGTGCCTATATACACAACTTGCGTGAAATAAATAATGAAGCAAAGAATAAATTAATTGTCTATTCTAGCAGTAATTTGTTACATATAATCGACTCATCACATGATATTATGTGATCAGTCAATGGATATGATATCTGTCTATCTAGAATTTACAGAGCTATTTTGTGTTTTATATCTTTTGGAGCTATTTACATTGGACTAAACTCGTGATGTCATCAGTGCTAGGCAATATAAAGATTCTACCTTATATACTGCATTCAGTTCCGGCTGCATGCACTTCCAAACCTATCCATTTACATTATATTATTGGTCTATGTTTCATTGTTGTTACCCAGTGCAATTCTAAATGATGTGCGCAATTGCACTTTAGGTGTTCTGCAATCTTTCCGGTACTCAGCCATACTAGTTAGAAAATGTTAAGAAGTAGAATTACTCGTGAACAACTTTGACTTGAATTGTCTGGTACTTCTTAATCACTAGAGCTATCGTTAGAAATTGGTTAATGCAAAGAGAGGATAGCTTATTCTATTGCATATGCACGCATAATTTTGTCAAATAGCATCTCAGTCTTTGCTCTGAGATCTAATAACACTTGCATTGCAAGTGGTTAATAATAATAGCATTATATTTTAGCTATAAATCTAATTCTTTAAAATACTGTGTATATTATATATACTTGCACGCTACGAACGTACCACATACTTGCAGGTATCACCTAACTTACAAGTATATTTCAACAGGTAATAAACTTAGAAATTCTTTGAATTATAGAATTTGATACACGCTTCAACAAAATTTGTCTATCAAATGTTAAGTTCTCTTTAAAGCTTTCACAGACTTATTCCACACTGAGCATATCTAACTTAGCACAATGTAGCATCTTCAGGTTCAGAAGCATAATGTATACTTCTTAACATTGTACTATATACATCACTATTATCTTTAAATTTTAAAATTCAATAACAATAAAGTGAAAAGTTTATGAACTTAATGATGGTTGGTCAACTTCTGGTCGACTATCAGGGGAATTCACGTTTTGTACTTCTTGTGCGTCTTGACATGTTCCCCATTCACTCTCGGGATCGGAAAAGATATTGGAACCATCGAGTACATCACCGTCTATAGAAATATCTGACAAATCCTCCAGACTCTGTTGAATCCTGCTAATAGATACCTCCTCGGTGTAAAGCGATTCAGGATTCACTGCAAAAAAAGGCAGTATAATGATTTTAGCCAAATAAATAATAATAGATTGTGATACAAGTGCGGAAAGTGGCCAATTTCCAGATGCGTGAAGTTGCTGCATGAGCCGATGGCGTAGCGGCATTGATAGGAGGACGAGTGTGGAAGTTGTCACACGAGCCGAAGGCGAGTGCGATAATCACACGAGTCCTCCTGTCAATGCCGCGTACGCTAAGGCGAATGATGTAAGTTCACGCATCTCGAGGTTGGCTGCCTTACGCACTAGTAGGACACTATATTTTATGCAACGAATGCGGCGAAAGTTCACTTTGAGTGAATCGACAAAAAACGAAGTATGATTTCTATTGCTGGTTGGATCGACAGATTGACTTATGTCTCTGAACTTAGCAGAAAATGTAACAAAATACCGTTAATCATTTGTTTCTCATTACCGCACTAGTGCGGTAAAGCGATCGATAAAATGAAAGAAAATGCTACTTTCGGCACGCCAGCAGTAAGAGTGTGAATATAGATTAGAGTGTGGGAATCAGTCACTTTCTGCACGATACGCAGGCCTCGAAAAGTGAACTTTCGCACCATGCGTTGCATAAAAGATTATACTGAACTTACTACTATTCAGCGTGTGCTGCGATAACCAGGAAGGTTCATCCCATTCGTCAAATTGAAGCTTTGTATTGTTTTCAACTTCTTCAATAGACATCACAGCGTGTGATTCAGATTCAGATACATCAAAAATTTCTGTTACTTGAACTTTGTTGTTTTCATCCATATAATAATAGGTCATGACGGCTTCTTGGTCTGAAGTTACCTAAGAAATACAACAATATCGTATTCTGTTCGTTATCATTACTGAAAATCGATGGCTGTACGTACTTGTAGAATGTCATCAAAGTTATTGTCTACATTTGGAATGCCCGACACATTTACCGCACATTTGGATTTGTTGCTATGTTCTTTCCATGATGGTCTAAACCAAACAACGAGACTTAATACATTGCGTACTTTATAGAACTATATTTGTGGTTAAAGTAATAATAATACTTACAGATCATTGTATTGTAACATTAAATTTAAATTCTTCTGCTTCTTGTAGAAAGCATCTTCCTCTTCAGCTTTTTCAATGTCATAGATGCCTAGCGGGCGAAATAAATTTAAGGTAACCAAATTATCGAAACAAATGTAAAATAAATACCTATTATGATATTCGCTATACTGACCAGAACCATATTCCGAAATCGCCAATTGGCATTTTATAGTTTGTGGTATTGGTTGGTAATAAACATTAACTTTAGGGAATAGAATGCTGACTTGTTCTAAGAAAGATCTGCTTAACTCAATGAAATTCTTTCGTAATCTTGGAACATTCCACATGAATCTACAAGAAAACAAACATGCAAGTAAAATCTAACATAAGGACGAGAAGTATTTAAATTCACATTATTATTCCTAAGAACGAAAATATAGTAAGAATGCAATTATGCAACTATATGTGTGTTAATAAGAACATCCACATATTATTGATTTTTACATAAAAACGAAAGCATTGGAAATTAGTGCTTACCCAGAAGCTGATAAATGCTTTGTACAACTTTGATGGGTACGTAGTACGTTTCCAGCTACTTTGTATTCCAAGGTGCGTGTTTCTACCTTGTTACCAACCAAACTAGTGATCACATGCATAATGTTAAATATAATGATGATGTGATTATTAATGACATAGAGATTATTTTAACAATTAGTAGGGCAGTACAATTTATTTAATGAATACCGCAAAATACTAATATAACATTTAGAAATACGATTTTGTTAGATACAGTACTTAAAGCATCATTAATCATGCAACATGCAATATAACTTGATCATAAAAGTGTGAAGGATTAGTTGAAAAGTATGTCTGAATATAAAAGAATATAATATTTTGCGTTTAGAATAAATATCTATGGTACAACAAACTCTTCCCTACAAAGACATGCATATATGAGTTAAAATAAGAACAATCAACTAAATAAACAAATATATATCTATATTTTTGTAGATTGCTTACTTTGTGAAGGTTGCATACACCACATCTGCTGGAAGTGTATATGGTAAACTTAACAATGACAGTAACTTTATACTTCGATGCTTAAACAACCAATTAATAAGTCCTTTGTTAGCCGAATCAATTGCATCCTGGAATATGGTCAAAACTGTTTCCGGCAAATTAGACACCAAAGCTTCCTACAAATGTTATAATGCAAAACAATTTAGAGCCTCGATCTATAAGTGATAACATAATGTATGAATAATTCTGAAGGTTCTCACCTGTCTATGCATTTTACATTCTGCACACTCAGGATCGTATTCCAAGTTATCGTCAAGAGTTTCAGAGACAACAAATGTCGATTGCACTGCAAGGCATCGAGTACAATTAAGTAAGTTGTTTCTATGCAGAAATCGTAAGGCATCATCAAAGCCTTGTTTGCACATAGTTGATAGCATCTAAAATTATATAGGATTGTGTAATAGTGCTTTAGCGTGTTTTATTGAATTAAAACTTTCAAGCAATGTTACCTCCGGATTGGGAGGAAATAAGATTCTTGCAAATCGATATATATTCTGTTTGGAAAGTTCTATGCTCGTGTTTGCAAAGTTTACCTAAAATGTAAGATGTAAAATGTAATAACGATAATGTACTAAATGAACCAAACTTATTAATGAAATCATTGAATATTGCTTACGTGAAACAACTGAGATGAAACATCTCTTGGACAAATGTCGCTTTCTCCACAAAATGGACTGACCGTAATTGTATTTTCATCGAGTGTTGGAAGGTTATCACTAAAACCACCATCCATGTAGCGAATACCATGAAATCGGGGCGGCAACAATCCAGAAAAGAGCGGAATGAATGCACTAGCCAATAGCGCCTGTAAATAGAAAGTGTTTTATATAGAAAATTATCTACAATACTCGGGACAGCAAATAATATCACATATACAATGTATCTTTGATTGATAAATTTAATTCACATTGGGCAGAGTCCATTTAATTACAATTATCAGTTGTATCTCACCCACAAAGTAGAAAATTAAAGTTGAATATGAAGTGAAAGAACATATTACACCAATTCAAACAATATGCTTAATATATGTCTACTTATTTGCTTACTTGTAATAAGTCCTCTTTTGACGAAAATTGTGAAACTATCACATTTTTTCCATCGTAAACTCTTGTCAACGAAATATGAAGTTTCCCATTTACTCGAATGTGAGCATCATTCGGAAGAAACTGAAATGTAAACCGTAAAACGTATGAGAATAAACAATTAATATATTTGAAAGGCGACTTTAAGTTTCTGAGTAGTAAATGTGCCGTGCCCGATAATATAACGTAATGTAATGTCACCCTAAAACTGACAATATAATTATGCAAATAGGTTGAAATTTGCCTACCATGATATCGCCGGAGGAAAAATAAACATTGTGTTAGACCTATTTAAAAATAGTAGGGGCTATGTCGTAAGACGCGAAGTGTCGCTTGCCCGCTGCATCGATAAAAGAAATTAAAGAAGTACATTGTCAGTATTACTGCCAAATAAAGCATTAAACGAGAGGTGTAGAGCAGCTATAATATGATTAACTCTTGTACATGAGAAAGTTATACTGAAAGTGGTTTAATACCACTGTATCTATAGCATGATAAAACAAATATTCTCACTACATCTTACTTATTTCTGACAAATATCAAAAAGCAGTGTAATCTGAAATTCTCAAGCAGTTCGATAAAGAAACCACTTGAATAGTTTTGTGGTCGGCGAACCAGGGGGTAATGATCGGTTAAGTGGAGATTGTAATAATACATTCATGCGCCTTACCTTTTGCAAACTTTCTAGAAGTATCTCTTGTACGTTAAATGATGGACTGAATGGGCCCAAAGTTCGCTGTCTTGCTTCACGCGCAAGTCGTAATACATTGCTTGTAATTTCACCTAATAAAAGGAGTAAAAAAATATTAAAAATTAATCGTTATAATTTCTAAAAGAGCTAATGAAATTTCAAGCAATCTTTGATACATTTCGATAAAAAAAAACAAGATTGCTTTATACAAAAGTATGCGTCACTGACGAAACTGTTTCAAATTTTTATCAGAAAATTTCGATCCTTTATAGTACTAAAACGTCATTCGTATTAGATATCAAGATTGAGAAATCCTGATATGTACAAAGACGTTCGATTTCATAAATGCTGGCCATAATTGATCGATATCTTTGTGTATCATCGTGTTGGCACGATACCTGAATCTTTCCATCTTATCGTACAACCACTATGTGTGGGTAACTGATATTTTTTAGACTTTAGCCGTGAAATGCTTAATGTCTGCCTTTTGAAAGATAACAATAAAGTAATTGTGCACAGATGTATGTCAGTTCATAAGGCATTTCTCTCTTTTTTATAAGCTCTTTTTTACAGTATACGCCAATACAATAAGTATACGACAATAAACATTCAAGAATTAGTCGCAGGTATTACTTAGGATCGAACCTTTTACTCTAATTCGATCGGATCCTTTCTATCTACATGTATGGTACATATCTATAAGCGAATTTATTAATTTCCATGGGACATACGAGCATTCTGCCGTTACTGGGAATGAGTGCCAACTTTTGTTTTATTGAGCCTCTTTAATATCCTAGAATTGCTTAACAAAGAGAAGCCAGTGATAAGTTCGAAGTAGTTCGATGATTATCGCGTGTTAGCTGACGCATTGCAATTACGCATACCCAAGGGCAATGAAGTGTTTTCAAGATCTCGGCGTTGCGCTCTAACATAATCGAAAACATTATGCTAACTACAGCCGATATGCATTATAAAACCTCCTTCTGTTGGATGCTTCAAAACAAACATATTTAAGCATCAATAAGGCAATAAATGGAATACAATGATTTTTGTTCCCCTTTTCCTTGACACGCCAATTGACGTGAAATATAAAGAAGCAAACCAAAGGATTCATCGAATAATTGGGAAGAATGAAACAGTTTGCGCGGAAGAAAACGACTTATTAACGTATTGAAATGACTGCCAGTTGATAGAATATGGGCATGTACTTCAAAATATTCACTTTGTAGATCGCGATATCAAATGCGTGTTGTCCTTGTATCTTCGTTTTACGCAAGATCGTATTTACGGGCAACTTGCGGTCACTGCAGCATTTATCCTATTTCTTGAATTTGTGATGCACAAGATAAATCTACGGAAATTCTGAATAGTTGGAAACCGAATATGTTCTTGATTGGCAACGAGAAACATGAATTTTTATATCTATCAGCAGTGGTGTCAGTTTACACTAGTTAGCCTCCGGCTCGCAGTTGACCGTGATATTGCTTTCCGTAGAGTAAAGGAACAAGAACATGCTAATATCTTAATTTAATCACCGTGAACGTTCCGATCAGATAATTTTACAAAAGGCAAATATTGCATATTTTGAACAATCTCGATGCGTCATTAATGAAAATTGGACTTTCTACGTTTGAAATTGAACAGGGTACAGGGTCCAAAGCAATATCAAGATATTGAACAAAGGAGTAATTAATAGATAATCGTATTATAACGCCAATAACTTTTTCTACGTGAATGTTTCTTGAGCAAATGCATTTGATCTGCAAGTTGACGTTTAAGAAAGCAAACACATGATAAGTGTTCTTGCTACTTCTGATTTGCTTATTCTAGATGTGACCTACTTTCGAGATTTGCATAGGATAATCAAGTTTATGGCAGCCCAAAGATAATATGTACAGTTATAATAATATTGGTGCCATTGTTCTGATCCTTTTATACAAGTTCGTTTCCTTTTTAATGCTTACTCCGCTTTATTATATGCTTTCATATTAATTTTACTATTGTTTCCAATACCGCATGTTTACACTGCAGCCTTCTATACATTAAATGTAGTTACGCGTTATACCCGCGCAGAGTTATATTTTTCATTTAGTATTAAGGAAACTGATAATGATATTTTTCAAACAAATTACAGCAATGCTGCCAAATAGAACGATATTTATAAACGTAAAATAGAGTTAGGCGATTAATAAATCGGTCAGACAGATTTTAGAAGTAGAATACAGTTGACGGAAGATTCAAAGGTGAAGGCTATAATAACAAGTAATTGCAAGTGTCGCCATCACATTGACGAAGTAATTATTTGAGATACATTGTATCAACTAGATATGTAAACAAAGGAGTTCACTCACCGAGGGGTAAGTCACAAAGAAGGCAGCATGCGGCGATAGCACCAGCCGATGCACCACTAATCTTATCCAGGAGCAAATGTGGAGCGTATTTTTTGAAGCACACTGCCACACCAACGTGGTAAATACCAAGGAAGCCGCAACCAGCGAAGGATAAATTCATGTCGGCAGTTCCTTGGCTACCGTCTCAGGCAGTTTGTCTCCTTTAGGTAGAATGTCAGGGAACTATTGTGCGTTATATCAGTGAGCAGCAATTCCTGTTTCGGTTCTGCGACACGCCACGAATATCACTCGCGAGGAACGAACGTTAAAGGTCTCGAACGATATCTGTATGAACATCCACACCGCGCGTCATCCAGGCACAAGCCGCTCTTAGTTCTATACAGGCGGTATCTGCCCACCGAAACTCTTGAAACGCTGCTCGCCTCCCTCGTTTCTGGCCGAAAAAAACACATACTACAAACTGGTAAGACGTAAGATAATACGCGTCCGATGACGCGAGCGGACAGCGGACCCGAGTTTTGTAAATTTCTACCAAGTCTATCATTGGTGGTCAACACGCCACGACATATGGTGTGGTTATTGCCCCGCCCTCCCTGACGTTCTTAAACTCACTTACAAGTGTAGGAATGGAGTTAGTTGCATAGTTGCGCCACTTCCGCCATGAAGGCGGTAGTACCGCTAAATATGAATTCGAGAATACCAAAGCATTGGGGATGCTCGTGGTGACGGTGGTGACCGCGTATAAGCGCTGGGCATGCTTTTATATAGGTTAGGTTTATTTATAAGTTTTTTTTATATAGGTAGATAAGATCACCACATTACGTCTGTACGGAATTCACTTTCTGTAATATGTCGAATATTTTCCCCGCTTCCGCTTCTTGTGCGAACCCTTAAGTGATTCTAAATATGAATAAGTACATTTGGATTTTGGATGTTCGACGGGTGCATTTATGGCTTTCGTCCAGATAATCGATGCAATGGAACCCAATGCCCGAGACATGCATAATAAAACTTGATTGAATTTCATGTCTTCAAATCCATAGAACTTTAAGAAAAGAAATGTATCTCTTAGAGGACGGAATCATTTTTGAAGTTTCAATAGAAAATACCTGGAAAAGAGGTGCCGCAATAGTAGATTGATCAGGAAATATATTTCGGCCTTTTCCACTTCTAATCATCTTAGTCACTCCTTGGGCAATGGCTCGTGAAAACTACAGTGGATTAAATGTACAAAAAAGATATCAGTAATTTGGGAACAGGACACTACAAATTTGTACCTTTATCGAGGAATAATCGGGTAGATTTTCTATTGCATAGTTTAATAGCGCTGTATATCGGGGATCTTCGAACTTGCTTTCTTTATATCCCACCAGTTTATCTTTCGTTATTATCATCGCTAAAAAATTTTTCAAGGATTCCTCTTTCAAATCGTGGGCAAGAATATTTTGCAATTGAGACTGGAACTCCATATACTAAAATACGATTATTTGATTACTATAATATATTACATTATTCAAACACTTCTGCAAAATTACAAGTATCAAACTTTGATATTCCTTACTTGGAACATTGTTCCACCCCTTGGTTCATCTTCGTAAGCTAAAGCACCTGCCGCGAGTACGTGATTAAGATCTATTTCAGTAGCACCAAGGATTTCTGTTACATGAATTCCAGGAGCTCCACCATTCTCGTCCCTAAAAAATGGTGCAGACCCTCTCATCAGACACGTTTCTGGAAGACATTTCAATTACTCTATTCCACCTACGCGTTCAACGTGATATACAGTCGTAGGAAATCTTCTGCGACGTTCTTATGATTATCGAGAGTTGGGTAGGCGTTACCGAAGCATCCGGCAAAAAAATGCGCCCAGTCTCCTTCATTGCTCGTATTTTGGAGCCCGTCATTTTTCTTTACCAACGCAACAATTGCAGGAAGCGTTGCGAGTAACTCCATGCCGTCTTCGTACAGATACTTTGAAATAAAATAAAATTGATAGGGTTGAAACTACTTATATGAAAGTAGACGTTTTTAAAGGGTTCTTAGCTCACTTCCCAATACGAATGTGGCATTACTCCGCGCTGCCGAGCTTCTCTCATGTTTTTAGCGGCGTCAAAGATTATCAAGGCGATAGAAAGCTTTCCTAAAGGTGACATAGATTTTGGCAAGGTCCGGAGTACGGATCCTAGAATACCGCCATCGGGTCCTGCCCACCAGGCTTTCCTCTTCTGGCGTCTTTGTGCCCAGTCAGCGATTAAGGAGGATGTTTGATCCTGAGTTGGCACATCGCCAGTTAAGAGTAACCAGAATACCGCTTCCGGGATGGGTGACTTTCCATGGCGGGGTAATACAGTGATCAGTTCAGGTATAGTCAGTCCTCTATACTTAATCTATCGAGAAACAGCTCTTTTTCAACGTTTTTGCAAAACAGTATAGTAAAAATGAACTAATTTCTCTTACAGTACGTTCTGATTACGTTTGGATACTAACGCCGTACTTTGAATCAATTTCGGACGTTTCTCTGACCATCGTGCTCACGCCATTTAGCCTCTGGTATATATTTTCTACCGTAATGTGACTGACAATAGACAAACCGTAATGCCGACGAAAGTTTCGTAATAGATCATGATAAATTGGAATTTTTTCATTGAGTGCTTCCTTCAAATTGGTCCTCGTGCTGGGTGTTCCCACCGTAGTACTCACCTGAATATTAAAAATATATTTGCATGCTAGAAATAGTACAAAATATTATGTGAGGGGGTTCAAAGGGTAGAAAATACAGTGCATATACTTTTCTTGCTTTTAACGAGTTAGTTGCGTTCACATGCTCCGTAAGAAATCTCCTTGAGCTTTGAAGTGCTGTGGGCCGAATATTTTGACAGGCAAACATATTCCAGGGGTTAAACATTTTTACCTGAATATTTTGGCATACGCTACATTGCTTTTAATGATAATGCAATTTACACACCCACCTAACATATCAATGGGTAATATAAATCCTAGCTCTCAAAACCTGCCATAGATTCATCGTGCAATGCTTTTTAAATTTTATAATCCAACTAATTCATTATTGCAACCTCATTAGATCTCTATGCTTAAATATCAATTGTTTTAACACGTCAGTTTTCGCCGCCGAAAATTCATGTCAGTACATATAGTAGAGTTTATACGATGTGAAAGCTCTATGGAAAGAGTAATTGAGTTTATGATTCAGGTCTTTTATTGCGTTATTGCTGCATACAAAATAATGACTGGTATTTTGTATGTAAAACGACGCCATCACGCTGACTTGATTGCTGTACAAATCGGGTCATACGATACCTCGCTTAGAATTGTCTTCCGGTACAAAGATTTCCAACGAACACATTTTTATAATAGTATACTTAATATGTAATCACCCCTTTATCGCAATTACATCATACTTATAACATTTACGTATATATCTTCTGCATCGTATGTATTCGTGAAACGAATCATCTACTGGAATGAAACGCGTAGTATTCCTTGTTTTAGCTTTCCAATGAAAATGTTGTTATTTTTGCGAGAACCATTAAAAGATTAAATTTCCCCCTTCATAACGTGCGTATTACAAAGAATAACAATGGGGACACACACAGTATATTGACATTTATACATATATGTGAGTGTATCTTACACTGAAGTATTAACAGCTATGGTGCGTTTATAAAGAATTGTTAATTTTCTCAACAGTATAATAAAATATATGTATGTAGTATACTATTGCTTGGTTTCAGGTAACGTCTAATACCACACTATACTCATGTGCATCTTTTCGCGATTGCGACGCCTAACGCATTGCTAAAAAATCAATGGATCTAATTTGACTGATTAAAAGTGATTGAGAATAATATGAAGCCACTACTAAGTAGTCGGTTGTTAAAACCTCGGATTCATGAAATGTTTATACGGATAAATATATTTAGGCCGGGAGAAATTATTACGTAATATTACAAAGCTGATTTGAATCGGTATAAATTACATCTTAAACGTTCGTTCGATTCATCCATTCACGTACAATTAGACGATCGATTTTGGTATTTGCGCCATGTTCGGCACAAAAGAATTCGGCAGTCGGAGAATTTCAGCCATAGCTATTAGTTCATAAAAGTCTTCTTGAAAGTTGAAAGTGACATTTCTCACAAGGAAAAATAACGGGATTTTTATAAGAAAAAATAAAATCGAAAAGTCGGAGCTTAAATTCATAAGAGTGAGCAGTTTCTTATAATTATCCGAAGGCATTTAAAGTAGTGGGTATCGGATTATAAGGGTAATAGATTGAATTCGCTCAACCATTTTCTTTCATTTAAAATCACTAACGCGTGAGATATAAAAGATTCGTCACAGTTGTGACCCTCTTTGAATTGAACATATTTTGTTCTTCTACAATATTGGAGGAACATTGCATACTTCCAGGTGTGATAGCAATCTGTTGCTCTAAAAACTGCGACTGTTACACTTGACTAACACTTTTCGAATGAACTTCTAAATGGTAATTGTGCATAACGTCCAGTTTCTCTATTTAATCTAGAAAACTATAGATGAAGATCTGCCATGGGAATGCGATCAATCTAAAATGAAGAATCGTCCCGCTGTTTAGTTATGAAACTTGTAATTACGACAAAAGTTTTTGTCACTCATCTTAATAATTCCTGTATATGTAGATGCGACAGTCGATACAAAGCGAACACCGGGATTTTCTTTTGGGCTTTGGGGCCTAAGAGTCCATTTCATGGTTGGGGAAAAGCATTTTTTCCTAATAATGTAATCGCAGAATTCGAGCAGTCGAATACCTTGGCTTCAATGTCAGAGAAGAATGCATTTCTCGCCTGTATCGTGAGGATGAGATCTCAATTGTTGTGAGGGTGCTGGCGTTGGTGACGGCGGTCTTCCTTCTATTGCTTGAATGCTCTTCATTAACTCCCGAAACACCTGTAACATACAATAATAATTCGATATAAATAAATGTGTGGAAAGCTTGAAAATAATTGCAGGGTTGGTAACTTCGACGATGCAACTCCCTTAGCCCAACTCACCCAACTGCGCGCTGCTGCAAAGAAGAAGCAAGCGCAAACGCCGCAAACGCGGGAAGAGCAATCGACACGCGCCAGTCAGATAGTATATGTATATATCGGTGTACACCGATCGAAATCCAAGTAAATTCTATCTGCTCTATGTCAAGTGTACATACAATACAAACCTTGAGCACATGCTCATAAACGGATTCAAATTTCGAGGTTTTGTGATATGTTGGACCGTTATTTATAACTAAATGTATAAGTGATGTCGTAATAATTTCTTGTAAGTGCGTGTGTTAGTTCCTCATAACCTACATCTTACAGAGGTTGAAGTTTCTGCAACTTCATAGGAAAACAATTCTGTGGATTACTAATGTCAGACATGATTTATGCACGTGCACGCATTTTCGTATTTCAGATAGTCCTAACATAGAATGCCGCCAACTATGAGGTATAAGGACAGAGATTCTTTTAAAAAAAAGACTATGGCTAAAACTAACGCTAATCGACGGACAGTGCGATTGTGCAGTTCCGAAGAAGATGATACGGATAGTGATTATTATAAAATATTGAATGTGCCCTCAACTAATTTAAGGAAAGATTATTATGAAACAAGGAGTAAGAAACAAGTAGGTAAAAGGCCAGAAAGAAAACGGTTATGCGATCTTCAGGACATAGATACGAGTTCCTGCAGCTCAAAAGATGAAGATTCCGATTATACATCTCCCATTGTGAGCAAAAGAAAGTATGTCGGTTCTAATAATATATCAGATCGAAAGAAGAAATATAATACTTCGCCAATGTTTTGTCTGGTACAAGATAGTGATAGTAGTCACATACACAATGGCAATAACAGCCAGGCCATACCTCAGGAACCCAGCATATCAGATGTGCAAAACACAAAAGAAAATCATTTTTGCGGATTTCATTCTTGCCTCATACAAGCATTGGAAAACATTAAAAGGACGTTTTCCATGTACGAGTCACGCTTGTGTCATTTACAGAAGAACTACTTTTTAAATGAAAGTGCCAGTCAGGATGACATGGACAATGTGATGTTTATATTTAGTTGCGTAATGAGCAAGTTGAAAGATGATCTGGATAAGGAAGAAAATAATTTGAAAAGTTCATACCATAGTTCTCAGAAGCAACGGGAAGAAGATTCTACAGCAATAAAAAAGCAAGTCAATCAGAAACTCAATGAACTTGAAAGTAATGAAATCATCGAAATTAGTGATGAAGGACATGATAAGATGTTTCTTGAATTGCATGAAAAATCAACTATGGCAGAAATAAATACAAATCGAAAGCAATTCAAAATCCAAAAAGTAACGAACATGCACCCTGAGTTTTCAGATAACTCTATATCTAAGATATGTTCAAAAGAAAAGGAAAGGAATGCTGATACTGATTCTACTACCAACGATTTTATTAATGATATACCTGCCTTGAGTCGTTTAACAGAAATTACTATAGAAACCGCGTCCAAAGCATCAAACAGGTCTCTGGGAAATGATCGCTATTCAAAACCATCAGCAATATTGAACTCGAGTCGACAGGAAAGTGAGAATATGATACCAAAAAGTCAGAGTCTTGACTATGATAGTGATATCAGTACATGTAGCACTGTAATATGTAGAAAACCTCCGAAAACAGACAGCACAAACGGGTCGTATAAAAATTTGGTGAGTCAGAAGTATTTCACTTCAAAGTCTGAGATGTTTACAAAGTTTGACACAACTTCTAAGAAAAACAAGAGAAGAATGATTATCTCAGACTTAGATCATGACTCCACAGGATCGGAAGATGCCAGCTACCATCTGCAATTCTCCCCAGGGAAGACAGATATGCCAAGTGGATTCCCCTCGAAAAGCAGGACAACAGACAAAAAGAGAACTCATTCGCTGAGAGCAATACATTGTTCTCAAGTCTTCCGACAAACCAGCCCGGTGCTGGTTGATATTAATCTGATAAATGATCCTGACCACATGTATAGTGAAGATGAAGAGGAAGTTGAAGTCGATGATAAAGAAACTAAGTGTTACATGCCACAGAAGCGTAACAAAAATATCGTTTGGAATGATAGAAAATTGCGAATGAAGTGTATTGTTGTGCTTGAACACATAAGACTGCAATCATAGATATAATACAAGAATCGTACTGTACTAGATTTAATTTCATTGAACCAAGCAAAGTAATACAAAGAGGCAAAAGTGATAGTTTCATAGCTGTTCTGTAATCATTTTGTCACCCAAAACAAACATTAGTTTTGAAATATGTTTTTGTTACTTTTTGCTCATCCAGGAAATATATTCTTGAAAATAGGTATCACTTTTTGATATAAAATCTTATTCATGAAATATTAAGTATACTTGATCTTTTCGATGTCTAAATCGTATTTTCTGGCCTTCAGATAGTGATATAGGTTGTGTACTTCTTTGTCTTTGTTATTTTGTATTTTTATATTCACTGATATTTTTCCTATGCCATATATGTAAGTGAATAATAAATAGTTTTCTTTTTACGACTCATGCAATTTTCTGCCGAATTTCGGCACAGAAAATTCGTCCATGAGAATTTCCTACTTTTTAAATAATTACAAGGTATGTTTTAAGTATATCGCTGAACGTACCTGTACAACACGACAGTTGAATCGAGCACTACATTCGACGTATCCGCACCTCCAATGTTTTCGTACTAGATTAACGATGTCTCTGTATCTAGTACCGGTCGCAACCGTGGATGATAGTTCGTCCTGTTTATTCCCGACTACCAACAACGGCACACCTCTCATGTCTCGCGCCTCGTAGATTTGCTCCTTTAGTGTTCTAATATACTGCGAAATCGCATAATAACTTATTGAAATTTACATACTGAACGTAACAACATATGTTATTCAACTCGAATACATGTGCAAATCTATTCTGTACAAAAAGATTTCGGTTTGTTCACATATATTTTTTATCTTGGCAGTTTAACTTTTTAAGACACTAGAAAAAACATTTGTGTCTCGCTTTTTTCAAGGAAGGGGAATGCCGCATGAAACTAGCTCCTTTCCAATTATTGTCTTGTGAATTCGGAAACGTCTTAATTTTCTACGATTTATTGGCGATGCAAAGATTTGTTCCAAAAACGTACAGAATTTTCACCATCCCCTATTGTTAGGCATAGCTCACATACGTACCTGAAACGTGTCCTGATTGCTCAGATCGAAAACGAGCACGTAGGCAGTCGCACTTCGCAAGCCGTAATAACGGAAATCCGTCCATTCGAGGTCCGGGCTCACGGGGAAATATGGGATTGTTGGTAGATCCGTGATTTTCAGTTCGTACAATCGATTAGCGAGGACCACGCTCGGGTAGAAAGTCTCTCGGCGTTCAGTTGGCCGGTACTCCTCGGTAAATTCACTCCAAACGAATTGCTGTAATATATAGGTGTTGGTTTTGTCTAAACTTTTTAAACCCTTTTACATCAAATCGTATCCCTTAGGCAAAAGAGTATTGACTATATACTATTCAGATGTTTTACAGGGTCCTTTGACCTGCAGTAGTTGCAATATGCAATCAGTAAAGTACCCGCTGAAAGTAGCTGAGCCGCAATGATTGGAAAGGGATTCACAGTGTGCTTTTATATCTATCCGAAATGAAATAAAATATCGCGAATGCGGTAGGTATCACTGTGAAATATTCGTATTACTAATTTACTGCGCAATACTCTTTGCATTGAAAGGAAACAGTATATTGCCCGGTGAAAATGGCCGAAGAATAATTGGATATTTTGTTAAGCTTCCCAATTATTGGCATCATGCGATAGCTCAAATGCCACGGCAACGTCATCCTTCGTGGTACTCGTTACTCGTTTTGCATTTGTCGCCTTTCAATTTCCTCCGAAGCCACTGGTAGTTAGCTGCTATAAACGGAAACTAGTGCCGGAGATGAGCGGAAGCCGTGCGCATCTCAGGAAGAGGAGTACCAAGTTCCCTAAGACCGGCATCGAAAAAACTCGAACATAACTAGCCTTACTCTATTAGTCTACTTTCCCTTTGATGTCAGAGGACAAGAGCTGACTGACTCTTCTATCAATCATATAGTTCTTACGTATAATTAACTTTCCCTTCCTAAATTCTTGTCAGCTTCCGTCTTTCGCGTACTTGAACTTTTGGCCGGCAGAAATCGTACCCACCCACCTACTAGTTAACTGATTTCGTTGGAATTATTTATCTCTTGGCGAGACTAGCACGTAGTTCTTATTCCCCTTTCTGATCTTTGACATCCTTGCCGGCAGATTTGTTGGCAACAATAGAATTCTGGTGACACTAATTCTTTGACACAGTTCTATCGTTTCGTGTTTTCATTGAAACTTTCAAGTGTAACAACCGTCGATACTGAACGAATATATTAAATTTTACAAAATCTATGTAATCGAGGATAGGAAGATGCAAGAGCAAGTATACACGGGAAACATGTTTGTAGGTTTAATTGTGCTTTTTCTGAACGGTAAGGAATAAAAAAGGGTGGGGGAATCTCATGCATTATTATTAGGAATCCAGCATTTAATTAATTCTCTTCGAATAAAACTCTTACGCGAATTATGCTAGATTTTCCCACTCCGGGAGCACCAAGGAAAACAACTTTGACACGGTCCAGAGTGTCCGCTGGGCTATCTTCCTCTTTCGATCCGCTCTCAGGATTTTCATAAATTATTGTTTCGGCACTTCGCTTCTCAAGATAGTCCAGATCGAGTTCTGCAACAAAACGTGCCCCTGGATATAACATACGGTTGAGACACCCATGATTTTTCTACTTCGATGCAAAGTATCCACTTAGAATGGAAGGAGTGGAAAGGACGAAAAATTGTCCACGGCCGTGTCACTCGAAAATTCAATTTCTGGTAGTGGAAGGACGTTCGGTCAGACTATTCCAGCCTGTACAAAAGTGCATTCTCGAGTGTTCCGACTCTCTGCTACGTCTTCTGACACATTCCACTGTATCACTTTCGTACATTGCACAGGGAATTTCTTATTTAGACGACGAATGAATATTTTTAGACGTGACCTGCAGTCGCTCGGTATTATCTGTTATCGAAAATCGATGCCTATCATTCGATATTCAGTTACCGATCAATAAATGCTTGCGATACTATCAGAGAACTGCGATAGTGAAATATAGATATATTTTTTAAGAAGAAAATAATTTTTGCAAAATAACTCTAACGTATATGAGAATGATTTTCCAAGCAGATCTGTAAGTGGAAATTAACTATTACAAAGATAAACAGAGCCAAAATGTATTTTCCACAAAGTGCTCTGTATAAACTTTGGTTTGCTAAATTTCACCTCGAAATGCATGAGCAAGTTTTGTGTGTTCCGTGCCGCGAATTCGATTGACTTTACTTTGGTCGTGGTATTTGAAAAAGGTGTTGTCCTATCCAGCATTTATTGAGGTTTTACGCTTCGCCGTATTTTTGCACGGATAATACTGGTATGCATGCGAGCGCGAAGCAGATATATAACTCACTGCACTGTTCGGATTCGGTGGATTTCTCATCGCCATCCGCACGGCGCTTTTGTTTCGCATCAGATATACCAGATCAGGTGTATTGAAGCCAGCCTAACAGCGTTTTATTGAAAAAATATTATATGTATCAGTATGTTATTCTGGAGACATAGGTCATACTACAGAATAATCATTATCATTGGTATTATCAAGGTATTATTGGTGAAGCAGTCAGCTGATACCTACGGGTATAAATAGCAAACACCTACTACGATCGGTACCATGTCCAACCAGTTGAATATTCCTTGGCAGTAGATTAGAACACGTATTTTGAGCCAAACGCTTGCCAATTGGTTATCCGAGGGTTTTCACAATATTTGAAAACACGCATTACGAGTTTTACGAGAAGACTGAATAAAGTACGCGCCTGTCGAATGCACGAGATAAATTGATTGAGGAGTTCAAGAAGGGCCTTACCGAGCAACGATTTGTTCCCTTGAAGGTTCGACTTGGAAAGGGTATCACTCTCTTTCCTAGGTCGATCCATTAATCCAAGGAGAGCTGTTATTGCAGACTAAAGGAGTTATAGTCTTGCGAAGGGTGATCTCGCGTCGTGATCGCGAAGGGTTCTCTCCCGCGCGCACAGGTTCGCACGGCAACCTTCGCGGTCGGGGCTCGCGCCACGACTGACGGCCAATCCCCAAATGCGCCCTCCTATAAAGCTAACGTTTAACACTCCTGATTTCCAACCCCTCTGCTCTCGCGTTGTTTAGTTTACATTTCCCATTGGTGCTTATGCAATTCACTCTGTGTATTTCTACTAGTTTCGCCTAGTCTTTTATGATAGGGTTGAAAGACATTTTCCCGTCCATACCAATAAATTTCTACCGTATGATTCTGAGACTAGGAATCACTATATTTTTCTCTAACCCGAACCCGGAAATTGCAATCGTTTATTCCATCCGTTTGCTCTAAAGTTACGAAGGAAGTGAAAAAGAGATTTTATTCGAGACCGATTCTTAAGACAGGCAGCAATAATGTAATATTATCGGAGTTGCTGTTACATATCATTAGTCTAATAGAAAACGCCGTGACAAAGGCGTTTCTTATGTCTTATAGGAACGAAGGGTACTCTTTCTCGTAATTTAATGAGCGATACCTTTGAACGATCCGATAAATATTACCGCGTATAGATAGTTCCTTGAACATTATACCGCGTAAAGTGTGCGCTGAAAAGGAAACCTTTGTTGTAAGGAAGCGTATGAAAATCACGCATCATCGATTGATTTTTCCATGGGATAGATTTTGTGGAGAAATTGACAGTATATTTGTAAGGATTTCAAAGGGCACGGTACTTACGACATTGCTTTTGCGGCGGGAGGCTTCGCCTCCTCCTGCCGCTTGCAGTTTTTGTCCCTATGGTTATCGCTGGGCTCCAAATTTTTTTTAGAAATAATGTTGAGCGACGATATTGAGCACACTTGTCACGCCGTCATTCGCCGGGCGGTCATCCACGCGGAAGTTTCAATTTTACACGTATCACTGAACATTACTAAAGCTCTTTTAATTCCAAATGCCGCGCGCGCTCTATCATTCACAGAATGACATTAATTTGTATACTTTGTTTATTCTATGTACGCTTATATTTACTTTTATAGCGTATAACAAATTGACAGTACGATGTTTAGATCCTGGTTGCCCGTCTTGACACCGTGACTATGTAACCTTAATAAATTCGGTGAATATTGCGCAGATTTATTGTCTGGATTAATGGGTACTGGTTGAGTAAACAATATTAATCAAGACACGAGCTCTCGAACTTGCCCTTAATCCGATATCAATCGTTTGCCCTTATTGCCCCGGCTCTCGTGTGATTTTATGCCATTGTACGCCAGTTATGTAACTTGCTCCGTGTCTCGCCTTTCTCGTTTTCCTCGATTATGAAATTATTAATCGCTCAGGCGTCCCGGATATACATGTATGTTTAGACCAAGATCGACGAGTTTCTCGTCTCAGACTTTTCCAACAATTACAAACCTCCCCATTTCCGCTTTGAATTCGCGGCGATTGTTTATTCGCGTCTATCACCCTCACGAATACGTGACAATTAAAGTAATTATAGCTTGAAGATGTCCTCGGACTGATTGTACTATCGCCAGACATATGTCTCAGATAAGTCGTTTGGATTGAAAATGACTTATATTTGGCACTTTCTCTCCCTTTCTTACTACTTTCCTAGCTAGTCGCTACACTCGCACGTTTTCCGGGATGCCCTCGCGAGTGTTGGCGAGCGGTCCAATCTATGCGAGTGTGGGCAATGTTAGAGCAATCAAGGGTGGTGTAATCGTCAGCAATTACAAGCAGGCCCGATGGACGAGTTACTCGCGTCACTGACAAATGCCCGGGTATCCACTGGTCGGGATATCATCATCCCAC
Source organism: Ectemnius lituratus (assembly GCA_910593735.2). Lineage (NCBI taxonomy): Eukaryota > Metazoa > Arthropoda > Insecta > Hymenoptera > Crabronidae > Ectemnius > Ectemnius lituratus. The sequence goes on from OU343034.1 coordinate 10,323,601, forward strand.
GTTTCTCCCTCGGCGCCTACGTCCCTCGGTTCTGAGAAAAGCGACCGCCCACTTGAGGAGCTTCGTAGTTGAATTGCTCGCGTGGCGAAAGTCACTAAGGCGAATCGACTGGTCCAGCGGCTCACGGGCTGCTGCGATACACGCCCGGTTCTGTCACGAAGCGGGAAAGCTGCCTGGGAAGCTGCCTTGGAAGCTGCCGAGCGAAGGCAGCATCACGGGAGCACACACGAGGGATGCCCGTTTGGTACATGACGACGTCGACCCCAGACGATCGAAACTAAGCTCCCACGGAGTCACTCCTTCATTGCGCTTGCGCTTACCGATTCGCGCCAATTTCCTTCCACGAGGCTGCCTACTCCGCTCTCCGGTCTCCGACCAATATCACCCGCCTCACGGCCCTCGATCAAACTACACTACCCCTGTAATATTCCAAAAATTACACTGTCCGCCGACCTCCTCAATTATTCCGAGTACTTGATCATACTTCCTGTTAATTCGGGCCAATTCCTGCCACACGTGAGTTAAGCGCAACCTAGCCAAAAGTAGATCCAAACTTTTCTTCCGAATGGAAGCTTCAATATTTTGAGAGCTTCTCGGTTACAGATGAAATTCATGTCTGCCGTTGCTCTACTTATAAATTTCGAATTTCGAATGTTTGTAGATTCATCACCACAAGAGCATCGAAATAGCAAGCCTGGAATATTCTATAGAGATTGACTGATATAGGTTTCCAGCTTATTTTAATAAAGGCGGGCAGTGCATCATCGGGTAGCGGTTTTAAATGCGGCACTTTCACGGCAAAGGATAATCGGTCACCGTGACGTTAGGAAAATGCAGCGTCATAAAGTGTCCTGTGTAAGTGAAATCGATTTCTTATGCGGAAACGAACCCCGTGAAAAACAGGGAAGCAGCACATGCGCGACAGAATTCGAGTGGTTTCCACTTTCCACATTCATTTTTATTCAAGCCAGCTATTGTAAGAGTTGTGGTATAGGAAGTTATCATTTGGCAGAGAACTCACACGTATATTCCAGATTTTATTAGATAAATATAGCACAGTTTTTCCAGAGAAAAGTACTGCCCGGATACATTAAGAAGTAATCCTTAATCATGTAAGGTCAGAGTAGCACAAGTTACATTTAACGGATTCAAAAATCTATCAACGGTTTGCTGTAATAGCAGCTACGCAATATGCAACATTCAGTACTAGGATAGGTGTTAAAACTCACTGATCATAATATTAAATATAATGGTACGGCTATCTTAAGAATGACGTTGTAAAAGATTCAACATACATAATTATTGCCTACAATATAAGTAGAATGTTTTCTACACGTGCGGCCAATGTCTTTCTTCTACCGCACCGGTTTCAATGAATGGTCTTGTTTCACGTGAATATAAAAGAAATGCGGTAAAAACTTCTCGTACGCGAAGCAGAATCACAAAAACTTTATTAACGTGCATGTGTTAACAACTTTTCTATTTTTATAAGAACGTGAAAAGGCTTACACTATACATATCTACAAGTAATTCCAAGTATGAGTTTATGCTTCGTGCAACTATCAATTCAATTGTCCAAATGTAGAAAATAGTGAATGTAATTGTAAGCATTTTGACTGTACGTACGAATTGTTGAATCGAACCGTTCCTTTCATACATTTCTCGTAAATGTAATCTCCGTATGAATCGCTATAAAAACGCAACGCGTACTCTTATATACACTTTATGATCATGAAATTGTGGGGGATAAATAATATCAAGTATAACTCAAAGTTAGTCGAGCCAGTCTACTTACTAAATCTTCTTCACTGAATGCGGCGTAATATTTTCACGTTCAGTTAAATAGTAATCTTACTTAAAGTTACCTTACCCCAAAGTAGAATGTAATTATGTTTCCATGTCACACTCCAACTCTTTCCTCGATACGAGCAAGTTACAGTCGAAAATACTATAATACGGACAATAAAAGTACAAGCGCCAACCTTAGAATATTTAACCTGATAGTATTCATCTCGTTTTACTTTGATAGCGAAAATGTGATTTTCAATCCACATGATCCTGGACTTGGTGTCCAGAATAATTGATCTGATTCTTTTCTTCTTCCGTGCTCAAGTAAAGTTATGTACCACATCCGCGATTCAGCATTACAGGATACGAATCCTAATGTTCACTTCAATTGCACTAATACCATAAAGTAAGTGACCATTGCACCCAAAACCTGGCGAGAAGAGATAAGTCAGTTCGAGTTGGTATAAGTTTAGAATTGCGAAAGAGCTTTACGGCAGGCTCGATGTAATTTACCGAGGCAAATAGATCCAATGAAACGGTGAAGAATTTAGCCCCTGAAATTGACATTGCCTTCTGACACTGCTGACAGACAATTTGCACGAAGGTCTTCGCCTCTTCCGAGCCGTCGTACCAATGACACGAATAAGCGGCTTCCATTACCGATGAGCTCTATCACGGTTATATGTTAATGATAGCAACGTTTTTAAAGATAAATACACGGATACCAGGACGACACTCACTTCTTCGATTAACCGATTACCGAATATGCAAAACAGGAACACTTGACCTAGGGAGTACAAGAGGTAGCCAATTACCGAGGCCGCGTAGACGTCAACTGCATTCACCTGAATTCGTCACCAGCCATATTTATCAGAATATATACCTAATAATTGAACAGAATTCTATACAAATCATTCTTCGATCTTGTTCCTACCTTTGTTGCTTGATACGCGAGTAAAGTTAAAGTGATGGTCGTTGTCAACATGTGAAGAAGCAGGGCAATACCGTACGCGTCACCAATCGCTGTGACAAGTCTACGAACGAAAATGAAGACATTTGAAGGAGAATAGGTTCCGAAAATTTTATTGCAAACGCTTTAACTCGATTGTGAAGTTGTCCATTGCATCATTAGAGCGAAGTATGCCATCGTTTAAGTGTACCTGGGAATGAGAGTGCGGAAGAAAAAATGTGCGGCAAGAGAATGATCGACCGGTTAGCGAGAAGACCCCAGAGAAGACACATTCATGAAAGGCGGTATGCATGCACACGTGTGGCTGGCGCATGCACGCCGGAGTCCACGTGAGTGGAGAGAGCCATACACCCTGCGAATTACCCAATAAATTGTCCAGTCCGTAGGGCACATCCCCTGTCGCGGTCAATATCGCGCTCTCTTACGATAAATACTTCACCAGCGTGGGAAGACACACAAGCCTTGTTCGCCTTCATGGAGTCTTACCACTGTTCCGCTACTAGTGGAAACCGGGAAAGTAACTCCTTCTGTTTTCAATATTTCTGGTCAATTCGTTGCTTCAAGAAAACACGTTGCAATGCTATAAACCAGTCTTCTTACTTATTTCACAGGCACAAGGGCACGCAAGCCTTCTTTATTTCATGTAATACCGATTTCTTTATATATTTGAATTGTCAGTGGCTGTGCAAATTATAGTATTGGTTATTTACCGACATTACAGGAAAAGCTTTTTTCGCTAAAATCTATCAATCGCCACGAACAAAGTTCAACACGCAGATTTAAATTGTAAATCCAGGAAACGTTCAAAGTGCCGCTGAGAATGATTAATTTAATGAAATTACACGGTTAGCGAAGTGGGTCGGAACGGGATATTATTCTAGCGGAAAGATGGGACAGCTGAATTCTCGGGAGAGAGAGAGAGATCTTCTTATTGTGTCATTACAAATTCAATTTTCGCGCTAGCGAAAGGAGGAAGCGGAAGTTGGAATGAGAAATCAAGCTGCACCAATGTCATGAGATTACCTGGACCATGGAAAAACTTCCGAGAGTTTTATCAAAAGAAATTTAAGCTTTTCCATTAGGGACTTGCACAAGGAAAAATCTTGTCTTACTCTGATTTTGATGGTACTAATGCTGAGATTCCAAGCTTACCTTACAACGTGCTTATGTCGCTCGACCCAGTATTTAATAGCACTTCTAACCAGTGCCTCTTGCTTCTTCGTTAATCCATTCGGACCAACGCCGCCGTTGAAGGTCATTCCAGCTGTAGGTCGGAAAGTAGCCGTGAAGTCCTGGCGATTGCTGTATATGCCTCGAAGATCAAGATCCAACATATTCTCCCCTGGTAGGGGATCCGGTGGTGGTGGCTGGAAACCCTGGTTATTCCTTAAATGATCGCCACTGCCAGCCTAGATGTTTCAATCGCATTAAGGTTTCGCTTTCTATATAATAGCCTTCCTGCAAAGAAAGAGTAGGAAGACCATTGTCTTTTACCTTAAATAGTTCGCTACTATTGGGAACAACCGTATCCAAAGTGGCACTCAGTTCCATCAATGGTTTCATGATTTGTTTGAGATGCTGGAGTTGCTCGCAAGCAAACAACAGCCACGAGCAGAAAAGTACGTCGAGTAAATTCGCGTCCGTCATTGTAAATAGCAAATAATAGAACTGATATATTAGAGTCATGACATGCGCGATCCCATGGCTGGCGTCGTATGGGTACCACGAGCGGAGCATCAACCTGGGTATCTGTATAATGAAAAGTGCAAAATATCAATCGCGTTGTTAGAATACTAAAGCGCTTGGATGCTGCTCAATTACCTCTACGGTGGTGGTCTCGTTAGTTATTGGATCGAGTACTTTCTTCGTCGAATCCCCCATAAATGTTATGGTGGTCCATGAAAGCGTAGATAGTATTGTAGTGGCCATTACGGCGAAGAGTAATGTTCGCATCTTCTTCAGTGCGATTTGATGGTATCTGGCATTACTCTCCGCAAACAATGGGTGGCTATTAGGATTGTTCCACATACCCAGAACCCGATAAAAGAGCTTACTCCGTATGGCGAAGTAAATGAGTTTAACGACACTGTGCGTGAAGAACAGCATCGTGATCGTGTTGGCTGTAAGGTCGTCAACGTCGTTGCTCTCGAAGAACAAATTCACGCCGCAGAGGGCAAATTGAATGAGAATTAGAATTAAGTGGACCTACGCAAATATTATTCAATTATTGGATGATTTTCGGTCATTCAATAGCAGATAAGTGGAATATAAAAATTGTAATATTAAATTCTGAAATCTGTCAATGTATATTTAATATTACTTACAGAACAGTAGACTTTATGCATAAATTTAACGGAATTGTCGTTATAATAATTAAACATGAAATGGCCGCTGACTTGCATTAATCGTAAGTTGGGCATTAGGTCTGCGACCAGCCCTTGCTGCTTAAACTTCATCATCTATGACAAAAAAGTTAACAGCGGGTAAACACCGAGCTCTCATACTCTATGGACTCTAAAATATCAATAGGCATGGAGGTTTTTTTAATCGGGGGGACAAAGTTCTGTCAAACAAAGCCGGTATTTGACTTACAAGTCCCTAATTATTATGTCGTTAGTTGTGCTTAACGATAGAATGGAGACATTCCGGATCGTTAAGGTAGAGGCAATCGATGAGTTTCCTGTGTGGTTAATAATGTATCAATGTCTTAACGACATTAAAAGAGTCAGACTTTACACTTATGAATGCGTACGACACTCTGGCTGCGAATGCCAAGTTTAACAACTTTGAGTTCATGCGCAAAATAATGTAAAACATAGTACTTCAAAAACGATCTAGATCACGTGCATGGACTATTATACCTATACCCTATTACTTCCGGCAAAACCAATTGACATGGTTCATTACAAAAAAGAGTGTAAGACTACAGAAAGATGATTTTCTTGTATATTAGGGTCATTGTCCATAATAATAGGCCCGAATATTGCTTCGGGACCGGGAAACATTAATTGGCACAATCTACGGTATACTTTTACTAAATCTTACCTTGAAGCTTCTGTTTGTATCCTTTCCTCGAGATTGTCGAAAAACTTGCGGAGTGCGTTCACTAGATGCTAAACTATTGTAACTTCTTTACAATGCCTAAGGGAACACTAATCGGAAGGTGCGATGCAAGCTAGCCAGCTAGCTTGCCTATTGTGACCAGATATTTCGTGGGAGTCGTGCTCGCTACCACTTGCGCGTACACCTGTCTTCTTCTCCGATGTCACCCTCGCCCACGCTTCTTGCGAACCCTCGACCTCTCCACCACTACCACCACCAACACCGATGGTGGTAGGTGCACCCTATGTAAAACGCGCTATCAAACGTGGACCAATGGCTAGTCGGTACCAAGGCGCAGACGTTCTTGCCAGCGAGTCCCTGCTACCATCAGCCATGTTGTTTCTTGTATTGTCGCCGATAGTGCGGTCGCTCTATAGATCCTTAATTATTCAGGCCTCGACGACTGCGAATGCTAAGTCAAGACTTTTCAAGAAAAAGGAACTACGCCGTCTTCAAGACCGGCAAAACCTTATCATTTCTAAACTGAAAACTTTCTTCCCCCTGGCACGAGACTAGTACTCCATTGCCTTCCTGGATAGTTTAATGTATTTCGTATATACTATTGTGTTATTAGTTGGTGTACATAATTTGCGACCATATTTCCAAACATGTCTCTGTTTTCGATCTCCGTTATTGAATGGGGAGGGTTGAGGATTCACCCAACGTGAAGAACAACATTCTGCTGTCCATGCTGTTGTTCGATTTGCATAGGAACTGTCGGTCTGGACATGCACGAGTTTAAAATTTACATGTGTGCAAGACATAAGTGGATTAGTTGTATGCGAGAGTCTCCTGCATGTTACCCTTCAACCGACTCAAACCAAGGGTTGTAGCTTTCTGTCGATACCTGTGCGATGCTGACCCCTTTATTATTCAGTTCTAGGGATCCCTGTGCGAGCACTGGGTTTATTCGGTCGGGCTACTAATGATATTTACTTCTCGCAAGTCGCATTATTTTAGCATTTCAAACGACGTTAGAAGGATTCAAAATTAAGAAGTCCAGGCTTATGCATTGTCCGGTTTTGGTCCATACTGACAGTTCATGAATGTAGAGCTTGCATTATAGATAGGCAGAATGGATATTTGTTGTTGGGCTTTACTTGAAAGAGCCTTGGCACTGTTATAAAGATTGCAGTAAGATCGAACTGAATACGTTCAAGGCGTTACTTACAGCTGACCAAGGATACCCTGAAAAACATCTTCCATATAATATCAATTGTGCCTATTGTTGTCCTGGATACCAAGTTGTTGATTGCGCCGCTGCTATATTCTTCTATCCTCGCACATAGAGTAAACGGACTTTGTGTTTCAAACGATTTTTGAGAATAACGTTCGTGCTAATATTGACATTGAACATCTGTCGAACGCTATCATTGATTGGATTCACGCAACGAGAGTAATAGAAAATCTTGACCGTTGTAAATCTACATGACATCACTACATTGTACTCAGAAGTAGAAATCAAGATGTCACAATTATGCATTTCCACCTTTATCGTCATGATACTGATTGCAGCAGCATTGCCAGCTTTTGGATTCATTCTAGAACGTCCGAATAATATTTTAGGTATATCAGAAACTGCGAGTTGTTTGAAAAAAATTACACATGCCATAGTACGTTTCATAACATTTAGAATAAACTTACAAGTGCATTCATACTTCCCAGCAGCATTCGACTCGATACCAGCTAATTGGAACATAGCACCGTCGCTAAAAGTGGAACATAAATCATCTAGTAATCAGGCTCCAAGTGAGAAAGTGCCAGTCGCGAATCCGAATAAGCAAACGCAAGTTTTGGAACCGAAAAACTTATCAATCCAAGCATACGGCAAGGAACGCGAAATAAAAACAGGCGCACAAATAACGATCGACGATAAGAATGAATTTAATATTGAAATGAAATCGAAGCGGGGCGTGGATTCTCATGTCACGGGTCTCAGAAACGTAGTACTTTTCCTGGTTACCGCAACGGATAAGAAGCAAGGGAAGACTCTGAGAAATATTTCACCCCAATTCGAAGTCGAAGGATCCTTGGAGGTATGCAGTTTTTTGTGACACCCTTGTTTACGAAAAAAATCCATGCCTTATTTCCTTAGACTTGTCACAACGGTCCTAGCGATGCTCTTCGTTTCTTCTCGGAAGAAGCACTGCTGCCTGGAAAGAAGGAGCATAATTGCAATTGCGAGCACTTTTTACGTATGAACATTGGGTCGTTATTAATGTGGGCGCGACACGAATCGGAAATGGCTACAGGTGAGATTTCGGAATAATGAAATCGAATTGATAAACTAAAATCGTCTCGGTTAAAAAGATTTTTTAAATAAAAGGCCTAAAGGAATCGCAAGCAATACAGCCATGCTGTTATATCTTCAAGGCGAACCATCTTCAAACTTTCTCGGATAACTCTTCGTGTACATCAAAGTTTTGTATCCAGGAACCGTGCTGAGTTCAAACTTTACGCTGCCCTCGCTCCTGAGGCCTCATCGGATGCAGCAGTACACGAGGCCATTCAACGAATTCGACGAAAGCCGAGGAACTCCTGAAATTCCGAAAGTAATGCCCGAAGTTCATGACGACTGGTTCTCTGTCGGTTTTCAAAACTACAAGGATCGCATCAATATGCCAGGGAATGAGTCTGATATTAAAGACGAGGGTGAATAGTCGCCCAATTCCTTTCAAATGTCCTTCCAAATATCCTTTCATTGATGTACTTCATGTCGATTATACTTTTGTTCATACTTTAATTAGGAGTTGGTCGTATCAATATGTGGAGCGTGGTCGATGAATTTTCCAAGCTGAGGCTCCCGTTTTTCCATAAGCTACTGGAAGGTCTGACCAGAAACCTGGAAGCATGGCACGGTGTGTTTGATTCGGGAAGACCGCATCGATTGCATTCGAATCTAACCGAACTCACCGCTAATACAATTAGAGAGTTGAAATCCGTGCCGAGTGAAAAGGGCTACATGATGGTGGTGGCTGCGCCAGAAGCTGAAGCGATTGATGCCATCGAATTTCTCCGACGAGAGGTATACTAAACTCAGTGACACTTGTCGCGCATGTCTTACTCTTTTATTTTAGATGGGAAATGCAAGTCAATAAACTGCCGCCAGTTCAGGCTTTATCCCAATTACAGTGTCTAAAGCGAATTCATTTTGCTTTAGATAACACAAGAAGACACACTGTTCATAGTAACAGAAGTCTGCCCTAAGAATTCAAATCGCATGGCATTTTCTGCGCAAGGGCCAGCCTCGAAAGCTCTTCGTGAGGCAACCATGATTTCGGAGTTACCAACAATTATAAAGGATAACATTGTGAGTAATTGTAAGATTACTGGTTGTCCTACTCGCCGCCACAGAATGCCGAATGCGATTTTCCAGATCCCAGTCCATCACGAGCCCCTTGCTTTTCTCAAATTAAATAATTATCGGACCAATAAACCGGTAATCATATTCTTCATTATTTTATAGATTCAGTTACTATAGAGCAGATGTTAATTCTTAACTATGAATTTGAAAGGATGCCGGGAAGAGAGAAGTGGCACCCGCAGAACCGCACAGGAAAATTCAGTGACAGATGGAGGGAAATTGCGAACATATGGCGACAGTTTGAAACTGCTCCAAGGCTCGCAAGCCAGGCTTACATAGGTACTCGAACCGCCTACCTTTATAAATAGAATCCGCACTTCAATACTGACCTAGACATTGAACTTGTGTAACTATCCAATTCTAGTTAAACGCAAAGATTTTCTTTGTGGATGACGTGTACGAATAGGAACATAAGCAACTATGTTCCTTGCTAATATATAATAATAATCATGTAAGCTAGAAATTTCCAAGTGCTTCTAATCACCAATACAGCTTACGACTATTCAAAAATGTTGTCATGCAAGTCCCAAAGCGAATTAACGTGGTTGTAAGAAAGAACCAATAACTTTCACTGCAACGCCCAAAAGTGTATGAGTCACAGTACACCTTTGCGAGTTTTTGTACAATTTTTATTGACTTTCGCCATCAACTCAGCACAATTATGGCAATGGTAGTGTATCTATGCTTGTTGGAAAAGCAGGCCCATACATCTTATTTCCTAACACTTTTCCTCGGCGTGAATCACACTAACAGACAAAAAACCAATTACGACGAAGGCTCTAACGTAATAGAAGCACAGAACGCACTGCATTACTATAAAATTATATTTTTCCGCAGGAATCGCCAATTACAGTGTAGTATAAAGATCGAAAGAAGATGAACTAAGTGTAAGAAGAGAGTGAAGAACTCTGTTTACACCAGTGCGGCGGCAAAAGAAATTTAATCGGACATTGAATATGATCGATTCATTCGTTTATGATTTTATCAGACAGTCAAAGCCAAAGTACCATAATATGAAATTAAAACGGTTTTGTCATTTTACTATGCTCGAGGTATAAAATTGTCCCAAATTAGCCAATAAAATAAAAACACACTAGTATGAAACATTTGTTCTGATAACGCAATCATCGAAATTTTACCGAAAGGAAAGTATAATGTACGAATGATTCTAGCAGTACAAAAGAGAGCGATGTGCCAGCATTGCGCGTACTTCGCTATTATATAACGCGGCTTTACCTATTTCCTAATATTTGACTACCATTTTGAATGTGTTGTCATAGCTTCTTCAATACCTTTATAGATGCGCGACTTGGAAATATCGTTGCATCCACTCGAAAGACAAATAACTTCCGCGTTTCAATCTCTGCGTTTGGCCAATGCATCTCATCTCATCATATGAATTGAAGTAGTTTCACATTATGCGGGTTCATAAAACCGCTAGAGTGATTAAAACATCTGTTCGTCTATATTCTGTACGAGTAAGCTGTACATTAATGCTGCGTGACGCGTATACCAACAAAACAGATATAAGTCAGACGCAGGCCTTGGTGTAACATCCGGATTGTCATGAAAAATAAGATAGTTCTTTATTTCTCGATTGGATCGCATAATAGAAACGCTTGAAAATATTACACCGTATTATTTTATGGAGCGCCGATAAAAGATAGGTAAACTGTGAATTCTCCATTGCTAAAATAAATGTAGCAGTATTCTACATTTAATAGAAGCGAAGTGTTAATTTTGTTTAGAAAAAGAAAAGTTGAGTCCTTTGCAGGAGTAGAGCAAGTGGCGAGCGGGTTTTCAGGTTTTCATCATTGTGTACAATATGACTGTGGTACACGGAGAAAAGCTAGAGTGGGGCAGGCCTGATATAAGGGAGAACCGGTCCAAGAAGTAATCGTTCCCACTCCGTACGAGCGTTCTCCATCTCCTCGGCCAGGCGCCCGTATTGCTGCCTTGCATTTCTCTTCTTGAGCCGCCGACGGTTCACCAGTGACCACTCTTGTCCTGCGAAATACACTTGTGCTTTCCAGTCAAGGTAAGTCATACTGATTGCCGAGGAGGAACTATTTCCCGCAGGAGACACCGCGCTCCGTATCCAATCTTCCCTCGAATAGTTTCTTTCATTCAACCGCTACCCCTTTCCTGTCTATCGAACTCTCATCAATGCTTTCTTGACACTCTCATTAGAGAATGTCATTCGATTCTGTCACATCTTCTGAAATAGTGCTTTCGAATGCTTTATTGCTTTCTCATCCTTTTCAGGTTCAGAGTTAAAACAGTGTCATTGAACACTCATTTGTTATTCCAGCTACGATCAAACCTGTTATTTGCAGTCTCTTCATTCAAAGATATTTATCTCGCTTTTTAAAATAATGATAGTTTTTTTTCCCGCGATAGGATGGTTAAACGTAAAAACCATGACCATTACGACCTTACACGTCATTCCACTTATAACTACATCCTTCGTATAAAGGCCATTCCATTAGTAACATGACATTTACCGTTTTAAATTTATGCATACGTTATTACAATAAGGTACTGCTTAACAAAGAGCTAAACAAGACATTGCCTTGATTTCGACTGAGTTTCATATTTGTTATAAGCTCGACATACATCTAGATGCCCATGAATTGAGGCCGTGTTATGAAACTGTACAACAGTCGTTCTCGATAATGTTGCGAATGCGCATAAAATTCACCAATACATCATGTGGAATTGCATTTCCAATCTCTGTAAATTCAGTTGAACAGCATCTGAAACTGGGATTTACTACGTAATTTCCACGGCATACCCCTTTCGTCGCGTTGCCTAATTTCAGGTTTTACCAAGGCCGTTCTTTGGCAATACAGGCTTTTTGTTAGCTCGCGCAGGTTCATATCAGTGTCCCTGTGGAAAGTGAGAGTACCACTCGAAACTCTCGGTCAATCGGATGCCTGCTACCTGCAGCGGATTATGCCATTTGGTCCACGGAACGTGCATAACTTTTCACTACTTTGTTGATTCGTTTTACATTCCTTAACTTTCGATTATTCATTTTACAAAAGCCTTAAAAAAGTACTTCTATCACGATAAGATAAATCATTAACGTAAGTAAGTTTGTTGCCAATGTACGATATTATGCGTTTCAAGATTCTGCCCAAAGGGATAATTATCTGCTATTAGTATACGTTCATTATCACAGAGGAGATTGATCAAGATTTCATTGATATGGAAACTCCATTGTTGACAGTAATTGTCGACCGGAATTTGCGCTAGAAAAGAATGTTCATTTTAGTCCGCGACAAACGTGTAGAAAGGAATCCGTGTCAGAAATTTCGTGGCCAAGTTCGTTTACTTGATCAACTGGTATCAGGGGGATCAAGATCACGTAATTCTTAGGGGGCGAGTGACACCGATCATCACTTTTTCCGAAGGAAAGAGAGATATACGGACTCCCGGCGATCCGTGACGAGCTGGAGAAAGTCTCGGTGTTGGGCAAGCCGTGCCAACTCCGGTCAGCATTAATTTCTCACGTAAGGCCGATGTATATCTCGAAGCACTTTGCGCAACCTCTGTTATAGTCAGCATTACGCCGGCCGGGGCATACACGTGCAGCATGCAACACCGAAAGAGTTGTATATCCTTTCACTGAGTTCTTTTGGGCTAGTCGAACTTATGATTTTTCTCTCGTTGCGATCAACAATTGTATAAGCAAACAGAAATTCGATTTTTTTATCGCAAGTCTCACTCACTTCCGTAAAAAATGACTATATAATTGTACGATAGAAGACGGCAAGTTCGTCTATAAGATAATTGCGACACACTGAAAAGTGGCGTACTGTCGACACAAAGTTTAGAGTCACCGTTTGTAATGTCAGAATGTGAATGTTGATTGCGTTCAATCGTATTCCTAGAGATGCGGGCGTCATATCATCCTGGGACGTTAATGATAGGACGGACATGGAAATTAACAAAGGATTCCCTTGCAAGAACAAACGATAGAGTGGTAATGCGTGCGTGCTTGTAATTATGCGACTTGCTGTCAGCTGCCAGCGGTTCGATATAAGTCAACATCAGATTACGATGATTGGTGTCCGACTTATTACTTCACCACTATTTTTCTGATATTTCTCAATCTTCTTTACATTACTCCTGCGAGTACGAAAGTGTGTAGTACGATCTAGTGGAAATAAAAGTGAAACGTGTGGAAGTACGCACGCGTAATGAGCCGAACTTGCGAAAGGGAATTTCAACATCGAAGGGAAAGGTATATCAGAAAAAAGCATTCGTAGCAATGATTCACAACTGTAATCCCTCGTTAACCGAACTCTTTTTAATACCACTGGCTATTATGCAATAACATATTTTCGGAATGTTTACGAGGAAAATATTGACTGATTCCCAAATGATTTTCAGATGTTGCTGGTACAGCCGTCCGAGGAAATGTCGAAGCTGATTCGGGTGGAGTTGAATGAAGATCCAACGACTCGGGATAAAGATCTCGAGCACATTAAAGAGTGGCTCGCAAAACAGCCGCATTTGCCAAAGTTCGATGGTACCTGTTCTATATATTTTCAATTCCAGCCACTATGTATTACGAATCAGTAATTTTATCCTCTATGACTTAACTCTTTCCACAGACGATCAAAGGCTAATGACGTTCTTGCGAGGCTGCAAATTCTCCTTGGAAAAGTGCAAGCGGAAGTTGGATATGTACTTCACTATGCGGGCAGCAATTCCCGAGTTTTTTAGTAATCGCGATATTACGAGAAAGGAACTGCAAGAAATTATCAAAATTGTGTAAGCTTCATAGAAAATAGATATCTCCCACGTCGCATAATGTCTAGGAAATTCTGACAAAATGTACTAGAGCGAGAAAATATTTGCACCTGCTTTTCTCTGTAACATGGAAGTAACAATAAGGGCAACATCAGTTGAGAAGCCGAAACAAGCAAAAACTCATGCAACCGGCATTTACATACGATAACAAGAAAAGTTCAATCGGGATTTAATTACATTCCTTCCTCAATGCATACTGTTCGAAACACGAGGCTGGCATACCAAAACTTTTCTTTCACTAAACCCAGCAACGAGAATAAACAAATTGAAAGCATTTGCATGAATGCATCGAGTTTCCATTATGATGTTATTATCTGTTTTTATATTAATTCTTACTTTCTGTCTATCTGTCACGCTACTCCTGGCTGTAAAACCACACTATATGTCAGTGTTTCACACAGAATAACAATTCAGTAGTGATGTATCATTGTTTGGACTAAGGTCGCTCCTCGCATGCAATGTCAAAAGAGGATACTCATCATTCAAAAGAAAGATTTGAGCTGTTGTTCATTGTCATTCTGCCATGTACTTTAAATTCGGCTTCTCTCATTTGATTGTTCTGTGCATTAGACAAGTACCTCCGTTGCCTGGTCTGACAAAGAACGGTCGCCGAGTGGTAGTAATGCGGGGTATCAACAAGGATCTGCCGACACCAAATATTTCCGAGGCAATGAAGCTCGTCTTAATGATCGGTGATCTGCGTCTCCACGAGGAACAAGTTGGCGTTGCAGGTGATGTTTACATCCTTGATGCATCGGTCGCAACGCCCTCTCATTTTGCCAAGTTCACACCGACTTTAGTAAAGAAGTTTCTGGTGTGCGTGCAAGAAGCGTACCCTGTGAAATTGAAGGAAGTTCATGTCGTCAACGTGAGCTCGATCGTTGATTCAATTGTTAATTTCGTCAAGCCTTTCCTTAAGGAAAAAATACGAAACCGCATCTTTATGCATTCAGACATAAACACCCTCTACGAGTACATACCGAGAGAAATATTGCCTACCGAATATGGAGGCGATGCTGGTCCCATACAAGCTATTCATGGTGAGTATTTATTTCACTGTTAGGAAATCCAAAGGATTACAGAGATCGTTGGTGCCGGTAGTCGACAATTAAACAAGATGGTTACATGTAAGATTTCTTTTCAGAAACATGGATGAAGAAGTTAGAAGAATATGGACCATGGTTCAAGGGGCAAGAATCCGTGAAAACAAATGAGGCACTCCGACCCGGGAAACCAAAGACCCAGGATGATCTGTTCGGTCTGGATGGCTCGTTCCGTCAATTAAATATTGATTAAATTGTTATGTAGGCCTGCTATATTTTTCACTCACACCTAATTCAAGTTTACAGCTAAAATCCCTTAGTGCCCGTGAGTTCACTTCACCTGAAATATATTCAAACTACGCACCTTTTTCATATGATTCATTGGAGGTAATATTTATGTTATTTATCCCTTTCATCTTCCACCGGCGAAGCACAAGGTAATTTGTATCATTTCTTTGTACATAAGCGATTTAACTAATCCCTACTTTTGGTCTCATGAAATATTTCCCATGTATTGGGAAACAGACTCGGCTCACGTGCAATGTATGATAATAGTATATACAATTAGAACCCATTTCGAGCGGTTACTATTTTATCATTTTCGCAGAGTATGCTGGCTCATTATTTAGTTATGTGTAACATGGTTTGGATCTCACATTCAACAGCTGCGCATTTTGCGTAAAATACGGTTTTGCACCACAGGCGACTGACCCAAATTTTGTTATACTGGTTTTTTAGAGTCCGTTGAATATTGGCATGTTTATAAATGTAGGCCAAAGATAAGAATTCTTTCCATGCTTTATTATAAGCCGTATGTAAATATAGTGCAACGATAGGAACAGATAATACCGCAGTACAGTTAAGTGCTTGGCGTCGTTCCAATTGTCCCAGACTACAAATCGAAGTCTCCAATATTATATCGACGAATGAATGATTCATTGGTTGAAATCACAATTATAAGAAAAAACGAATGATCAACGAACAATAAAGAGATTACACGATAATAAGTAGGTTTTACCCTCCAAATTTCACCACCCAGCGCATGTCTTTTACTTATAATAATTGTAGCTACTCATTAAAGAGATGAGTATACATAGTATATCAATAGTGTGCTTTTCTTCTTTTCCGGCACCGTCTCAGACTACTAAGAAAAACTCTCAATTCAATGCATAGTTAAGTGAAATCGAATGGCGATTACGAGGAAGCGGGCGTGGAAGAATTGTCCGGTCCCTACTTCGATTGCACAGAACCAGCAGAAAAATAACATTCTTATCGAAACGCCTTTACACGGAATACTACGCGTTCGAGCTTTCTAGGGAAGCCAGAGTGATGGTTTGATTTACGAATAAATAATACGAATAAATAATAATAAATAATAGTGTAGACCGAGTAATTGTTTACGAACAACACACAGCGTGTTGCTGGGAATGCTGCGGACAGTGAAAGCTGTCTGTTAAGTCCTAACAAGTGTATTGCAATTGCACGGGTTTCCCTTTACGCTTACCTGTTTTTCTGGTAATCTGGTATAATTGGGATACATTTGCGATCGGATGCAATGTGGAACAACCTGCCACTTGTCGATTTCCAAGAGATTAATCTGTTTCTGCTCGCTGGTACTCGAAGAGGATAACAGATTCTATCTTCTCCAAATTGCTGTGTGTATATGTAAACCTCTTTACATATAGATATGTATATACATGTCTATTGCCTCATTGAACTATAGTTGGGTCGAGAGCAGATTCACTTCTA
Source organism: Ectemnius lituratus (assembly GCA_910593735.2). Classification (NCBI taxonomy): domain Eukaryota; kingdom Metazoa; phylum Arthropoda; class Insecta; order Hymenoptera; family Crabronidae; genus Ectemnius; species Ectemnius lituratus. The sequence goes on from OU343034.1 coordinate 10,340,438, forward strand.
AAGAGAACGTAATGCAGCACTGGTCTTTGAAGTTCAGTAACAAAGTTCATGAAATATTCATATAATAATCTCCTTCATTCAGCACAGGTAACAGTCGGCGGGAGAGCCTGTCTTAAATGCAAGACGTGTGCTCCTCGGCGAGAATTCGCCCCCACTTTTTTCATCCTTTGCCTGGCAGCGGTCGTCATCTACTCACTGCCAGTCAGTTAGTCAGTCAGTAAGTCAGTCAGTCAGACAGGTAATCGATCAGCCGGTCGGTCGATGATTTGGAAAATCATTCTTCGATCCGCCGCCATCTCAAGTTATTTTGGTAAATTAATAGTGAATCAGCCAACTGGGAATACCACTGTTTGACAAGTAATTAGTGGCTTCAATGATTCTCATAAAGTCCTTGGCACAACAGTGAGTGACACTACTGATTATAATACGAAACCGAATTTGTCAAAGTTGTGTTGTGTTCGAGTCAAGTTTTTGTACCAACTTCAAGTCTGGCCGCATAAGTGCGCAATACAAGTGTTTCGCCGCCTGTGTTACATTCATTGAGAAGAGAAGTAATTACAAGAATCTTTATTTAGTACTCATTAAAATTACGACATTAAATCCTCTACTTTTTCTATATTTTCTAAATTCTTTACTTTGTCTTCCGTTTCTAGAAAAATTATGATTTTCTTCTAAATGAAGCTTGACGGCTAATCGCATCGGAAGGATTTGTAGGAATACTGTGCAAGATATAATTCTATCATTCGATCTCTCAAGGATCCTTTTTCCCATACATTCGTAACTTCCTGTTCCATATACGGATGATCAATGAATTTCATTTTGAAGCCAATACTTAAGTGCCTAACCGTTTCTTTTTCCTCTATGACTTTTGTGCGTTCTTTGAGATTGCGATGCATGAAAGGGGATTTCATTAGAGCGTGAAAGAAACAAATGACGGGGAAGTACAGATTTGATCGATAAGAATGGCCCAAGTGCTACCAGGTAACATGGGTAGTATCTGTGACAGATATAATAGAATGCTAATCACATGCGCCGGCTCTTTGGGTTTTTCCTTGCTTGCGCTTTGACATAGTTACTCAACACATCATTCGACACGAGTTCCTGAAAGATTTACCACAATCCGAAACATCTTACGCAGAATGCCTCATTGCAAAAGGTAGTTACATACATATAATGATGTTAATTGGTCTTCGCGGTTTTTTGAGGCGGATGCATCCGAGGGATCGCAGTGAGGAGACTAAAAATAATTTGAAGTTCAAGTGGTCGGAACAAGCGAGCTGACGTGATCGCTTTCAAGAAATCATGCGAATATATATCTTCTAAAGAAAACATGATGCTATTTTTATACGTTCTTTACAGTAGATTGAAGCTCCCATCTTTATTCAGACCATTCTTTCATATAGAAATCGAGGTGATTCAATATCGCCAATAACAGTGAGCATTGAACAAGATTGACCTCAAAATAAAAACAGTTGATTGGTTTTTCCTCTATGCAACTGGCGCAAAGGGAAATAACCCATATCATACAATGCGTAGGACGTTGGTGGTCCAGAATCGATTAATAAACAGCACGCGCAGGCAAATCTCACTCTCACACGTACACACATACACATACTGCTTTGCCAGAAGGATGGAATTTTTCTTTGATTCTCCGGCTTGTGTACAAACATCGATATTAGATAGAAGCAGTAACCTTCGATGTGAAGCGTAATGCAAAGAGCTATCACTGAGAAGCAGGAGTATCGCGAGTGTATAGTCTCAGTCAGTGAATTTTCCTTGTCGATCACGAGTGACGTGTCACGGGTATGTTCTCCCTGTTCATACGAAAGTTCTACCAGCATTGATAAATTAAACGTGTCTCATTAATGATAAATCAATGGCATAATGGAAGAAAGCTGAAATGACGCGCGTCTATATTAAAGCTACTAGCGTAACAATAATTATTGGATTTCTGGAACGTGTTAAAGCATCGACACCAACGCGCTTTATGTTAATGGCATGCAATAATTATGAGTAACTAGCACACCTTTTGAAATATGCCATTATCGATTTTACGTAGAACCGTTTACCTCGGATTCAATACCTTATTAACAGTGGCCACGGGTGGATAAAGGGCAAAACCTCCGTAGGGGTTAATTACAATGATGTAATTCTGCTCACCCGGGAGAGCTGGAAACTCATGCTGAGCGACCGTAATGATCGATTGATTAATTTACAAAGCGGCAATCGAGCGGTATTAACGGAGTATTGGACACTTGGATTCGGCGTGAAGCGTTTGCGCGCGTCTCAGCCAGCCTCTCACAGTAATAACAGAAAGCATATCTGTTTAAAGTACCGGTGCTTATGTAGTGTGTGCAGAAATCGTGCGAGTGCCGGTGATTCAGACGTATGCGAGAGTGGTGCACGCGTAAAAGAGCGGCATGCGTCCCGAGGAATATTTCACGCTGATTCAAGATGGAAAGATCACGAAAAGGTGATTGTGCGGTGTGCAATTCGATAATCCGATCTGCCGAGATGATGCTCGCTGGACCAGGAAGGATATCGACCAGGAATCGAATGGGGCAACAGAACATTTTGATAGCGTGCGTTCTGGTAAGTCTTTCGTACTCTTAACTGACCGAGTGCTCTCGATTTCTCTCACATAAACTTCCAAACTGGACGGAGTAAAGGAGAAATGGTCCTCCCGGTTACTTAACATAACTTTCTTAGCTGTATGTATCAATGGAAACGCTCGGGGACCGGAAGTATCGGCGACTTAACGACTTCCGGCCCCTATGGCTCGCGAACATACGCAGACACGCATTATGCCTTTGCACAGTTACGATACATTCCTCTGGAATGGCTGTCCGAAAATTCTACTTTCTTCTTTAAGTTCAGTAAAAAGTTAATTCGCTTCAAGTTTACTCGCACATTAGTGGGACGAATTGTTCGTATGAGCCACTGCTGTGCAAACATCGCTCGAATCCTTCGGTCACTGTAGAGAGAAGAGGCCGATACCCGACTTCACAATACTCTCTGTATTTGTAAAGGCTGTTGACGTTTGTCATACAGAAATTACATGGTCGTCGAACCTTGACAACTTCCTGGAAGAGAGGTGCGCCGTGCATTGCCGTTCAAGAAGGACCAACCAAGCTTTCAACTCTGCTTGACTGCCCTTTGATCTTTCATCGTTTAGAATCACGCTTGAGACTTACTTCTCATATTTATAAATTGACATTTGGAACTATCTCGGAAGTATCGCGTTAAACGATATTGATCGTCTTTACGTTTATTCTGTTAGTGTTTGGCTACCAAAATGAAACCGCAAAAATACATATGCATGTGCAAATACAAATTTAGCTGTACTTTCACCGCAATTTTCAACGGGTTGTCAACTAATTATGGACTCATTAAAATGTTTATTTCTTTTATCAAAAAAAATGCACTTAAGCGGCTATTATATGACGCAAGTATATGGTAAAAAGAAGCCATAATGCGACGGAAGTTCCTAAGATGATCATAACGAAAGTTTAGCCGGTGCCTCTCTCAGGTGGCCCGCGCTAAAGTCCATCACGTAGCGCGTACGTGCTCTGTGGATTTATTGCAATCGTACGGTTTCGTCATCTCGTCGATATACATGCAGAACAGAAAAAGAGCGTGTCATACGAGTTTTCTGTGATCTTCAATAACTCATAATAGCATAATACTATGTCTGAAAATATATGTCCTGTCGAATAACATCTACCGATCTTACGCGTAACAGATGAAATTGGGGGAGGCTGTTATTTAAATGATATATGTTCCAATAGGTTTTGGTGATAACCTCTGCGGCCTCGGTCGATCGAGCTACAGCGGGCCCGGCCTACTACGTGAAGCCCATCGAGGACGAGAACGATTACGCGCGGGTCCTGGAGCTCTCGCTTTTATTTTACGAAGCACAACGCTCCGGCAAGCTGCCGGATAATAATAGAATTCGCTGGAGAGCCGATTCCGCATTGGAGGATCGTGGCCTCAACGGTGAAGATTTAACCGGCGGTTATTATGATGGTAAAATTCATATCCATTCGCCAAACCACTAACAGTATAAATAACATTCGTATAGTATTTGCGATGAATAGCGAAAATGGAAAAATTGCAAGCAAAATGTGGCATGCTTGGAAATAGCTCAGACGTTCATTAGCGTGAATCTGCTATTTTAATTAATGACTCAATGATACAATGTGAACATCAAATGCAGCAGTGCGGCGCGCTGACTCTTATCGTCAGACGTCGCTCCTTCGATATTGCAAGTTTCTGCGTAATGCGAAATATCAAACGTATCACGCGACGAATTAGAAGGGTGACATGCGGTTGGCAGACAAATAATGCCGGATAGAGTTTCCGCGATAGATCCGTCATGAAGCTAAATATACTCTTGATATGTCCTTCTTTAGAACGCAATACTATATGCTTAAGGTAGTTATATCAGTACTGTTCCATCCAAAAGTCAACCGTTGCCCAAAGGAATTGTTAACTACGCTTTGCATACTGCCAGTGGACTAAACTTTTGTCAGTGCCTGTCCCCTTCAGAAATTTACGAAAAAATGAATTTTGAGCTAGGGCTCTGGAATTCATTTCTACCTTATCACTTCTTCCTTAATGCAAGAAAACATTCTCCACTAAATTTCAGCCCCAGAAATAGCCGGGAAGACTGGAAAACATGGAAAATACTGTCAGAATTAGATGAGATCATTATTTAGGATGACATTTCCTTCTGTTTTCGGTACAATTTCGGCTTTTCTGCCACTGGTTAACTGCAGAGAGTCACGTCCCTTTGCAGCAGATGGCTCCGCGAATAAAGAAATACTGTCAATAATGGGAATCGAAAAGAATTATCTACCTTTATACTTGCAGCTGGCGATTTCGTGAAGTTTGGATTCACCATGGCATCTACCACAACATTATTAGCCTGGGGTGCAGTCAGTTGGCCGGAAGCCTACAAAGCTGCCGGGCAGCTCGACGAACTCCGAAGAGCGATTAAATGGGCCACGGATTATTTCATAAAGTGCCATGCAAGCGAGTACGCTTTTTACGGACAAGTTGGGGACTTTTCTCTCGACCATACATTCTGGGGCCGACCAGAGGAACTCAATACCACTAGACCGGCCTATAAGATCGATGCAGATCATCCTGGTACTAATATCTCTTATAACTTTGTTCTAAAGCTCTTCTTTGCTACTTTCCTAAAATATGACATTCAAATACGAAGCCTTCTTTTAAGGATCCGATCTTGCTGGCGAAACGGCGGCAGCCTTAGCAGCCAGCAGCATCATCTTCCAAGATAAAGATGCGGAGTACAGTGCTCTTTGCCTGAAACATGCCAAAGGACTCTACAAGTTTGCCAACACCTATCGCGGCCTTTACCACGAAGCAATTCGTGGTGCAGCCCAATACTACGAGAGCACTGATTACGGTGACGAATTAGCATGGGCGGCCGCTTGGCTTTTCAAAGCAACTAATGACACTCGATATCTCGAAGACGCCGAACACCATTATCAGCATTTTCATTTGAAGGAGCGACCCAATGAATTCTTTTACAATAAGAAAGTTGCCGGTGTCCAGGTATGCCTAATCATAAAATTCAATTTCTATCAGTGGACTGAAGATACTAAAAGCGGAAAGATGATTTTCTAGGTGCTACTTGCACAGCTGACCGGCCATCCGGAGTACCAAAACGCGGCACGTGCATTCTGCGACTTTTCGGTACGACAACAAAAGAGAACGCTGAAGGGGCTGCTTTATATTGATAAGTTTGGTACTCTGTGTCATGCGGCAAACGTGGCATTCGTCTGTCTCGAGGCTGCCGATTACCCAGATATTGGGGACGCTCAAGAATACCGTCAATTTGCCGAGCAACAAATTCACTATATGTTGGGCGGAGGTGGTAAGTTGTTAACATGAGAAGTGCATTTCTAGTCTGATTCAGATTGATTTCATGACTGTCGGATGATTTGAATTGAGACAGGCAGGAGCTACGTAGTTGGTTGGGGTAAGAATCCACCGAAACAACCCCATCACGCTGCCTCATCGTGTCCGGACAAACCGGCGCCTTGCGGATGGTCAGAATTCGACAGACACGAGCCGAATCCACAAATCCTTTATGGTGCCTTGGTTTCCGGACCGGACGAGGCGGACAAGTTCCACGATCACCGAGAGGACTACGTTTACACTGAAGTCACACTGGACTACAATGCTGGTTTTACCAGTGCTTTAGCCGGACTCTTGCAGTTGCGAGTAAAAAGCACTTCTTGAGCAAGTCTTGCCTCGACAAAACAGTTTTACGATGGGAGACACATATTAGGTTTCGTTAACGTACCTTTCGCCACTGTTAATGAAAGGTGGAGAAAAATATTTCCTCAAGGAAGCAATCGCCGATCTAATCGGATGTAACGCGTATTTTGTGTAATTTTATTTGTGACTACGTAAAGATGTCTTTCTTGCGGCTCTCTTAGTATATGACAAGCGTAGAGGGGAGGTTGTGCTTTTATTTTTTATATTATCAATATACATTTCTGTTTCTTGCCTTTTATGGAAATTTGATTAGTTAGATTTTTACATCTGATAAGCTTCCGACGAGGAGCTGGAGGCTAATGTCAGCTTTGGGCTAACTTGCATTTACTTATTATGAAAAACAATGAAACTGTATATTTCAAAAAGAATAAGTCGAAACATTTGGCGATGGATTCTCGTATGGATTTGCTATATTAATATCTTATGAGATTAGTACGTTTTGACTTTCGCTTACTTTATCAGGCTGTGTATTATATGTAATATGTTATGTATACGTAATAATTGTATTATAATATCCTAATATTAGTCAGTACACATTGGCTGCAAAGAAATATTTGCTGCATTTAGTGCTTTATTATACTACTTTATATACATAGGATTTCCTACAACCCGAAAAATATAAGATACGATCTGTAGAACATATTGCCAATGTATGTTATGTAAGTGCGTTGATGATATAATTAATGAAAATCTCAGCAAAAAGCAAAAACCTGTAGCAAAGCCGTCATAATTTTGCGACCAGTGCATGCGATGATGAAAAAAATGATTCTCTTATTGTGTTCAACAGCTCATATCGCCGCGAATGACTGTCGGTTTAGATCGAATTACATCGAGTATGCAAACAGCTCAGACTCCACGAATTATGTCAATAACTTAGACTCAGGTGGGTATCGAATATCACATTCACTGCAGAATGAGCTCTCTGCTCGAGTGCAGTCATGAAGTGTAACAGTGATAAGTCGCTGTGCTTTTTAGTCCTGAGCCTGATTTCGTTCGATTTGGCACGTCCCGAAGATATCGACTTCGATGGTAAGTAATGCATAATCGAAGGAAACCTGCATTTCAACACAGTCGACTAATCTTTCGAATGAGTAATCCTAATAAAGCAGTGGAATTACGTTGGAAATTTTCGAATAGGACTTGAAGAAAAAGACTACGATAAAGGATGCGGTTACTTGAATTGCGAGCGAGGTGATGTGTGCGTGCAGAGAAGATTTCCTTGTAAGAATTCACCGTGTCCTTCTATGCTATTTTGCGCCAGAACAAGAAAAGGTATCATTTCCTTTCAAGGTAGCCTCCAAAATAATGCCGAATTCCAAATAATTCCTCGTCTTGCTACCTTGCATGATGATTTTTAGAATTCATGAGGGGTCCTGCCACATGCGATTTCGCTCGCTGCACCAGGGGATACATGTGTGTCGTGAAAGTACGCCGCTGTCATTGGGATGAAAGTAATTACACGTGATAAACGTTATGCAACCCATCGCTTGCTCAATTATAGAATGCCGCGCGTACTATGCACGAGTCTAACCAGTCCAGCATTCAATACACTGATATATTCTATTCCCGGCGAATAAAGTCAAGAGTTCCGACATTCTGTCATTATCGGCTAAACATCCTATATGCGCTTCGATAAATCTTAGCGACCGACTGCCGATTGCAACGCACCAGGAAATGCAGAGTAACGCTACCTTCCATTGATTTTAGAGTGCGCCGAACAAGTTGGACGATGTGTATCAAAGAAAGAATATAACGACGATCCAGCCTCCTGCGCGGGATATAGTTGTCCCGTGGAGGATCATTGCATCCTTAAGGAGAGCAACTGCGCAGAGCCACCATGTAAACTTTCGAGGAGTTGCGAGAGAAGTACAGGTCATCCAACGGGATATTGTTAATATCGTTTGCGGAAACTATACCGTTTGAAATGTACTATATTTATGATAATATTATTCCAGATGTACAAGCTTGGCATTCGAAATGCAGAAATCTTGGCTGTCCTTCGGAATACGAGTGCTTCTTAAGAAAAGCGGAAGAGAATTGTTCCAGCGCACCTTGCGAATACATTCCCGACTGTACAACGACAATTGGTAGGTTGATACTAGGAAGGGTATATGATCCGTTACGTGACAGGGATCACAGAACAATGTGAAATTTTTATTTCGGATTAGCAGAGGATGAATTAAGAAGCGAGTACTGCAAAGGATGGATATGTCCTCGGTACCGAACGTGTATAGCAGAAGTTGTAGGAAGCTGCGAAACAAAGAAGTGTGATATTATGCGATCGTGCCAGAGGCTGGAAACACAAGCGGGAAAAACCTTTGCCCCTCACAATGAAATAACTGTGAAAACAACCCTTCATCAACCTTCTGGAAAAATGGAAACTACTTATACGACGCAAGAGGTACTTTTTTTTATTCGAATTCGAATTCATAATGACAGTAAATCTTTAATAACTTCGTGGAAGGAATATAAAGTCACCACCCATTTGAATCGGAAACACAGAGCGGATAATAATTTGCTCTGCTTCAATGAAACTCGATCCACAAAGTTACTAGGTTCTCTGAACGGCGCGGCGCGGCGCGGCGCGGCGGCGGGGTGGTATCCCGTGTCTGGGTCTGGCGGCTTTCGATAAACCAACGCCAATCCATCTCAAATCTCGTTTCCGACAGCTCGTGGAATTGAGTTCACTCTTGCAGGCACATTGTCGACTTAAGGCAAGTTTCTTCCAGTTCGTTCACTCACTTGCCATTTCATCAGGAATTCCAGGAATGGTTGGAATCTGTCAAAGCCGCACTTGGTCCAGATACTTATAAACTCTGGCTTGATTACATTGATCATTCAGCGAATAGCGAATGGATACCAATTCCTCGATCTATTTTATCGGTTGGCCCGCGTAGATCATTCAAGATTGGGCAAAATGGCTTATCGGTAACCGAAGGGAAACAGAACTCTGACAGAGTGCCAAGTGTTACAACGCTTTCTAATTTTAAAACACAGGTAGGATTAGATCAGCGAAACCTCAATACATAATGGATTTAATTAAATGAGCAATGTTTTGTTACGTCGTCCGAAAATAAATTGTTATCACTAGAAATTTCAAATCGTGCAACACTTATATCCTGTAGGTGGAGAATAATAACAGCATTCCGAATAACTTTCAATGCCAATGCAATAATCTCAAACTTCAATACTTCAATTTTTGGAACGAAAGCGAAAATAATAGGAAAAGTGATCAATCATTAGACAATCTAAATGTTAATGAGCTATTGGATATAATTGATGAACTAATTAAAATCCTAAATTCCTCTTCAGTCGGCCATGCGATGAAGGAGACAATGACTCAAGACGATTCGCCCTTCTTAAATGTAAGCGTTTGAAAATAAACAGTTTAACTAGGTTTCGGAAAAAGTTTCCAAAGGATATGCCTTTAGAATTTGTTTATTCAGGCACAATCATTTGAATTGCAAGAAAAAATTCTATATCCAGTGGTCTCTCCGAACCTACTGACGGGAGTACTTGAGTCCTCTGAAGTTCCGGGTGAACAGAGTCTGGAAAAAGTTGGCTTGAATTACAGCACACCAAAATCCGGTGAATTTCACACCAAAATTCAAGAACAACTTAGAAGTCGCCAATCAAGTAGCTCACTTAATAAATTTGAAGGTACAGTATGCCAACATAATGTATTTTTTTCTTCACATTTTTCAAAGTTCTTTTACAAATCAATAACATATATATACTACACATAAGAAATGGTCAGCGATTATCACAACAGGCTTGACCAACAGACGGCAAAGCCGTAACATATTTTGTCATAACATTTCTCGTAGCTATAAATACCAGTAATTGTTGACGATAGCGATATTCTGAACGATAAAAATGTTTGTAGTGTTGGGAGAAGATTACAAAAAAACTATCGTTTGGTTCTTGAAGTTGATGATAGATACTATGAAGAAAAGCTGCCATTCTTTAAATGGTACCAATTGCGTCTTCCATCAATTATATAAAACCAATGCAGATAATACTGAACGAACCGCGAATGATGAAGTCGAGGAGGACGAAGTGCTGCTTGAAGAAACAAAGGAGCCACTGCCAAATGAAAAAGAGGAAAATGAGGCGTATTCCAGTATTAAGAAAACAGCCGCACCTGGTCAATCTTCATTTGGCAGTCAAGTATGTACAAGGCAACTCCTGCCGTTATTTTTAATAGATTTCTTGGAGCAGTGCACGTGGGGTAAACCGGTTTACAATTTTAATATCAGGAACAAATCTCAAGGACAGCACACCCAATTTATACAGACCACCAGACTGGCTCCCGAACCGCTCACAGTCTTCCAAGCTATGGTGCTCAATATAATGGAAACAGCAGCTATGATGATTATGAGTTTTACAATCCAACTCGTGATAATATCAATATCACAAATGCAAACCTAAATACGTAATTAACATTCTCTTTCATTTTCACAACTTCTAATATGTGGCAAGAATAGATCGACTGGTAGACGGTCGGTGTGCATAAAGTGGAATTAAAATAAATTGCGCTCTTTGCGAGTATTAGCTTGGTCACTTTGAGCATGAATATTAATTTCTAAGTTCCACAACATATTCCGCACGATCGCGTCAGCCACCAGCCGAACCATACTGGAGTGGGATAAATGTGGAGCAGTATCAAAAAGTTGTCACAATTCCTCTCACGGTTCTTCGAGGTCGGTAATTAGAACGGCGGGAAAACAGTGAGGGGGGATTTTTGTGCGTTGTAAAGAAAAACTGTAAGGTTTCGGTACACAGAAGACTGATCTCAATTAAGCGGAGGAGATCGTTTCCATAAACATGGGGTAGAAGGGATGGAGAGTGAGTTGGAGCAAGGCGGTGGAAGTTGTCGAATATTACTGCGATGGAGAATGGTACCGGTCTAGTCGGCTGTTGATCGCGGCGCAGTGAACTACGATCCTCGTCCCTTCAGTCCGCGAAACCGATACAGCCAGCAGGCGCGAGGCCTGAGAATCTTTGGTGTTGAAATTAGTGTGTTTTCATTGAAAACCCTGAACAATAGTTGCCAAGCTGTTTAAAGGTAATACATCACACTCTTCACAAAGACCGAGAGCAGGTACAATTCGTAGTTCTTTTTATGAAACACAAAGCCTCTTTGCCAATTGTCTCTTAACTGCAAATACAACTAATTCTTCACAATACATTACAAGATTTCGTCCATTGAATTTTAATAAGATAACACGTTTATTCGTAAGATTGGGCTTCTACATCTGATTTTTTAATCGCTCAAGACTTCTTTTGCGTCGTTCTCGTGCAGTGTGCCATAACTTCTGCTTCAAAACTATGATTCGTCAGTTGGAGAATACATGCAGTTTTGACAAAATATCTGGGTGTACTCTCTGCTAAAACTAGACAAAGAATAATGGCTTAATTGCAACTGAAAGACCCATCCTTTCACGTCTTTGTTATTCTAACAATACACACCGTTCCCGAATTCTGCGGAGCTACATGAATTGCATAAGCCCGAATGAAACAATGGGAAAAGTGAATAACAAAAGTGCGGGAATGACAAAAAAGTGAAATCAGGTTACTGAATTGTATATTTTCATACTTTGCAGTGTTTCTATTGGTGAACCGTTTCTATAGCAGTAGAATATAGCAATTAATTCAAAGATTGGGTTTCCAAGCCTCACAATTTATTTTAATTTACATTTTACAAACAGATAACCTGTGTCGCGATAAAAAATCTCTGTGCTCTTTCTTTCCTATATCAGCAGTTTATATCGGTGACGATTTTAAAAGTGCTAACTCACAAGAAACAAGTCACGATTGTCTCATGGAATGTTTAGGTCTATAGATTTATTTCACAATGATGTAACGCCATAGCAGACATCGATTTACGATCGCATGTTTGCCGCGGTTATACCTTGGCATTAAGATCCTCGGAATCAATCCACCTTTCCCTTGAAATCTCCCGACTGGGTTCATCGTACTATTCTTGTTGCATTCACCGGATAAAAATAACGGTTTATTGGTGTGGCATTCACACGAGAATGAGGCATTCCGTTCCTTTTGCCACAACAGTCGCACAGCTAAGAGAAGGTTGGCAATTTTAAAAGGGTCGTCAAGATAACGCGATGTTTCTCTAGTTATGCGTGACTGGGATTTTAATTCTCTGCATTTGTATGATCGAGCCTACAAGCTGGGAATCGATATCCTGTGTAGTGGACGAATGCACGATAATCCATCGATTTCAGTTTCCCTGATGTGATGAAATCAATTAACAGGATCGATCGCGTATAATGTAGAGCTCTGCTCGCGATAATTTGTTCTATAGATAAGAAACAACTTCTTTCGTCACGCCATTAATGATTAGTGATCGGAATCGAGACCGAAATCCGTGATCGATAAATTAGGTGATTGCACAACGACACTATGAATTATACACTGGGTCGCTGTCCCGAAATTTTTTTCTTCCCCGTTGTCACAATTAGCATCAGAAAGGCCGAGATTTCGACACAGAATCCAATAACTTTGAGGCTGGGGCCAGAGACAAACAGTTTCGAAGGATTTTTCCGAGATTTGTGGTTACATAAAATCCGATCATCAGGGCGAAGTACAAAGCGTTACAAGGCTCAGTCATTCAAGGCAGTAAGCCGCGTCGCATGACAATTCGAGTGTTACGGAATTGACAATTAGCTGCAAAAGGAAGAGAAAGAAATGTGTAAAGGATGGCGAAGGAACAGTGTTATTAACCGCGTAATGACAGTGATAATCTCACTTTACACTGTATCTCAAGGTAGCAATAGATGCATGCGATACGGTTGGAACATATCCAGTGGGTCAGTAAAAGGAAATCAATCTTCGGCCCAAGGTAGAGCATCGTCCCTACTTTTAAGATCAGTGCTCGAATGACTTGATGATACAAAGACCGATTACACTACGATTTATGACTTATATATGTATTGATTCTGCAGTACATAGTTAAAATACACAATACTTTTGATGTAACTTGCGAATTCATATAGTTTATTCTATGAAGACGTCAGTCACGTAATACATGCGTATCCCACAATAGCAATGGGAGTGCCTACTGTCGAAGATCATGAAGGAAAGTGTGGGACACTTCCTAGTTGCACTCTAAGAAGACACATACTTACCGTCGCGTCGTGCACGCCATAGAGACTGCACCCTGACACATTCACCGTCACCAACAATGTTCATTGAAGACAGAACCTTGCGGAAAAACGTAGCTGTCTCGTATAAATAAATGAGTTTGCTAGCGTAACCGGTGCAGCTAACAATCAAAGGTGGCTTTTCTGCCGCACACGCTTCGGATATGAAATGCCATTTCCTCTCACGGTCAATATCTCTGTTGCAACATTGCCACGCTATCTGGCGAACTCATTAAGCACGTTGAGCGCTTGTTTATGAATGCGGACTAATTGCCAGCAGAACGACTATTCAAATACAGCAGCAGTCGTCGGGAAAGCCTGCTTTTAAAAACGTTAACAAGCAACCAGCCCTCTTTCGTAATGAAGCATCGAATATACATTGATCGGAACGGGTCAATGAACGTAACGGTGTCAAAGGTGTAAGCGCATACCGGTACCTTGAATAGATCGTACGAATCTGTTACCTCAAATTCTCGTAAAATAAATGGATTCTCCACTTGCTCCACAAGCAAACTAGCTGGTTAATGAATATTAAATACCGAGTAATACGAGGCGACTATCCCTCCCAAGTAACATAGCATGCAAGAACTCCGGCAGAGTCTACGTGCCATGTGGATCCTAACTTTGCACATAGGAAGTGCGAGTAAGGGCTCCAAGACGTGTTACATGGCTGAGTACAATTTACGTGATGTGGTATTGTTAGATTTCGTCGTGAGAGCTCACTGCACTAAGAAGCAGTCAGCGTGCAGTAGACAGTCGCGTAACTTGCTACACCTCCGATTTGGTTCATTGCGAATGACTAAACTATCGAGTCAATGAATATTTCACTGGACGAATAACTTCATTGACGCTGTGAAACCTGCCGGATGAACTTTACGGTACCGGGATATACGAAGATGTGACAACATTCTACCACTTCTGAAATTAAAGAAACATGACAACACTTCCCACACCTTATGGCAAATTAAAACTTTCTCAGCTAATTACTTATAAAATCTTCGAAGGCAAATAGATCGCCTAGGATGAAAGATTTTAGGTTGCAGGATACAATTACACAGAGTTAGTAATTCCGTGTTCCACGGGAATGATAATCCATGCGGAAGGAAGGACTATGTTATACGCGCGCTCTCAGCGCTCTCAGAGATCTTTTCGTGGATCTGCGAGAGGCGAGAAACACACTCGCGCAGGACTGTGGCAGCGCGGCGGGGTAAAGCGGATCACCGACAATGAGAGTTGCAAGGAAGAGGAAACGTGCCTTCGTAAAAATGTGGCACGAACCTGGCAGGAGGGTCGACGGTCCCGCAAGACAGCACCGTTGCTCTTCGATTCACTGCACCTCCAAGTGCTCCTCGTCAAGACATTCGCCAAGCTTCTTCAGTTTAACTACTAATGCCACTCGTTCATCTTCTTTTCCCCATTCTTCCGAGCGATCGATCCCTCCGATAATGCTGAATGCATTTACCGTTCAGACTTGGCTTTGAGCATGAATGTAAGGCCATGTATACTCGTTGAATCTGCGCGCACTCCGCTTTCCCTAGCTTTTTCCATTCTTCCCTCATTGTCAATTTGTCGTCCGATGACATTTCACTGCAGACAATGTGAAGAAAATCGGAGCTGCGCTTGAATCATTGATTTCCCTGTCTGGTTCGATTAACCCTTTAGCGAGTCAGCGGTAATAGTGTGAATTCTGACAGCTTTGTAATACTTTGAGCAGGGATTCCATTTCTCATATTGGTAGTCAAAGGGTAATGGATCGATTCCGATTTAATTGATTAGATACCAATGATGTATAGGGCATACATAGGGCTTCTGTGATTTGGTTGCAGATGAGCTGTAATTGCCCGCTGACCCCAACGTCGGGGCCAACGCTGGCCTCTACGTGTGGTGGTCCGTCATTCATGCTGTTCATGGGCCTGCTCGAAGTTTTCCTCCGTAGCCAATGCGACCTCGAAGATCCGTGCAACAGGCCGCTTCCACGGGACACCATCAACTCTAGGTAATTCGAGCGAAACCAATTCTAGATTAAAGTCCGAATATGGGTCACGGGCGTACCGACGAAATGACAAAGCACGCCACGCCCCCAATACGATTTCCTCCGGTTGCACGCCGATAAACAGTCGACCATAGCCTCATTTCCCCAAAATGTACACAGAGGGAAGGACACTGCTTCTCTCTTTAACCCAACCACAAAGTACGCGGAACTTCATTGAGCAGACCAAGGAAATCAATAAGTCGAAACACACACACACACAATTCTTTAGTAGAACTTTAATCCGCTCGTCTCCGCCATTGAACATTAATTCCTCGATATTGCGAAAATCTCATAAGGCACAGTTGATATTTCAATTACTACGAGGTAAATAAAATAAATAATCACGCGGGTACAGTCGTTACTAGGAATGCTTTCAATTGAATCTGAACGCTTGGCTTCGGGTAAGCCAGGAAATTGGAGCTGGGAATTAAATTACATATTATAAGTCGAACCTTCTCATTTCGAATGCTGAATTCATAGTAGTTCAAGGAAGCGAGGAACTACGCACGCCTGTGCGTGAAATTGTTCTTTGCCATAAACAACACTGTAGAAAATGATCTAGCTATTGTTCGTGTCATCCCATTCTCGCATCCTGAACTATTCCTATGATTCTCCGCACTAATGCAGGCCAATAACTCATTGGCGAATAAACTTGATGGAAATTCGGGACCTACATATCAGTTTCTACCCTAAAGGAGAAGGGATATATATACATACTAGATGATGTATTGCTTCACAGAACAACATGAGAAGATATGCTCTTGTTACATCGTACGGGCTATTTGAATACCTACCCCTAAATTCACTCCTATTAAAAGCCTACAAATGTATGTGAGCGCTTCAGGCGATTTTGATTATGAAATTATTTGCATATGCGGTGGAGTACGATATAGTCATAGTAGTAGTATGTAGTATGTTTACCCAGCAATGATGAGATCATTTCGGTTATGGAACTGCTGCCAACTGCAGTCTCGAACGTAATTTGCGGTGATGGCTAAAATTTCGAGCTGTTGTTACACGCTGTGAATTACAGCACTGGCGAAAGTCTATTCATGCGGAGATGAATGCGAGAGCAACCGGAGGTAATCCACAATTTCAAGAATCAGTCTATGATGAAATGCTAACGCGACTCATTCAGTTATAATGATCGAATGTTCCTCGGGGCAAGAGGCACCAGTTTATAGTGGGAGTAAGTTGTATTGCACAAAGTTTGCATACTTGGTGCTGGTTTGAAACTCGTTCCACTGAGACGGGAGAACAGGTTTAGCTGCGTTATGGGTTTTTATGAGTCTTTTAACCGCGTCCCATTTAAAATAACGTCAAAACTAGAAACCGAGCATCTCTGACCCGTGAAATCGTGACAGTGTGACCTATAAGCGACGCTTCCCGCTGGACATTCCAAAAGTCGGGGTTCACTAAAGCTCGTGCCAGGATGCCTGGCAAGTCGAGCACTGGCATTAATCGGATCTCACTGTCAGTCAAATGGCATCAAGTCCACTTTCAATCTAATTGAAATGTCATTTGCTTTGCCCGGCTTAAAGACCACTCACCAACTTTTCATTGCTCGTAATTCGACGGCCAACGAACCGAATGAGCATCTCGTTTAATACAGTAAATCGATCTCCCTCGATAAGGAATACATTTGTAGGAGTTGTATTGCATTCACGTTGAAGATAATTAAAGTTTATCATTAGTGTTACTTAATACGATCGTCCTCAAACGCTTGGGTATTACCTTTCGATGTGCACTCACTACCAGCTACCAGCCACTCTTTTGTTCCTCTCGTAGTACAGTTTCGTAGACCCGCATTGGCTAACACTGTGACTCGGGAGTTTTTATCGGCAGGACTTGGGGGCATAGATCAATGAATGGCAACCACCGCGGTCTCCAACTTTGATGGCGAGGTAGAATTTTGTAATTAATCGGCTGACAAAGTTGAAGTTAATAATTGGAAACCACAACTATGACGCTAGCACAATGTTTCTGAGATGACAAGACACAGGAAGAAATATCTACATTATTAAGAATGTAAAAGTTTAGTTAACCATATGGGTTCATTCTGCCAACAATCTTAAGTCATCATAACATCCGACCGCAATATACCATTCATTAGTGGTGTCCAGTATGTACATACGAGTAATTACAGGCTAGAATACTGTGACCATAAATGTCCTTGAAGCTGATTGGACACTCGTAGATTATACACCAGTGACTTATTAATATGTCAGTTTCATTATCGACAACGCGATACTACAATTCTCCGATATGTAATATGAAATATGCACTTATTGCACAATTTCCCCTTCCGCCGTATGCAAATATGAATGTCCTGTACATGTGTCCTAAAGGGCGACAGAGTTCTAGCACTGAACAGAATTTTCTCGGCATAAGAATTCGAGAATTGTCCTTGGAGAAAGTTGCGCAACGCGCAATCTGCGGTAAACCGGAGATTACTCTTTTAACATTTAATTTGCCATGCGATCTTAATCGCATGCACGCAGGTATGACTTTGTGGTGATAGGAGGCGGGAGCGCAGGTGCAACCGTGGCTGCCAGATTATCCGAGGAATCCCGATTCACCGTCTTGCTCCTTGAAGCTGGATTAGACGAGCCAACCGGCACGCAGATACCTTCGTTCTTCTTCAATTTCATCGGGTCTGACATAGACTGGCAGTATTCTACTGAAAGCGAGGATGCCGCCTGTTTGAACAAGGAAGACAGGAGATGCTATTGGCCCAGGGGAAAAGTACGCGATCTTTTGAATCTTTTCTCCAATCAGTGTGTATTTCTTGCCACTGGATGATGTATTATTAGCGGATGAAAGCCGGCGATCATTACGCAAATCATTGGCCAAAACTTACTCGACTCTTTCAGTCCGAGATTTCCGCGAGAAAGTATTTGTACGTCGCTGACGTTGATGAGTAGAAGGTTGCTGAATGGAGAATTTGTTAGGTCCTAGGTGGCACGAGCGTCATGAATGGCATGACATACATGAGAGGGTCGCGCAAGGATTACGACGACTGGGCAAAACTTGGTAATGTGGGCTGGACTTATCAGGATGTCCTTCCATTTTTCATAAGGAGCGAAGATAATCTCCAGGCACACAGTATGGATTACGGTTACCATGGCGTCGGTGGTCCGCTCACGGTCACGCAGTTTCCCTATCATCCACCTTTAAGCCATGCTCTCCTTGATGCCGGCAGAGAACTCGGTACGTCTCCTTCACCCTTTCACTTTCACCCTTGCAACAAAGAGTGAGCATTTACTGTTAACACAGCTTCATTCGTATTAGCTTGAAGAATGCCAGCTATAACGTTCCCAAGCATTTCTTCATGCATTGCGGGCCTGTATTGTAAACTCTAGTACATATATGTGCGACATACATCAATACATGCATGTCCGGTAGCAACTCATTACTGGCACCTCTTTTCAAGACTCCCGGCAAAAAGTATTACATCATCGGCACTCTTCCACGCTTGCTATGCCGGAGATCTCTTCACAGCTACTTTTTTAACGTCTCAAATTATCGTTTGCCGCCGAACAGGATACGATACGGTCGATCTCAACGGACGAACCCACACTGGCTTCGCAATCGCTCAGACCACCTCGAGAAATGGATCTCGACTCTCGACCGCCCGCGCTTTCCTGCGACCTGCACGGAATCGACCTAATCTCCACATCATGCTGAACTCCACTGCCACCAGGATCCTCTTCGATAACAATAAAAGGGCAGTCGGTGTTGAGTTTATGCACGACGGAAAATTCCAGCGGGTCTCCGTGGCGAAGGAAGTTGTCGTCAGCGGAGGTAAACTAGGATTCTGTATTCAACTGAAAAGAAGCAATCTAGATGAGCCCACTTGACCGATCGACAACGTATCGAATTCTTAAGAATCCCATATTAGCATACAGAGACGTTTACGAGAGTCGTAAACGATCACCTTTCATGATCCTTAGAAATAACATACTCATTGATCACAAGTATTACGTGAAGGATTCGAATCGATGATATCAATACTTTCCATCTTGAAGGAGTGTTGCGACCTAACTCCACAGACTTGTTAATATTTCATTAGGTGCCGTAAACTCGCCGCAGATGCTATTGAACAGCGGAATCGGGCCACGAGAAGAATTGAACGCGGTCGGTGTTCCGGTGGTTCACGATCTTCCGGGTGTTGGCAAGAACCTTCACAATCACGTGGCCTATACTTTGGTCTTCACCATCAATGATACAGACACCACGCCACTCAACTGGGCAACAGCCATGGAATATCTACTGTTCAGGGATGGTTTGATGTCCGGTACAGGTGAGTGAAATCCCTTGCAGTTTCTTTCTAAGAATTCAGTGGGTTTTGCAGCACACTCTTCTGAACTTTGGAAGAGATAGACTTGTAGCTCATAAAACTCATACCCTGCAACGAGCGACTGAAGAAAACCGATTAACCCAACCGGTTGACCTTCCCATACTAAACTGCTTTTCACACACGACAGAGGCCACTGATCTCACAATACATAGAGCGTTTTAGAGTTCAGGGATCCAATATTCTACAGTAGCCAACTATTCTTTATCAAGTACCGCTTTCACCATTCCAAACTTAACACGTCGTGTGCTATGACCTAGTGAAAATTGTAGCTTTGAGCGATCTGACACAAAAGCACATTCAGAATCGTGAGAATTGTTGCCAGAACTCGGAGGTTTGTCGTAGTTGGATATTGGATTCGATGGTAGCGAGTAAGTTGCATCCCGGTGGATCAATCGCACGGGTCTCCGTTTGGCCGCAGTGAAAGTGTATTGCACAATGATCCCATTCGTGTTTGCGCCGATTGGCCGATGATGTAACCCTTTTCCGATCGCTCTATTTATCGTGCTTTTGTGTGGAAGTCAAGCGAAATGCCAGAAGTTTTTGGGCGTTGTATGCCCTACCGATTTCAATTGTCCGGTTGAGCGATTGCTCATAGTGCCGACAGGAAGTTACACTTCCGTAACATCTTTGCCCAAACAAGCATTAAACCAATGGAAATCGATGGGTCACATATCTGGTCCATAAATTCATTGGTATATCTGATATGCTTGTATACCGCACTGATTTAATTCGACAATGCCAATTATCTTAATGAATAGCCTATCCTGGAAAATGGCACAAGAGGACGAAAATTACACTAACTAGTTGATGGGTCGTCAGGCCCGATGTAACGGCACATACGAAGCTTCAATTATTCTAAACATGGTTTTACCTAAATAACTAAAGTACTCCCGTAATTATCCCCCCCTTCGTCATTCAAATACTTAGTTTAACATCCTCGATGTCGATGTATTCATTTGAATCAGATAATAATTTTATCAGTTGATCCAATTAAAAATTATGGTGAGGGAAATCAACACTTCTTCGGAGGCACAGTATTTCGTTAGATAGTAAAATATTCTCTCCAAGCGCATTAGTTTTACGTTTCTCTCTGTAATTAATTAACCCAAGAAGGCTTTGATGGCAGCTGAGGTCTTCTTTGACTGCGACGGCTTTAGGTTACTCTCGCTAATTGGATGATCCGATTCAACTTGTGACAACTTGCTCTGTTGTACACGTAAATCAGCGAAGGATTGCGTTAGCCAACAGTCTCGGCTTAGCAAACAGTGGGAGATAGAAAGAGAGAAGGATCGTGTTTACGTGCACTGGCGTTTTGCTTACAGCTCTTACGGACTCCCTTTCACGAAACGCGTTCATTTGTAAGGCAAAGTGCTTTTTAAGGTATCCAGCAGGAATACTTGCCCGAAGCTGAACTGGTTCTTAATGAGGGACAGCCCGAGGCAAAGCGTCTTACTTTCCTTCTTTTTTATTTACCGAGTGAACAACACGTGTGACAGTCTACGCTGTAACGTTGTTCTTTCTAGAAATCACGACTAATTGTGTACGTATTAGATTGCGGTTAGTTTAGTGGTATGTGCGCAACTTGCCTTAACTACCGGGTCGAAAGTTCGAATACCATATCATTAATTAGAAACATTAATTGGGTGTAGAAGTCAACGCAGATTTATTACTGACAGCAATAACTGAACCATTTTAATCACAATTGTGACTTTATTGCTAATATGCATTTCTTGTGTACGTAAGAACATTCTTTCCCACAGTAATATAGTCCTATCGGATAATTCCTTAAAACTCTTTAATCCCGTTTAGTACGATGAATGGCTGTTTAGCTAATTTATTTAATGTGTACATACGCGCGTGTCAGGTGAGATAACTCGAAGAAATATGCTCGTGAGAATTTTTCTTCGTTGGCAACGAAAGCTCACGAGTATGTCTCTAATAGGAACGAACGAAACGGGTCATTTATTCCTTCAAGGCGTCGGCTTTATTGTGGCCAAGTGAAAACCTATTTATTGGCCGGGGATCGGTTTACGAAATGGTTTAACAGAGTTCACTGACCCCCCATTAAACTTATTCGTTGCTATATATGTCATTTATGGCCCAATAACTTTCCGCCGGTAATACGATTTTATGTTGCGGTTTCGCAAGCGATAAATCATTACTGAGTGAAATCGGAACGCACGCAAAGAATACCAGACTCGCAGTCCCACTCGACCGTAATCGATTATAAGTGATACCTATTTTATGTGAGGAATCGACTCAAAAGCCAATTACAAGTAAATGTTGATTCGAAAAAGGAACATTAAAATGGCCAAATGTTCCAATTAATTTTCCCCCTCTTGCTACTATTTTATACCATTTTGTAACAAGAGAATGATATGATTTCTTTTAATGGCCAAGAGAGTGTGTATCTGCTAAAGGAAAGCATAAATAATGCACAACAGGTATATCAGAGGTAACTGCGATGATAAACACAAAATACGCCAACCCGAGGGACGACCACCCAGATGTTCAGCTAATCTTTGGTGGTTACTTGGCTGATTGTGCGGAGACGGGCATGGTCGGGGAGAAGAAGGGCTCTAATCGTACTATCTACGTCATCCCGACGCTTTTGCATCCAAAGAGCCGAGGTTACCTTCGCCTGCGGAACAACGACCCTCTCTCAAAGCCACTAATCTATCCGAAATATCTGAACCACCCGGACGACGTGGCTACCCTAGTCGAAGCCATTAAATTCGGTATCAGATTATCCGAGACCGACGCTCTTAAAAGGTACCATTAGATTTTCTCATAATCCATCTACATGGTGATGTATTTACCACCGAAATTTGACTTACTATAAACGTGAGCTGCAGAATACCAATGAGCATTTAGCAGTTAATGCAAACAATGACTTAAATAATAACTAGTAATACTTGCTGTTTCGAAGGCAAACGCATCAGACTATACATGTGTATATTCATGGGGACAAAAAGAAGTAATGCAAATGCATCCTTTCACTCGCAGGTACGGCTTCCAATTGGATCGAACGCCGGTGAAAAATTGCGAGCACCTGAAATTCGGCTGCGACGCGTACTGGGAGTGCGCGTCGAAACATGACACGGCACCCGAGAACCACCAGGCAGGTTCCTGCATGATGGGTCCAGCAGACGATCCATTTGCCGTCGTGGATCATCAGCTGAGAGTGCGGGGCGTTCGAGGTGTCCGCGTGGCTGATACAAGCATAATGCCGAGGGTAACATCAGGCAACACAAACGCTCCGGCTATTATGATCGGCGAGCGAGCCGCCGATTTTATCAAACGAACATGGATCGGCTGAGTGTCAGTCACTTTTCGTTTAGACAAGACTCAATCACCATCAAATGCTGTGCTAACGCTCGCCGGACACATTTTGCCTCGCCGAGAATCGATTTTTACAGCACTTGTTACTTAAGTACTTTTTCCATGCAACACGGATTCATACTAGCACTTAACTGCTTCTAATAGAGCTACTTTCGTCATGCAGAAAAGAAACAAGAACAGAACTAAAAAATTGACCATGCAGATTCTTATTGGGCAAAAGAGCGAGGATCTAAATCGTTTTTTTAAAAATATACCTCGTACGGTGTGGTATGAATTAAAAGGACTTGATCATTAATCATTCTGGACATCGAGCTCTCAGGACAAGAAGCTCGTAACTGATCGCCAGTAGTGTGTAGCAGAAGGAAGCTGAGTGAAGAGCATAAAGACAGAAACCCGGACTTTATAGTACTATTTATTTTAGAGACAGTATCGTATAGCAGGTCATGTTACTTACTACAATTGTAGTATCAAACTTAGATGGTAACTATTAATTAAGACAAACTATTGAGTACTGCGAGCCAACTAGTTAGGATTCACATCTCAGTGCCCCTTTTTGCAATTAATTAGAATTCGTTACTAAAGTTAAAAAAAGAACTGTCGCTGTTACTCTTGTACGGGTAGCGACAGTTATCTGGACTAGATTTGTAAGTTAACTGTAACGTCTCGTGTAAGCATGAAATCAATAAAATTATGGTAAAGCAGACAGCAAGTTCTGCAGAAAGAAACCGAGTCGTTGGTTGCAGCCATACATTCTTTGAATTTTCGTAATGTCACCGTTACTGAATCCCTCCCTTTGACCCAGTCTATCTTCAATGTTGTTGTGTATGTTCTGGCCGGTTTTATCCTGGCAAGAAAACCTCGCATGTACATCATAAACGCGCGTGTCTCACTTTCACTTATTACAAAGAACAAAACTCACATTAATGAGAATGGTGGGTCGTTCATTCCTGCTAAATGCACGCGCGGAATAGTGCATTACGCTATCATAATCGTAACCAACCCCGAAAGCGTCTGTCGTACCCTTCCTTGCTTTGTTAAAGTTTGAATCGTAGCCTGCGGGATTAAAGAAGAATCCAAGATAAATCAGGCGTCCTTCGATAATGAGGAAACTTGAAATCTGTAATATTTACCCTGTTGGATATTTTGCCACTGGATGACAACATAGTCGTCGCGTTCGTATCTACTTTGTTCATGCAAAAAGCCAATAACATGCATCAGCTCGTGTATCACTGTGCCTTTTTTCCGGAGACACCCGGGCACTTGAAGATTCACATCCTGCCGACCGCCGGTTCTCCCAACGCTGCTCCAACAACCGCTGTTTCTCGCGATAATTCTCACATAATCCTTCTCGATACCGAGATGCGGCCTGAATCTTATACAAGTGTACATGTGATAATCGTTCATGGCATCATAAATTAAGTTGCGCTCCTTGTAACCTGCAGAAACAGATGGCGAATGGAATACTATTTTTTCCTACAAAACATGTTTTCTTTCGAGTGCCTTATCAATAAGCGTGCATGCAAGGAAATCTGTCGCGCATCTGACGGATCATCAGGTGAGGCGTGTCAATTGTCCTGGTACTGTATATTTTCTTCGTAAATGTTCATGAATACTAACATTAATATCTCCTACAACGGCCAGAAACGCTCGCGCTTGATGTAATACGCGACAATAATAGCTAATACTGGCGAAGGTTGTTTATTTCTGGAATGAAAAATGCATTCTTGCATGGTAAAATCTTTATAGCACGTGCGATCGGTGCGCGACGTCATTAATGCAGAAAAAAATACATTAGCATTGGCAAAGGTGCACAGAAGAATAATATGGTAGAATTGTAAGAAATGGGGAACCGATGAAGAGTTAGAGAAATGAGTGCTTACTGAACTGCGGGCTGATAGTGTAAGGTACTACACCACCGGGCCATCGAGAGGACGTAGCTATTAATCCATTTCTTGCGGTTCCAATTGGAAAGAGAATATCTCCTTCCACGTAAGAGCCTAATTCTTCCGGATTGACCAGCATGTCTTCGTGCCATTCGGCTACTCTCGCACCTGTACTATTATCCGGAACTCCGTAAAGAGCGTCCTCGAACTCCCAGAGGTGAGAAATCAATTTCTGAAAGTTGTCAGCCGACTTGTCAAAAGTGTCCCGCCTCCACACTGGCCAGGCTGACGTGCCAGTTAGAAAAATGAGGATGGCGAACACGATAAATGAGCTCATCACAGCTAACGTGTGCAACCCTGCCAGGTAGAAGTGATGAACTGTTTTATTTCACTTTACTCAACTGACCGTAATTTTTCCCAAGATCTAATGTTTACTCAGAATTATCGTAAATGTTTGGCGGATAAGGTGAAACTGGGAAAAAAACTGTGGTGCCGTCTTGCCTTTATATGGGACAAATAAAAGCATGCCCCACCCACTGATTGAATTGCTATTCTTGTCAGAGAGCAGTGAGACACATTATCCTACTGATAAGGAGGAACTTGGACTGACAAAAAAGCAAAAATTTACCGGCCTCGCGTCTGCAAAATGTGACTCATCACATATTAGCTGTGCGTACAGGGACTTACGATGAATAACTGGTAAAAGATTCCTATCGTGTCTCTGCATCGTCGAAATTAATGATAGCTACGATCTTCAATATTATCCTTTCCTTTCCTTTTGCGCCTACGGTACCTTTTGTCCGGGGAATAGTTTTAACTTGGATATAACTGTACACCTTTGCGATCTATTATACAACATTCATAAAGGCTCGACCACTTGTACGGGCCTTCGAATCTTTATTCAGGAAGCAATAGATCGAAGATTTAAATTTGGAGTGTAATATGGTCCTGTTTAGGCAGCCAGGCAGTATCGAGTCCCCTTACAGGTCGTTAACCCTATCCCACTGAATACATGTAGGTGCGCCATTGGTGCTGTAGAAAAGCTATCATAGAAGCTTATGTCCTCCGCAATCTTCATTCACATGCAAATCCTGCAGAACAAACATTTATCATCTATTCGTGGAACTAGAGCTTATGATCGTACTTAAGCCTAGCCATGAACTCTTTGTTGGTTCTACTTTTAGCATCGTTTTAAGGTTTTATTGGCAGAGATTACTACAGGGATAAGAGGGCCATAGTGACTTCTATAAACTTATGTTTATTTCTTTCTGGTTTGTATTGGTTTCAAAATATCAGGATTTCCATTTCGAATCAGAAGACAGGTGTATGATTCACACATTTATTTATCGCAGATTTACATAGTCACATATATCATCGATGCATTACTTCGTGCAACGGAATTATATGGAGAACGAATAGATTTAATTAATACTGACACTCTCGTTCACGTAATATACGCAAACATAATACTTCGTAATTAAGAATCGCAATAAGACTAGATTCTTCACATTCTTCGGTTCGGCCGTAACCATAGCCCTGAGGTATCGCCTGGGGTTACAGCATAATCACCAATCAAAGCTGCGTTTGCGTTTGTTGCATTTGTACATTCTACGAATCTTCTGAATGTCGCGGGCGCTGAATCCCTCGCGCTGACCGAGCGTGACCTTACCTTTACCCTGGAAGAAGTCGCCAATGAAACGAAGAAATCCAGGAGGTGCCTACGGACATGCACAATCGGTGCAAACATAGATACGTGCAAGTGCAGTGCGCCATGTGTTTGTATCAAAGGATGAAGTGAGCTTTCGGAAACGTGCCAAGGTGCTGAACATAACGTACATTGAAAGGACCAAGAAATAACAGTTCATTCGCTCGTCGAACTGTGCCTAAACAGAAGCATGTGCCTCATTCAAGTTCTGGCTATACGAAGGCCGTGCAGTGTACTCTGGCATTGTTAGGTGATAAAGCATTCTTGGATCATTACGCAAGTGGTGGTGATTGAAAAATTCTCAATGGAGGCCTTGAAATCTGCCGCCAGAATCTATTACTCACCCTTGGCACAATGGTAGCTCGGCCATTCCGTGAAAAGGCATTCGCCGAATAGTGCATTACACTCCCATAATCGTAGCCGACTCCGAAAGCATCGGTGGTTAACTTCGAAGCCTTCTCAAAATTGTTAGCACGGCCTTATGATATAAAAATATTGATTTTAATAAATTCCTTTGAAGAATTGAGAAAGTTTGGCAAGGGTTGATGAATCAGTTACCGTTCATAATATTCTCCCATAGAATGGACACGTAGTCATCTCGTTCATAGCGACTTTGTTCGTGTAAGAAGCCGATCGCGTGCATCAACTCGTGGATCACCGTGCCCTTCTTTGTAACGCAGCCTGGAACTTGAAGATTCACATCCTGACGTCCACCGATTCTTCCAACACTACTCCAGCATCCGGTGGTGCCCGCTGTGATCCTGATATAATCATTTTCCTCTCCAGTGTATGGTTTAAACTTGATGCATGTCTGCTTCCGGTAATCGTCCATTGCCTCGTGAATTAGTTTCTTCTGCTGTTCGTCTGAAATCATGAATTACGAGATTATTCACTATAGGATTGATTAAAGTGCACGATTCAGGAAGAAAAGGTCAGGGGACTTACTGAAGTAGGGACTTATCATGTAGGGAACAATTCCATTTGGCCACCGAGCAGTTTCCGCTTTCAGGCCATTCCTCGACATTAATGCTGGGAAGAGAATGTCACCCTCGGCGTATGGTCCCAATTCTTCGACGTTGACGCCGCTACCCTCGTGCCATTCGGCTACTCTTAGGCCAGTGGCATTGTCGGGAAACATAAACAGACTCTCGCCATGGTGTTCCAAATGGGCCAATAATCCTTCTGGGCTATCAACTGCATTATCAAAAACATCGCGGCGCTGGTACGGCCAGGCGGTTACAGCAATTGCCAGGCCAAGTATGAGAAAGAGCGATGATCGGAATCCAGTCATTTCACTTGAGTTTTCCGTGACTACGAGCGTGCGGAAAAGGTTGTACCACGCTTCGGTTCGAGAGGATTGTACTGACGAAAATCGGCTGGTTCTTTCTGTCTTTATACGCGGCAAAGGAACCCCTCCCGGTGCCGCCGGTTCGCATGGTGCTTCCGTGCGGAAGCGATCGGGGACGGCTGCTGATAACCGTGGACTTTGGGTGACAGGAAGTCGAGGTTCCTAGCCAGCTTGATACCTTGATGGCCTGACCAACGCTTACTCGGGTGAGTCGATGATGCCCATCGGGGATCCCCCGATTCCAAAGACTAACCATTCTCTCAGGTTCGATACAGGGTTGCATGCCAAGCCAAGTATTCACTTATTCAACAGGTACATGGCATTGTCATCACGATTGAGGTGAACAACTTAACATGAAACATTAGCTGTTTATAAGCAAATGACAATAAAGGGGAGACTGTGTGGTCAGCGTATATGAATTTGAAAAGTGGTCGTTCTTGAGTCCTGGAAAAGACTGGCAAAAAATATAAGCGTTCAGAAATCTGGAACAAAGGAAGCCCTGAAAGGTATGATATGCCTTGGTGGTTGACATTGATGCCATCTTCGCCGAAAAACCGCTATTTGCTCGGACTTCTATCTCGTAATACCACCACAGAAGTTAAGATTACCATCCTCCTGCGCACTTCATTCACATGCAAATCGTTGCTGGGTAAATATCTGTCATCGATACTCGATTATTCCGAG
This sequence comes from Ectemnius lituratus, assembly GCA_910593735.2. Classification (NCBI taxonomy): domain Eukaryota; kingdom Metazoa; phylum Arthropoda; class Insecta; order Hymenoptera; family Crabronidae; genus Ectemnius; species Ectemnius lituratus. The sequence continues at coordinate 10,369,264 of OU343034.1, forward strand.
GAGCCTTGCAGTATCCTTCGCGACCACGGCTTTGAACCATGAAGGTCGCCAAGATATCTTCCTTCCAATCTTGATCCGTCTGTTATGATTTACAGCGGTATTGCCGCGAAAATTACCAGGAGATATCTTTATGTCCCGGCCGCCGCCCACGAGTCCCAGCGGGAAGTTGGCTTGCTTTCGGTGTTCGTAACGTAGAAGAATCACATCGCATCGGGTTGGCGACACATCAATCTCGGAGATTTGACGCATGTACGCTCATATCGCGTAAAAATGCTCCTACTTTTTTCTTTCACGAAGGACACCGTCGAGTGTCCCTACAGCAAGATACGCTATACCTTCTTCCTCAAAGACGTAGTGCGTGTTGTCATTCGAGGGAAGTCCAACGACCACATGCCGTGAGAAATGTGCCTACGCAATAAGCTTCTAAAAGCATACCCGAAAATTTATGGTAGACCGCGGAATATCTGAGCCTACCTATTTACAGAGAGAGTTTACTTCCTCACTGATCACAATCGTGAACTCCTCGTGAACTAGAAAAGGAGATCTAAAATAGATGAATAAACAGTACATTTACATCTCCTTTTCATAGCATTCTTCACATCTCGTTTACACATGCCAGTCTTTCATTATACCATTTTTCCACTAAGAAAAAAAATCGCCAGTGTAAGCCAGTATTATTCATACATCCTGTGACTGTCCCTTCTAATCACCTTACAAGGATATATAATATATATGTATCGGCGAAACTGTTTAGGAGGCGCTTAAAGTATATCTAAGCATGTTTCAGATGTTATTTCTATATTGTTCTGCGATAAATTCTACTCGGCACAGCCCTCTTCGAACCGTAGCGATAATCCTATTCCAAAATTCGTAAAATCACTCTTGCGTGTCTAATTTACATTACTTACTAGTTACTACTGGATTTAATTTACATATAGGTCGGCACTTCCGAAAGCTCTAAGTGCACCTGATCTTTTTGGTGAGAAAATTTAACTCGTGAGAATTTTGTAATTCAATTAAGCTATTAGAAAATGTTAGATTTGACTTTGCATAACTTCCGGAACAGAACAAATTTCATACAATGGATTATGTTGATCGTCATAATTAATAAAAGGCTATACGTACATTAATAAAGGAGAGCAAATATTCTTTTATTGAATAGCCATTCATATACAGCATAATATATATAGCATTATATACTAAAACACAAATTTAAAAATTATGAAAGTAAATCACCAAAAATAAATTATTTATGTACAATACATGTTATTTGATTTATCTATATTGCGTGTAAAATTAAACACGCATGTATATGAAATCATTCCCATTATAGATGTCGCACAGAATTCAAAATTAAAACCATGTTGTCACCGGTTGCCGTATACCATAACCTTAGTCTAATTTCGAATAGCGTTGCAGGCTACAGCTGCGTGTAGCCGATATTTGTGAGAAACATTTGTAATAATGACATTTGAGGAGTCATGGTCCGTCATCAGACAGGCAGCTACCGAAAACAAGCACGAATTGGTGCTGTCAGGCTCTGCCATCAAGGAATTAATCGAAAAGAATGGTTTGGATAAGTCGTTATTTAACCTTGTGCACTTGAATTATCTAAACATAAGTCACACAAGTCTGCAAGAAATGCCCGATGATATAGAGAAGTTAAAAAATCTGACCAATTTGGTCTTGCATTCGAACGAAATTATCAAGCTTCCGCAAACAATAGGGAAATTGGAGAAATTGAAAGTCCTCGATTGTTCAAGAAATAAATTGACTTCGTTACCAGCAGAAGTCAGTAATTTACCAAATTTAACAACAGTCAACTTTGGAACGAATCTTTTGACATCGTTCCCGTCACAAGTTGCAAACACTAAGCTGAGTGTACTCGACCTGTCAAACAACCAGTTTGAATTATTTCCCGATGTTTGCTATTCCGAACTCGCACATCTCTCCGAAATTTATCTCAATGGGAACCGTATAAAAGAGATTCCCACCACTGTAACACGACTGTCGTCACTCAAAATACTAAATTTATCTGACAATTCTCTATCAGGTAATATATATTGAGTCGTTCAGACAAAAACATATTATAATGTATAAATATATTCTATCACAGCTATCCCAGGCGAAGTAGCAGATTGTAACAAGTTGAAAGAACTTTACCTGAAAGGTAACAGCTTAACTGATAAGAGGTTATTGAAATTAGTCGACCAATGCCGTTCAAAACAAGTTCTTGAATATATAAGACAACATTGTGCTAAAGCTAATCCGACTGGTAGTGCTTCAAAATCCAAGAAAGGAAAAAAAGGACAAAAGGCATCAGAGTGTGAGAATATTGATGAGACTGATACTTTGACAAACAAGTTAAAAGTATTAAAAATATCTGATGAAACACCAGTTATACAAGTGACCAAACATGTGCTGAATGTCCGGCCATATGTCAGTGCATGCATTGTCAAAAATTTAGCATTCACAGAAGAATCTTTTAGAAAATTCATTCAACTGCAAACTAAATTGCATGATGAAATATGTCAAAAACGAAATACTGCTACAATTGCCACTCATGATGCAAAATTGATTATACCTGGTAAATAAAAATTGTACTACAAAGTGTATACAGTACTTGTCTGAGGAAAGAAAATGACTTATACAAGGTTTTATGTTTAGGTAATGTGACCTACACAGCAGTACCACCCAATGAATTAAAGATTCAACCATTGATGAGAAATAAGATTTATACTGGTGCTGAGCTATTTCAGCAGTTGCAAACAGAAGCTGATAACTTGAGAAAAGAAAAAAAGAGGAATGTGTATAGTGGCATACACAAGTATTTATATTTATTGGAAGGAAAACCACTATTTCCATGTTTGCTAAATGCATCTGGGCAAGTCATATCATTTCCACCTATAACTAACAGTGACATTTCGAAAATGTCTGCATCTACAGAAGCAATGTTAATAGAAGTGACCAGTAGCATTTCCTACCAGATTTGCAGGTATTATAGATTTGAATTTATCACCACCAGCACTTTCGACTTAAGAATCCTAAATCGTTCTTTAAAAAATATATGAACTTAAATTGTATATGTTCAATCGAAACAGGAACGTTTTGGATCAATTTCTGAAGGAATTAGTTACTCAGGGACTTGGGTGTACAACAACAAATAAAGAAATGTCTGAGCACCATGAGTTAACTATCGAACAAGTGAAGATAGTTGATATGGAGGGGAACATGAAAATGGTATATCCATCGAGAGTCGATTTACACTTTGATGATAGTACCATCGCAGTTATGCGGCAACAGTAAAAGCACAAACACAAAATGAATTGTATGTACATACATTGCGTATTTTGTGGTTGGTGTATATCTTACTTTTCAGCTTATCTCTTTTGTCATTGAAAGCACATGCATCTATAAAGCAATAGTAATCATTTGTGTAACGCTAAAGTGTATTTTCTACTAAAACTTTTGTGACAGAAATGTAAGTTAATCCCAAAATATTACACTATTTTTTTAACAAAATTGTAATGTGATGTGTAATTATTATGCAAATAATCAATAATCATTCCACATGGCTAAATATGCATTTTTAATACCTTCCCACTCAACTATTTAATCAACTGTTATGCAGTATTTGTGCATGCACCCTATCGGAGAACAGGTCTTGAATGAAGAAGGAGAAAAAGCGGGAAGCAGTCTCATGTTATTTTGAATCGTGCTTATTTTTATCCCGCACTTGTAATTAGCACACGCACAAAGAATCATGGGTGTATCTTGTGCGCCGGATGTAGTGGTTATCCGCAAGTTCAAATATTATCGACAAACCGCCATTGTACGATGCAGCTGACGACTTTGGCGCTACCGCATCGCGAAACGTCTCCACATAGAAAGCGAATGTTGAATTCTCATCTGTTTTTATAAATATTGTACTTGGCTTTGTGTGTCGGTATCGTGGTGCACACCATTAAAATAGGCAGTGTGGAACATTTTTATGTATGATTTCGGTATTACCAGCTAAAGAGCGATTTGGCAACGATTAAAGAATTCAGAGAAAATTCCACAGATTTTCTGAACTTTTCAACATGCGCGATTGTTTGAAGTGATAACATGGCGCCGAAACATGACTGGTCATGACGGGGGAATGAGGGCGAGATTCTAGAGGTTAGTTGATCATTTTGTCATTAAGTAATGCCACTCGTGCTGAACCTTGTAAGCAATTAAGGGAAACTTCGGTACAAATTACACAGTGGCCTCCAGTCCAGTGTATGTACCTAAGACTCCTTGTGTTAATGCCGGGTACACGTGTCACAATGTTATATTTTGTCTATTATTTTATAATGACCTAAATAAAAGAACCGTAGTAAGATACTACTAATAACATGGATGTGATCGTGCACAAGACTACATACTGTTCGTTCAATATGTTATTTCTGCAATGTTATTGTTTTCAAAAAAATACTGCAATGCATTCATTAAAGCAATTTCACACAAATTTTGACAATATTCTTATGTAATTTTTCGATGATATTACATTAGACTATACTATCGACTATAGCACATTCCCAATTGCCATTTCTTACTCATAGTAGCTTAAAAAAATTGGGCTTTCAATAAAACAGTTAAGAAATATATTGGAGAGTATCAAATGATTGAAGATGTAAAAAATAAAAAAGTCCCAAACATGATAGAACTGTCCACAACGTATTTTATTGTGATAATGGTGTACAGGTACATCTTTTCATGCAGTCATAAATAAAAATATATTATGTAACATTCAATCATTTCAGTTGTCTACTACTCATATTTATAGCATGTTGCTAATGAGACAGACAGCTCCATTGTTCTCCAGGGTATCCATAGAAAGCTTAAAGTTCCTCTTCATATATGTTTGTTTTTTTAGACATACAGATATTATATGACCTGTAGTGCTGTTATAGTATTACAGGATAGACAGTAATATTCATATGTATTTTGTATTAAAAAAAAATAGATGGGCGTTAAATTTGGCATATTCATTAAATTGGTTTGTACAAACATTACGTAGAACTATGTTCAGGACATAGGAAGATCAATTAATCACATTTAGTTCGACTAGGAAGAGCTAATACCCTCATAAATTTAATTTGCTTTGCGTTTTTCTTGCCTTTCCTTGACATCAATTATGCTCAGATTAATACATGACACATATCCATGCAGCACTGAGATCGCAGCTTTAACAACTGCTACAGGCGCAGAAAGGTATACAATAAATCTGAACAAGCTAATACCAGCCACTGAAAGAAATATATGTGTGTGTTATTATTACTCTTCCAAAGTTCATAGAGAAATGCAGAATCGTATATTACAGTTCGAAGACAAATTTATACTAAGTAAAAATTTGGCCAATGTTACAAGTGAAGCTTCAATTAAGCAGAAAGAGTTTGAGCAGTACCATTTGCCAAATTTTTCTCCAAGAGTTAATTCCGCTTAAATCGGATATCATATACATCTAGTTTCGCAATTGTAGAAACTTACAAATGGGTCCTTCGGTAAAATGAAGCAGATACAAGGCGGCATAGAATGCTTCGTTACCAGCGCACATGAAAAACAGAACTGTACGATTTGTATAATAAATTCTCATTATGGGGTTCTCCGACATATCAATAAACTTGTGACTTGTCTTTCCTTGTAGAAGTGTCCTGCAATATTGCTAATAGTAGCTGTTTTCCTCAAACCCAGTCCTTATAAGGCTTTTATTTGCTTCTTACGTGTGTAAATATATCCAGTGGCAGGCAATATCAATAGACATGCTTATTTGAAACCAAAAACTATAGTCAGGATAAAAAACACACAGTGTGGCCATAAGACACATAGTCCCCACTCTATCTGTTAACTGATCTAATATAGCACCAAACTTAGTGCTTTGATTAAAGTATCTTGCTGCATGGCCATCCACTGCATCTAGCAATGCGCTAATAATGTAACACCATGATGCCACAATATAATTGGTTGACATAAAGTAAAACGATATTAGTGCCAGAATGACCCTTGCCAATCCTGTTGATATAATTATAAATCATACATCATAATATGGTAAATAGGAAGACAAATATAAAATTTCTTAATGGTGATCTTTAATATGGCATATGTCTTTAATGTAAGTGACATATGGTGAGCAATAAACTATTAGCAAAAGTTTCTGCCAAGTTTGAGGGTATCCTAGAGTAGCATGAAGTAGCTCAGAGAAATGTATTATAAGAAATCAATATGGGAAGACCTTAAAGTGTCATGCTCATAGAATTGAAGGTATATTAGTCATTATATGTAAAAACTACAAAGACACAATAAGCTTTATGTATGCAATGCAAAAATTGGTCAAATTATTTTTATTAGAACCGATATTGCAGATATGACAGCTGCTTATTTCAGTATGTTTACAGTTGGCTATTACAATACAACTTTACAATATTGCATGAGAAACATAGGAGAAAGTATCACTTTCGAGCGGAAAGTATTCATATCTCAAAATCAAGGATATACTACTGCGATACAGCGGTAGGAAACTGCTTATTTACCAATAATGTTGGGGGCGAACAAGAAAATATTCTCCGTTTCCGTCATTTTATCGCTGTTTGTGCACTTAGATTTTTATATTTGCTGAGTGTATCACTGTGGAAATTAATATCTATAACAAAATTTAAGATTGTGCATATTGCATGATAAATTTACACCGGATATTATCCGTTCTAAAACACCAAACTTACAGCTTTATTCTGATACTGTACGACCACTCTTGCTTTGGATGCAATTCACAAGAATCAACCACTGTTTAATCGCGGATGATCGCACACAGCTCCGCCGATTTACGTCAATGATTAGTGAAATCGAACAATCGGATCGCACGTTTGCGAGTTCGAGATATCGATTATGATGACGCATCTGGCAACTGTGTAAAATGGCAGTACTGTAGTCACCGATGCAAACTCTTGTGCAAGATCTCTAAAATTATTCTAACCCGAAACCAAGACAATAGAATGGAGAGATCATATATGGGTTACAATCGCGTATTTTCAACGAAAGTATTAGAGGTGTCCATGAAAGGGAAAAGTCTCCTTTTTGTTTCCCTTATTATTTTACCTGTGTTTTGTATAAGCAGTATAGGGTAACTATTTACGAGTTGTAATATATCTACATAAATATGTATTTTGCATTGATCTAAAAGCATTTTCGTTTAATAAGAGCTTCGAATTGATAAACACAAACGCTAAATTGTGTAAATGGTGTAGATTGTAGATGACAGCTAAAGTGTGTGCATAGTGCATATGCTGTGCGCAAGAGTAGTGATCCGTTGACATTTTGATACATCCCTGAAGCCAGACGACATTTTCGGAGGCTAAACGGCTGGTCCGCTGTTGCTCTGCGCAAAAGCATTCGTTTATTGTGTCGTGAAAAAACTGTCTGCTGGTTTACGGTTCACGTCAGTTTTCCCATTCTCGGCTCCTGATGCAATAAACTGAGTATCGTTTTCGATAAACGATAGTGAGATGGGCGTAACATCTCCGCGTTGGGACCTGCCGAATGCTCAGTGACTGCGATATTGCGCGATGAAGTTTAGGGTTTTTGGCATTTGTCGGTCTGAGTCGCATCGAATAGGACAGAACCAAGTAAATGTTCCGTGTCGATTTGGCCGCTGATAGTTCAATGAATAGTGCTTGTGACAACTGAACTTTCTGGATTGGTTGCTGCTGGTGAAATATGCACCGACCGGAGTACCACTCAGCGATCGATAACACCACGACAATTTTGAACTATCTTTCAATGATTTGATCTAGTGCAGCACGGATTTCGGGCTGCTGCTGCATATCGGTGAAATTACTTCAAACTGGTTTCATGTATCTTCGAAAGCGAATAGAGAGGAAAACTATAAGAAACCCATGAACTGTGTGGCATGTGTACAAGCAATTCTAAAAGAATTATTTACCTTTTGAACAGAAGAAACACATTTCTTCGGCTTCCTTGCGCACACGTCCAAGATAAAATGTGCGGGAATCATATTCTCTGAGTAAAGATTTGCGACGATTTTGCTCAATGCGAGAAAAATGTGCATTTTAATATCGCTAGCGGCCATTTTGAATTTATGAGTGCTACGAGCAACGGCGATTATCAACCTCGTTTTATAAGACCAAAATTGGACTTTCTTTACCCTGCGTACAACGACAGGGCCGTATGATTTGACATTTCGAGTTGTGTTACACGTCTCATTGTAACTTTCATGCGGGACACTGATATGTACTGTAAAAAGCATTCCTCTTGTTTAGATCATATGTTTGCCTTTTATTCTAATGTTAATCAAAATTATTGTCAATATGTTGCGGGGTCTAAGTGCGAACAGATAATAGAATAGAAATTCACTGGCATTTTGGAAAATCGTTGTTCTAGGCTCCTAGTCTCTATTAAAATCGTGGTCCAGGTAAAAAATACAAGGCAATTTTAAGTTCGGAAACAGGACGGTCATACCGCTCTGGTCACTGAATACAATGTCAAAAGTGGCAAGGACGCAAACTTGACATTCGTTGTTGTAACAAGCGCGACATACGCCTATACGATACAACAGACGTGTTTCACACGACAGCTGTGTTCAAAGTTGTCAAGCGGACTTGGTGTAACCTCGACTACCGCAAACGTTCGTGAGTTGATCATCGGTTGTCCACCAGTGCAATTTAAAAAGGAACAAGTTTGTTTGAGGCAGTGAAACGCTGACAGAACATGTAAAACAATCGGAGCAATGCAGCGGTATTCCGATTGATCGACAGTTACGACACTAGGTGGTGGACCGTGCCATTTTTGTCACTTTCGCTGCGCGCGTGGTACGCTCCTAATATCGTGTGCTTCTTCCACGATCTTCCTCGTTAGAACTATTAGGATTCACGAAACACTCCGTGTTGTGATACAGAACGTTTCGTCTCTTGATACAGTGAAATATTTATTTGGACTCGCAATTGCCATCAGTGGCGTCAATCGACCTTAACCTTTGGTGTCATCGATACAGTGAAAAATATTCACGTATAGGCGGACATGGCCGAGATAAACGGAAAGGGCAGTCCCCCGTGATTTGCGATGCGTGCTTTCTGGATCCACTGGCCAAAGCAGTCAATATGGGCCAACAGACCTAGCAATTACCAAAGAGAAATGACGGGACAACTATGAGCACAGCAGATACGGCGCTGTCAACCTCGAGCAAGATGGCCCCAGGGCCGGCGCATCGTCAGGAACCAGTAGCACCTGATAAAGCTGCTGAGAATAGTCAAGTCGATGTTGCGAGGGATACTGAGAGAAATGTGAACAGTTCAGTGATAGGTGGAGAAACTGCTGATAGTCAAATTGCAAGTGTAGTAAATGTTCTCGCAAGCACCGATCCCAGTCAGGATCAGGCAGATCAAAGTGCACCAACAAGCATTAGTTCTGATAACAAACAGGTGAGTAAGGTGCTGTACACCAATTAGTTCATCAACATACAAAATTAATCTGAATAGTCAATACTTGTGCTATTTACGTAATATGCCTATGTATAAAAGAAAGATCAGTATGGTCTTGCAACATTAGTGTAAAGACAAATATGAAGGCACTATTAATTATGAGTGCTCGATCAAGTTGCATACTTATTCAAACATAGATGTGCATAAGACTTGGTACTCTGAACTTGACAAAAATGTATCGGTTTAATTTGGAGCAAGTAGTTGTCAGACAAAGGCTTTAATGTATGTATAAAAATATCTTGTATTCGTGCATGAACTGTGAAGCGTAGTATGAGTAATAGAGATTATCCTTCTTATGAGGATTAAAATTCAATGCAATGAAAATTCAGTAGAAATATTTGAAACTGGTATTAAGCCTCAAAAGCTACATGCTTGCTAATCTAATATGTTATTTCGTACCTAATGCCAGTCAGCCTATCTCAGTGTTGAGTCGCAAACGCGTAATAGGTGCCGCGATATTGACGAACATTTTATGAATATTTCACAATCGGTACACAAATTGCCCAAATACATTAAAATTATTAGTTTGTATCTACATAAACCGTAGCAACAGCTAAAATATAAGAAGAATTAATATCGCAAGGATAGACGATTCTACATTTGGACGCAAAATCTACCTAATTAATGCATCATTTTGTGATGTAACTGCAACACTTAGGGTATTATGTAGTTCGTGGCAACTTTGTAAAATTTAGAATTATTTTGTGTTGGTCGAAAAAATTTTAGTGATCAATGGGTCGCAGTAAATTTTGCGAAAGGCAATACAATTTCGGAACCCACGATTATTACGATCCTGGAATGGCCATACTCCCAGTATAATGGCAGCGGCCATGCTAGGAAGAGCGCGCCGCGCCCGCTCGTTGTAATAGCATTTAAATCGGCAGCATATTCCTCGTATTGTCGATCTTGTTTCTTTCAAACGATGATAGCGTGTTGTCGGGCACATTTATCACGAGCACAAGCGCGCAAAATCCGTACGTAACAGTACTAGACTACGGGTCTGTACCCTGACGAGGCAAAGACGACTGCAGCCGACCCAGGTGCCCTCTAAAAATATAAATCCCGTACCGGCACTGCCCAGCAGACTTTCCTTAAAGTCCGTAAGTCAACTTGATATCTCGTGTCTTAATTAGCTAATCGCGAATCTCTATTGAACTCTAGACGACACTTATTTACCTATAAGGAATGCCTCGTTTCAGTCCATGATAATAGCCGAACTGGCCATTATGCATTTTTTTGGCTAATCCAAGACCTTGTGAGTATTGCGAACATTGAGTCTTGTACTTTAAAGACAAATAATCGGCAGCTTTCTATCCACGTAAGAATCTCGACCATTCGAATCATCTCGAGCCTGTTACCCAACACTGCACTCAAATGGAAGTAACTCATTAAAGATATGATAACACTTTATTATTGAATTAACGAAAACGTATGGTAACGAGCATCGTGCGCACACATTTTTCTCTCAGCACAATAACAGAATTAGATAACAAATTTGTTGCGATTCGTATACCTATGTCACTCCAACAAAATTATGCATAGTCCTTGTATCTGCGGCATCATGCTGCTAGCGAAACGTTTTTCTTTTTCTTTTTGTCGATAACCCGTTTAGTGCGACACGCGAAAATTATTGCGGGTGATACCGATTTGTATATGTTTTGCCCGTTTCACAATTATAGATGAAGAATCCGGTAAAATATATCATTCTGATTTAAGATGTCCAGGTTACCATAAGGCAGGAATCTTCGAATTACGACGACGATAGACTAAGTACTGACTCTCGTTTATCTTTTTCTTTGCCTCTGAAACCGTCTTTATCTATATTATATGAGATTAAAATACTACAATCTCTCATACAAACTGTAGAAGTATTGTTAAAAAAAATAATTTTGTTAAATAATTCTGTTACACAATTGAAACATGTTTTAGCTATCTATTAAGGGATTATGTTAAACACTACCACAATTAATTTTGGTTTGTATCCTATATACAACAGTTAATGTAAATAATGTGCATGCATAAAGAAAGACTGTTGATCAGGATTAGGTTGATCGCGTAACATATTCTCTATACTTGAAACACTATACCAGGTACTTTACCTATATGTATATAAATTAAGAATATTGGGTTGATATATCTTGGTGTATGGAGCATTCGTATAATTTAGTTTGTTGAGGTGATTCAGCAGTTTCTCCATAGTTCTTTAATATTCAATTTTTGTCATACCTTGATATTTATAGGACTTGATAACACACCCTTACCACATAATGTTTTAATACTGCTTATGTAACAAAGTTTCGTCATCTGTATTCGTGTCTGTTCGATAGAGAGCACTGCCATTGTAATACTACTTTTGTCATGTGTGAAACACAATGAAGTTCAATCGAATGCTTTAATTCTTATTATTAGGGTTTCTCTAACAGTGTTGTTTTTTCAGGAGGAACCTGCAACTCTTTCAACTTTAAATGAAGGAGAGCTGCGTGCATTATTAGACGAAGCTATAACATATAAGCGTCCCAAAGATCGTGAAGGAAAATCTAGTTTATTTAAAGTATGTGCAACTCATAACAAAGAATAGGACACTGCAAATTTGGTGACATATTATTGCAATGAAGTAGATATTTGCACTTTCTACAAATGCAACAAATATTTTCTTTAGGAACTGTTGCAAGAAGCTGAAGCTGATGAGACTGAGGAAGGTCATAGGGTAGTACCACATTTGCGTTTACCAGGATCAAGTCGAAGAAGACACAAGCGAGATTCTGTATCTGAACGTCTTACACATGGGGGATCTTTGCAAAACTTGGCACAACCGATAACATCCGAATTTGATAGCAGTTTTGCTTATCTAACATCTGGTTCTAGCCATACTTACGGTGGAAGTAGAAGAAAAAATAAAAAATACACAGGGCCAAGTGTTTCTGCTAGGCAAAGGGAAGGTGGCTCATTACCATCAAACGTCAATGCATCTCACAGTCTTGCTTCTTTGGTCAATTTAGATTTAATCTTCGACAAAAAGGTAAATCTTAGTAGGTAATACTTATCTTGCTTTTATGATTCCTGTTTACCATATTCTTTAATGTAAAGAAGGGATTTTGTGAGGAGAGGACAATATATGACTGGACCAATAAGGAAAAATCAAAGTCATTAGACAAACCATCCTATACAAACACGAAAAAAGAGGAGAAGGAGAAAGACAAAAAAGAAATAAAGAAGGACACTGGTGTGAGCGAGTCCGAACTAGAAGTACGTGAAAAACGAAATTCCAAGGGGAAACACAGTACAAATGAAATGCATGAGCCAGACAATCCCCCACCAGAATATAAATCAGACTACATGGTGATTGACTTGGGCGATGCTGAGGTAAAGCTAAAGTTGCAAAAGTAACTTACAATAACTTTCAATTTTAATAGGCATCTTCTTGAAATATTTCTTCACGCAGAGCCAGACATTGTTTAAATGCAACATAAAGCCAATAATATGAATATTGATATGTTGGTCCTCCTCACTCTATATAATTAGTGAATATCTTGAATTGTACCTAGGTTGGTGCTATCAGCGAGCGAAATGTTGGATCTACTGTAAGTGGGGTTCAGAGACCCCAATCTTTAGATACAGAAGATGATGAGGGTACTGAAATGAAAATTATTGAACCACGGAGGCCACAGTATATATCACGTACAACTTTTGATATAACGCAAACGCCTGTTGATACAACGATTGATTTCTCACTTCGTGACGATAATGGAAAGCAAGACAAATCAAAAATTTCCGTTAATGGTATAAAGGTGACAGGACCACTGTCTTTTCAAACTTTTAATACTGTAAAATGCGGTATTGGTGGAACTACAAATAGTTCTAGTACTAGTCAAGGCAAAATAGGTCCGAGTTTATGTCCTATGATGTCTGCATCTTTACAAAGTCAAAACATCACGATGGGTAAGTTTAAAAAATTATTATATTATTGGACTGTCTGTGTTTTAATGACATTATCAAAAGAAAGCCCTTTGTGTAGAAGGTTCTAGGTATGCTGGGCACACTGGATCGACAGCAGAGAAAAAGTCTTTGGATGAGAATGGAAATGCTGTCCAAAACTATAATGGAGAACGCAAGAAGATTAGAAGAAAACATACACAGGATCTCAATGTTGTGACATATATATCCGAATCTGTAGTGGGTCATCATTATGAAGATGATCTCGACAGATTAATTAATTATATTGAAAATAAGGAATCAAAAAGCAAGAAAGGAAAAACAACAAATACAGTTAGAGTAAAAACTAGTTCTGGAGGAAAATCCCGACCTCGGGAAAAAGATACCAAGTCTAACTCACTTGAGGAAATCTCGAAAACTAAGCTTGAAGACCTCACGGCAGAAAAGAGTATTAGTTCTAGTGGCGCAAGTAGCCTGTCAAGTCAACATGGTAAATTATATATTTTTTGCTCTTAGTTGTTACATTTGTTTTAATTTCTAAAATTTGCGAAATGTAAATTGAATTTGTTTTCCAGGCACAATAAACGTGCCTTTGCGTCGGGCTAAGCAAAGAAGCACAGGAGATACATCTATGGATAATCGCGGTGATAGACGGTCCTGGGGAACAGAAGAAGGTCAGTCCATATATTGCAATGATACTGGAGATGATTATGCTAGTCGACGGAATTCCAATAAAAAATTGAATCCAGAGTCTGAACACGAAACGGAATTCCTGGTAGTTACGAAAAAGAAGAAAAGTAAAAAGCAAAGAAGGAGTTCTAGTGGCAGTCGGGCACAAAATTTAGCAACATCTGGCTCGTATCTACAAAACACGAGAGGATTTTCTAATGAATACAGAACACCTTTATCTCCTGAACTTAGAAGAAAATCGGCTAGCAGCATGCCGCCAAGGTAACGAAATTTTCCTCTTTGTCACACTTTTAATGTGTGATATGGGTTACAATAATATTTACTTATTTTTTTTTATTACAGCGATAAATCTGACAGTAGTGACTCAGATTCCGTTCATTCATTACCAGTTACGTCAAATACATCCAAACATAACTTGTCGAAAGTTGCAACATCAACTGGAGGTACTCCACAGGCAAGTTATGCGGATATTGCTAGAATGGCAACAATAAATATGACGCATAGTTCTGTATTGAACATGTCAACGATAGTCCCGACCATGTTAAATACTACATCATGGCCCAGCGTTCCACCAAAGACGCCATCGGAGCCAGATAAAATGCCTCAAGATTATTATCCTAGTTTAGATGAACTTCAACACACTGACAAAAAAATAAGACAGCATAATTTCGCTCATTCAAATAATATTTTAAATTTCAATTTCGATAAAACGTTACCGACAACAGCATCGAAAGCAAAGAATTTGTCAGAACGGAAGAAGGCTGAAGCACAGGAAGAAGCTATTAATAAGAATATTCAGGTTATCAAATATGTGCAAGAGATAGAGAAAATACATCAAGGTCTTACACAACAAGAAAATAAGCTCGCAAATTTGAATAATCAAACTATTAGTTCAAGCGATCTTCTTACGACAAATCAAGTTCCATCAAAATTGAATAATACAGTCTTGAACAATAATCCGATGGAAACTGAAAATAACAATCCTAATTCGGTGACTGTTAATAAAGACACTATTGTGAGTACAAGGTGTAACAACCCCAGAACGCGTAGAACATACATCCAAAATAATCAAAACACGCCGAGTGGACCGCAATACGAGGAACAAAATTTTAAGAGGTCGGTACATGCACATCAAGAAGACAAAAAGCCACATACCCCAGATGTTGCGCACCAAATACATTTTGAGGCTAAAAGTAACGTCGGCACAGTTTCAACAGATGAAAGTGAGACACAAAGAAGTGGCACACAAAGCAACCCGAACCCCGCAGAGGAAGTACAAAATACTGAGACGGACATTGGAAAATTAAGTAAGAATGAAAAGATAAACAAAGGCATTCGAGAACCACAGAGTATGAACTTGAACCCAGACAGTGGAAAATCAAGCAGTTTACAATCTCAAAACGTAAGGACGGATCAACCAGAGGAGGGAGAGATTAAAAAGGCTAAACAGCAACATACATTGTCCGACAAGGAGCATATCGCCAAACCTAACATGGATGCACATGTATCCAGCAAACACAAAACTCCGAGACCTGCTGTTATTTTGTTGGATGAAACAGTATCCGATATTTCGAAAGATAGCGACCCTCCTACGGAACTAACATTTGGATTTGAAATTAATGAACAGCTTTTACTCTCTGATAAAACAGTCGTAGAAGAATCTCCAACTGCAAATCGAATATTCCAATCGGTTGTTCCACCACTAATAAATAAACCATCGACGAATTTTGATAAATATCCACCAATGTTTGAAAAACACATCAGGTGTGAAAAATTTGCCACTAATTTCATGCAACCGGCAAATGCTCATGCTGCGCAACAGCCTGTTCACCCAGTTATAATGCAACCATTGCCGTGCATGCCATACCCTTCAAGATTTCCACCCCCGACATGTTTGCCACCACCACACCAGCCGGCTCCACCGGCTGTAGTAACAGAGAAATATCATCAACCAAGAGAAGACTTTTCGATGCTATATGTAGCACCCGAAGAAGATGTAAATATACAAACATATAACCACGATAAGATCGTTTCATTTGTTGGCTTAGGTAAATACGATATGTCACCTTTGTTATTTTCAAACATTCGGAGTAATAACATTTTGCGTCATTTTGTCTGTTCATTTAGCGTGGGACGCTGTTATGCGTGAAATGCCTATAACTGCAACAAGTGGTCGCATTCGTTTCTACAGTGGTCAGTGAAGTGGACGACCAGTTTGGGGTAAATAAGAAATTACCAATGTTTTTAGTGTGAAATTTCTGACACCATGTGTTCCTTGGTGAAAGCGTTGTGAACCTTAAAGAGCTGTGAATTATTCGTGAGAAATCGAATATTGGGTTATCAACCATCATATTAAACTTTGACTGTGAATTGCGTACAAGTTCCTGGTAACCGTTACAAACAAATGAACAATACTAATTCGACACTCGGCTTCTGATGGTTAATCAGTGGTGCCAGGCGGCGCAAAGTGTGCCTCAAAAAATAACAATAATGTACATAGTAGTCAATCACCATAAAAAGACAGGACATTCAGCTTGTATGTTCCATTGTTGTACATGCATGAATTGCCGATACCTTCGAGACGACTGTATGAACGTCAATATTCCTGTATTGGCATGCAATACAGTGTTGATCGAAAATCGTGAACTTATTACATAAACCTGAAGCATACTTTGCTTCATTTAAAAGAATATTAAGGTTTCTTCAAGATGTGCACGATCGCACATGCTTAAAAATTCCCTGGATTTCTTTCAATCACGTATTTATATACGAATTACCGGGTTCGGCAGAAACATTAATAGGGACTACGGGAAAGTTATAAATTCTATGAAATTGCGTATGATTGAACTTTGGGCTCCACTTCTACTGTGTCGCCGGTAAATGCTAATTCCTTTAATATTGCTCGCAAAATATTAAATATTTGTCGCAATCTAAACCCACCCATGTAAACCCAGGAGTTGTTGACATATTGCATTAATTTCGTCAAACTGACTGTTAAGTTCTTCTAAAGGTTTTTCAAATCATCCTGAAAGTTTTATGGTTTAAGTGATTTTCATTGAAAGATTGAAATGAACGACTGTTGGGGCAGTCAACGAGTTTTTGTCGATGTTGTAAGGAGGTCAAAATAGAAATAGGGAAAATAGAGATATACATATTATCTGAGACGCAGAAAAAAAAGGTTAATATGATGTACTACGTGTAACAAATATGATGAATATAAGAATGAGATCGAAGATGTGTAAAATATTAAAATAGGGTGATTGACTCGTGACTTTGTGAAGTGAATACTTCTTCTAACTAGAAGGTGATATTTTAAGAAGAACAGAATCATAAACTGGTTTTTGCAAATGCTGCGCTCAAGATCGTAAAGTAGATGGAAACCGTGAGAGAGCGCGCGGTTGTGTGGAAAAGCGTTAAATTTTTACACAGACCCACTTATTTAATGAATAATTAATTATCAATTATTCGTAATGATTATTATGATAAGGTACTTGCTTGTGATCAATGCAGTGTGAAGGTGTGGATGCAGTAGCTCATACAGATAATCTTCTACCAGCTTACTTGGACAAAGGGATTGCTGTTTGATCACACAC
Organism: Ectemnius lituratus; assembly: GCA_910593735.2. NCBI lineage: Eukaryota > Metazoa > Arthropoda > Insecta > Hymenoptera > Crabronidae > Ectemnius > Ectemnius lituratus. Next base: position 10,386,995 of record OU343034.1, read on the forward strand.
TGGCATGTGAGATATGTTCCTGACCTCAAATAAGGTAGTAAAAATAAGTAATAATAACGAAACCTTGCGCATGTAAAAATATGAAAACTCATCCGATATTAAAACAAATGACTATCGTTCTGCGTAGTACCACATGTGCGATCTCCTTTTGATCAACTTTAACTTCTTTGCGTATGTAATTTTCTATAGTTTTACGACCTGTCATTGAACACTAGTGACTTTATACATATGGGGAAAATGAAAACGCATTTAAATTTTGGCCTTTGTTACATACACTCCACTCAAAATTAATTTTGCGAGATTTCGTGAGTTATATATGCATATATATCTGGAGAAATTCAAACTAACCTAACGGAATAAGTAATCAAAAAAAGATTAGAATTTGTTCAAACAGCAGTCTCACGTGTCGAGAATGGTGTAAGTGAATTACTGTGGAAACTTATCGCCTTTGAAGGTATCGGTAGGATATTAGATTACCACCGATAAGTTTCATATGGTAGCATGAAAGTGTATTTGTCTAGTTAGTATTAATGGGAGTTAATTAATGAAGTATAATATTATTAATGATGTAAGATTGGTTAGTTTTTGTTATCGCTTTTTCAAAATATCAGCAGAATGTGCGGTTTCGATCAAAGTCAGACCTGTTGATATTTTTTGTCCAGTAATGTAGGAGCACTACAGCTGGGGGTACAGCTTGAATATGAATGAAGCACTAAGGTATTTAATGTATAAAAACCATAGATGCATATCGGAGTCTAACTCGGAGAAAATATCATCTTATATCGTCTGCGCGTAGTAAGATAAGAATTAATGGTGACAATTAAACATAAACTTTTACTGGCATAATTCCAATGACAATCGTCACGTTCACTTTTTTAATATAATTAAATCGTTCATTTTGTTATCGCCTTTAATTCGCAAAAAATTAAGATTTCTTTTATGATTCTTTTAATCTTGCTGTATATTCAGTTAACCAAGTTGACCATACAGTTCCTATGTACGCGAGAAAAAGGTCTTCTGATTCTTTTAGTATTCTACTCATACATAGCCAGAAATATATATGCGATGCCACTGACTTACTTTTAAACGTAAGACCACGTAAGACTCTTTTCGTGCAACAGGTATGGTTTAGCTTTGATACTTTGCCGAGTTCGTGGTACTTCTTCGAGGTAGTTCAGTCCGATATGTGCGAACTACTCACAAGTCAGGTGCTCCATCGCCTACCTTAGTAGACAGGAATCTCAGTCTGTGCCATTGAGTGATTCAATTGGTCAAATACTAAGATTTCCAGAAAGTAACACAGACGTATTTCAGAAAGATAAGGCCACAGAACTGTATACATAGAAAACTTATGGTGGTAGTTTGCCTAAAATAGTTTTACATTATCAGTTTATTATTTTCATAAATGTGTATCTGGAACACAAGCGAATAAGAAAGGAAAATTCCATTAGCCTGCTTGGGTCCTTAAGTTGGCCCAGCGCGTTTTTAACTTCGGTTCTGTATTATTGTTCCACCTGAGGTCGGGAATATCCACTTTGTTCTTTATCGCGGTGCTACATACCTTAACTGCCAAAATCTCTGTGTAAACGTTTTTCGTTGTCTTCGTACAAATGTTTGGTTCAATGTCTTCCTTTAGCAATGGTGTATATTCTTGGAAAATGGACCTGTTTCGGTTATAAAACCTGAATCCCAACTTTATATTTTTAGTTTGACTCTGATTGTTAGTTCGCAAATGAAGAAGAGCGGTGTTAGTTTTCTGGGTATACGCTGGTATTAAGTTCCTCCAGCGCCATACTATGCTAACGATAATTGCATCTAATTTGTCCTTACGCTCTGTTCTGACTTCATCATCCTTGGTGAAATTAATTCGGAGATTTTTAAATTTAGTCAATATCAGTATCAGACCAATCTAAATATTCGCGGGACTCATTATTACTTATGAAATTTATAGCCCAACGAATATGGATCACTCGCATTTATTATAATTTTGAAGAGCATAATATTAGAGCCATCGATATTGCAAAATGAAGATGTGGCTGCCCACTTTCTTATAGGGTTTCATGAATGTCCATGATAATTGTCACAAAAGTTTTCCAAATGTCACAGACGTAGATTCGATTTTAAAGGCCTGATGGAAAGTTGACCTCCTGCGTTGTTGTTGATTTATTAACATGTTGCATACACTTATTAATATAATTGTGCCTACCGATAAATCTATCGGGCGATAGTTGTGCACTTCATAGTTATACACTTATTTTATTCATCTCTATCTGCATTAAAAGGAAATAGTACGTATGGGATTCTTCTGACGTGTGATCGAATTATACGTCAAGAATAAGTGATTATACGTTCTTTGTAATTGTGTAACTATTGTACGCATAATGAAACCTTTACAAACTGCAGAGTTCATTCTGAGTGGGTGCGGAAATACCGAAATTTCACGGATTATCTAAACATTTTTGGAATTTCGATTTCAAAACGAAAGGATTTTCCAAAAATGTTTATGTATTCATTGATATTCCTTCGAATCAATAAAAGCAATGATGCAGGCATTAATGGTGTTCATACAAGATGCAAGAGATAGAAGTAATTGCGGAAAGTTGGTCCGACGATCTCAGTGTTAGCCTTGTATCACTGTACAATTTGTTATTCAGTGTAAAGCAATTTTTCCGTGCTGTATATGTATATGTATATGTATATGTATATGCATATGTATATGTATATGTATATGTATATGTATATGTATATGTATATGTATATGTATATGTGCATATGTATATATATACTATCACTAATTATTTAACTTTATGATGAAGCTATTCAATTAATAATTATTATACCGCTATATGATTAACGATTATAAGGTGAGATCAGACGCTAACGTGAGCGACTGTGCATATAAAAAAAAAAAATATTTGTCTATGGTAAAAGCTGTACTGCCCAGCTGCAGAAAAATAATGAGAGGATGTTGCCAATGTTTAGTATGTTGCCAAAGTTCCGTTTTAAGGGTGTAAAGACCAGTTTCAAGTAATATTCGAATTCTATTCTTCATTATAGCATATATTTTTATTCACACATTTTTCAATGTGCGTCGGGGTCAAGCTTGCTAGCTTGTTTCAACTGTTCGATTTTTGATTTATCACTGAAGATAATCCATTAACGAATTTTCCGCAACTTATTATTTGATGGCTTTGATTGGCGGATTTTGCAATTAACTTTAAAAGTTTCTTATCATAATGTGTAATTGATAAATCTCTTTATGACACACTCTACGAGTTGAAGAAAGAGAGTATCTCGAATATTACTTACATACTGTATTCGCCGGTGATACGTATTCAGATGATGAATCGTTACATATGTTTATAACATAATATGCAAAGATGCATAGGGAGCATCTTTCCTGATGGAACACCATTATGATCACCTGGTAGTGACGTGAAAGATGCGAGGAGTCAAGGAAGCAGGAATCTTGATTTATTCTCAGGATGCGTAAACAAACGGCCGTTGCTTACTATTTTGTTACTAATAATAACACAAAACCTCAAATTTGTGCGACGCTATCATGGACTATGGATGGAAAATGTCTTTGCCATGGACTGTATAAAAACGGACGAAAGTGCGTGAGGCAGTGTGTATGTAGATCGGGAGATATATAGTGTCTGGGCATGGTATCAAGCGAGACAACTAAAAAGTGCAAGAGTGAAACTAAAGGGAAAAGTGCGTGAGTGCGAGAGAACTTCAGTGCTTCTTATGCAAATGGATAGATTGTCCTCCTCGGATTATAAGCTGGAGCAAGCGTATAGTATCGCCATTTGGCCTTTATGTTGTTCTATCTGCGATTTTCATGAAAGTTTTGCGTATTACACTGTGATATATAAGTCGATCTATTCAAGTTTTTTGTTTCTTTCGGTTTTGTTGCGTGCGTGCTCATTACATACAGATGCAAAGATAGGAGGGTCAAGTACATGGCTAACAGCGAAACGAATTAAACGACCGTCGATCCTCGCGTGAAACGTGATTAGTCTCCTGCGTTTAATTTGTAAAGGGTTAAAAGTGCTAGTTATGCGATGCACTTGCGTGCAATTGCAGAGGCTACTTGCGTCAATAAATGTTTTTGTTCAAACAAACTAATATTCTAGACTGCGACCAAACTCCAGACGGTATGTCCGAATTATAAAGAGTGTAGAAGACTACTTGCAAGAGAACTGTGAGAGATGAATAGAGACTTTATGATAAATCTCTGCGGCTTTTGCAAGTTTCTTGTGCATGAGTTGCCTTAAACTCAGTTTTCAGTGTCGTTCCATTTTTTCCATTGGTATTCTTTCTTTTCTTTCTTGTGTTCATTATAACGCGTATTCGTAACGTAATTTCAGAAAGCATATGCGAAGCAGCTAACGGAAACAGTAATAGAACACCAGAAAATGCTATACGCGTATACAATTTATTGAAATAAAAAGAAAGAAAAGCACCAATAGAATATAATACATTCCTTTCGTACTGTTTTCAGAGAGACACACACTCTTTGTTTCGACGGTCGAAGCGACGTACGGCGTTTATGGTTTCGTTTCATTTAGATCTGACAACATGTTATGTTGAAGTATTAATGTATTTCGCCAAACCTCTATGTATGTATATATGTATGTATGGATGCAGTTAAATATAAAACCGTATACACGAGCGCTTTCGTATTGCGAGGATGCAGTGTAGGAGAACCGAAAAAAGGCGCAAATGGTGATGCGGATGCGATAGTAAGACGTGATAGGAAATTACGTTTACGCTAGCGATACGTTGCCGGATATGTTTGTTAGTTAATCATTTTTTTCTTTCAATCTTTTAGTTTGTGTTCATCGTTTCTCTTTCTTCTTCTCGTTACCCAGCGCTCTCATCTTATATATTCTGGCGAGCAACGGCATTTTATTTTTCACTTCTCATTTCTTGTAATCACTCAATGTCATTTTTAAAACTCCAAATCATGAATTGAAATGCAGTTTTTGATCAATAACAGACACTAATTGAATGCCCGTTACTTTGAAAGTTTGTTCGCGGATAAATGTTGTCCATTTTAAGCGACTTCTGCGTCTATAGTTGCATATCGCCAAGCTTTTGCTTTTGTGTGCTCTACTGAATCTCTCAGTTAGCACTGGATACAATTTCTACCTCAGACCCGTACTGTAATCGTATTCAAAAGGTAACCAGAATCTTTAATTTACTTCATTTAATTCAACCAACAGGGGGAGAAAGTGCGAGAACATCCATCAGCCACGCATTGCAAACCTGTTCATTTTATCATTCAATAGAAAAATGTGAAACGCAACCCAAACTGTAAACCTTATTTGTTCAAACTCAAACGATTCCTTAGAAGTCATTCAACCAGAAATAAATGAAACTGTAAATCAGAACTTTTTTCCACGCGATACTGCTGTTTTAATTATTGATAGAAGTGTACGATTCTGCGGGACGGGCACTGATTTCAGAAACAATAGCGTAGACGCAATTGCCGCATTTCGTATGACTTGTCAGTTACATCGGTCGAGCAATATATCAGTGTTGCTTCTTTGTTTTTGTAACATAGCGACAATAAAGGATATCATTACAGAAACGGAGCAGCTATGAAACGTCTTCTGATTATTGATGTTATGTGTTTTACTGTTTACAACGTCCGCTTTGGAATTTTTCCTAACGATAGCGTTTCAAAACATGCATATAACAGTCTTCTTGGCTTCCGCAACCCGATGTTTGTACACAAATTTCTTACGCCTAGGTGATGGTTATATCAGTATAACATTTCACATGCACGCGTACCTATCTAGAGGCCAAATGAAGTCAGAATTGCTCAGTATATCTGAGCCACTTGAGACCCTAATTTAACACACTTTACTATACTGTGAAACACGCAAACATTCACTACTATGGACAAGTTGAAATCTTCAGTCGGAGAAAACCGTAAGTTCAAATCCGGTACTTTTACCATACACGTCATTAGTCACACTTCTGGTAATAAGGTATATTTTTCTTAGCGGAAAAAACTTCTTCGAGTACGAGTTTAGATAGAGCTTTCGTTTTATCGTGTAACGAAAGCCTTTTATTAAATATCGCAAGTGACAATGAGATTACAATAGACCAGTCTTTAGCGGGTGAAAGCATAGACAGTAAGGGAATTACAAATGCGGATAATGGATTCACTGATAGTACGAGCCACCTTGCGTTTCGAGATCCGTATACGCAATTTAATAAATCGAACATCGAAGGGCAAACAGTTTGCTCTGAAACAAGTGTTTCGGGTAATGTTGAGCAGTCCTGCAGTCGCGTTAGTGGTGGCGAATCGGGCACGGAAGGTAGTCCGCAAAAAGTTACAGACACGACTTTGAGTAAAGTGTTGGTACACATGATTAAGACTATTTTGAAAAGCGGATCAAAACAATCGAAGAGTACAGAACAAGTTCCAATAAGTGATTTAAGCACAGATCCATACTTTGAAAAACTAGAATATAGTAATATCTGCCATTCTGAAGGAAAAACGAAAGTTTGTTTCTCACCTTCGGTCCAAATCGAAGCTCCTGTGCATGCGATAAATGATGGAGAGGATTTTAATAATGTTAATTCTTGTTCAAAGTTAATTACAATATTAGAAGGTAGTGATGAATCCGCTTCTAACTTGTCGAATGGTAGTTCTATAAACTGGTCCAAAATGTATCTGGGTAAATTACCATCAAGTATTACCTCACCCAATAATATAACTCGTAATAATATTAAACGTGAAACATACATAAAAAATGATTGCAATCAAAATGAATGTGTTAATGATTCTACATCGAGCGGTATAGAAACAAGTCAGAGCTTTGAAACTCATGACGATTATTTTGATACCATCGACAGTAGCATCTGTCAGTACCTCGAAGAGTCTGGTAGTGACTATACCTCAGCTTCGGAATTAAGTCTCAGCAACGAAAGATCGGGTGAAGTAACAAATGATATTGCTGATAATACATTGGACCATTACAGTAAACAATCGATTACTTCCAAAATAAGCGAGAAAATGAGGCACATCTCTTTTGGTTTTGTAAAAAATGGAAAACCTCAAACGTATTTTATTTCGTCAGGCATAAAATCCGAATGTCAAGAGAATCAAAAAGCAATGAGTAAATCAAGTAAATTATGTCTCACGCCACTAAAAAAGAAAGCCAAATCGAAGAAACGATTAAGTAAATCGTCATCAGGTTACGTTGTCACTATTTCACATAGTAGTTCTGGATTCCATATATTCTTTCGTAACCGAAATTTCGATACTTTGTAGATACCGCTTCGATACACGTCACATCGTATGCTGAAAGTAGCAAAAATGATACGTGTACACCCATTCGCCATACTAAATATTATACACAACCGAAAACACCACAATGTGCTCAAAGTATGAAAAAGAATGTTACTACAACAAATCGAATTTGGCCAAATAATTCACCACGTTTGTCCACCTGGCGCAGTCCAGTTGTAGTGACATCTCCCATAAAACCCGTAAAATTTCTGCGAAATCTATTTCATGACATAGAAATGAAGAATCGGGGTTCGTTTTTTTTCTTGATTGTAACATTCCTTTCACTCATTATATGAAACTTATCTTCATTTTTTGAATGTGACTTTAGGTCTGGGAAAACGACCACCCATAGTCAAAGCAAAGAAGATTGCCAAGCCTATGATTTTTGTAACACCGGCAAGCCCGCTGTAGAAATAACCATATAATGGAAAGTTGCTTTCGGTTTTTGAAAGGACAATGACAAGCATTCAATCATCCATCTAAATTGTTTGAAATCTCGCGGCTTCTGCGACGGAGATCGTCATATGGGATTTTGTTTATTGAAAAATTAAGAAAATGTAATGTATTCGCAAAAAGAAATATATAATATATATAGTTTATTCATCGTCAGTTTAGAGAAGTTTCAACTTTTGAATGGCCCGCTCAACTATCGCCTGAAGTTATAAACGTAGTTGGTAATTGTGATGATGGCGACCGTCCTGGCACATCTTTCTCCTAACTTCAGTTGTGAAGCGGTGTCAAGCACACTGGTGCCGTTGATTACTCAAATCACTTTGCTATTAATAGTGTTTATTATAGAATTGTAGATATTCCTTAGTGAAAAGTAGGTGCATCAAATACAGGACAAAATGGATGACAAATTAAGACAAATGGAGGACGAGATGAACAGGTATTTATGACCTTATCACGCTTGAATATTTTCTAACCTCCCAAAACTGTTCTGAACACATAACTATAAATGTCTAAGATGTTGTTTATATTTCAATGAAAAGTACCACCGATATCTTCTCTAGGTTCGAGGCGGAGATTAGCAGTCAACTCGTCACACCAATGGTTAGACCAGTGATTGGCGCCAATACATATAATCAAGTAGCAAGGCAATTAGAGCAGCATGAACTTCCAACACCAGCTGTTGCTGCTGCTGCGGCTAGCCTTGCATTTCCTCCAATAATTGGTTTCCCACCTCCGCCACCACCTCCGCCACCTCCGCCGCCTCCACCGATGTTAATTCCACAACAAGTAGCAAGACAAGGTACGTGGTTTATCTTCTAACTTAGAATACATTTATAAATTAAAATTGCGATTGTAAAATATTTGTGTTGGTTATAGGTACAGTTCCCATTACCACATACTCATCACCTGCACAGATAAGTAATCCATATTTATCGAATATGGTGGACCCTTGCTTAAGTGCAACACCCAAAACGTACGAATCGACATCAGCCCCAATGATTCATCCCGAAATTATTGAACAGATTATTAATACAAAAATCCCAGACGATGAAGTTAAAAAGAAACCAAAGGTAAAAGGTGTGAGTACTGCTGCAGAGCTAGCAATTAGTCAAGGAAAAGCAAGCTCGATTATGGCGAATGCCAGTGCAGAAGAAAGTCATCCAAAGGGCAAAGGAAAGAAAAATAAGAAAATTATAAGAATGGCAGGTGGCCAAACCTGGGAAGACCCATCGTTGTTGGAATGGGATGATGGTCCGTAGCTGAGAAAGTCCATATATTTCCAATTAATTTGGATATTGAGTTCAGTTTTTAACCACTTTTTGTCTGTTCAGATGACTTCAGAATATTTTGTGGCGACTTGGGTAATGATGTGACCGATGAGATGCTGGTACGAGTATTTGGCAAATATCCTAGTTTCCAAAAGGCAAAAGTAGTTCGGGATAAGAGAACAAATAAAACTAAAGGTTTTGGCTTTGTATCATTCAAAGATCCACAAGACTTCATCAAGGCAATGAAGGAAATGAATGGTAAGTTGTAAATTCTATATATTATTTTATGAAATGCAAATCATACTTTATTACTAGATCTGCATGAAATCGTATATGAAAGCGTATATAAATAGCCAATGATATTATTGAACATGTGGGTGAAATAAGAGGTAGATAAATTCTAATATTCTTAACTACTACTTCAAGTTTATCTTATAACTTGTACAAGTCATAGAAAGTAACTAATTGAACAATATTTTAACCAAATTAATTGCTACATGTCGGTGGTGTATTTATTCATGACAATGTTTTCAATAGAACAAGATTAAGTAATGTTTGATTGCTTATACATTCACCAATAAAGCGCACATATGCTGCGGTGAGAGATTTCTATTAACCTGGAAACTTTATTTTGAGCGGTGATACTATCAAGGTATCGGCGCTTCGTCGATATTCGACTTCATATCTTGGGGAATAGTGAGATCAATAGTTAATGTACAGGAAGGCTAAAGTGTCAATTTCTTCGAATTTTGCGGGCCTCATTTTCCCAGCGAGCCCCAACCGTAAGATATAAAGAGCTGAGGTATAATTGAGTACTGTCTCCTTGGCGGACCATTAGCACCATTGCGCAACGCGATTCGATAGTTCGGTTGACCTAAGGGCGGCGTAGAAGATTCCGTTGCCTTTCCTGCATCCAACTGCTGGGCCGTACCTAGATATCCGTTATCGTTTCAGAATCAAGTAAAACACCTGAGTGCTCTAATATGTGAGTTGTCTAACCAGCATGATTTGGCCGAGGTCCGTGAGGGCTCATATACAGAACGGAGAACGGCATTCCTCCCGCGCCCCAAGTACGAGAAAGTAACACGTCCTTCTTAGTTGTTCTGCTTCCAAGTTGCCCGGTTGATTCTAATGGTATCGGAATCCTTTTATTTAAAGGCGATCGGTTCTCAGCAGTCCATGTTTCCATACCTGGGCTCGTGCCTGTACTCGAAATTTGTCGACGGGTATGTAATCTAAAATATAAAAGCAAATCCTTCGTTCGAATCTCGTCGCGAATGCCGCTAATTTTACTGGATTTGCGTACAGGTCGTTTCGTACCTTGACATCGCAATGCTGTCAGGTACAATAACATCGTTTTCTCGGACTTCTTGCACAGGTAGCCATCCCCAGCATCCCCCATTTGGAGAGCAGGCGGATGGAAGTTCTGGTTGCAAAATCTCTCGATCTAATATATTTTTTATATCCATCAATGGTGCACCTCGACATGCCGCCCACAATGTGTTTAATATTACAATGAAAACATTCGTCGATATTAGTTTCATTCTCGTCGTAATATTGTCTCGTTTCCTCTCTTAGTTTTTTCGTAGTCGGCAAGTGTTGACGTTTTCGCGAGACACTTCGTAATGCTTGTACAGTGGTGTGTTGATTCCTTTCTTGGTATCTGTGGGTGTATGATTTTATATTAGCCCTCAAATACGGTAACTCTATGCAAACCGACAATTTTACGGAATCGCCGACCCTGACATCCAACCCATGCATATTATGGCTGTTTGTCTATAGTTTAATGATACTTAGACGGGTCGCAAAGTCTCTATTTGATGACAGGTAGGTATGCTGTTTACGTTTTCGAGAAATTTCTGCAATGGGTACGACTATTTATACAACATTCCTGTTAAATTTAGTACGATGATACTCGTACACTTGCCGAATTTAGTGACTGTGGAACGGGGCTACAATAGTAAAGGGCATTATACCATGTTCTGCATCACTGGGGTATGGGCGAAGTGAGGAATATTTGTTGGCTTCCTCAATTCGATCTCGAATGTGACTTTATGTATTCACCCTAGTGTTTTCTTTCATTTGGCATATAACTCTTCTTTAAAGTACCGATTTAGCCACGTCAGGGGTTAAACAAACGCGGAAATAATGTGAACTTTCTTTTGCATATGAACACTATACTTGATTCGTGTAAAAATCTGAACAGCAAGACTAATTGATCTGAAAATTATGCCACTTTTCACAATCGCAACGTTTCCCACTCAATTTGAACCACAATAATTATTGAATAATGCTCCTTAGTAATATAAAACGTAGCACACTTTTAAATTTTACGTGATGCGAAATATGTAAAATTTTCTTTATTATTCCTTTATTGAACAATCTATCACTCAGGATTAAAGTACGATGTTGACATTTAATTAAATTCGATAGCTTAGTGAGAATTCTCAATATAACGTTTCTTCCCTTATTCTTCACATAAAAATCTATCAACTGGATTTATTTTCCCCAAGAAGTAGGAACGGTACATCCATAGGAATGCAGCCCCTATCTTTTACAGTAATCATACATCAATAGAAAATGCCAAAAGCCCCCGAATAGTTGAGAATAAATTTCATAGTTACTGTCCGCCTCGTCGAAGGTGTCCCACCCTTGAATTTGCACCGGAGGGAGCCCGCTTTTCGTGCGAATATTCGTTCACCGGTTCTATTTAACTGAGGAGCGTACGCTGATTATATGTGAAGGTAAGGAAAGGGGGTTGTTCCAGCCGTAGCGCAAAGGAGACAATTTTCAGATAAGAATAGAAATACATACCGTCGAAACACGCTACTGGTCGTTCGCTCGTTTTTTGCTCGTTCACCGCCCCGTGAGCACCTTATGCTGTGGTGTTAAAGATTCTTGTCCCACGCGGTACTTGCTCGCGTACTTGTTATACTGCTGCAGAGGCTTAGCAACGTCCGTTGACCGACAGGGTGGCTGTGACGGAGTGCGTCGCGATGTCGGGCGTCCTGGTACTCATTCAACAACCCCTACCCGGGAGGTTTCTTCCCGTAGCCCCCACCTTAAGTGACCCAGCCAATCGTGCTTCAGGAATCCGAGTACGAGCCGATCATACAGCTTTTCTTCTTCTTCATCAACGGTGATCGGGCACCCCGTCTTCGTTTTCATCTTTAACAGCTTGCGAACACAAGTCCTTCCCGCGCATCGCCGTTCTCCACCTCTTCTTCTTTTTCTGCCGGCCGAATGAATCAGCCCTGCATCCTCGTGGCAGTGAGTGCATCAGTGCGAAATAGCACGCATATTTCCGTCGATATGTTTATTACATGCCGAGAGACATCCGATTACAAAATAAACACGTTATGCCTCAGGCAAGGTATTCGTACCTGTACGGTAGTCCGACTAATGTGGCGGTTGGCGCCTTGTCTTTTTGCTTGTTAGTTACGATACTCCAGTTCATATACACGAATCAGCTAAATTATCTGTGTACTAAAATCTTTTAGTTGCTTCCCAAGGATTCATCCAGATATTCTAACTGTTTCTTTGCCAAATATGTGGGGCTCTGCGTTGCTCCAAATAGATGAGGAATCAGTTTGCTTATTGTGCCCCAACTGATTGATTTCAATAGGTAGGTAATATGTCGCGATACAGTGATCTTGTATAAGCAATCTTTTGAGATATGTATCCTGGAGTGAAGGATCACGTTGGCCTGAATGACTGGCAAAAAAAAGGGAAGTTTCGCACATCACCACGGTATGTCGCAGGGATGCCTAGCAGCAAGTGATACGACGAGAAATTGGTCGGACGCAACAAGTAGTTTGAACACGCATACGACTAACCCACGCCGGATTGAGCGGTCGCGTACATATTCGTGAGCCGATCGCGTGGACCGAATCGAGGTTGTTCCTTCACAGATTTCTCGGAATCCCGTACGATTTAGAAAAGAATGCGTGAGTGGGTGGAGACGCGATGATGTGCCGAAAAAATGAGCGATCGAATGGCTAAGGGGAATATAACAGTGTAGGAGAAACGTTAAGGGGCTATCCTAAAAAATTAATCTCGCTTTGTCCTCAGCCCCGGGAGCGTCGCGACGTGTTTTATATTCGATCTATCCGTCCATTGTTCAGTTAACAGATATTACTGACGGGAATCGAAAACCTTCGATGCTATGACCATAACTGTTTTCAGCGTATCAATCAAAATAATTATTTGCAGATAGAACAGTAGTTTAGTTGGGCGAACATTGCTGATGAACAATGTCTTAATGCAAAGTGATTATTTGCACTTTTATTAGTGAGTGTTGTGGTGCCCCATGGAAATGATGACTCTTTGAACGGATATATGAGTGGGTGTTTGAGGTATCTGTTGCAACTCGGCGGATGTCGATGTTCCAGATGCAACCTTGCATACATTTTGATCAAACTTACACAGCTGATCCTTGGCATCACCTCACATCACTTCACATGGCCTTAAGTCGAATAAAGTATCAGCCCTTACAACGGCACCCCAATCAATATTTGCAATGTAGTTTTTTAGATGTTCTAAGAATCCCTACAATCTCCACATTCCCCAATCGACAAAGTTTCGAGGAGTCGACATCCGGATATATTACGCATTATACATGCATTGGTCAATAAAGCTGGATCTAATTGCCGGAGCGAAGTAGGGTACACGTAGAAATAGATTTTTTGTTGCCAATGACGATGAGCTATAGAAATTAAAAATGCTACGAGCTTCGAGAACGAGCTTGTTACTGGTCGTTAAAACAGCCGCTAATGCGATGGGACTTCCGCGGCATGATTTCGCTTTAATATTTACGAGCATTCGTATATTTATGAACATATACGATATCATGGATAAATATAAACCGGTCGGCCGGCCGGCACAGTGCAAGATCCGAGGAGTGTCTATGGAACAGCTAATGGATGCATATGACACGGATGATGAGTCGACTTCGTAACGTGTCTCCGAGAGAAGCCATGTGATAAAAAAGACCGGAGCGTGGGCGATCGAGAAAGAGTTGGGGATTCGTGATTCTCCGAGGTCGTGAGCCTCGCACACCATTCCTTCAGCGAACACATCCTCCAAGGTAGAGTCTCTCTCATTGATACTTCTCAAAGGATATTTTTGGCTCGGCGATTCTCTTCTTGAACAATATCCTGCGCTACATCAACACCCTGTAGAATGACACGCTACTTTATAGAATAGTTTACGCGGCATTCCTTTCCTTAATGAAAGTCGAAACTCGAGTTCTCGTATGTTCGGTCACAATGCATTGTATGCTTATGATTCTCTTCTAACGAACATGATATTGGGATGAGGTATTAATTGCGGTTTTCCTGCATCAGTCGCCTTCAATATATGAAGGAAAAGCACTGCAGCTATTGATATTTCGGCGGGGTGGGCGTTGCCAGGGTTTCTAATTTACTTTGGCTGAAACCATTTAGGGCAGGAAGGCTTTATTTTCCTGTTTCCGAATGAGTGCTATTGGTTCCCACTATAACCGCACTACAGCTTTTATTTAGTCAAGGAGCAGATACTTGATGATGATTTCCTTTCTGTTATTTAGTTTCATCGAGTAGATGGCCAATTACACAAAGTTAATTATTACTTTCTCGTAATTGATAAAACTGTCTCATTTGAGTTTGCATGTTTTATGCATGTAAGAAACTGTACATTAATTAACTGATCTTGCCAATTCCTTATTATGTCATACTGTCTAAGATGTTAATACTGCTTGTATGTTTTATCTTCGTGGGTGTGAGAAAGTATTATATCGTAGGCACCTGTTGCTGCGCGACTTAACTTTACGGTTTATTCTGGGAGAATTCTCCTTCGGTATCTTCCAATAGGCCGACTCTCCTATATAAATTGTACACGACAAAAACACTGGCTGGTAGGTAACGATTGCAGTAAATAATAGGGAGATTTGACAATTTTATATTCCGAATAATTATTTTCTACCGATCTTGGGAGCTCTAACAGAAGGAAAGTAATACGAGAAGTCACCGTATAATATTAATTATAGTGGTGTGAAAGATTCACTTTATGAGAATGATTAGTTAGTTAGGGTTGTGCTTTGTTACAGGCCGATACGTAGGTTCCCGCCCCATAAAACTGCGTAAGAGCTCATGGAAGCAAAGGAATTTGGAGACGGTCCGGAAGAAAGAGAAAGAAAAGCAAGCGCTAATTGGCTTGTTGACCGGCCGGTGACACGACGGGATCCTTGTCCTCACTATCGTCCATGTTTTACGTTTTCGTCACGAGTGACAGTAACTGGTATTCAGCCATTGGCCGTGAGTGCATAAAAAGGGGAGATTATGTTTTTCTTCACTTCCTACTCGGTTAAATGATCCATTGACGATATTTTTGGAAATTGTGATGCGTCTTCGTGTATTTACTTAGCTCAACGGATAGCGTTATAGAGCGCGAAGCGGGTCGGCATTGCTGTGCCGAAGATCCGATTGAGTAAACACGTATTGTGATTCTGCACCTGAATAAATGCTGAGAGCAGCAAAACTTTCTTTGATGTTTTATTGCCTACCCTTTTTGCGCTTTGTTGTTATTACCTGCTAAAATATTACTAATCAGATATATTACCCTGTTCGTGCTACTTTTGTTTGCATAACATCGATGTACCGAGACCAGCATCGATTAATGATTTTCAACTACGTGATGTGTCACGTTGCAGTTTAATAAAAAGCTTGAAAGTGGACTGTATCCTCAAAGGCTACTGGATATCTTGATTATAAAACCATATTAGTATGTTAATTCAGTGTTAGTGAATTATGGGCGAAGCTGGAGAAACTATTGATAATCCGTTAGGGGTAAGTTATAGCGAAACAATTTAATGCAAAATAATAATTTAGAGGATCATTGCGCCACAGTTGTCGGTTATATTTTTTTGCCAATGGACAATCGAGTTAACTGCATTTTGCAATTTGAGATAGGATACGCACACCCACAGTAATCTCGAAACAATTTTTATGTATAATTTAAAAAAGTGGCTACGACGTAATTACAGTTATACGAAGGCGAGAGAAACGAGAAAGGTGAGAGACATGGTAAAGGCAAAGCTCTGCTTCCGAATGGCGATATATACATCGGACAGTATTGCAAAGGGTCCAGACACGGCAAAGGATTGTATGTATTGAGGAATGGTGCTCGTTATGATGGCGAATGGCGGCAAGGTCTCAAATATGGACAAGGAACTTTTTGGTACCCCGATGGAACGCGATACGAGGGTACGAAATAACGTACGAAAATAGGATCCGATTCAGACTCGGAGAAGTCGCGAGAACGTGGGCCGATAGCCCATATGTATATCAATACAATTATTTTTATACGTCAGAAATTTCTAGAAGTATGTGCCAGGGATCTCAAACTATGTGCAAGGAAATTCAAACCATTCAGTCTCATTCGCATCTCGTTCCAATTTTATCGTGTATACAAGTGCACCATGATTTCATGAAAGTTCGTTGCCATTACACCTCGAAATAGCACGAAACATTTCGAATTCCTAGAAATGAGCATTTTTTACTGCTTCCTGTTTTGCTTATTTGCTGAAATGAACTTTCTCTCGAAGTATATATACTATATAATACATGATGGGGAAGTGAAATGACCGCGATAAGAAATCAATAGAATTAAAATCTCCAAATCTGATGTTGCTCGAGCGGAGAGACAACTAATTAAAATAAAGTTATGCATGGTAATGATAGTAATAGATTTTCCTAGTGGTTGAGTATCGCGGGGTGATTTACAGGCGAGTGGAAGAGCGATACGAAATATGGCTTCGGGGTGTACCATTACATAAACGGTGACTGCTACGAGGGTACGTGGAAAAGGAATTACCGTCATGGTATGGGGTCGTATCTTTACGCGGCAACGGGTACTAAATTTATGGGCACGTGGATCATCGATCGTATGCATGGACCTGGGCAGCTTATACACCCGCGTCATCGTTTTCATGGATTTTGGAAATTAAATTTGGTAAGGAGATTCCTATAGTTTCCGAAAATATTACATTTATCCGCGTATTTCTTCTTAGCCCTTTGGTCGTGGATGTTTTACTTTCGAAAACGCTTGCATGCAACATGGACATTACGTGCATATGAAAGATCTTGACAATATAGAAGTGGAAGACGAACCCAATGAGGTAAAAAAGTCTAACAAACAGAGCTGGAGAATGTAACGATCTGTTTTCTTTTAGTTTGTGAAATGAAAGTTAATGAGGTCACAATACAATCAAATCGTATTACGTCCATCAGGAAACTACTTCAAAAGATGAAGAATCTAAATCTGTAGAGGATATCAACAAGAATGCTACAGATGGTACACAAGTAAAACCGTTGGACTTGGAAAAGGGTATTATACCATTGTGGCGTGCACGATGCATCACTCCGTATAATCCCGAATTATTACCTCCTGAGCCGGTACCCTTATGCGAGCAGGTAATTAGTATAAAGTACAGCCCTATTTCACGTATCTATCGAACAACGTGAGGAGAAAATTAGCCGCGTAACTGTCCCTGATCGAAATATGGAAAGCTATCGGACAATAGCCGTTTCCTCTATCTAGTACATATCCGTTCAGATCTTCGAGACGACAAGGAAAGCGGAAATAGACATCTCGTTAAAGTCAATTCCAATCGATTACTTGTGCCGAGGAGAGTTTCCGCTTGCTATTTCGATCCAATGACAGTGCAAGCCTCATAATAATTAAGAAAATTACGATATCCGGACGAGCGCAAATTAGCTTTTTTCCCCCGTTTTATGAATGGAACTTTCCAATGCAACATTGGATTTCCAATTGACTAAAAATTGTAATATAATAAGACGACCATTTGAATCTAGGCATCAATCGAATCCGTGACAGATAAATGCTTAGAAGATTTATATCTGACAAAACACGAATATTTACAATATCCGCAAGAGTATGCCGGTGAGTACGGTGAATACTATGAAAGAGGAGATGCTCCAGAATCTGGAAGTACACCAGGAACTGAAAATAATGAACTTTGAGTAGGAAATGATATTCGTCTATGTTTACTGTATTGTGGAAGAAATAAAGTTCAGGAATTTATGACATTGGAAAGACACATTAGTTTAAGCCATTTATTTAGGAAATTATAACAACGATGCATATGTACCCGTTTCATACAATACCGACAGTAAGGTAAGGTAGACACGGATAGTTTTCGCTTGAAACGCCATGTCAAACTGTACGTACTAGATTAAGATAGCAATTAATAACACATGTATACATTAGCGACTGTATTATACGAAACTGGAGTCAATAATAGTAATTAAAAATCGTCCGCAACGTTGATGGAATTTAAAATCAGGCAGTTTCAATGAAACATAGCGCAATTTCGCTTATTACTGGTAGTGCGTATCAGCGTGTTTATGAATATCGGCCTGTGAACGAGAAATATGTACATATGGCAAACAGACTTACAGGGAAGATAGAAACTCTTCAACGTCAATAGAAAACATTCCGAAAAGCGGAGAAAATGTCAGATTAGCATAAATAATACACCGTATTAGTGTACTAGTCGTGAAGATCAAGTACATTTCAGGCGTTCTTGTAATACTAAGAAATACTGGCGTTGTAATTTCGTAATATTATTACGAAATTGCATCGAGCTTAGTGTTAAAGAAATACATAGGTATTTAACAATATTTTATACACTGCGCGCCATTTGAAACAATCCTTAGGAAAAGCCCAGCTATATTAAAGTAGTAGACGTGTCTATGAATCAGAGAGGACGGAAAGGAGGGCAGGGAAGTAAAAACTATTGCGACATGTCGCAGTTTTTCATTGATGAGCTATTTTACAAGCGCAGTTTTTTTGTAGTAGTACGACAGCTGCCATTAGTTATTGTAATACAGTGGTAATGTAACTAACACAAAAATCATTACATATACCGCAGCATCGAGTACCATTCGTTGTCATAATATTTGCGACAGAGTGATTTTGAGATGCAATCGACACTTCAACAGCAAAATAGCTTGATACACGACTCTGTGATCAGTTGGCACAGTGTTAAAAAAGTTCGCAATCATCGCAAACTATCCACAGCCTTAAAATGATTAAAACATTCCCGCTTACATTCATCACTATTCATATTGTGACACATGAAGAAGAGGGTGCATATTGATATTTTTGTCAATTCATGAATTAGAATAGTGAATGAGAGTTTAGTGTACATATATACCACAAGCTGAGTGATATATACAACAATTAAGATGTCTTGCGATTGTGGTACTATGTGGCATGAATCAAATGCATTTTACGTGATGTTGGCAATCATTGTTAGCACATAACACCATTAGCATAATAGTGTATATGCGCAAACGATCGATACGAAATTGTTGTTTCTGCATCTCAGGTACGAAAATGTGGACGAATTTAGTCAGTTCCATGAGACTTGACTTATACCAGTAGGTAATACCATATTATCTTTTCTGATGTGGTTTGTTCCCAAATCAATAATACTCCAAATGATAGTTTTCAGTTTGAAACTGATGAGAATGCATTTCACATAAGATCAGGCTAGGGTCTTTGAAATGCGATACTCGCAACTGAAACACTGCACAGTACAGCAGTAAAGAGTCCCAAACATATGTACATTGATGTGATTACCCAAAATGCAAATAGATATAATATTTTGTTGCAATATTTACCAAGGGCGGGGTCATAGTTGGGTTCATATTCCTTGTACACCCACATCGACCCTGTTGATCAATATAAATATGGAGTCACAAAACTACTTTCGTTTGATCTTGTTAAGTTAAACTTACCGATAATAAACCAGCCAAGCATGAAACAATTAATTAACGTTTGTGTAGGTGACTGCCTCATTCTTTCTTCGTCTCTTTCTTCCTGTCTTTCCCTTACTCTAGCAGATATGTGGAGTAACTGTTTAAATATTGAAAATCCACCCGAAACTAAAAGATATACAGGGATATATTCTCCCTGTGGACAATCATTCAGATAGAGTCCACCAATGATCATCATACATATTGGTACTACTATTGTTATACCTAGGACAATAGTGCATCCAACTGTAAAAAAGTTTGTATAAGTTTTCCTTACAGATATTCCTTAAAGAGTCCCAATACCGAGTATGTCACTTACTTGTGCCTAGTAGAAGGACAATGATATTTTTTAGGAAATCAAATACACCTTTGGATACTTTATGTGCTTCTCTCACGCGACCAAACAGTGAATCATATGATGGTGGTGGTGCTGAAAGATATATAATTAGTTTTTTTCATATTACGTTGCTAGATTATTTTATCTATTAGTTACTCAATATGTCAATGTATTACAAGCTAGATAAATACAAGCTAGAAAGAGATAAGGATGATCAGGTTTATATCACTGTTGTAGCAGTGTTATCAAATACTCCCTTATATATACCAATACGATAACTGTTATGATAAACTATCAATGTATTATGTCAAGCATAATGATACTTACCATTGGGATCTATGGCTTCCTCGTAAGAAGGTGGTGCTCCACGATCATTTGTTAATGTAGATGGATGTCCGAGAGGCAAGTTAATATTGTGGTAGGATGGAGGAGGTGTACAACAAGTTGTTATCTGTGTACTCGTGCCTGGGTTGACACTTTCATTTGTGTCTGTGGAAGTGCTATAACTTATAGGACTTAATGGCATTGTTTCTTGTATAATTGGTGTTTGGTGCCAGTACATGTAGCTTGCATGAAACTATTCACAAACTATTCACTTGGCTATTGTCAAGAACGACAACAGCACGCCTTTATTCTTCTAACCTAAAGATAGGTTTTAACGTGTCGTTCTTTCAATCATACGTCACACTTTGGAATTTCGTTGCTAACAATGCTCCATGCGTATTTCTTAAAATCATCCAATTATGAAATCAGGTGCGAAATGACTTATTTGCACTCTTACAAAATTGTAATTGTTGTCAGAAATACAATCCCAAATATCTCAAGTATACTGTTCTCTCAAACTTCTCACAAGGGTAACGATCACTCGGACTTTGCGTCGAGGGTTGAAATGGAAAACGCGAAAACACCGGTTTCTTGCAAGAAGACAACTTTTTCAGTATCAGCTGTCAAGCTGTTACACCCCCGCTCACGACAGAGCAAAACAATCGTGTCGTAGAGACCGGCGTTTATCTTGAACGGGGTTCGGTTTCTCTCGCTGGAAATCTCCTCGGGTAGTTGATAGTTTGAATGTTGGATGCTACCTTTTACTCGACGGTTATACCACCAAAGATATTGTTTTAACCGCACCATCAATTTGCCTGCATACTACATACATACGTACCTACATACATTTGTCCTATGACAAACCATGTGCGGTGCACTCATCAGACTCCTCTATCGGATATTGAAAATCGAACTCATTGAGCTTGCGGTTGCGCCATTCCGGGTTCGATCTTTAAATAATCGAGATTCCTACAGAGATTTGCGGGATGATTTAAAGTAAAATAGTATGCAGTTTTTCGATTACTTTTGAATATCTGTTTCTTTCCAGAGTGCTTCGAATGATTATAGCTGGTCGGCTTCACCTGACAAAAAAACCTTCGGCATTATTATATGAAATTCATATCATTTCCTCTGCCATTTATGCATCGTAGTATATATTAGTAATAATATGTCTCCGTCATTTTTATTTGTCATGTACATCGCGATAATTGTATTCTTTTTCAATTCATGCGTCTAGTCTAGTTGTGCTGAACAATTTATTTTATATGGTTTCATATAGAACTCTCATAGTTTACCTGTGAGATTGCTTATATATATATATATATATATATATATATTGTATAATTCAACTGCGCGCAAGTTCTATATTCGAATCGATCTCTTTTGATCTTGCACGTACGTTTTCTTATGGAATCCTCCACTGTATATTATTATTATATTTTGTGAGGATTTTGTTGTAGAACGGGAATTTTTATTCTGACAATGAAGGAGACAATTAAAATTGTAGTTAGCCAAAAAGATAATGTATTGAAAGAATATTAAGGCTGCTGCCACGAACTAAACAAAAACTAATGCGGCCTTTCCCACGTAGTCATCAAACGATTCTATTGCACGCAAACTTTCAAACAATGGGAAATATCAGATAACATATAGTATGCATGATATGGAGGATAATAATAGGTGCCAGTCTGACGTGTTTGAAATTACAATTAATCTTGATATGATCTTCTAAAAGTGACACCGCACACAAGTTCAGCCGTTGCTTTAAATACCAACTTCGATCGAGCATTCGGCACTCGTTTGATAGATATTCGAAGAAACAGGTTCTAGTTGACAGAATCGCGACATAGTTGCCGTGCTCATAAACTTTACAATGTCGAACATGAATGTTAAATTATTTCTTGTTGCCGCTCTGTATGTCACGTTATTCTCACGCGTACAGTGTGAAAACTGCAAGGTAAGTTGCCATTATCTTTGGGTAATACATTATTTTGTAATCAGCCGTCACTTTTACAACGCGCGCGTACTTTTTCGAATGTAAAAGTGGCACTTAAATTTAATGGAATGTCTTCTTAATAGGTCTGCATCAAGGATTTGACTTCTTCGCAAGAGAATGGAATCACGTTAAAAGAGCAGTCACCAACAGACGATGGATGTAAGAGGGATATAAAGTTCGATGTGAACAAGTGTATATCGAACTTGGTTGTAAGTGATTTTTCTTTATATTCAAATATGATTTTTGAATATGATTTTTCAAATATTATATGTTTTATTGATAGGCAGTAGCTACTATCACAATGGAGAGCGGTGACACAAAAGAATTCAAAGTCAATAGCAACGACGGTCAAAAAGATATAGTAGAGAAAATGGCTGGCGGTGGTGATCCGGATTCATCCAGTGACGATAACTGCTCAATGAAACAGGTAACAATGCGCATAATGGGTCATAAAAGAATTTCCTGGTCCTCACCAGTCAGATTATGTTTTGTCTATGCAGAACACATATTCAGTGGATGACCTGTCCACACAAGCGTTGCAATCACTGGGAAGTGAAAAAGCAACGGCGATGGATATTGAAGTTTTTGGAAACGATAATGAAAAGATGGTAGTGCTCCATGCAGACGTAGAATATAAGGGCTGTTGATATCTATGCAATTATAATTGGCCAAATTAATACTTAACACTTGTAAGCACAAAAATCTGTTGATTCATCTTATCCGCACGATATTTTTGCACGATTGCACATGCTAATTCTAATATGTAAAAAAATAGTGATGATCGAATAAAATATAATTATTACTAACAATTTTGTGGTATTTTATTGAATCCCAAGTTTCCTTAAAATATTATTTCCATAATACTTTATGCTTCCGACATAATCGTTGTGCACGAAATCCTTGCCAGTGTGAATTAGGATAAGAAATGATGATTATTTATTATATCTTTGCGGTCCAAACAAGTGAAATATTATACACGTAACTTGAATTATAATATATGAATGACAATAAGAATAATGGTACTCAAGGGTAGAGATATAGTGCTTAATAAATATTGAATTGCGCTTTCATCGCGTAATTTGGACGATCTTTCAATTTGAAGCTTTAAGAATTTGCAACTGCGACCTCTACTCTGTAGAGTTTTGTGCTGTAGAGAGCACTCTATATTGCTCTACATGAAGCAAACTCGTCAGCTGATAGATTTGTTTTGGATATAGATAGTAAATGCGTATGTGGTTATAGGATAGATATTTACTGGTGGGGACACATATGGATCGCTGCGCTGCACAATATTTTATGACAATTTTTAATTAAGGTGGTAGTACGTTTTTCACGGAAGCACGGAAGATTATCGTACACTTTAACAGTGTGCGCGTATGCTTGGAGCCATAATGCAACATGATAGTGCGTTCAATTTTCAAGCATTCCAAAGATTGACATCTGCATCGTTGAAATAAGTGTGTTTTTGTGGCACCGGATGCTATATTGTTAGCAATGTTATACCAAAAATGTTCTTTTGGCAGAGGGTCAAACATACTCGTAAAATAGATGAACTAATCTGGTGTAGGATAGGAGTCTGAAATATGGATAACGTAACAGTGAGTAAAAAATCCGTTTTATGGTTTAATATTTTAACACGAATATTTTAAAATGATATAATTGAATGGCGCGTCATTTCTTACCTTTCATTTCGATTTAATGAGCGGCTCTATGATTGACGACTTCACATAGCTCTTGCATTTTGAGATTGTTTAGAGTACTCTCATGGATTTCAATGGTAGCAGTGATAATGATAGGTGTTAATTATTCTTCATATTTTCAGGGTATAATACGTGCGATTTATCGAGGATTCGCTGACAGCCTTAGAGGCGCAGTGGTCCTCTTTTACATGGATAACCGTATTAATGAAAAACTAAATAAACAATCTCCAACACGAACAGAACTACGTAAGAGGGATGTAGTAACCCATAGTCCCAAACAGAACTCTCAACAACGGTATACTAGGAATTATATTGCAATAAAAAATCATAGTCAAACACAATCAATAATTATGTGATTGCAGTGAGTCCAAAGTATTGAAGAGGACAATTCAGTGTTGTGCATTAAATGGTGGTGTGTTTTGGGCCAGCATACTAATATTTGAATGTGGATTACTTCCTTTCCTCAAGTACTTATTGACAATTATATTTGGCCATTCGCCTGGTATGGGTATGACAGTATGGTCTTGGACAAAACCATTTTTGTCACTTACATTTGGCACAGTATGGGTACTGCCACTATTTCTGCTAAGTAGAATAGTAAACAGCTTGTGGTTTCAGGTATGAATGAATTATTTAAAATCGAGGCGCACCACTAATAATTTATGGGAGCTGAGTTAATGTAAGTTTCTTAACGATATAGGATATAGCCGACAGCGCCTATAGGTATAGGCAAGGGAGGCCACTACTTTTATCCAGTATGAGTAAACTTGTAGCAGATACACTTTTTAGCATACTGGTTCAAGCTTTGTTTTTGGGACAAGGGATGTTAGTGTCCAAGGTCCCACTACCTGCTATAGGTGAAGTTCTTGCCCTCATACACATGTGCCTTTTATATGCTCTCTATGCCTTTGAGTATAAGTGGTTCAACATGGGTTGGGAATTGCATAGACGATTAACTTTCATAGAAGCTAATTGGCCATACTTTGTTGGTTTTGGTCTGCCACTAGCAGTCCTTACACAGCTGCCTAATTCATATGTTATAAGGTAAGGCTAATATAATTTTATCTAAAAAATGTTACACAATTTATCTACCTTTTCACAAATGTTAATTTCTTTCTCAGTGGATGCGTTTTTTCGATACTATTTCCATTGTTTATCGTGAGTGGGAATGAAGCTGAACCAGTAACTGGAGTATGGTACATATTATATTCTGTCTTTATGCTTACTTCCGAGGCAGTGAAATTATTACTAATGTTTTGGTCCTTCGTTTATTGTTTCAGTGATTGTCCTTTGAAGTTATTTTCACCCGTGATTGCAATTGCAAATACCCTTTTCAACAAAACAATTGGCCCGGCACAGCGGCGGTGACAAGGAATCTTCATATCAACTCATAAACTACAATAATAATACAATGGTACATACATTTGCGATTTTTATACATGGTTTCAATCCATTGAATATCTTTATATATAAAGCAATAAGAAAAATGTTTCCTTTGCAATTTGCGGAAGTACTAGCGCTAACCATACCAATGTACTTCCATCTAGTTTATATTCTTGAGTCATAAAATTGTGATTGTAATATAATATCATAAGAGGTATTTATTAGTTTTTTATACACTCGAAATATTAATTCGTGATATATTTACGGTTTGTTAACACCCCTTTGCTGCTGAATTGAAGAATAATTAGATTAATAAGAACATTGATTTATTATTTATAAAAATTCACATACACTTTGCAGGCTACTTCATGTTAAACTGCATAAAAGGCAACAAATCTATAGAAGTTTATACATTCTTACAACTTAATATATTAGAGTAACGTGGATTAATTGTCTTTTATCACTTTTATTAATTAGAGCAACCACCTGCGGCATTGCATAAGTCAACGTGGTGTTTATTTTTTAATGTGAGGTGACTTGCTCTTGGAAGAATACTAGTTTATCGTGCCATGTCCAATAAAATAATGAATCCATTTAGCTATTCAATGCCATTTCCGCTGGTTATCGCTGAAGTGAACAAAATAGACGGGTGTATATAAGCGCATCCGAATGAATTTGGTAAGTTTAATTCGTAGAGAAAAAATTGAATTCAACACAAAAGTTTTGGGAAAGATATTTTAATACCAAACAATTTAACTCACCGAATTCTCGATGCGATATAGTCTAACTGAAGTCAATTCTTAATCATTTATTACTTATATGCTATAATTTAAATTCATCCGAGCCACAGTAAGTCAATTGTAGACTAATGGAATTATAATTTTTACAATTCACACTTTTATTGTGGAGAAGTAGCAGCTCTCTCTTTATGAACACCAACATTGATTTGACTGAACTATCCAAGTTGTGATATACAGTGATCGCGGTATTTGCTTCCAAGTAACATTTTGTCGAGTCTTCAATTGCATAGTAACCATGCCATACATATCTTTAATATCTTTGGATACTGTCCGTTTGGCATAATTATATATATTGTGACAAAGATTGTGGTTTTAGAGGGAATAAGTTACATTTGTGACAAACTCATTTCGTTTGGTTATTGCCTACTTACTTTCATGTAAGTACAGTTGAATGTGATTACTTAAATTGGTATTAAAGAAAATATTTTATATGCTGTAATTCAATAAATACTGTAATCTGTGAATACTTATTGTAGACATATTTCGTACATTCATTCTGGTTGATTTTGTAAAATTACTGAATTTGTGAGAAATAATCACGAATCATCACATTAGCCTTTGAACATTTCATTTGATTGAACTATGCGCAAAAATACTAGGAAACTGCAGTGATACAGTAGTAAGAAAAATAATTCATTACAAACAAGGATCTTATGAAAGTAGGTCTTGTAAAGCTAAAAGATCATGATCCCCAGGTTCCTCTTTGATTCTATAAGAAGTTGTTAATGCATAATGCTTGTGCAAAGCTGCAAATCCAAGGCCTGGATCTGTTTCTTCTTCTGTCACAGGACTCGTTCCACGTTCGATTGCATTCTTGCTTACCTACAGAGCAATGATTTTGTATTCTACCAGAAAACTTGAAACAAAGGTATGCAGGACATTAAATTACATACTTCAAATCGCTGTTGCTTATACATAACTAATTTCCGAGTTCCTGGTGTGCTTTGTATAAGATTCTGAATGGTAGGTTGCGATATTCCAAAAAACTCAGCACCTTTTGGTGGGATTGATCGAAGAACTGGTGAAATCGCTATTAATAATCTTACATGGCACTCATCCGGGCTAGAGCCAACTAATGGTTGTTCAAGATCATTATCAGAAACAATTTCAAATCTGAAAATGAGTCTCAATTCCTGCAGTTGTTCCCTCGGTTTATGTTGATGATTGACATTTTTATTCAATACTTTTATCTTATGTACCTGGGCTTTGCTCCACCATCCAATATTTTGCATGTGTACAAACTCTTTGTTCGTGCGTCTCGAAGACTTGCATAGATTCTAGTACTACAGTAACCTACTGGGTAAATGAGATCCTCTGTGTGGTACGATGCTCTGTCTGACACAACTTCTCCTAGTGAATAAACTGTCAAGTCTCCTAATTGAATTGGAAAGATTGGCCTTCCATGCATATCCAATGGTATCAATTGTACTACTCTACGTGTAGTCTTGTTATATCTCTTTGGTTTTTTTGTTTCTACAAAAGTATTATAGAGTGTCAGCGATATGAGTTGTCTATTAGAAAGTCTTTCAGTAATAATATATTTACCTAAACCATCTGCGGATATCCTCTTCTTTGTCGCTTTTTTTGGAGTGGAGCATTCTGGATTGTAGGGCCCAGGATTGGTATTATTTGTTTGAGATCTGCTCAATAATGATGCTGGATCTGCCTCACCTTGTTGCTGGCATAATTTCCGTAAGAGGAATAATCTTTCTTCCTTCATTAGCATAAGGTTCTCTTGCATTTGTGCAACTTGATCGCACAATGCTGCATTTTCCTAGAATCCTAATATGTTTAACTACCCAGCATGTTAAGAACGCTGTACTTGATTCAACAAAAACATAATATAGTCTAAAAAAAGACTTCTTCTGGCATTAAAACTGTTAACTTACGAAAACAGTGTCTTTTACTATTCTTTTCAGCTTTCCGTATTTCTTTTTATATTTCATATTCTGTTGTAACTCAGCGTTCTTTTGATATTCATTGTAATAGTTAGCGTATGTTTGAGACATATCACATTTGTTACACAACCCCGGTTACTGTCGATCCCGGATAACTTAACTACTTTAAAAGGTTAACGTTTAGTCTATTGTTTAGATTGTCCCTGTAATTTCGCATCCTACTACAAATGTGTAGTTGCGTTGTAGGAATATTCCTCAAGCATGCGATCGAGTGCTGCCCTCAAGATTCAGTATCTATACTGTGCTGCTAGCGATGTCAGTGTCCCGACGCTCGGTAACCTATCTTCAAAGTTTTACCAAGGCTTCGATGGTGTAGAGATTGTCGAATAATAAAATAAAGAGACCATTTTATTTTTTTAAATATTTATTGAATACTTAAAGTAGAACAAAAGACAGGATTCGGAAGGAAGTGGATATTATTTTTATTATTTGGAAAGCTTTGCAAGTTTCACTGTGGTTTAAAAATTCTGTTAAGGTACTACATATCAGTACAGTACAAAAATTAACCGTTGGCCGAAGGAACTGTTAACTTCGCTTTGCATACTGCCGGTGGACTAAACTTTTTGCCTGTCCTTTCACAAATTTGTGAAAAAATTAATTTTGAGCTAGAGCTCTGGAATTTATATCGCTCCTTCCTCGATGCAAGAAAACATTCCCCAGCAAATTTTAGACCCGGAGAACGTCAGGAAGTATGGAAGACATGGGGAAAACCATCAGAGTTAGACGAAATCAATTATTCAAGATGGCCTTTCCGCCTGTTTTCGGTAGAATTCCGGAAATTCTGCCACTGATTTTACGTTTTCTATCCATTTTGATACTAAAACAATCGATTTTTGAAGCGTTCGCTAAAGCCCGAGAACCTTTGAAAAATCGGAAATTTTGAAGATGGAACAATTACGCAATGTTGGTTTTACCGATAATTCGATGGTAAAAAAATTATTCCAAAGCTATCTGTTGCACCCTGTATTCATACTATTTGCGGAAAGTGGATAGAGGATCGCGTGGGTAATGAAATATGTATTAGGAAGAGTATAAGACATCATTTATTTCGAAAATACGATTTATTAACCTGCCGAACGTAAATTCTGCAACGCGCACTCGCTCACACTGCTCCCTTTCATCTGTTCTCGACCACATTCCTCACACACACACGGTATATAAAATCTATATTGTTACTATATTTAAACATCGTAATGCCTAGCTTGTCTGATGAATGTATGATACCCTATGCTTCATGTCAATATGAATTATTATGTCGATTTCGATATTATGATGGCAAATGGGTATAATACCTTGTCGCGAGTACATGCAAAATTTTGCGGATGACATCATACATTCAGTAAATACACCTTCATTCTTTGGCAATTCTTGTTCTCTTTTGCGGATTTCGTTTAGGGTGTGTTCGTTTACGGAAAAGTAATCGTAGCAGTTCTTTGTCTCGTGTGAACCATACAATCCGTTCATTACTGAAACAGACTTGCATATACACGGGCATTTCTACGAATTTTCTGCATCGTAAACTCAATATTTTGGAAATTCCAAGTCTATTATGTTGCACATAGTACGATAATACACCACAGCTATTAAATTGGCCATATTTCCAGCATTATAAAAGTATGCTCTGAAAATGGGTCAAGGACAGGATGAAAAAGCAAGTTTTTATCGCAATACCAAAATAAATTCAAGAATGTCTAAATTCTCCTTCTGATAGGCATTATTCGACAGCCTGGCGCAATGAGTCGGAGCCATTTGGCCTATTCCACGACAGTTGCAACTGAATAACACATTTACTGCATAGAATGCAAATAGGACGAAGACTTGTCGATTACCGGTTACTTTCTCGATAGGATTCTCGTACGTAATCTAATTCTTAATCACACTTGTAATTCTTCTCCACTAATTACCTTACTAAACGTCTACTACTTACTAATTTACTATCTATTAATTACAGCTGTAATTAACAATTAGTCGACGATTGCCTGACGGGCGTCGTTAACAGCTCGCTGGCCCGTCGAGATTTCGAGCCGATGGGATTGCACGGAAAAGTGTTTCTCTGATCGATCTAATTTAATAATTAGTCGTTCACTGTATGCCTACTCTCACGCAGGCTGGCATTGAATATTTCCATAGACATTCGTCGCAGTGCATCTTTTTTCCAAGTATATCGAGAAGGAGACCGTGAGCTGATATATGTATGGTCCATAGGAGCTTTCTATTTACAGTAGATACAAGTGGGTCACAGTTACATGTACACTCTTAAAGTGGTATTTACAGGCTGAGATCTGTGTTCAAGCGCACTTCTCCAATCAGCAACACGTATGATTTCGTGAATCGCTTCAAGTGACGTCCCATTTCTCCAAGGCTTCATTGCGATGTAAAACATGTGTCGACACTCCTCTCGCTAAAAGTGATTTTCATGATGTAGAGATGGAGTATTTCAACTATCGGCATTGCTGTTACCGGTTTACGTATATGGGAGAGCCTCTTACATGGAGATCGGTGAACGCAGCAGGATGAGAATGCTTACTTCCCGGAATTCCACTACGTACAAAAAATACTCTTACCACCTAGTAGACTGTTTACGTTATGTACAGTGTATGCTTATGAGCATTCTCGAATGATTGTTTCTCGGTGCATGTGCGTCCTGTACATCGAATAGTCTAAGTGTCAATGGGGTAGATCACAATCTTATACAGAGGCGCGACGCGTTGCCCTTATCAAATATAAGTATACATGTACGCTCTATCTACCTTCACTTTATAGATTACACTTTCTTGTTTCTTCCCCAATTAAGTCTAGTAATCGGCAACTGTTAATTCGATCTCGATGAATTGCGGGAAAGATATGATGCATCGTTAACCCTTTATTTTGAAACTGACGAACGTCGCTTATCCACACTCACGTGTATTTATATGTAGGTTCCAACGAGTGAATTCGTTCCACCGCGCTCCATGAATGATTATGATCGATCAGAGTGTTTCTTCAAATCAACTCGGGTCTCTTAAGTTTACAAATAAAGGGTTAAGAGAGATAGCGAGAGAGAAATCCCACTTAAGTTCAGGATCAGATCAATTAGGCCGAACACAATGCAGTCATAGAATCAGATATCAAAGTTTCAAAGGTGTACGCTCACATATATACAAATGTATACAACGTATAAAAATCGTAAGTTTACTGTTAAAAAATCAGTATTTCAAGTTCATTTATGAAATACATGTGTGAGCGCAGAATAGAATCTGTTTTCTTCCCAAGGATGGATTTCGTATGCTTTTATCGGACAAAGTTTCCCAATCTCCCATTAAGAGTACATATCTTGCCGATCAATCATTTTGCTGTTGGTTTTAAGTTTCTTATTTAAGTCTTAAAGTGAAACCGATTTCTCTGTGTATGACTTTCCAGAGAAATCGTAATTTTTTACGATTCGCCGGAAGGGAAATATGCCCTCGTTTAGAGTAGGCATAACATTTTCACCTCCTTGACATTTCTAATATCTCATAAAAATAAAAAGTAGAAGAAGCAGACAACTTTGAAATATAATGCGGACTTATAGGTAAAGAGAAATATCGCAGTAGAATTGGACACATGGTATGTAATGAGACGTACCATAAGTTTCGATTGACTGGTCCGGAAACGCCACTTTAGCAGTGCTTTCAGTTATACACGCCTTTCACGAAATTTACCTTAGCATTCAAGTCAAAAAAACAATGACGAAGAGTGGGCATGTCGAACAGAGCCGTTTAATAATGATATGCGATATTCACAATGCGGTCGTTCACTCCTGTTACTGCTTTCTTTCCATGTTGAGCTACGAATTTCGTTCAACGTAAAACTCATAGGAAAAATCAAATAAAGGTAGCTGAAAGCGAATTGTTTGGGGCAGCATTGCATGCATTTTTGGTGGTAATGAAATGGGTATCAGTCGTTCATAGCGGTGACTCTCCTGAGAGTACGAACATTTCGGAGAAGGAGATGGTGGAATAGCGATAGCAGCTAAGAGAAATTAAACGAACAAAATAAATATATGTATTATTATTTTCAACGTATGTCACATGCTGATTGCTAATATAATAATGACAAAAGAGAAACAAAAAATATCTGACACTTTCTATATTGGCTGATTGACCGTTACGCGGCACATCATTGCGATAAACGAAAAAAATTGAAACAATGAACTTTTCCACAGACATTCAACAACGGTGAAGAAGTAATCGCGAACAATGCCTCAAAGAACGATCGCACACGTAACGGCATAACATAAGTAACCGACGAATCTGCTTCTGAAGGCGTATAAACGCACATACACAAAAATACTCATAATGCCCAGACGTGATAAACGCATGTGTGAATATATATACCCTTGTATGGACATATCACATACATACTAAATATATGTAAAAGCTGTGGACGCCACGCACAGTATCCTACTAACTTCTATCGATCAATATAACGCTCATAAGTTTGTCGATTCGGAAACCTAGTTAAGAATCGGTCTTTTTGGACTGTTCACGGCCTGTTCACATACAAACGATCGTTCTTTGTACACAGCTTACAAAATTAACGACACAAATGGCGCTTACTAGGATATGTATCATACTTGCTCCTCTCGTAAAGGCGTCAAAAGTAAACTGATTAAAGAAAGTAATCATTATCCTACGTTCTAGTTGTGAAAAACATCGCGGTGAATTTACCTGGTTCATATTTAAATTGAATGTTTCATCCAAAGACATTGTTTAAGTCTTTCCTAATTCGGAATATTACATAAGTAGCCAGCTGACACGGACTATTCTCTTCTCATCCAACTCAAAGACTAACAACCGCCTTGTGGACACGCGTTAACACATACCAGCGTGTTGCAATAAAAAACAGGTGTACGCAAAACAGCACCAAAAAAGTTAAACGCATTCGGAGAAGTAAATTAAACAAAAGAGTAAAACGGAAGTTAAGCAAGTTTTACAAGAACGATAAAATAAAAGATAATCATCTGTTAACAGGGTAAGGATCAGGTGTCCGGCAACAGTGCTATCCATGCTGGTTGTATGTAAAGTTCTATCATTGCGAGTAATAATATATTCTAGTAGTAAAATAAAAGTTCAAATGATACTAATAGCAGTGTTAGCTGTGGCGCAAGCGGCTCAGCTGTACAGTGCGTAGAAGATGTTAGAAGCTTATTGTTGGAAATGTGAAATGGTGAGTGTTTTCCCATTATCTAACGAATCGATAACATTTATAATAAATCGAATTTTTTTATTTGTAAGTCAAAAGTATACTGCTGTTACCGTAGACCAAGTTATTATCGCGCCTGCCAGGTACGTGATCAAAACAAGTAAAGGGGACTTCTTGTTGCGCAGGTAGCTATTTGTAAACTGTAGTAAAAGTTAATGATAATCGAGAGCGCTACAAATTACACAAATGCCAAACAGCGTAACCACTATCCGTATAAAGTGCTAACAAGAATCGATATAAAAGTAATAATATTAATAATAATAATATAATAATATATAATAATAATAATAATAATAATAGAAATAATAAAGTACTAGAATAATCTTATTACCGAAGATCGTAGTGACGATAATAATAATGTAATCATAGAATTTTCACAATCTAGCAATAGCAATAACTATAGTAATTTTTCTCAGGATGATAACAAGAATAATTAATAAAAATTGAACATAGCAGTGACAGCCGTAATAAACGTAGCAGCAACAACAATAGACGCGAACGTGTCGAACAATGGTGACAAGGTGACACGAACATAATGGTAACACTATAATATTAATTGTAGCGTCACTCTTCTGACTAGGCTCCATTTGTATTTACTCGCGGGACTAAAACGTAGCTGAACATGTAATATGTAAATTATTGGTTAGCATTGCGTAAGTACATCAATTAATTAAAGACACGTCTTTGGTAATTTCATTTTTCACGGAGCAAGATGCACTTAGCATCGTAGTAATATACTGCTCAGTACATTCTATCTTTTTTTTCTACGAAATCCTCGCTCCCGAGTCGACGCTCGTCGTTTCGCTCATTTGGTCTGATGCAAATATGTGTATTGATGCAGGGCTTGAAGTTACGGCTATATGTATACCAAAGTAAAGCCACCGTATGTTTCTACTCTTGCGTACCTTCAACGTAGCTTAGGGGATTGTAGTCGCACCAATTACCAATTGCGGTAACCGTATTTCTTAATTCAAAACAAAATGTAATCGAAAAGAAAATGTTGCCAACATTTGGCCAACACGATTTTAGTAGGAGCAAACGAATGTAACACCGATATCAATTTGGAGGAAATAATTAACTAGGTCACCGCAAAGATTGAACGAATATCTATTACTCTAATTGCACATAAGAGAGCGACCCAAAAAAGTGTTGCTGTCTAATAGCCAAGGTTCACATAAGCCGGTGTCTAAGTCGAAAATAAAGTAATAAACAAACTTGTCTTTTATCACTTCTTTGATCGACGAAACGTTTAACAATGATGTAGGTACTGTAAAAAGTGTATAAAAAGTGTATAGTTTCATTTCCTTCTGTAAAACTTGGCCTTCCATTGTATACAGACGGTGTCGCTACGGTGACCTATTATTGTTAATAGTGGATACTGACGAGGAAGAAAAATTTATGAATGTATGTTCTACAAAAATTAAAGATTGCAAAGTATGGGCTTGAAGAAGATCGAGATTGGATTATCTTGACATGGAGTGAACAATCGCTGTTGGTGCTGTTCGAAGTTTTCAGATGTAAACCATCCTGACGCCTTTGTAATATTAATGACATTAAGTACCTACAATAATGTCGTCCGCAATCTAATCTTGCATCAGTAACAAAAACTCTGCCATAAAGTGCACTCTTTGTTTAACTTCTAGACTTTTGTTTCATGTTCCTGTAAACTTAAAGTTACGTCCAAACCCGCATAAAATTAAGTCAAAATATGTTTAAAGACATAACTCGCATATTCCTGCTAGAATAGATAAACACGCTTTCCTTTTCCTTAGAAATAATAAACAAGACGTTGTTACTGACTCAAGATTCGTGATTAGACTTTTACTTAATCGCCACTTACGCGACTAGAACGCTTTGATATTTTTTCGGTAAGCAGTCGCCTATTTACTTAATGGGACGTCGCTTAAGACGGATCTAAATTCATTCTAATTGAATGAAGGAGATCATAACACACGGACGAACGATAAGTACCTTTGAAACAAGAAAGACGAGAGAAACGAAAGAAAAAAAACCTCACGACTTATACCGCCAACATCTGACTCAGGTGGCAAATTGTACCGGGAGGTTCCTACTTTGATGCTTCCATCTTGGCGCACAATATGCACATCTTGAAAAAGCGACGTTAGACCGACCTCTATGTATCATATAATCTTATCACAAAAATCATTATAAAATGTCTCTTATATTTGTCTTTCCTACTTTTCGTTTGCTTCATCGTTTTTTTGGTATCTTTACACGGTATAATTTATACACTAAACCATGTTCATGCTGTTCACTTTCGCCTACACATTTCAACCTAGTACATCCTTCTTTATACATTTTTCTATATCCAGTTTGTCGGCACAATAGTGTGTATATCTACATATGAACAGGCGCTTCGACGTTGATAGCGATCCCGAAAGTGAGCCGGTAGAAACCTCAGACAGTTAATACACGCACACAGAGTTCATTTATAAGACAGGATTCACTCCCACATTTCGCAAGCGAAGAGTACTCTCTGATTTCTCTACAGCGAATGTTGCGCGAGTACAGCGTGCGCAAGTAATCGCGTGGCAAAAGCTCAATGCGATCTAAAGTTGTTTCCCTGGTCTCCTCTTTGGTTTGCCGTTTTTCCACCTAGGTTGCGGAGCATTACCCCAATGCGTTCTTCTACTTTCTGGTGCCGGCTTCAGATCGCATCCTCACTCGTGCACAACTCTTGCACGCGTATTTGCACAGTTACAAATATATATGCGTATGCACAGCTTCATACACGTATATGCATATATATACACACATACACAAAGAGACTAAAGAGTTACGTAGCATCAGATTTGCCCAAGGAACAAAAAACACAGTGCTCAATCTGTATCGGCGGTACTCCGATACTGCTCCAACGACCGCTTTGTAACTTTCTTATATAGTTCTAGTATCTCAAGCACTCGGGGTGACTCTTGCTTCTTCCAGAATTCTTTGGAACTTCCCGAGGTTTATATAAAGTTGCCCACGTACTGTACCGGTGATCTGTTTCCATGTTGTGCTTTTACCATGGTTCATCTAATTTCGAATCGATCCCAATGGTCTGATGGACTAATTCCCGAGGTTCGTTGAAAGTTCTTCTGTGTAGTGCTGCCTTTTTTTTTTAGATAGGACTCTTTACTTATACCGCATGTTCTCAGGGCGGTGTTACATTCAGGTTGAGTAGCAGGCCGATTAAATGAAAAGTAGTAATAAGCGAAAGTGTCAGGAAGTACAACGCGCCGAATAGAATGTAGAGCTCGGGGGGTAGTTAGATCATTGGGGTCATATCGGATGGATCGCGTAAGGAGGAGACTTGGGTGCAGAGCGGAGCTCCTTGCGGGAGCAACAAGAGTGGGCGGATGCTCGTACAGGCACCGACAGACACAGAATGACTGATCGAGAGACTGACCAAGGAATCGTGACTGATCAACCGACCATTCGGTCAAGCGATCTACGGATTTGACTGACTGAGAGACTGACATGGCACGGCGACTCCGATTCGAGAACACGGTCACAACGTCACAGGCCACCTGCTGGCACACAAACAAACACACAGACATGTTAGTCACCACCACACACCAGATATGTAGGATTTCCTGGGCGAACGGGCACGGTGATGGTCTCCAGGCAACTAGAATCCTGCGGCCTTCTACGCATTCTCATTATTCTGCTGATTTTCGATAGTTACATATAGTCTCTTTAGTACGCAATCTTTACAACACTGTCTGAATTATGGGAGGGGACTTGGAGTTGCCATACTTTAACGTAGAATGAGAAAAACCAGCAGATTAGACTTTTATACGCAGCAGCAGTAGAATCCTCTTGGTACCAGTACCGTGCAACGTGCACGCAGGTATTTCGCCGATCCGTCGTTTGCAGCTTGCAGAGATAAGAATCGAGTCTACTCACTTAATAGCTTCAATGGACGGATGTAATACTACTAATGCGCGGTTCCGTATCGTATTTCCCCATACTGATTCTTATTACGTATTTATTAAGGGACTAGTACGATTCACCGATAAGATCACATAATATAAAATACTGCAGCAAGTTTTAAATACGATTACGGATAGGTATATAATTAAGAACATAATTCAAGAAGAGCTCGGTGAATCGTCTATATCAAAGTATATTCGAGGATCGGCCTCATCCCAAAAACACACGGCAGAGTTAGTACTACCTACTAATAAAGCGTCGTAGCGTGATTAATCATCAAACTTAGTGATATTACTATTACGAATAGAACGTTTCACTTTCTTTGCGCGCCCAGTACAATGAAACGAGAGCATCGCGTGAGAGTGTACCCAATACATATGTATATATGTATAAAATAGTAGCGTAATCATCATTAATTACTGAGGTAGACTCTGTTGTGGTTCCACTGTCATTAGTTGACATGACGATAAAAATATTGCCGACCATTTCAACGTTTGTTATTTGGAATAAAGTGAAAGAGAGAAACACATGTGTATGTGTGTGTGTGTAAATGCGCACAGCACGCACAGTATATACAATATTCACGCACAATAAATACGTAAGAAAAGAAAGAAAGAGATAGAAAGAGATAGAAAGAGATAGAAAGAGTAAGAGTAATAGAAAAAAGGAGAAACAAAAATCGCAGAGTTTAGTCAAAGGCACGACTCATGTTGCGTGAAAAACTCAAAAGCGAACTACTCGTATTCTCATCAGGAAAAAGCTACGTATGTTAGTGAACTTCATGTACGTAATTCCACTTTGTGCACAAAAGTTAGCACGGAAAGCTTTACTGGCAGCCTTTGCAACGAAATGAAGTTTGATTACACCACTGACGCAAATGGGGCAAGAAGTTCTGGGATTGGATTCGCTTCATTCGATTTTTTGAAAACGGAATGAACTAGTAATAAAGCATGTGCAAAGCTCCATTGTCTGTGTGCTCGTTTAACATTATAATTAATAATGAGTGATAGTTTTAAGATTTGTCGGAAGATAATTGAACAAATAAACATTACTTTCCGCCGTTACAGGCTTCCCGATGTACATTTTCAGTTGCTTCAGTACGCCAGTGGCTTTCTCTTTTGTATGCCTTCGGTACTGACTCTACGAATGATTTTCGTATGTTGACACAACATACAGATCACGAAAAGCAACACACGTGGCAAAGAAGAGATATACACAAATTTGCATAGGGCGACAATGCCGTGAAAAGTGCATTGTAGTGTCTGCAATTTATAGTTACAAATATTAAAAAAAAACAACACGATGCATTCAACTGCATTCAGAAGTGCGACACCTGCCATTGCATAATACGAGCGCGATCGAAACCTGCATCTCGGGGTGAAATATGATAGTTGGCACGTATATGCATGTGATATACAGTTACGATGAAACGCGGAAGAGTACGTAAAGACTATCACGCACAAGAATACCAAAACTTTTGGTATAAATGGACGGACGAACGATAGATCGATAAATAAAATTGAAACGATTCCCTTGTAAAGCGGGATTTCGAAAGTCTTGTACATTATCACAGTCTTATTACGAGAGGATTAACGTATACTGCTCTAAAATATGAACATGAACAACGTTACTTCGAAGACAACGCGCAGAACGAAAAGTGAAGTGTCTACGAATTGCGTCAGGAATACTGCTTGACTAGAGAGCGCTACGAAAGGAAGTAACCTGATACTATGCTAATATCAAGCGACGCGACGTCTCCAAAGTTTTAGAGATCAGTGGAGTCCTCAACTGGAGACGACAATTACGGTTTAAGAACGCGTGAGCGCAATTTTTGATTAAGGACACCAAGGTCGTTGGATCTGAACCGTGGTATTCGAGAAGTCCTTGGTATCTACCTATGAACGGTGGGTAACGTCAGCTAGTACGGCTTGCATGCGTCCTTGGACCGTTTCAATTGCACCTTCAATCGTTTCATGCCAATTTGGAAACCATTCATCGCCTGGATGGCCGTCTGAGCACTCGCTGCATTGTCGTAGGACACAAACCCTGTAACACATATTTATCTTTTACCACCACGTCATACTCAGAGTTATAGGCAGTATACAGGTAGATTGTAGAACAATGTGTATTAACGTAATCAAGTCAAGATGCTTACCAAAGCACTTGCTCAGCAACGTCTGCTTATCAATGAAAACTTTGGCGGATATCACATTGCCGAATGGTAAGAAAGTGGATACGAGATCGGTATCGCTAAAGTCTTGGGGAAGGTGATAGATGAAAAGGTTGCAGCCCTCAGGTCCTTCTATCTGCTTATCCGTAGAGGTGAATTTACTCTTCTGAGCTGCCGCTGCGGCTGCAGCTGCTGCTGCCGTGAATGCTGGGAACCCTGGAAGAATCGACTTGGTCGATGCATGTTCACAATTTCATACACACGCATCCAAGTAGTCCTCCATTGTATCCCATCTCACCAGATCTATAATCGTAAGATCTTAATTTTACAAATAGACGCAAATACCCTGACCGGGCATTACCATGGATCTTGTGAGTTGGGACCAATTGAATATTGTACGGGTATTCCTATCTACATTGGTTAACGCATCTAAGCACAAGCATTCTACTCGTGTTACTCACTATGCAATTCTTTCTTTTCCACGGTCACCGTCGTTTTTCCAATGAGAGCTTTAATGCGCACAATGACTTGTTAGAATAAAATTCCCACACATAGGGTGTAAATTATTGGATGATTGTTACTGTCATTTCAAGCTTACGTTCTAGCAATGATCGGATCTTTGGCGGCCGACAATTACCTGCATATTGCTGTAAACTGGAGTAGGCATTGCTCAGAGAATCCTGGAGTCCATTTAATGGCGTTCCCGTTAAGGAGTTGAGTGCTAAGGATGTAACGGGACTTAGACTGCCCCCAGTGGACCCTTAAAAATAAAATACACTTTTAGAATTTGATGATCTGGCTTAGCCCTGCTCAATTGCTACACCCAATAGTAATTCCAATTTATTTATCGGAAAATTAACGCCCAGAACATGCTTCATGCTGCTCTAGCGTTTTGTTAATGGATGGCCACGATAAGCGTTCCAATCTTTATATGCATAGATTAAATTAAGTAATATTAATATTATTGCTGCATCATGCGATTATTCTTTTGCTGCTGAATTTTTAAATAGAATAAGGCTAATTCGTCATACAAGAAGCTTTGGCAACTGGCGACAAATTACGAATTTATTCCCACTGTGATAGTACTTTCGACTCAACACATAAATATATACATCGTTAATAGTGGTTTATGATAGGTTGCAATCAAATGTACGCACATCTTCGAATAAGAAAAAGCTATGCACGGTGTCATACGTGTCTCTACATCCGCTTAAGAGACGAGAAACACTAACTACATATCGACTTCTCGTTTAACCCACATAACAGAATAAACGTTCGGCAATCTAACACAGCATGGTGTGTGTGTGTATGTGTGCGCGTGTGCGGCATGAAGGAAATGATATACAGATAGGCGACAGTATGAATAAACAGTCGACTCAAGTAAAACGATCAACAGAGAAAACATTAAAAACTAAAAGCCGTCTATAGTACAGAATCATTCTGCTCCAGTGGTGGCGTCTCACCTGTATTTCCTGTCTTCCCGAGAATGGCAGCTAAGCACGAGAAAAAAAAGTTCTTAGCGTTAAAATGCTGACGTGTACGTATGAGGAGAAAGAGGTCGGCCCTCACTGATCGAAGAGGATGCTTTGTCGGTGCAGGTCTTAAATCACGAAACTTTGAATGTTCGAACTGCATTTCTTTGAGTTTTGTCAAGTCAAAGTCTTGGTGCCCTGCGGCTAAAGTAGAGTCGTTCGATGCGTTGTATAATAGGAGGATTCGCGGGCAAATCGAGATGGATAGGCAGGCGAAGGATGTCAGCGGAAATGTTGGAAGAAAGAAGTATTACATAAGATCGGGATGTATGTAAAATGAGCTGGTAGAGACGGCACGCACGGTCAGAGGCTGTACACAGTGTGCACTTAGCCGAACATCTGTGTATACCCAGTGCACACGTCCGATATTTATGAGCGTCCGGGGTATAAGCGAGACGTGGGGATCGTCAGTAGGGTTACGGTCTACCGGTGTGAGATCGAAATTAACTTAGTAATTGTTAATACTGTACCAGGCAATGCGACACGTACATAGCGACATACCTGCTGTCGAATTCGCCAGTCCGCTTAACGCTGAAACACAGAACACGTCCACGATATTAGCAAGCCCAAGTTAGTAACGTGTTTACATATTCAGCACGTAAACTCGTCCCAGCGCCCCTAGAATTTACTAGGATCTACGCTTCGAAACATGCCGCTGCAGTCCCCGATGTTTTGTCTCCGTCTCCGCGACTGGCAGCCGAACGCATGTTCCGGAACACGGTGCAACAAGCAACTTTTCCCATTGAATCCTGGCTCTATCTATTCGTAGCTCAGTCTTTTTTACTCAAAGTCGCAAAAGAAGAACAAGTCTCTACTAACTGTATCACTATCTTACAGAAACGTATGCATTTCATCTATGGCTTTAGGATTTCTTTATTCCTAAGTTTTAGAAGCCTGGTGTTCAGCGCGACGATGTATGCGTGCGTGCTCGAGCTGACTGATGATCACAAATTAAGGGAATTGCGGAAGCGTAACATTCTTGTAGAACAAAGGTAGAGTTGTTTCAACTGCGGGTATATCGTACATGTGCTTCGTATAAATCTCTCTTATGGTTGAGTGAATATAGTGGATAGCCCTAGTGTTAGTGCTCTCGGTTACAGACTACTCACTGTTGGGCGAAACTTGAAGATTCCCATTGCCACCAGTCATCGCTGCTAAGGTGACCAGGTTCTGCATACTCATCGGCGATACTCCTGCATTCGCTGTAACACGATAGGTCGTTGCTAATCATTCCCATCGTTCCTTTCATATAAAAGCGACAGAGTGCGGGGAAGAGGGTGAAGGATAATTCTAGTTTTACGAATACAAGCTTATAAAATGACTGAGGTAGAAAATACCGGTGTGCAATGTAGTTCATGACTCTATTGTAACTATTAGAAGGGGGCATATGCAACTGGCGAATGCAGCGGCGTGACGCGTGACTTCATATTTCCGAGGAATACGTGGTAAACACATGCATTAAAATGCAGGCTAATGGCGGCGTGCATAGCGGCGTGTCATTGCATTTTCGTGCCTAGCGATCCCATTAAACGCGGGAGCTTATTGTCGCGGAGACAAACGCTGGCGAGTGGAGTGTAATATACGCGCGGGATGTGGTTCAACACAGTTGTAGACACGTAGGAGCGCGCGTTACGAAAGGTGTGCTCGGCTGGTACGAACCAATTTACGATCTGCGAAAAGTAAGCCGCCGCAAAGCGCAAGCCGATTACGTCAAAACACAAGTGACGGCAGGGAAGAGCGTTAGATATTAAGTCCCAGTCAGCCTGTAAGCGTGCCGTAAAACACGTGGGCTTACTCGCAACCTTCCATAAATTTCGCAACGAGCCACGAGCCGCGAGGCGCGAAGCGTTCTCTCTATTCCTGGCGCGTGGAATTCGCGTGACAAAGCGTGCCGCAGAAGAAGAACGAGGATGGCGTAACAACCGGCGATAAATCCTCCGGCAGAATAGGTCGGATATATCGCGAGGAGGCGACCAATGGAGAAAGTAAAAAAAAAAAACGAAAGAGAAACGAAACTGACACTGACCATACTCACCGGCGGAGTTACTGAGGGATGCGAGAGTTGCCAAGCCTTGCAGGGGATTGGCAGGGGTGATTTCCGGCGGACTTGGGACTGCAGGTGCAGCCGCGTGCGCCGGTGTAGCAGCGCCCAGGCCCAAATGTTGTTGCAGAAACAGTTGTTGTTGCACACTGGACAGCGCGCTGGTACCGGCGCTCGCGGCTACCGGTGTTGCAGCACTCGTCGTCGCTTGCAATTGTTGCAAGAGTTGCAGGGATGCTGGCGCCAGAGCAGGCGTGTCGTTCTGTGGGTCGACAGATTAGAATGCATGTTACTCTGTGCTTGCAAGCCCTTCCAGTAAGTATCTTATCATCTTAAACTTTAGGAACGAAGCCTAAATGAAGTTCTGATCAACAAAGTCCGCTTTTCAATTAGCAACAGTGGCGATTCACGAGAAAGAGATTTAACAAAATGTCCTCCACCCGTGTTGCAATTGGGATTTCTATCACAAAGCAAAAAAAAGAAAGGCGGACAAATTAGTGTAGATACAGACGGTCAAGTAATTCGGCGTCATATTCACTGCCGCTATGTTCCAAAGGTTCGACTGGAGCTGTTGCATTCTCTTCTGGTCTTTCTCCTTCTGCGTGTCCGCAAATTTCACGACCAGCGGCGACGAACATCCCTGAAACAAAGATGCCCTGTTTGTCAGTAAATTTCTTGATTTAATACCGACTCCATTTGCGATAAGATAACAAGTTTGAACTTGTTGAAAATGTAAAAAGAGAAAAATCGATTTCTCTTCACTCTCTCTACGTGCGAAAGCCTTTGCGACCGATAGATGATTGAAAGGTGGTGATTAGCTCAAGTCACAGATGCGCTAACGTTTCTCCAGATGATAATGGGACCAAGCCAATGTGCAGCATACCCGTCGAATTGCAATGAAAAGAAATGTGCCGCTCGAATATAACGATCCTACTTTTCTTATCTTTTGCACGGTACTACCGGTTCGAGTATACCTATACTTATACCTTTCTCCAGTCCCATCCAAGAGGCTAACGCGAAACGATCCTCTTACCTTCATCTTGCATCCGGCGATTCAACTCTAGCAAGGATCGTTTATGCATTCAATCTAGCGGCCGATGCTGTTTCGCTTAATGAAAGGTTCGCTACTTATCCCGGTCGACGTCTACCACCGATAAGCAGTCTCTCACAAGCGGGCGGTAA
Source organism: Ectemnius lituratus (assembly GCA_910593735.2). Classification (NCBI taxonomy): domain Eukaryota; kingdom Metazoa; phylum Arthropoda; class Insecta; order Hymenoptera; family Crabronidae; genus Ectemnius; species Ectemnius lituratus. The sequence goes on from OU343034.1 coordinate 10,431,430, forward strand.
ACGAGTGGGGGGATATCCGTTATGCTAACGACAATATCATTTCGATTTGAAATGTTCCATCCGCCGCGCCGGCTGTTTTAAAGCGATTTAATAGCTTCATTATGGAAGTCGGCAAGCACGGCTCGCCGAGACTGGATTGAATAAAACTCTTGGATATCGAGGTGGATAATTGGCTGTGAGTGCGAGCCGACAGCCGACCCTCAGAGTCGCTTTATCAGGGCGCTAATTGTCCAATCACGGCAGTCGGCAGTCGGCAGTCGGCAGTATCCTCGCAGGAAGAGAGTGCGAGCTATGTGTAATTGATGCTTTACTGACCTCCATCGTTTGCGAGTGATGAAGGGCCTTGATAGCATTGATGGCGTATTGTTTACTAGCGAAGGTAACAAAGGCACAAGCTTTACTCTTCCCGGTGGTGTCTCTCAGTACCGAGCACTCCTCGATTGCTCCGTAGACGCTGAACATGTTCCTCACATCGTTCTCCGTGAACTTCTTCGACAGCATGCCAACGAACAGTTTGCGCTCTGCAACAGAGATGAAATCGCATTCATTAAACTCGTTTCTTCCGATGCTCCCGTGTTTCCTGGCAGTTACTCAAAGCTCGTGCCGCCTAACGTGTTTGAACCGGTGAAATTATGGTGTCTCGCGCTCACCTCGAACAGGAATAAATTTATTCGTCCGCTCCAATTACGAGGGCCATGCCGGCGTGCGCGCGTGCGAGCGAGCGCTTAGCCAGTCATTCGCACTGTGATTCCAGTCGAGGGGAATTAGTATCAAGGCGCAAGAGTTATAGATACACAGGAATTAATTCGTTCCACGATAACTGGCACGTGTTACCTGCTCAGGACATCGGCTACTCTTGTCTCGCTCATATTTTTCCCATGTTCGATCGACCACTATCAACTCCGTTCTCCCGCTTGGCGATATGTAAATATCAGCCGACGATCTACGACACCCTTTCTCGCGCTATTTAGTAACGCGTTATATCGCAGTCGACTTAACCAGCGCTATCAGCAATTTACGTGGCACGGGTAGCCCGTCACAGGGAGTGAAGCGTGTTAAGGTTGCGCGTACATCTAATCCCGAGAGTGCGGCAATAACAATTATTCTTCGTGCCAGACGCGCGCGTGCGCCTTTGAGATTATCAATACTTAATTTTAACCACTCCGACAATTAATCCCCTTGATTGTCTCAGGCGCAATCGCCCGAGTGAAACATAAATTTTGAGGCCAGTTACCATTCCTTAAGGTATGCACGCTCGGCAAATGTATAACGTTGATGTAAGCGGCGGCGTTCACCTTTGACTCCAGCTAGAATTCTTGCGGGGCTTCGGCTTCATAAAGGAATCTACCGAAAGACTCGAAAGGTGGGGGGGGGGCAGTTTATTACTTTAGCGTTATACCCTTATAATACTATATAATAGCGGATCTCTGCCATACTGATTGGCAACTGTAGCCCGGCATCAGTACTAAGTAAGTGAAGGGTAGTTCGGCAGACGTCGGAGTTGATAATTAATTCGGGCGTGGCGGTTAGCGACTACGTTGACATCACGATTTGTCATCTTGTCTACCGTTTAATAAGCGTTTACGTATAATATGCCTGGTCATCTATGGACCATTTCATGATGACAATGCTGCGGAGAGGAAGAGGTGGTGGCCCGGTCAATATTTGTTTAGGACCGGGAGAAAAGGGCTTTGCCCGGAGGAAAGCCGCTTATGTAAATTCAGCGTCGCAGGGGGTCGCGTAGCTACTATGACGCAAAGTACTCCGCCACCGACCCTGAATATCTCTATCTGCTTCTCCACGGCAACCATGACTTGCCTTGCTTTCCAGTCTCCGTATGGCTATCTTTTCCCCATCGCCTTAGCATGGCCAACCCTCATTTGGAAAGGCCTTATTCACACACGTCGGCCCCCGCGCGCTTTCCTCGTCAACAGACCCACCTTTCCGACGCCACTTTTCACCGTTAATATTACTCCCGTGCAGAGAAACGCGCCAACTTTCCTCCAGCAAGGTTCGCGTCATTCAATTGTCACGCTCGCAGGAGTAGTGCACGAAATATGTCCACGACAACCAGATGCATAGTTGGCTTGACAGCCTCGGCTGTCCATAGAACGTATTGCTGGAAGATCGCGCAACTCCAATAGAACGTAACCAAAAAGCACAAAAGCGAAAAAGCTTCCGCTGCTGCCGAATTTGAAACATCAAAACCAGATCTGCGCGAGTGGCCATGAGCGTACCGGACGCTCGACGCGGACGATTGACAGACTTAGACGGATTCAGACATTCCGTGTGTCGAGTACACTGAAAAGGGAGGCTCGAGGGACTGGTGCATGAAATGTGTACCGATTGTAGTCAAAGGTCGCGGGAAAGGAATGAATTTGAATGTAAAAGAAGAGTTTAATCACCGGTGAAAATTCGATGGATGCGGCAAGCTCGCAGGAGGATGAAAGCAGGGAATACATAGTATACATTTGCCCTTCAAACCAGTGAGCGGTCAGCGGCCGACGGGCAGGGGTTTTAATTAATTTTGTAAGCCCGCTGCCGGATGGCCACAGTTGCTATTGCGGATCGGGCTTCGCTGTGGATGTCGGTAAAAATTGAATGAAAAGTTCGGCCTCCCTCTGTCTCACGATTACCCGGCCGGAGGCGTAACATTTTCCAGCGCTATAAAACACTGCCGGTTTCGGCTCTCCAAGCTTTTCCCTTCCCGAACCATCGCCGCCAGCTCAGCCTGCGGCGAACCTGCGGTCTTCGCGGAATGTTTATTAAATACCGAAACCACTGGTAACCCCAACTGCGTTTCCACATTTTTCAACGAATTGTAGAGCCCCACCCTCCGAGCTCAGTTCAGAGATTCCATAGCATCCTGGACTGCCCCCGAAATTGCAATGATTGATCTCGTCCTAACTCAACGAAAAGCCTCATAGAGATACTAAAGCTAATAAAGACGGGGATTGATGAGAAGTATTGTTGGGATCATTGGATATACGAGTGGCGTCGATTTCATTCCAACAGGCCATGCTGGATTCCTCGTCAAGAGAAAGAAGCACTACCTCTTCCACTAGCGAGCAGTTAATTCACGGGAATAGCTTTATAGCCGATCATCTCACATAAGAGTGCCCGTCACGAAATCGCCGGTCTAAGGAAATTGCAAGCCACTCTCTCACAACAGTCTTCCGGTGTTCTGCCTTCGCGCTGTACACACTCGGCCGTCGATGATCGGTTCGGTAACGAGGCAGCTCCATTGTATTCTGCAGGGTCTCGCCCAGATCGGAGTCAACTATAATGCAGGTATTAAGGTGGAAGAACAGGCGCAATGAGGGGATAATAATGCTCCTGCATTTCTAATCCAATTCCCCTGAAAAGAGGGGGAGATATCCATCCGATGAGAGAGAGAGAGAGAGAGAGAGAGAGAGAGAGAGAGAGAGAGAGAGAGAAATTGTGGATAAAATACGAGGATAATGCTCGCTGTGAGATCCGATATGAGATCTAAATCGTTGTTGTCGGAAAGTGATCACGCACATTGGGTAATTATATAAAAGAGAACCAATGCACGATAACATATGCTTTTAATAATGTCTCTTCCTCTCTGCATTTCACCTAATTTCTTTGATCGTGAACGTAACTTGTTTAATCACTTCGCTAACTGTTGAATTATTATTATGCACGAGATAAGCGTTGATTGTTGCTCTGCATTTTATATGGCGCGAACCGACGTGAATATTTACAAATCAGTTCTGCTTTCCTGTCTTTATCATTTAATTAAAATACGTAGCATGCTTGGACGCCATCGGGGAATAATTTTGAAGAATAAATGGATGGGCGATTATGATAAAGCTGAGAGTTTGAGCTATGCAGTCCTAATTCAAGATTGCTGTATTAACAGACATTTTACGAAGTTTTGCAATTAAGTACTTATTAAGAGGAGCTCCTGCGCATTGTTCGATGGATTAACGTCTTAGGGGACATTCTCTGGGAGGAGTTTATGTCGTTTATGACGCAAGTTTCGATTAAAGCTAGTTTTTATCCGCGCTCTAATGACTCGACTCGAGTCGTCGAGCAACGATTAATAAAGATCATTAGGACGTTCTCTCCTCTTGACAGCGGAACTTCCGGCGAATACTATGGAGGTCTGGATTTGCATTACTCCTTGTTTCGTATTCGCTAAGCCGCACAGGTCTGACAGGAATATTCTTGGTCTCTTACCTTCTCACTTCCTGGACGCTGTGGTCCTTCCCCAGAATGAGAATTAACTATGTTAATTCAATTTCGGGCTTGGCTACGTTTGAACTAACTAAATTCTGGCACCGCTCGCGTCTCAAGTATTGTACTGCTAATGATAAGTAGTACCAACTGGCTTACATGTAATACATCTTCCTGTGCTCACTTGCCACTACATAGTATACTCCCACAAAATCATAAATCACCAAATCATTCACATATGCTACCCTAAATATTCAGAAAGTGCATCGCTCTTGAAAACTGGGAAAAATGTTTTTTGTAACGTCAATTCACAATTAATAAAATCGCTCTTTCCACCAGCATCACCGAGTTCCTGTGGTTGGTGTTCCTTTTCCAAGTAGCAAAAAGCTCTCACCCATGGAATTTGGTCGACAATGTTTCCGGCGACAAAGTGTGCACGGTCCTTTTGTATGTGCAGTAAATCGTCGAATATCTGTTACATGGGTTTAAACGAGCTTACGTAGTTTCGTAGCGGCGAGTAAGGGTGATGTGGTATAACGCTCGTAAACTGCTGCTCCCACATAATTTACTCTTTCGTGGCACGGAAAGCGCAGGTATGCGAAAGAAGTTCGTGTCGAGAGGGAGCATTGCCAACAGCGGGATTGAAACCAGTTATTAACGCGATGGTTGTATAATAAGTTTGCACTGATAGAATATTTTTACGACCGATTAATGCACAATTTCCAATTTGCTTTCTTACTTTCTTACTCTATCTTTCTCATTCCCTCCCGTTCATCATCCCTGCCTTTCTTCCTTCGCATTCGTTCCTTTTACTTCCTCCCCCCACGCCATCAGAACTTTTAACGACGTAATTAGGCCGCGGGAAGCAGTATTATCGAATCGACATTAATTTCAGCTTGAGTAATTGAACGCTCCGGTCACACTTCAAGGCGTATTCTTTTCCTTTCAAGGGACTTAATTGCACTTGCTTTGGATAACGACCTTAAGGTTTTCCTTGCACGTTCTATTTTATTTAAATGCCGGTACGCAAATCGCTTTAGTTTCAAGGAAATTCGGGAGTTCGTTAAGAGAAAGTTCTCTCCCGAAATTCCGTGAAATTTCTGCTGGCGTTAAATGAAAGTCCTGCGGAGTGAAGGTAAAAACTTAGTTGCGCGAATATGAAAAAGTTATTGTACCGGACGCAGAGTGGTTTATTATGATTGTAGAAAATGTCGATTTTAAAAGTTTGTCACGTGTGACTATTATTTCATTACCTTGTCCTATAAACTCTATGAAAGGCATCAAAGTTAGATTTAATAAAGTTACAGGTTGGTAGTTGCGATTACAGGGGTGTACCAGATGAATGGTGTTATGGGATCCAGGTGGCATGAGGGTGGGAGCGCGAAGAGGGCGCGATAAACCTAGAGGAAATTGAAGAACGGTAAAGTTGCGTGGTGGCAACGCGGCCCCAAGCAAAATTTCAGATGACAGGCGCAAGTTCGAATGCAGGTATGCCGCTCGTCATTAGTATGTCACCGGTGGAACGTCGCAGGAAGTGTGACGTCAAGCTGGGGGCCAGCGATTTATAGACAGCCACAAATTCCGATTACTAAAACGGTGCTGGCCGTTCGCAGCGCTGCAGGCCAACGTCTGCGTGACTGTAAATTTTCTTTTCACAAGAGGCCAACGTGCGACGAATTATTTAGCGTGCGGTGGTGCAGAAGCAGTCAGCCCAGCTTTTTAGAGATTCACGCCGAAGCTGAGGAGACGCCTTTCCTCTGAAAGGGGTGCGCGCCCGACAGAGTATAAGCTCGACATTTTCCTCAAGGTGGTGCGCAATTTTTTGCATCGACGAAAGAAGACGATTACGTTCTGGGTGGTGCGTTGACAATGGCGGGCGCGTTCGGGATGTCAGACCGTAATGGGATGCGAGAGACAGATGCTAATACCATTGCGAATGCCGGGCACCTCAAAGCAATAATCGATATACCATCAGACGCTACGGATGCTGGACGAGTATTCTTAGGACGCCAATCCATTTCATGGATCTGTTCGTCTCTCCAAATTGAGCAGACCTATGCAGATCGAAGACGATACATATTCATACAGATATAAATAAGTGTCAATCGGTTCTCTTTGCCTGTCGAAAATGGTACATTCAATTGACTGTATTTTCGGCGAAAGTTGAAAACATGGCAGTAGCGAGGAGTATATTTTCGAGACTCCCTTCATCTGCTTCCTATACTTTATAAATGATCTCATCGCCACCCCGATGCCCGAATATTTCACTACATCGTGATTGCGCTCGTTGCTGTTCGCTATAAGCGACCCAATAAATCTTGCTTTGGTATCACGTGAAAGTACAACACGTATTCTGCAAGTCGTGCGCGTTGCATTGTTAATATTAAAAGTCTGGACTTGAATTCATTGGACTGGAGAAGAGTTCTTTGGTCATTTGTATGGAATACCGCACCTCCCAGCGCTTCCGGCTGACTAAAGCCGACCGTCTCCACTGCGCTGATTCTTTCTTCCTGTTCTTTCGCCACCCGCACCTCCGCGAAGCTCGCTTCCTTTTTTGTACCTACCAGGGTCTCTTCTTTTCTGTCGCCTGCACGTTGCTTGCATTTTTATGTTCGGTGACTTACATAGCCTGCCTTTGGTACGATCGCCGCTACTGTCTCGCCGGACTACCGCCGCGCCGTGACAACTGCTTTCTCCTAGCTCTCTGCTTTCTTTTTTCAGCTCAAGGGGACTGCGGGAACCTAAGTCTTTCACTTGACAGTTCTTGTTATTTTGGTGTTAAGTAACCGTTGATGATATTCCTGTCCGAATTATTCAGCGAAGAAATATTTGTAAATTTATCGTCAGCTGGAGCTGCACTGATCTCCCACTCAGTTTTACTACGGGATATGCAGTGTTAAGGCGTAAAGGTAAAATGGTTGCTCGTCAAATCGAGGACATTTCCATGAGCGATCAGGAGCAGGGCGCCAGAAATGATCTTGCAAGTTCTTCTAACAAGCACTTCTCGTCTCATCGACTAGTCACCCTACCATCTAATTCTCATCACTAGCACGTGTTTCCAGGCAATTCAAAATGCTTCTCTTCCATGGAATAACATTCTGCCTTAAATGCAAAAACAGCATCATCCCAACCATCATAATTCTGATTAAAGAATAATAGAAAGCCTGTCCTATTCCTTCTATCCATTTAATTACCGTTGCCGAACGTAACCTAATATTAATTGAAAAGGTCATCGCAATTATGAGTCCTTCGAATTGGATTATAAGGAGCACTCAGCGAAATTGATTCCTCTGCACTTAGTGTAATCGAACTAATACAACCTTTAAAGAGTATTGCTTTCGCAACAATGAAAAAACGTGAAAGGTGAAGAACCATAGAGTATTTTAAATGGGCCCAATGTGTGTTCAATTGCCCTCAATCTTGTGGAGCAGAAAGTTTTTAAAAAATACAACATTTCTATATAATCCCATATTTATTGAATGGTGATTAAATATGCTGCTTTTGCGGCAGCTTCTCGTATAAAGAAACTACCAGTTATTTTTTTTGATGAATTATAGCCCGCTCTCTTGTACTCGGTGGTGCTTTATGGAAGCAACATCGATTTCTGTCATACGCGCCTAACAAATTGTCCTTTCGTGCTGGTTGCCACAGACACCGGCGATGTAACCGGCAAGGCAAACTTCATTATCTCTTCGCATTATGCGACACTAATGCACTTATCTTCAAAAGGAGATCGCAGGAAAACGCTACTTGCCGCTGGGAGAAGCAGTACACGCTGAGCTGGTAGGGCAAGCCTCTTAACCCCCTTTCCACAAAAGCAAATAGCAAAAAGTGATGAACGACCCTTCTCTACACCACTCTTCGATGGTACGGAAAACGGTCTAAGCTCCGATGTGCCTTACCACTATTTGACCGTACAAAGAACGGCTACCAGCAAGAACAGGAGAATTCCAGCTGAAACTTTATTCTCACATATTTCAATACTCATTATGTAGAAAAATAAGTCGCGTATTCGGTTATTCTAATTCCTACGAGAGAATTGTACTGATTTCTCCATAATGTCGCTTTTTACATACTATTCATACGAACTCGCATGCTTCGAGCCTTGACTTCTGCACTCCTGTCTGCACTTCTCACTTATCCCAACGTAACCACCCGATTGCTACAATTATATTGATCTTGTAATCTAGCTATGTTATAATTGCAGGGGGAAAAAGGCAGTATATAATCATACGTGAAAGTATTCGCGGCGTCCCTAGTGCGATTGATCGTGCAATCTGACGGTACGTGCAAACCTGTCGCACTCGAGTCTATAATGCGGATTAAAGCGGACAGCTTTGTTCTCATGGGCATTCTCTGCCGGGTGACCGGCATTCACCGTCAAAAGTAAACCCTATGTTCGAATGCTGGAATTTAATTTTGCGAAAGAAGAAAGCTCCCGGCAGAAGGCGAATGTCATTCCTCCGTGGGGTGGGTGGGGGTGGTGATGCGACGGGGTTGTAGGGGGTTGTAGGGGGTTGTAGGGGTTTGTAGGGGGTGGGCGAGTCACACAATGGTCGGTCAGGGTGCTCCAGTCTGAATAGGGGGGCGTCGCATTCTTCTGGAACACCAAAGCCGATGGACAACAAGGCGGCGCGGCGCGGCGCGCGCGCCTATTGCTGTCACGGAATAATGAGGCGACAGTGGGTAGGTGCAGCTTACTGATTGCGAGTTGTCAGTAAGTAGGTTGCGACAGGTAGCCACGTTTCTGCCGTTGGTTGGCGGCCGCGCACTTACCCACCACCGACCATTAGAATCCCACTAACAGAACTCTCGCGTCTCTCCATGTGACTGTGTGCATGCCTTTCCAGCGCATCGGTGTGCAAGTGGAACGACTACACAGTCGAGCGAGCCGTAATCGAGTCCACCTTACACAACAGACCGCTCCCGGTTTCTATGAAAGCCTTAGTAAAACCCCAGAGAAAAGCTCGATTCATTCTTGACTGAGAAGTCCGAACGACTACCAAGATCGAGGAGCACATCCCTAAGTAAAACCTACCTTGCGGCACTAAGCCTCGCCTTTCCCCCGCGCACCGCTACCCACGTTGCTCATAGAATTTACGATAGGATCTGTGGGGAATCATATTCTCTAGATTCTAGAGTCTAGGACCACTTTGAACTGCTGGTGGTATTGCTGACTCTTCATTTTACACTTCTTCCGCTGTCCACTCTTCGGTGCTGCTCTCGCTTACGCTTTCCCCATAACGAAAGTCAATCAATTGAGAAAAATCAATCTGCTATTGGTGTACCTTTAACAATTGTTTTCTGTATCGGCATTAATAATGTTTGCGCTATCGCTTGGTAGTACGACTTTCCAGTGCACTTCGGGATTGAGTGAATCTCAACGTAGCGAAACCTCGTTGAAGAAAAGCGGATGAAAAGCATGAAAATACCTGGGATGCTTCTTGGGTCTGGTGGATTCAGCAGTGGCTACGCTAGACATCTTACCACGGTGGGATTTTCGAGGACGTTTATCATGAATTCTTTGAACGCGTGACTTACAGCCTGAATCCGGCGACCTATATTCCTTTAAGTCGCGCGAGCCACCCGGTGTCAAAACCGAAGAAATATGCTGTCGGGGAAAAGGGGCACTTCTGCATTGAGACAGAGAAAGCCGAGGGCCTCTTCAATATTCCGTATGCACCTTACTCCCTCAGCCAAACTATTTAGTCGAGAACAGCATAAATTATTGCGACTGCTCGCAACCAACGTACAAGACGCATTAGACAGGGAAAAATGGGCAAGAATTATGCAAAGCACGACTATCTAAATTCCTTGAATAGACGTGCTTTCTCAGCTCGAAGAGAAGCTCGATACTTGTCTACCTATACTCGTTTCCCTTGGGAAAAGCAAGTGTAATCGAACAAAGTAAAGCCCCTATCTTCTCCCAATGCTAATATCTCTTTCCCGGATTCTACTCTATGTAGAGAGAAATAAAAGTACGATAAGCGCGAACCAATCAAGAATTTCAGAGTGATATCCGCGCATTCTTTTAGCAATTCACACTCAATTTACTTCATGGAAAAAGCCATCGGAGCATTGCACTTTCATTCTTAGAGATTCTTATCGCGTGCATTTCACTATGGAGTTAGAAGCATGGAAAGATATTAGGCGCAACGGTTGCAAACTTGGCTCGACTTTCTACTTCTCCGTATTGGTGAAAGGGAGCATGAAAGACTCAAGAGGCTTAAATAGGCAAATGTATGATCTATTTGTGACTAAAATGTCGAGAAGATTCCACGGAAATGGCGAAGTAAAAGGCTGGTTGAGTGCGAAACTGTGAGATGTAACATGCCAACACACCGTTAGTTTCTCAGCCAATGTTCTTCCTCTCTTTTAGTATCACAACTCACAACCGACAACCAACACGGCACACCTGCCTGCCCACTGGCTAACTCCAGGCTTTTGCAGCCGTGTGAAACCACGTACTCCTACAAACGACCGGTCTTCCATAGAGTTCCTCCTCGCACTTGTCTCCCCTTTGCCGGGACAAGCAAGGTTTGTGAGATAGTGTTAGAAGTCAACCGCATGATGTAACCTGTAGCGCGCCGAGTGTTCGCTATGCGAGTCAACCGATCGGATGAGACTTCCTGCCATTTGCCCTGACCCATGCTTCCGTCTCCATTTCTTTAATAGTTCTTCACTACTAAACATTACAAGACTACTGACCCACTCTCCTGACCAAAACTATTTATTGGTACGCCGTGTTATTACAAAATAAATTACAGTTGGAACATGTTCGAGCGATCTAAAGTGCTGACTAACCTAAAAAGTGAAGAGGGCATGCAGGACTCGCAACGATGACTTGCACTCGGCTCGGCACCCCGGTGCAGGTTAAACGGGCATTTGCATATTCCGCTTTGCATAAGAGAAGAGCTCTGGACTCAAGTGATTCCGGAATTTGCAGTAAATGAGTGCCGCGCAATGCTTTGGCCGGATCATTCGCAACACATGTATCTTTCCTTTGATGTATGTGCATTCCCCTTTAAAGTCTGTTAAGATTAACATTTTCTCATAAAGCGAGTGAATAAATTTTCTTTTCGCAATAAAGGTGACAAGTTGATGGAGCACGTGTTTGATCGATCTGTGAGAAATCGATCTTGGAAGGGGCTCTCCGATATCTGGAGGCAAGTGCATGGTTCTTACACCTGGATGTCCATCGTATCGTGTTTACGTTGACGCTTAGTTGCGCAACTATACAGGCGAGACGTTCTTTGCGCGTATGCGCGCCACTGTAAACCGAGCACCACGAACGAACGTTCAAGGAGACTTGGTAATTTTCTGTCTCCCGCTCGATGGGGAATGCATGAGTACTCCTTTCAAAAGTTCGCACTCTGTGTAAGGCGAGTCTCGCTGAGAGTACTCAGCGAGCACTGACGATCATCATACACGCGTATTATTATCGAATTACTGAGTAATTACTGCACGCCGCTGACTTAAGATCCGTTTATATTCTCAGTTGAGCATGAAAATTCCAATAGTATTCATTTTCTCCTATAACGAGTATTTGCTGTATCTGCCAACTTCCGTTCAATGTCTGTCGATGGAAATGAACCCTTATACTGCTGGCTGGTCACTGCTTAATTCTCTGAAGCGTTAATTAGAGACCGGATCTTAGAGTCAAATCGACGAATCATTAAGGCAGTACAGTCACGTTCACGGTTAGTATGACAGAATTGGAATTGGTTGACTAATGTATGTGTTCGTTCAATGTAGATAAATACTGCACTCGTCATTTCCGGTGCGCCTGCATACATACACCTATGCTTCTAAAGTACCAAGGTGTATTCACTACTCGTTCAACTGACAAGGGAATGCTCACTGCATACATCAAAGCATCCTCAATTAAAATTCGGATAGGTACAAAAAAAATCTCTGTCACGAAGCTTCAAAAAGGAAAACAGCGGTCAATGTACGAGCCATATGGTGTACGAAATAAGATTCTAAGGCAGGAAGCGTGCACCAAGTGGAATATTGGTTTTCCGTTATGAGATAACGCGAGTGGCGCGTTAAACGCTTGAGAGTTTGCGGGCTTAGAATAGTCATGCCACCGAAGCAAACTCCCCAATTCTCATTATAGATACCACAATAATTCAAATTAATTCCAAAATAACTGTGCGACAAGTTTAATTCAATTACGTCCATTTAAAGAAATTTGATTGCACGTTGGCGCAATACTGTTGCAAAGTATGACCTGCAATTGTTTATTGGCCGATTAACTGAATCATCCAAATGTCGCGCATCGTTAAAACAATTTATATTCTGCCACCCTTTAGCTATTCGCGTACGAGCGAAATTTGGGAAATATTAAAATTGTACGTATAGCGTTCATCCAATGTTGAGTACGAGGGAGTTGGTTTTACAATTAGACTTATATACTATACGAGCGAGGGAAGCTTCGATTGTAAAACGGATACACAGCTCGGCGCCCCGTAATTGGCACGTCACGCTCGAGTTGAGCCACGACTTCATTCACTCAAGGCTGCCGCCGCGCCAGTGGATATCTCACTCCCGTAATAACAGCGTCCATTGATAAAATTCTGGAGCCGCCAGACAGCGTGGACCTGCGGCAAAACGACGATTGAGAGCCTCGAGTACGTAGGCGCCCGATTTATAGCGGCCGCACCATACTATACCCCTCAACGTTCCAAGGGATTTTCTTCTCTTTCTCTCTCTTTCTCTCTCTGTCTCGCTCTCTCGATCGTTGCAGAGACATTTTTTCGACCGCTCGTCGACAGCTGTTGCTTCTGGCTAGTGGACCATATTTCTCCCTCGTGGTTCATCGGTTCTGCCGTAAGAAAGTTACGAGCAGTATGGATGGCCCGAGTCACTCAGCTTCCCAAGTGCATGTCATGTATATCGTTGGTTAGTTGTCGCAGTCGCAGAAAATTTTGATTATTCTTGATAATATCTAGAAATCAGCCGATCGCTACATGAGATTTCAAGCGCCGGAGACTATAAAGTCAAGGGCATTTGGCTTGTTTTTATTAATGGCCTTTTGCCCGCTTTTATTATGTGTGTACACCGAGGTTAATAAACTGATGTGCCTAATAAAGTGCAATGTTCCTTGAAGGAAGAATGCAACAAGTAGACACTGGGGACGAGAAAGGTTTCGATAAGTTTCCATCTGCAACAATATAACTCTACTCTCTCTTTTTTAACCAGTTCTTTTGAGGCTATCGGCGCACTTACATATATGGAAAGCCGAGATTCCAAGCGGAGCGGATCGTAGGCTTGGTTTTGCTCCATTTATGGCGGGTGTTGTACGGTCTTTAATGGAAGTCCAACGAAGGTAGAAGGAGAACGCTCGGAGGCTGCGCGAGCCTTGCTGTAAAGTGCATTTTGCACAAACGGTCACGTGAGAGTTCCGCAAGAAGAATGGAGGATACAGGAAGGGTGAGAGTGTGCGATAAGAACGCAAGATAAAAGAGAGAGTTGGTGATCGCGCTTCCTTTTGTATGGTCGTGCGCACACCTTCGGATTACCAGCTGAGATTATGCGTAGTCCGATACCCTTTTTTTTCTTCGTCCACCGTCTTATCTTTACAAACGGAGAACATATGTACTGGATATTCAGTCCCACGGGTTTACCGGATCTCCGAATTACCCGCAGGATTCGACCAAGGGACAGGTGATTCCGTGCGAAGGAGCATAAAAAAGAGAATAACAGGAGGAGAGATAGTGAGCTATCTTTCGGCTTTGCTGTCTCAATTTGCATATGACCCAGTCCCCAGCTGATCGTGAGCGGACGTTGGCCTTCAGATGAGACCGTCCACTATTCATGCACGAATGCGTTACGCAAACATAAATCCCGCCTACCAGTGACATGTACCTACTGTTGCATACATGCTAACTGACCACATCACTCACGGCCCACCTGTCTTTCTCTCGATCTAGCTTGGCAATCAACTTTCCTTCTTCCTCCATCTCTAGTATATCAGTCGTTACAACACTTTCCCGGTAATAGTTGCACATCTTTTTTTCCAATCCTATCTATCAAACGCTTTAATGAGGAGTTCTTTTGCACTTTAGTACCTTTAAATAAATAATCATCGTAAACGTTGTAGACTTGCATCGGGAGAGCTTGAAATATTAATTCCATGGATTAAACTGTTATATTCCATACATGCCGATCACAGTGACCCGAATATGCCAGGCGCTCACACTAGAATATTTTGCTTGAATTAATAAATCTGCCGTATTATGTTTGTCTTCTTGATAGATTCGGCTTTGTGATGGGAAGCTATTGCGCGCGTCTTCGTTTACCTAAGCGGATACATTTTTCAGGAGGATTACACGCTGTGGGAACGATAGTCATCGTCTTTGAGGCAGCGTGGTATCGTAAAAGAGCAGGCATCGTCGACTGGCGCGATCTTCTGTAGATCCATCCCCTTTAACAGGAGCTCATGGTTCAAGATAATGGTAGAATAACGTTCTAAACTTCTAAACCTTCCACTGAATGGATGCGGAGGGGTGGGGAGGGAATGCTATTCGTACGGCGCCAGTGTGGTCGTTCATATGCAGGCACGTTCCGCTTTCTCTCGGCGTTATCGAGTCTCGCATGTTGCTTGCTCTTGAAAAGTCGGATAGCTCGTTACGGTCGGCGCATGTCCACGACCTGGCCCACAAAACTCGAATAAGCCCGTGGAAAAAGCTGAGTGACTCGCTGCGGCAAGATTTCAGTGTATGTGTGGTGGTTGGGAATTCGGGGTACGTTGTTAACGAAGGATATGTACGAGAGCTCAATAGACGCGCGCCACTTGAAAATCAGGTTCGTTTGACCCTTCTTCAGCACGGGCTGAAATCTTTTGATAGGATTCGGCGTGTCTGGAAATTCATTTGGCTCCAGGTTCGTTTGTTCGGATGCACGTACGTGCACGAGTACTGGTTTTATACGGGAGCGGTGGGCTCATAAGTGGACCCAGCCCAGGGGTCGACGGCCACTTAGCATCGGGACTGGGTCACATGAAAATAGGAAAGCACGACGAGAGATTTCGTGCATGCCCCAACTAATTTCATTCCCAATTATACGTTCTTCTGGAAGACTAAGTACGAATTTCGTGGGGCACTCAACGAGAATACGATCGCTTGCGTGCGCATAATGGGCACGCGCCGTTGCCGCTGCGCTAGGTAGGCTTAATTTCTGCACTTCCAAGGCTGCAATTGAAAGGAAAGGAAGCGCACCAAGATAATAAGGGAAACCGTAGTGGTCGATGGTCGTTGAGATGGTCTCCAATTATATATGATATTTCATTAGTTTTGTAATATTGATAGTCATAAGAAGAAGGCGTTACACACGCCTCGTACTGTTCTCGCGCAGAATAAGGAAAAGTACGATGAGCCGGGCATGTCCAGAAGCATTCGCTTGAACATCTCGAACAAGCTCGACGCTGTTTGCATGCGAGCCCGTTCGCCACAACGACGAGACAGGGTGAACGACCGCGCTCGCTGATGCGGGTGCGATCAGCTGGATCGGGCTGGTGTATCACGTGCGAATCGAGAATGGAGGAGGCGGCGCGTTGGCCACCTGATATTGCCAATTCATTTCCCGCTGTACCGGTTTAAAATGCATTGCGGGCACACCGGCGAACTGGTGTAACGAGTACGAGTGAGTGCGCGTCCGGCAAAAGTCGGTCGTTGCGATCGTCGAAAGCGGTGCAACATTGACCTCGGCACTTGGCATTCGGGGTCATAATGCTCTCGGCATCGAGTCTTACTCGCCGCCTTCTCCAGTAGACATTTGTCTTTGCGAACTTTATTGCGCCATGCCTTTACAACACAATTATTACTGCATTCGCTGCTTGTGAAACCACTTGGCAAGCGAGAAACAGCACGCGGAGGCGTCCTTAAATTCTGCTAACAACTTTTACAGGCTCGTTGAGATTTCAAAGCACGACACGGCAGGAAGTTGTTTCGTCGCAATCGAGAAAGACAATTGTGCTGTAGATCGGACCAAGTAATTGTCATTAATGGCTAGTTTTGCGGCTCAACTTAATGCCAGTGCTTTCGTAATAATTGCTTGAAGAGAGCTTGCTCCCCATTAGAGATGCTTCCCCCGCTTGGTTGCGAGAAATGCAATCTACTGCTTGTTAACTTTACAAACTTTGGAAATCCATGAGTCATTAGATCGTAGAATTGAAAATAGCTGGTAGGGTATGCATGTAACGTGTGCGCCATTTCTGCAAAGGGTGTTAGTACCGAGAAGAGCTGCCTTTGAAACCCGTTTGCACTGGTCTACTGACACACTGCCGTGTAAGAGATATACACATATATACGAGAGTCTTCCCAATCTAATTAACTTTCTCATGTCCGTGAATTTGCTTTTTTTCATTGAAATGGCTTGCCCGATAGTTTTATCCTGTTTACGCGGCAAAGTACTCAGTAATTGTCCGCGTTGTTAAGATATGCCGTACAATAATTATCGGCTGTCGACGCTCGCTGATGCTCGAAAAGTTACGGAATTACGCGACCGTCTCATTTCACGCGTGAAGTTTCCAAATTATTTGCTTGGTGGCTCTAATTTCTCGCACGGCCAACTCACTCTGCTGCCAAATCTCTAAAAGGCCTGAGCGTAACTGCGTTAACTAGAACTACAATCTGCCCGCGCGCGTACTCTCGCGTTGGTGGAGCTACCACGTAACTCCTTACGAGGTCAGTGGAATGCGTTAGGTGGATGCAGTTTATCAAGTATCGACATGTCCTTACGACACAGCATGCGCAGCGTATTAGCATGCATCACCTAACTCTATTTAACGCTCCGCACGCCATCCTGCCTGCACAGTGCTTCTGAAATTCGTGTCAATCCAAACTAACTTGAAAGTAACTCGAGGGTTTCACAATTCATACGCAAATTTCCCTGCACATGTTCTTGTAACTGTTTTACGGCAATATACAGGATTGACCAGTTATGTTGATTACCAAGTATACGCCAAGTTAAAGAATTGACTCAATACAGATGTGTAAACATAACTTGGACAGTCCCGTTGCCTTTTATTTCGATGGAAGGGTATGTTAAAGTATGGGTGAGAACAGCAATGCGGTCAGAGACGTTGGTGAGGTACAACTACACGTGCACACAGGAATATCGATCTGCAATAGTCCAGAAGACCGATCGATATTCCAAAAATAACTGCGGCCCAGCTGACTTGCTCAGACTGCGGCAAGCTCGTTTAGTTGATCATCGTGTACTATATCTCGCCTTCTACTGTAAATAGAACCATATGGGAGTTTTGTAGATTCCTTCAAAAAGCGGAACACCACAATGAGAAATCATGTGACGTGGTAGTCAACGAAACGAATACATGTACTAAATTCTGTATGGCATGCGCATTTAGTCGGAGGTCATAATTACTGCCGTAACTTGGAGAACAAAGCTGATGATCATGAGAGAAGTTCCTTTTTCAGATGTTATGTTAGCGAACTGCCAATTAAAAAACAAAAGTAGCAAGGTCATTACGCGCAGATACTAATTAAATTACTTTCTGGCTTGGAAGGTATTTTACAGTGGCAAATTGAGGAGTGTCGTTGGCACATCCACGTATCCTTCGCCGTGTTCTTCGGGTATCCTTAATACCTGGATACCAAGTTAAACCGCGGCTCAACCACGCTGGTTACGTAATTTCCTGCGTGCCGAGCGTATAAGGAAGTCAAGGATGATTGAAAGTGTGTTCGTTCGTTACAGTGCACTCGTCTCTCGTTATTTTCATAATTCACTTTTTGCCGTTGACACCGATGTTTCTCGTCTTATCGAGTGATTGAATCCCGCTCGTATTAAGTTGACGACGCACCTGATCATTTTTCTCAGTCGAGTGCAATTTTGTTCAATAATGCCTATTTACGTAACGTGATTTTCCTTGTAGACCTTTGTGTATCGTCGGCTTGCGAGGACTGTTCAATAGTACGATAAGCCAAGTACTGCGAGAATCCTTGCTCGGCGACGTGTAAATTTAGGGCTTCATCAGCGTTTTGTGAAGTTGAGAAGGTAGATGGATGGGCCAATTCATTGGCCTACGTTCTAGGGTTCCTTGCTCAAGAGGGTTGGGCATGCATTGGCGTCGCCAACACTTTGTTTAACCACTTTGACTCGACATTGATATTTCCTGACGCTGAGTCACACATACACTGAGTCCTCGGTTCCTGCGAGTCGATTAACTTTAATAAATCATCTCACGTTGCTATAGCTCGACTCTATGCGTCCCTGTCTGCCCATACTGCCGTCACTTTTCCTTGTGGAAACTACCTGCTTGTGCTTCTATCCAGGGCAGTGTCAGTGATGCTAGAGTGAATGTGTGTGCGAATGTGTCCCACGCACATAAAAGCCACTCGCTGAATCGATATTTATGCTACAGCAGGCAGCTTCCCTATTTTCCTTCTGTCCAATAGCGTATCTACTAAAATAGTGGACCAGCTTTTGGCGATATGAATGCAGAAAGAATGTCTTCTCACGAAGGAGGAACCTGTTTCATCGTGACGTCACGATCGATCCAAAGTATCTCTTATGTTCACTTTTTATTACAATTCGAGGCCGCAGACAAAAACATGCCTTACGCAATTTCGGTGGAATCAGCGGAAAGTAGTTATGAATTTGGGTGTTCGTCTATTTACCGGCCATTGCTCAGGCGCCTGATTGGTGCACAGGAAGTTTACATAAATCATATTGTTCATTGCACTGGATAACACGTTGGTGCGTCTCACTTTACCGATTGCTTATCGCCTGGAATTCAAACCGCAAAGGAGTGCTACTACCTTCGCGCGATTGCCGTGCTAGCGAAGATCATGGCGATTCACATTCTGATCTGCATTTTCTGGGTATTCGTCGCTATAAATAGATAAGCATAATGCAGAAAGATGACTGTGTTCGCGATCATTAATGGATGCAGGAAAAGCGAGATTTTTCTTCGAATACAATAATACTCAAGGGTCGGGCAATTTATATGTAATTCTTACATAGGATATTTTGCAATTCATGAAAGCAAGATCATGCAAAAATATTTCGGTTACGCTGCCATTTCGAATAAAAATAGATTTCCAAGATATGTTGCGACGCACTTCTGCGCATACGACGAAAAGTTTTCTGTTCTCATCCACTTCTCTGCTAGAAGAAAAGTTTACCAAGAGTTTGAGAGCATTTGAAGTAAAACGCATTCGAGTCGCGTCCTTGCAATACTCTCGCCAATCGTGACACACGTGGGCATTGATTGCGCAACTGCGAATAATTTTCTTTCCTCAAGTATCTCGAGGCTTACTGCTCTCTGCGGCATATTGTATCGCTTCTACTTGTGAAATTCCCTTCTTTCCAGCAGCGTTGGATCACCATTCTCTAAAGGGTCGCGATAATTTTTATTACCTAGCAGAGTGTGTCACTTGAGGTATCGAGTTGGTCCGGATACTAATAACAAGGCTTTTCTATGTGTTCAGGTTACAATGATATTTTTCTTGCACATATTCGCGCGGAGTTTAAATTAATCGAGTACTTGGAAAACTTGGAGATGGATTATTTTGATCTTTCTAGCGTCACAATACTTTTTTCCAACTTGGAAAGATGGGTATAGTGTTCACAGTGTTTAGCAAGCCGCCCGCATCATTGGAAAAAACAGCGCTCTTGCGATGTCTTATTTGGACTAGATCCACACGCGCACGGCATACTCAATTAGCGGATTGCGAAATGCGTTAACCAGCATTACCTTGCGGGATGTCGGCAGGTGAAACGAGAACTTATTGACGCTTCTTCTACGATTACGAGCTGCGATTATTGTGCAAGGCGAGTCCCTGCTTGCGATCGACGGATCGTTTAGCTAGCTGCCAAGAACAGCCGATTGAATTCTGTTGCGATTAGGTCATTTAGTTGGATAGAATAATAAGACCCGTCGGTCGACCGTGCTCGGAATTTGCCAAAGTTCGCACTCATTGTCCGGATGAAGTGCGAATTTACATTGTCTGGTGTAAACGTTTGCCTGGCCTCATACAATAAGCCACGTGAGGTCGCCACTACGTATGTACACCATTCAACAACTCAAATCGATTTTCGTGACGAACGCACTATGCGAAGCCTTATTTGGACATCGTGTAATTAACTGTAGATTTATTTGGCATCGGCCGAAACGTGAAAACAATGAGGGTGACGTCGAGCGTCGACTACGCGATCGGGGATTGATGTGTTTCGGTCTCCCTTAACTTTGCCGGGCATCAGTAATAGATTTGAAGCTGTGTCGGCAAGGTTTCGACGCCAATGCAGCCTAATTGAATTGGAGTTCGCATCAAGCTGTAAGTTGAAGAAGCGCGACAAACTTTTATCGTTTTATCGCGAATACATGTGGTCGCTCTACTCGGCACAACACTACTAAGTTGGCTAACTCGATAGAAACTGTCTAACAAGCGACGGTGGTTGCAAGCGTAACCGTTGCTACCGGTGGCAAGCGGGCGAACAGTAATTAACGCACATTGATACTTGCACTCCAATACAACTCTGGGCTATTATTACACGCGATTACCGTTCATTATTCGACTTTGCTAATATTCATTTGGGCGACGATTAAATTTACAGTTCGCCCAGCGTGTTGGCCGAGCCAGCGCGCTTCAAGCAACGTTGCAGAAGAGACAATTGCAAAACAAGAGTACCCGGCGTATCAAGTTGCTTTTCGTCATCGGCGCCTTTGTCTCCACTGCTATTTGCACAAATGCCGCTTATTTAATGAGCAGTTGCCGAGCAAAAATCCCGCTGCTCTGACACTGCGGTGACACGATGCAACAGCGTTCTGTTGAAAGACCCGCGTAAAATGTGTACGCACTTTTGTTGCTGTACCATGAAAAATGCGTTACAACTGTACTAACGACTGGCTCGCTCCTTATTAAAACTTCATAATAATTTTCATGTTTGCGCTCATGAATTTTGCTTTGTTGCCATTGTTTGCCGAAAAACGCCCTGCCCTGTTTGAATTACTTTTGCGAATTTTTAGCATTCCATGGTAACGTGGCAGATGATCGCGAAGCGTTAAATTCATTTTGATACTTGAACGGATTTTCATCATTTGCAACTCTCGTTGGGTTTACAGGATCATTAATATTATTCTGGGTAGCACGACTGACCCTCGGAAATTTCGTGCTCCTACCGACGAGGCCACTGCCACTCTCTCATACCGGTGCAGTTAGCATCGGTTCAATAGCAGTAATCTCTATATTATACGTAATACCCTAATTGTATTTGAAATTGTATATGAAATGCACTTCGACGCTTGCACTGGGTTTCTCGTACGCCGTGTAATGCGTGCACAGTTGTTACTAATATGTATTTAACAGTACTGGGTAATTCCTCGCCAATGAACGGTTAAATCATGAGAGGCAAATCGGATAAATTCTCGAATGACAATTCCATATTCGACAAGGGAACGAACCATCTGCTGATAACATTAGTCGATCAGGTGAAAGAGTATTTTGCCATATCCAACAAAGCAATAAGAATTACACTGGACTCATAAGAGAATTGATAAAGCAATTATACTCACTCTAGACATTTCCAAGGAGCACTTATAATGCACTTGCAAATTCATGAGAGTGCGACTTCCTTTCTGATTGGCAGGTCGCGGTATTCGATATTGAGCGGCAATGGATGGACGTCGGTAGGAGGCCGGGCTATCTTTATTTTATAAATAGTGATGGCTCAGACGGCACACGCAACGTCGCTATGTATATTTATGCCGGTAGGCAGCTACTTATTCACTCTCATCGCTCACGAACTGCTCCTGACTATTTACAATGGCATTGGCTTCGACGGACATCCCACTGGCTCGCTCGCGCACCATAATTTTCAAGATCGAAAAGGAGGATCGCCGTTTAACAAAGCCAGTTGACAAGCAATTGTACATCCAATGAAATTGCCGTTGACTATTATTTTTTGTGAGATACAAAGAAAATGGTCTAAGTGTCGTACAACCAAAGGAGCGAGGTCGGAGCTCTGCTAATTATTCAGCGTGGCAACCATCACTTTTGCATTGCACTGATAACTGCTTACGTATTCGATGACGAGGTACATGTCAATTTAAACTTTACTCGAATGATCGGTAATTACGTTTCTTGTAGGATGGTGCGTTATATTCATATTGGTGCATTTGAATACCTGACGTATCAAGTTTCCGTGTTGCCGAGCGTCTACATGCATGTTTGGATGATATCACGTTTAAAGGGAAAAGCAAAGCGAGGTCTGTCGCTTTATGTGAATACACATAATATAAAGGGACAGACATAGATCATACATGTGTGTACCTGGGACGGAGTATGGTTGGGTTTGTGGTTGCGGTGCCCAGTACGCCTGGCTGATAGCGGGATAATGACTCTTGTTCCCGATACTCGGGGCAGTATGCTTCCGGCTTTTCATCGCCATTCTCTCGTCCTTCTGATGCACGAGCGCGTTCCAAATGCAAGAAATTGCAGCCGTCGCTTCCTAGCGAGCACTTGAGTGAGCAGCACGTGGTGAATCACGATCGTGACCTTCAGGAGTCTTCTGACACAGAGTTTGTGTATCCAGCCGACATAATTCGGAATTCACAAGTAAGCAGTTTAAACACTTGTCATCCACTTGATTCTCAATCGCTTCCGCATTTTCGAGTTCGGCCGTCAAGAGAGCGCGCGCTCCGCTAAGTAAGCTTGGATGCAATTCACTCGCTCGCTCGTTCCTCAAGTGAGCCGAGAGACCGGACCACGTGCGCCGTACAGGTTTCTGTCACCCACTTGCGAGCACAATCTGCGTGTCCTGCGCCGCGCGTCTCGTCTTAGCAATCCCGATTCCGCCTTATATAATTGGCAGCAATCCGCTTATGCAACAGCACTGCTCGACAATGACAACAAGAGGCCGACTAAACAATCGCAGAAACTCTCGCTCGCAAGTGTGTATATCGCGAAGGGATTTCACGAGGAGCCAGTTCCGTCAGAGTACTACTCTCTTCGACGATCGATTAGACACTGTGCGACGCACTTGCGTGAGAATCTCGAAGGAGATCGACGATTAGAGCAACTCCGCTCGCCTTCAATCATGCATTCACTCACACGGCCGGCCACCTGGCCAACTAAGTTTGCACGTCCGCGTGGAAGACAGCCGCCGAAAGCCGAGCACTCGAAAATAGATGCGCGGCTGTCCGCTGTTCCTGGAAGGGGCGCACGCTCCGCTCGAGCACAGTGCACTCGCCGATACTAGGATAACATGCGTCCGGATATGCGCTAGTCAATGGATGAACTTCGTCTAGTTATCTAGAGCAACACTCATCACACGGACAGTCCAATTTGTTTCCCCAAAGAGACAGAAGCTCGAATTCGGAATCCCATCCACTCACAGTCCGTCATCGAAGCGAATAACTGTTGGAATCGTGCGCGGTGCTTTTTTTTGCAAATTGCAGCGTGGAAGGTTACAAGGCACTGCAAACAAGTGTGGAGCGGTGTAAACTCGTACGGCGAGCGCCGTCTCTACCGATTTGCGGCGCGCACGGACGATCGGGACTCTACTCTCTGTTTGTCGGTCGACACTCAACAAGTGAGAGAACCGGCGCTCGTGACTTGGGCTCCTACCGGCGCGTTCGCTGCTTCGTGACTCTCCGTGCACTCGCTCCACTCTGTACCGCTCACCGTTCTCTCACTCTCTCTTTCTCCTTCCTACACAGTGTCGTCGTCGTCGTCGTCGTCGTCGTCGTCGTCGTTGTCGTCGTCGCCGTCTTCCCGAGGAGGCTCGGCAGCACACACTCGTCGAGCGTATCCCTACTTTCTGTTTTCGCCTCTACTCGCTCTCGCTCTACCTTCCACGCTACCTGTTTATCCTGCGTCCTCTCTCCCACTTATTGTACTTTCCTTCCCGGCGGCTCCCTTCACCGAGAGCTGCAATGTCTCCGCAGTGCCGTTGCTTCTCCCGTTCGCCTCCCTCGCCACTAAACTCTCACTCACTCACCCTCTCTCTTCCTCTCCCTTCCTCTCTCCAGTACGATGAATTTCCGCTTATGATTTTCGCGCATGCATGCACTTATCTCTCTCGCCCGCCCCCGCGACTTCCGCTGTTCTGTTTCGGGCCATCCGCTTCGTCGTGCAAGTAGAATTTTGCCCGCACGCGAACGCGATTCCGTCCTACTGCTACATTGCTTACGTATACGCGCACACTGTGGTTCCGGCTGTAGGGTGTGGGCATCCTCGATTTCGATTGCAACCTGCTCTCGTCATCGCTGCGGTTACAATCCCCGTCAGCTTCCGATATAATCATCTCTGCACCACGTATCATTCCGCTCATCCCACTAGCACCCAGACATTGTACAAGTGTCATAAACTGCTTGCATTTTCATGTTCCACCTCGTTACGCCTACGTTGCGCCGCTCAACTTCAGACGTACATAATGGACTTCCGGTGAGGAATCTTCCTGCCGCGCATACGTATCCTAGGAATTACAGGATACTGTACGTCCGAGTGTATCATCATCCGCTGGCGCACTTTTTAGAGCAAACTCAGAAGACGCTCTCTGCTAACCGTGTTCTCGTCGGAGTATAATGAGACTGATTCCGCAAGAGAGCTATTAAAGCAGTGCTTCCGCCCACATTATGATACTTGCTCCGTCGGAATAATCAGTAGTTTTAGTCGCAACACCCGCGCAGTTATGCAGGTTTCACTTCTAGCTGGCTCAAACTGTCTGTTTCGACTGAGTTCTATTCGCTCTCGTATTCACCATGTTTTCAGTGCGCGGAGTCTGCTTCGCTTTGAGTGACTCGTTTTAGTGACAAGACGCGGACCGCGTGGGCGAACAGCTGATCGTGACACAGCGCTCGCCCGGGGCAATGAGCACGAACTATGTTGAATCGTGCCAATTATAAGTATGAAGTCGAGTAAGAGGTCTCCTTTATAATCTCTTCTATGTTCCTGTGTAATTGGATCGTGCTGCTCCTACCAACGCAATGGAAGCTTTAAATTTCTATTCGATGTTTTGTTCATCATCATCTGCTATTGATATATCCTTGCACTTCCTACAATTTTCATGAATAACTTCTGATGCCACACGGCTGGAACTCACGGTCCAGCAAATGACAATAAATCGCACAAGCAAGCCTCGCCGCATAATAATCCGCTGACTGGTAACGTGCAGGTTGTCCACGTGGGGCTAGTTTTCGCTTATGCAATTGGTTATGACAACCTGGAGGAGAAGTGCGGTTGCATGAATGCATTGTATGCAACCACTTGGGAGGCTTACGTGCACGTATGATGACGCAGCGGTTGGTAGAACGTCGAGCGGGAGTAAAATTGGTAAAAAGTAAAAACACATGCGGTAGGCGGCGGTCTACGCCGGTTTCGAGTACGATGCTCGTGGTGACATGGTGTAACCGATGCGGAGTGGTAACTGATAACACGTGACCGGTTATCCGGCGCGCGTCACGTCATTCGTCGAATCGGACAAATCGCCGGAACGTGTATTGGCGATATGCCGTTCCTGACACTATCCTGGTCACGAACTCCTTGTTTTCATCGGCCCGGATTTTGTCAGCGCCAACGTCTCTCTTGTATTCCATCTCATTCTCTCTCTCTCTCTCTCTCTCTCTCTCTCTCTCTCTCTCTCTCTCTCTCTCTCTTTCTCGCTCCCTCCCCCTTTCTCCCTTCGTTCATCTCTCACTAATTTCCAGCTACGTTACGCGCGTGTCCAAAACGCATGCTATAATTCATACATGGAACATCAGGCTGTCGACAGCATGCCGATTGCTGGCACTGACTGCGCCAGTTTTACTTTAGAGTATTGTAGAATCGTAGAATCATAAGTCAAAGGACCATGGTGGAAGTTAGGGTGTCTAATGATATACCTAATTTAAAATAAAATCGAAGGTACTAATTCAATTGAAAGGAAATGATGGAATAACAGAGTCTTTATTGGTAGAGAATGGACTCGTCCTAGAATATTATGTGGAGATTGATAGAACAACGATGGTTCAAATATTTCTGCGGCGCATTTCTTGAGAGGGAAAAGAAGTTAATTCGTTGCGGAGGATTTGCTTGGATTGCATAAAGCGGTAGAGCAACGATCGGCACGTCGACACAAATTCCACCCGCTACCTTTAGCAGCAGCTTGTCTCCTCTCGGACAGCGTACTGACGGAAATAGACGCGGTTTGTGACTCGAGCAGAATGCTCGGGGACTTGAAAAGCCCCGGTGTGTATATCGTGGTGAACGACCTGTCGCTGGTGGCAGCTGCTGGTGATCGGGCGGCTCTAATCGGGCCAGGTCGATATGCTTTAATGTCGGCAAACGGTAATTGATATTCCTGGTGTGCGCGCCGCATGTGCTAGACCATGGCTTGCCCGGTGCGTGGCCAAGAATATAATTACGCTTGTTTATGAGGAAGCTACGTTGCCAGGGGATGTTGGCAGCTTTGATGATTCAGAAAGGGAAACCATCCCCGATGATGATCTCGCTTTCGGCTCTTTCGACCAATTCACCCGTTACGGTCACTGGTGGAAATTTCATCTTTGACACTACGGACTCGGACACTTTTGCCAACAACGATGAGCGAAAGCAATCGCCGCCTTGCCGGCTATTTCCAGCACCGCAAACGTCAGACGAACAACTCAGCAGACGCGGAGGGCGGACGGACGCTTATCGGTTGGAGCGTTTGCCTCCTCCAAATTCGCCAGTCCTTTTTTTCTATCTCCTGCTCGGCCTCTCTCGTCATCCTGCGCGTAGAATCGCACTGGCACTCGATTAATTGTCCGATAACGGTAAAGTAATGCTCCCCGCGACGGGAGGCCGTGTAAAAATAGCCGAGTAAAATAGCCAGGCATCGTCGGCAGACGGCCTCCGCTCGAAACTTATGCCGAGCTACTGAATTATTTACAACGACAAGGAGCGCGTTGCTGCGCGCCTTATGCAATGTGAATTTTTCATCCGTAGCGCGCGCACCACCATGCGCCAAATATGCGTCATCGATGTTGCGATACTGTTCGCAATTTCGGCAGAGACGCCGTGATACGGCAAACATAAACAGTCGTCGTGAAAACAGCGAGCTGTACCGCGATATCCAGTTGCACGATTGCAAGCTCCCCGCCGCGTCGTGCACGGCCGTGCGTTGGTTTGATGGGAAAACAGTGATAAATCGAACAGCAGCATATGCGTATCCCGGCTTTGAAGCTGTTGTTAGCTTTGCAAATGAATAGTTTGGGGTGACGAGATCCAACAGCAATCTGCATGACACATTATCGAGGAAGCACGCATTCCCGCTCGTAAATTGCTCGACTTCTCCCTGCTCTCGCTTCGTCTCGATATAACTCGGTAAGTGAGTATTTCTGTAAGTTGTCCCGAGCTGACTTCCTAGTCAAACTGGACCCACTTGATAAGTGAGAGCGTCAGCCTCCCCCGCCATTCCAAACAGTATCTCACTCTGACAACTAGTTTGCTGACCGCAACTCATCACCCTCATCTATGTCTTCCCCATGTTCATTCTTTCCAGTCAAACTTATATAATTGATACTTTGACGGAAAAGCTGCCGTAAGTCTCCAGCTTTTTGTCCTTGATTCTCGCAAAACTTTACTCAATCATTCATGGAACAAAGTTGAAAACTTTGTGCAACAATAAGTACGATCTAGGGCATTCGAAAGGCTCAACTTAATCCGCACGATTGACAGTGGACACGGTCATAGCTAGGATCGGTGTTCCATAGATATTTATGGCTCGCCCTTGTCCAACTGTGCTAGCGATGCATTATTTATGCGGCCGTCGAACGCTGCATACATCGTCATCACCGAGCCCGATCGCATTATCGTCCGGGATCCGTGAGTGCAGCGTCTTGCCGGAAAGAAACCATCCTATTTGAATTTCCGAGTTCGCGCGTCCTTTTTCCATCGTCTTATCGAACGGCATCGTATTTGTTCGCACGGGATACACGTCCGTGGAGAGGAGAGCGATTTCCTCTCCTGTGGAAGTGATCTCTCAGAAGTGAAATCCGCCAGTGTTGATAGACGAATAATGTGGGACGATCGCCTACGAAATAAAATATATTCAGAATACGTCGAGCGCTTTACAACTACTTTTCTACAATCAGTACAACTGAAGGCCAGTTGGAGGGTACTTGAACTGCTTGTACCCTGTCTTCACGACGCCCTCACTAACGTGACTCTTGAATTTATGGTACTTCAACGTTAAGTGCCTGATTTTCTTTAATAAGGGCCTTTCACATGTTCCTGACATTCCGATAATCTATAAGCACAGCTGGAAAACTGCCAATAATCCGAAAACCTGCGTGTCCTTTCTCCGCCCTTTTTATATGTAAGTTTCAATTTAGTTAAGCCTTTGCAGCTGCGAGACTGCTCCAGCTTACACGTAAATTTTGTACGACTTTCAAGGAATACCGCAATACAGTCATAAAAAGGGCCAATCCCCTGTCCTGATGGGTCGATGACTTCGGGTCTATCTAGAAACCCTATGGTCACCAAATGACCATTGTATCCTCTCAAATGAAGAAGCTTTCTCCTAATTTGCAATGATGGAAGCAAAGAGTGCGTCAATGGACTGCATCTTATAATGCAATTCATCAGCTCAGTCAGAAGTTGACCGATCGCGATGATGATGGTTCAAATAAATTGGCTATGGCTGCATCTCAAGACGAATTGGATCACGGCATTCTGGCAGTGGCATGCTCCTCTGGGCCATTGGCTGTTACTGTGAAACACCGATAAGCAATGATTCAGTCAGAGAGACGCGGGAGAAAGGGAGTAGCGTAGACGCACTGCATTATTCATGGCGCATTTAGTTTCTTAGTAGGATCTGACTGAGAGATCTCTCTGCGTACGGTAGACGCGAAGATGGCCTGCGTGGAAATAGTGATGCTCGCTCTACTCTCTTTAGGAAACTTTTCTCCAGAGGCTGATAGGCCTCCGCCACTTTTTACTTGGAAATCGTCCAGTTCTATCTTGATTTCCAGAGCGCCGACCTCTCCAGCCGCTTCGCACGCCGTATACATTTCGAATCCATCCCCGAGAAGCGAACTTACGTAAAAGGTGCGCACTAGTCCTTGGTAATTCTAAAAGTAGAAGAGTCGCTGACATAATTCCTGGCTTCCCTCAATAAATAGTATGACCAACTGGGATTGCGTTCGAGTATTTGTACGCACTTTAGAAGAAAAACGATATGAAAACAATTCCTTAACGATGTGTGGTTTGTGGACCGATGTCTTTTGCCGAAGTCGATCTATCGAGCCAGTTTCTGTTACGGGGCCAGGCAACCGTGAGCGTAATGAGTACACCTCCTTCTATTGTACTTGGCAGCGCTTCCATGTCGAGCGCCGTCCACGATAAACTGATCCGGCGAGCAGCCAGTGTTAAGTTACCAGCATTTCGCCGATCCCTCTCGGCATCGTCTCCTGCCAGCGAGCTACATTAATTTTTGCCCGCACATTGTTGGCCGACGAAACACGAAACGTTGGAGGGAAGTATGTCATGCCATGCACTGTTCTGCACGCGTGCATTTTAACGTCGACGTCGACGCTAGATCAGACAGGAAGTTCCGAAACAAGGGAGATCTTTATCTTTGAGATTGGCCCGCTGCTCTGACATTACAAAGTCAATTGGGTCTTTAATCGCTCGCCGAGAATCTTCGCGTAGTACGCGGGGCTTGCCTATATTAACTTGGGTGTATACTTTGTCATTGACTTTGGTGCCGAGGTCTCTTAAAGTTCGACGAGTAGGAGAAGGAGATAGAACTTTAACGGGCCGTCGCACCGCGCCGCGCCGGCTTTCGGCTTGTCTCCAGGAATTACCTCGGGTGCACGCATAATTATATGACACTTGGGAAATCCATATTTATACGTCGGCGGGCTAACGGCGGTTTTCTTCTGCCTCTTGAAGATATTATTCTCGTGGAAAAGGAAGGCTGCCGATGACGGGCACGATAAGCAGACGGAAAAACTCATCACCAGACGATGCGAAGCTTCTTTCGGTGAAGCTTTATACTTTATATGTGTACAATACATATAAACTGCAGGGGTCAAGCGCGTTAAGCGTGGAATGATGCCGGCCTGACATACTCGTCCCCTATCAGCCTGTTGTTATGGCTGCCGGAATAATGTCGTTTCCGCCAGACTTTTATGGGGAAGTATCATAGAAAACTAAACGGAATGATCGCAGCCCCTAACTCGTCTCCCATAACTCGATATCAGATTATATCACTGTATCATCATAATAGAACTTCTTTATTCTTGTACAAGCATATATGCTCTCAGTCGAGTGTTAACTGGCTTCCTTCATGCCTCGAAATGTGTCTGGTCCGCTCTTTGTTATTGATTTTACTTGTGCTTCACTTTGTGTATAGTACAGATGACAGTTTTGATACGGCCGATATAGGAGAGCCTTTTTTCTTTCACTTGCTCTGTCCAATGTAGCGGGGTCAATCGCGTTAACCGTGCAATGGGATCGTTCGATTTTCCAGTGCTACCAGCCTTGTTCAGCTCTAGAGGATAACGTCTTTTCCCGAGGCACTGCCTTTGTGCAAGCAATATCCTTTCCCGGGAAAACGGGCTACCTTCCGGACAGTTACGGCGCTTGAATGTTACTTGAATGGATCGTTCGCTGCATCTACTATCCCGCAAATGAGGGACTAACCGGCTACTAAGTATGTATAGTGAAAATCTAGACTGAAAATTCTCTCCGTACTACCATTTCTTTTACCGAATGAATCACGGATTAGAGAATTCCCAAAGAAAGTAGTATTGGTTGTGGCACAAGTAGCACTCTGCCTTCACAATCCTGACACAGTTCCTCGATAAACGCAAGTTCCATGTGAGCTTCAGGACGATCGATTACGATTAAGTCCTGACCACACGGAGATCTTCCGTCATAGTGGCATAGTGTCGCGCTGTCACAGTATCAGGAGAATGTGTGGCCTACATAATATATGGACTAACAGAGATCTCAGCAAGATAAACGGCGCGAAATTGGCTCGACGGCAATTCTTTCCGGCCCGCGCCAGAATCGACCCGTGCAATCAGTATAAATTAAGATAGCTCCACGCTTGGCAAGACTTTTATCATCGTTTCGACAAGCAACTCTGCCGCTCGGTGGATTCGCGGTCAGAAATATTTAGCGACTCGGCGAGTGCAGATTTTATTATGCGGGAGGCGCTAAATGGCCGAGTATAATATAATGCCGGTGTGTGGCGCGGCAACAGTGTTCGTGGCCCTCGCATAACACTCGTGTGTAGACACATATATTTGGCCCAGTTCCAATCGGTTGCACCATTCAAACTCAGTTGCAAACCTGGCATTCCGGTACATCTGCTTTTCCAACGTCCAAGTTACTAATAAAGACTTACGATGATAGTTTAATTTTTCCTCTTGCAACGTTTATCTCGCAAACGAGAAAATTATTTCTCTAGGGACGATTTCAGCCCTTTAAATCGGTTTTGGTTGATGGTAATATCGGAGCCGAGGGGAGGAGCGTAAGGGCAAATTGGAAACTCGAAACATCGCAGGATCGTGAGTACTTATCCCATCTTGTCATGCTTGATCAATACCGATCAGTAGCCAGAGCTCGTATTCCACCTGAGGGGAGTATGCTTGCGATTTCTTGGTATTCCGTCTCGAACAAATGCCAAACGCATTTGAATCGTTGGAGACGCGCATTCGAGAGTGCAGGCGCGCATTCATCGGAGGTCGCGTACTCGGAGCAGCATGCTTGCTAATCGGATTGTCGCATCCGCTTACACCTGACATCAGTTCGAGACATTAGTACAGCAGAGTTTCTCTAAGAAAATGGAAAGTTGGCCGATTTTAGATCTGCTCTTCTTTAAAAAAGGACAATTCACCTAGTACAATTCACTATTATAACACTGATTGACGCGATATAATCGATACATCGCATTGAAACATTTCTCCCTAGCCTAGAACGACGAATGCCGATATGCATATTCGGGACATAAATGCGGGAACACGCATTGTCGACCGACCTGGTAATAGGTCAGCGTGCACTGGTTTTAATTGTTCGTCGCGATTACACGTTATATATATATTCACCCAAGTTTCCGATGCGTATTTATCTCGAAACTCGCGCGCACTAGATCGGTTCATGTTACCCGACAGGCCACGAATTCCACTCGAGAGAAGCGTTCCCTATTATTGCATGCATTGCCAGTAAACAAATAAACAAAAGCGTGGCTACATCCCCATTCTAAATTCCTTCCTTTTTCCTTGGACTTTTCCCTTATTCATGTCACGAGCTGTGCGGCGGCGCGGCGGTGCGAATGAACTTTCAGGGAACTGTTGCACGCCGTCCTTGTTTTGAACTGGCGGTAAAGCTAGATACCCATATGTGTACTCGCCGATCCTTGTGATCTACTTCCTTCGAGTTCCTCCTGTTACTAGCTTTGCATATTCAGACGATCGAGAAGCAGAGTCTCGTTAAGGTGGGTTCCATCTGTATGAATGAAATTGGGTGGATGTCGCGTTACAGTCCTGGCAAGTGAGTATCCACATTTAGAGGGCGGAGAGATCGCGGAAGCGGAATTGTGAATGCTCGTGTATACGTGCTTTGCCGGTTTTCGTGGCTCCATTTTCGAGACTTGAAAACACTTATTATTCGCTACGCGTTGAAAAAACACGGGCGGAGGAGAGAACAGAAACGCCATGCAGCAACGCGAGCCATTGTGAGGAGAAATCAAAGTCGGCTTTTTCCGCGACTCTTTCAGTCGGGAGCTATTTCCACGATTTAAAGGGAGCATCGGTCGACTCGGCTGCCTCTCCCTAAGTGCACTCTTCTCTCTTTCGTGTCGCTTGCCCTATTTTCCTTCAAATTTTCCATGACACTAGTAATTTATGACATCTACGGCACACAGCAATAGATATTCTATACCACAGGGGGAGCTAATTGTATTGCAAGTCGGAAATAGAAGGTATGTAAGGGAACGAAAATGAGGGTAGTGTGTACGAAGATAACTTGGAACAGCTCATAGGATTTGGCGGTGTACGATTTCAAATCTCATTTAAGGTACATTCATAGTTGTATCAGTTCTATACCATCCAAAAGTCAACCTTGATATAGTAGATTGCGATACAAGGGCGGAAAGTGGCCAACTCGCCTTCGGCTCGTACGACAACTTCCACACTCGTCCTCATGGCAATGCCGCTACGCCTTCGGCTGATGTAGCAACTTCACGCGTCTGGAAATTGGCCACTTTCCGCACTCGTATCACAATTTACTATATGAAGCATTTGCCAAAGTCCGAGAACCTTCGAAAAATCGAAAATTCTTGAAGGGCTACCTGCAAAAATTTGCGGTAATTGAATTTTGAGCTAGGGCTCTCAAATTTATGTCACTTCTTCCTTTGTGCAAGAAAACATTCCCCACCAAATGTCAGCCCTAAAAAATGTCGGGAAGTATAGAAAACATGGAAGAAACCGTTGGAAATAGACGAAATTAATTAAAGCTGCTAACGAAGTTTCTTCAGAGGGTCAATGTTGCGGTAATTGAAATCATAACTATCTGTAATGAAATATCGATGGCGGCTTAGAGGACATAACTTTTCAAGGACAACCAGTCTACTTTACAAAACAATAATCAAGAATATGTAAGTGGACGAGCTGAAGTCTGCTGGAATGAATTAGTGTTAAATATGTCTGTGTTTTACGTATGAATGGCTTGGTAAGTGTTCCAAGTTTCGCCGATAAGATAAACTTTTATATTCGGCTGTACGGACGGGGAGCTAATCGCGAGCAAGGTCCTCCTTCCTTCTTGCTCTTTGTCGCATTTCCTTATCCGCAATGAATTCCCAGTCACTGATTCGGACTCCGCTTCACGGTCTGATTAACTGGTGAATCGATCTACTTACCGTTTATTTCGCCGTTCTATATTAAGACTGTTCGCTTCGGCCAAGATTGTACGCGAATAGTTGTTCAAGTGCACACCATGTAATGTGGTTGTGATGTCATTAGAACCTCTTGCCATGATCGCGTATGTTCATACACCGAGACAATACTTAATAACCATCCAGCTATGAGTCATACTATCCTTGAAATAACTTAGTCATGATGCAAGACACATTGCTTCACTCGTGCAATTGAGATCGTAATCTATGGATCTTCATTTCTTTTTTTGACGACTACTCATTTTCGCATTTTCACGATTCTTTACAACTCCAGCTAACGGGAAATATTGTTCTCTATTTCCTTTATATTATCGAAACAAAGGAAAAAAGATATTATCTTTTTGTCGCGAGCCAGACAAATGCAGAGACGATGGTCGCTCAACAGTTTCATTTTATCGCGCAACTGATCTTTCGGAATCGAGTGTACAAAATGAGTACAAGCCTCGGAATGATTCGACACTTGCAGTCTGTTGGAACCGGGGTCGACGCTATCCGGTGATATAACATGTAACGCGAGGCGGACGGCGTTGAGAATGGAACGTGCAGGAGACGTGAGAGCATGTGACCGTGCTCGAGAGCCGGTTACTTACAAAAGAGCGCGGCGTTGAGAAAAGAACGAGTCCACGATGCTGGCCAAAATAAGCAGAATGTCACGGATATAAATAAAGCTTTCACCCCTGCGCTCCGCCCTTTCACCGGCTAGCCGCCTACCGGTAGCTACGTAACAGCGCTTTGTCACTTGATCGACATGCTTCCTGTCGAAAGCTGCCCTCTCTAAAAGCGTGCTTCAGCTATGCCCGCCATTCGCTTCGGGCTACAATTATAACCGAACGAATAAAAATACCGTTCACTCTCGAACATCCACTTCCTCATTATATTACAAACTATTCCCAATCCTGGATCATGGCGTTGCATATATTTCCCTATTATTCCCATCTAGTTCTCACTCATCGTAATAGCAATCAGTTACTCCAGCTCCATCAATGGCGACATGGAGGCGTTCATTGACGCAATCAAGCGACATGGACAGTTATTCTTTACAGACCGACACTATCCTAGGAGGTTGCGATGTGCTACTGCTTCGGCCAGCATTTTTCAATAATTCATGAAGGCACAAGCGTAGAACACGCGCAAGGTACCCGATTTATTCCCATTAAAAGTAAATCAGCAGAGAATAGCTGCGGAATATTGATTAATGGCAACGCTTAATATCTGCAATTAGGGGGAGCTCGTCTCCAGCCGAACGTGCATGTGCAGGCAGCAGCACCCCTTTGCTGCTGGGAAGGCGGCCTACTATTTCGAAGGGTAGGTAGGACTATCAGGGCTTTAAATGCTGCACTCTTCGTCATTCCATACGACGTGTGTGGATGGAAACACAGACTCATAGATAGGAGACTCCTCAAGGGAAGGGGTGGGGGGCGAGGGGGTGAAAAAGGCAAGGGGAAGTAAAAAATACGAGCGTACTCCCAGCCGGAGTGGAACGTTCGTCAGCACGTGACGGGTGTCGTTAATATTTCATTAGCATTCGTTTTTCGTCGCGCACGCCGGCCTGCTGCTTTTGTACCCGACTACTAGCGCACAGGCCCGCAGCCGTTGGCCAGATTTTCATTGCGAGCTTGGCGCAGTTACGTGGAAAAATTCGTACAAGCTACCCTGACGCAGCATTCCTAGCTGCTTTTTGCCAGGGTTGTACGGCCAGTCTACCACCACCCTCGGCAACTTCCGAAGTCTCTTGTTTTTCACGTGCACGGCAGAACGAAGCGTTTAATTATACGTGATTGCGTTACTTCGCAATGGAAGCGTTCTATTGCTGAACACTTGTATGTACTCTCCAGTATTCTGTGCTTTCTGCGATTCCAATTCCATTGCGTATCTCTGGTGTACTGGGCCGTTACGCCCTCCGGAATGACACGGGAAATACGATAGTACCGCTCGGATACATTTCGATACTATGCTTTGTAGAATATCAAGGTTCTTATGAAACATTTGGCGTTGATCAACGTGTAATTCTGTGGAGGTACGGCATTCTTTGACAAACCCAACAGATTTATATGTCCCGTTATATCAGTCATGGCGCCTGTAGCATTAATGTACTGACAAGATAGACTGCGAGTAGGTGAAAACGTCGATTTGCGGCATTTACGCGAATGTTTCCCGTCGAGTAAAGGCAGAAGCTTATTAAAGTGTGTGTCCTGGGCTGGGGTCTGTACAGTCGCCTTGGTAATCACGGTATACCTCTACTACTCCAACATCTCTCTCTCTTCTTCCCTTTTTGTCGGCTCTGTCGTCGTACTCAAACCCACCCCTCTTGCCCTTTACGCCCTTCGGCTGGCTAGTCCGCAACCTCGATTGTATCTTCCTTGACTACGTAATCTCGACAACCCTTCAATTCAGCCAATTAATTAGTACTTAATGATCAAGCTTTGAACTGCATTCTCCGCCGCACCGGTACAGGCAACTTTAAGGGAGTGAGCCTCGTCAAATAAACTTCATTTGGTGCCACTCACAGAGAGAAATTACTATAACGACTGAGTCCATCTGTCGGCGAAGGCGATGAGGGATGTTATTTGGCAGTGAGCATGTAATCT
Organism: Ectemnius lituratus; assembly: GCA_910593735.2. Taxonomy (NCBI): domain Eukaryota; kingdom Metazoa; phylum Arthropoda; class Insecta; order Hymenoptera; family Crabronidae; genus Ectemnius; species Ectemnius lituratus. Next base: position 10,468,110 of record OU343034.1, read on the forward strand.
GTGCATTTCAATACGCCGCCACGAAACGCAACGTGCTTGTGATTTCTCGTGAAAATTTCTTACTATCTGTAGAAGCAAACACGGTGCAATCGGCCAGCCGCCAAACGCACGGGCGGATATGAAATTTGTGCGATAGGAGTTGGTTAATACGTATTGTTAGTATACAGAGATGGGCGTGTATTTCCTGAATTATAGGATTCCGTTAGGTATTAATTCTGAAAATAGTGTCCGCGGTAGAATTGTAAATAGCGTTAATAGATGTGAGCTTGCCTCCCTTGAATTATTAGGATTTGTTAAGTATTAACTAGAAATCAGCATGGGAATATTAATTCTACTTTGGGTTGAAATTCTAGGAATATTCAATTAACTAACTGCAATAATGGCGAAATTTAACGATACATCCATCGGACTTGGATACCCGGTGCTTCGCTGACTATACAAAGAAAAAGTACATTCCAACACAGACGTATTATCCTTTCGGCAGATCTAACAGTAACCGAGTACGAGCACAAAGCGCATCGGCTTGTGAGAATCGTGGAGTTCGCACTCACCGTTTCTGTTCTCGCTGTCGGCTGGCTTCATTTGGATCGGGTGGCGCATCTGAAAAGACAGAATGAAGGGATCGTTAGCCTTTGAGTATACTCGTATCGATCGAACGGACCGAACTGCGCTACAGAGCGATGCACGGGCCAACAAGTTTTCAGGCACTTTGGAAAACGATTGTTTATTGATAAGTAGTTGCAGCTCGTTCGAAAGGTAAGTAGAGGCCGTGGAACAAAGCCGGCTGCATGTGCTACGGCTGCTTTATAAAATATGTAAAAACACGGAATGCCATTCTGCCTGGAGTAACCAGTTTTTGCCAGTTTTTGCCCTGCGAGGTGTTCCAAGCAACTGGAGCCGCGCTAGTATTCAGGCTGAGCTTCTATTTCGCATTTTCGGCAGCTGGCTGATATCAACTTTCTCGCCGAAATTGTTTCTTTCATAATGCACGCCGAACCCGTTAGAATACGCAGCACAGCAGTTTGCAGGGTAAGAGCAGTTTTTCTCGACACATGCTGGCTTCTCGGCCATTCGCAGTGCCATTGTGTTGATACTTGAAGCGCAAAGAATGCAAATTTTATTTCTTAGATAGCTTGCTGACGACGCACTGACTCATGGAACGTAAGATCTCCTGCGGCAGGTAGAAAGGGGCGAGCAATTGCAATGGCAACTACGCCGCATTCTTTGGTAATTACAGTCATCAGGAAATCGCTGGATACGTCATCGTCGCGCAAGTCTATCTGCCTTGTTGTTATTCAATCTCGAGGTGTAATACGTGAAACCGAGCGAGCTGGCACTAGCGCAACGCGCGTGTGCACGACGCTGATTATGCGAGACAATACAATACGACCCGCTGCTCGCGGCGAAATGAATTCCAGTCTGGGATGCCGAGCGCGCACACAGCACCGCGATTATGCATGCCAGAATCGTCATAGAATATGATTTAATCGCGCACAACATAAGATCATCAGGCCGATAGTAATTCGCCAATAATTACGCGGAACAGTTAACTCGATGCTTCGAAATCGTTAATACCCCGCTAGCAAAGGAGGTTTCGTGTAATTAATCAATTCGTTCGCTTATCAGGTATTTCCAATGGAGAACAATTATAACGTTGTGATATCTGTTCGTAAGTACCGGGAATTCCAGCAGAATACTCCGAGTAATGCGCGTACAGTCGATTGTCGACGGGGCTGTTTGGAAAAGTTATAACACGAAACAGCGTGTACGCGTGATCGTGCCTTGTCTTGCTTACGTCAATTAGAACAGTTTGTAGAAATGCGTGACTTATCTTCTAGTATCCGATACCTTGCTGTGTACGGCTTTTGTTGTCCATTTTTTTGTTTGATTGGTACTCTCTCTATGTTTGGGGCACATCGAGCTTGAGAATTAGTCTTTGAAGCTGCATATTCCAATGACTCAAATAAAAATAGGCGTTTGCATATTGTAACGCGTGGACATGAAGAGGTGCAGTTCTCCTTGAGGATCGGCAGAATGGAACTCTTGGCGAAGACCAGTCATAGCAGTGACATTAAACAGAGGACTGATCGGTGCTTGCGCCACAACGTGTCGCTACGTCATTCACCAAGCTATGATCGATTATCATCGGGCAAACGTTGTTTATTTCGATAATCCCAATTTCTACCGTGATTAGTAGCCGCCACAGTGAAGATGCAAGGACGTTCTTCTCTATGTTTCGCGTTAGGGAATCTTGAGAAAAAACTGCGAGCTTCCATACTCTAACATGCCTCTCAATTGCAAATGACATCGTGTTAAATATCCGGCTAATACGGTACTTGGGCGCTTTTAGCCTGTCATTAACGACAGATACCATCTACCATCCCACATCACGTGAGAAACCTTATCATAATCAGTGTGATGGCAACTTCACGCAATTACTGAAGTTTATATCTGACAAATGGTAGTACATTTTTCCATAAACATTAATCCACTACACTGATGAGATTCATTTCCTTCGAGGAATAATATTTTCACGTAGATCCTTTTCGATTGTCTAGGTCATTCGATCGGTCGTCCTGGAGCACTCTCTGTGTAATGGAAGGGAGGCTGCAGAGATTCTTTCTTTCAAAGATTTATCCTTGTGCAGCTTACAATAAAATTGACAAATGTACGATGGTACGGGACGTAATGAGCGTAGCAATTAAATTCGAAAGAAGGAGTTGAAGTTTGATCCAGATCGCGATCTCCTTACTTTGGTTCATTCACATCTTTGCCTGCCTCTTTCTCTCCCGCTCTCCTTCATCTCGCTTTGATCGGAATTATTCAAATCTGGGAAAAATCAAAGGGTTACTGCCACGCTCTCGTTAACGAGGGGGGATCTCAAACTGCTTGACATTCCCCCATCGAGGGCGTTTCGTTCTGTAATAAACTGAAGGCTAGGAGGAATTATCCAGTGGCCTGACATTCTTACTCCATAATCTTGTCCGCATCCTTCTAATTACCGAGCGGCTTTTTTCTCTCCCTTGCTGCCTTTTGACTATCGTGTCTCGAAAGAATCTGTTCTTGATGAAATTCCACTGTCAGCATGGATAACACGAGTTTCCTTGCGCGGACCTTTTATTTCCTCTGCATATTTCATTTGAGTTATCACGAATAATCAGCACGCGTTTGGAATATTTCACGCAAAGTGGAGCTTTTCCAAGTAACAAACAATTCTGGCAGGAATCGAAAGCACGAGAGAGATTCCGAACTGTAGTAGTTTAGGTTGCAAGGCTCGGAGGACACTAAAACAAAGCAATGAGGTAGCTGCTGTTCAAATCATGCGTACCCGACATTGGTTTCTAACGTCCCTTTGGGAATGATGCTGGCAGCGAGGATCATAATGAGCGTCGCCTCGTTGCGCGATGCTCTTCATCATCACTCCCCGTTGGCGGTAGCTATTGATGGTGTCATGTTAACAGAGGGGGGTATGCTGGGGTCCGAGGCCTCATTTGCCATTCACTCTCGAAACTGGACTGCTTGCTAGTGCACTGCCTATACGCACTATCTCGCAGCAACCTGCCTACCACTCTACTGATAACCGGTAAGATTGGAATTCGGCAATGTCATCGATTATTGGTCACCACAAACTAGTCGACTTGTCACCGTCCCGAATTTATTTCCAACGACTCACGACTCTAATTAAATTCGCTAAAAAATTGCCATAATTGTAATTGTTAAGACTGACCAATTACACTGTGCAGTAAGAGGCATGGAAGACGTGACAAAGGTTATAATTACGGTAACGTGTAGTCCGGCAGCTGCCAGAACTCCCGGAATTATTTTAATAGCAGTTCCGAGTACGCACCAGTTCTCAGGTATAAATTAAACAGTCAAATACGTTAAACTCTTTCGCAGGGCGATAAATAATCCGTTGGTCCGGTGGTCTATGCTGCTTGGAGAGTTGGCTGCCGTCGGCGTTGGGAGTTTCAGCCGGCACCTAAATCACCCACTTGATCCCCCGTGCCCGAAAATCTGTAGCGGTAATATCGCTAAAGCAAATTAATCACGGTCCTGTTACCGGTGTAGCGCGCAGTGTAATGAATTTATTTCGTGGTCAGAGCCCTGGCGTACCTCGGCACCACCGTCAGTGCCACTTCGCACGCATCCCCATCGTTGACTGCTAGAATGCTCTTCCGCAAAGCCAGACAATCTAATCGATACAGTTCAGGTACTCCTTTACCTTTATTTACTGATTTCCAGCCTCAAATGAAAGATAAGCGCAACACTCTTTTTGCATTAATAAATTTACGTATATGATTTAATTTTCACTTTGTTATCCAAAACTTTTTCCGTTAGAGATAAGACTCTCGTATTTTAATATTCTTTCGCGTCAAACGATGCTCAGCTGCACAGCGCTTAAAGATAAGGGCGGATATCGCGCTTAAGGGCGCACAATATTCCCGGCCGAAAGTTCAAGATATTCTATTTGCGAATCTCCTCGATCCGCCAGACGCAGAGGAATTTCTCGTATCGCGGCGTGAGCCAGTATGAAATTCATATCTATGCTAAGCGAGGGGGCACGTTTGGGTTTAGTGGTTTCCGTATCGTACTCTTATATTGCGCTCAATTCTATGACTTTGTACACACTGGTCCCGCGTGGTAGTCAAGAATTGTCTGTTATCTATTAATAACTCGAATGTATAAACATAGTTTCAACCAAGTCAACTGTAAAACACAATAAAAATATTATACTTGTCGTACAGTTCTACTTACTTTCCTTATCATAGCTCTCTACTCAAAGTCAACTTTTAATGTGTATTCCTGTAAGCTGTGTCTGTAGAAAAACTCTCGGAGGGTGCGAAAATGCAATTTAAAGTTAGGCTGCTGATCTCCTTACTCCCCATGCCCTATATCTTTCATTACCCTTTAAGATGCGCTGCCTGTACACTCTTCTACTTTACATTCTGATCCGCATTAGGGGCTTGCCACTTTATCTGTACTTGCCAGTGAATATTTACTGATTCTATAATATCCTTCAACCTACTATATCAACTTTTCATGTTGTTCGTATCTCTCTCTATCCTAGTGGAAACACCACATCTTGTGTATCTTGTAGCCCCATTTTCGTGTACATTTCATTGACTTTGAAAGGGACTTCAAATGAGATTTATTTTCGCTATTCTTTTTATTGACTTATATCATTATCAACCCCCTCGATTTTCTTTGGAAACATATCAGTGCATCACCGACGTTTGAAGTTGCTGAAACTATTTTATCTACCTACTTGTCGAGTTGTACTCTTTCAATCTTGTTACGCTCAACGCAAGTCTCGGAGGTTAAAGCGTTGCTCATTGCGGCAACGGTAACTAACGTCTATCGCGAAGGATAAACAGTCGAACTGGCCGACGTAAGATTCGATTTAAAGTTACACCGTTGCTTACGTATTCTCGTTTTCCGCCCATTTCCAGAGTACGCCGAAGCCTCTTTATCCTCCTTAGCTTGGTCGCGTCCGGACTGCTAAAGTAGCAATTCCGCTCTCGTCGTCGGCTTCCAAAGCACGCTACCTGCTGACTCCGGTCTCTTGACTTTTAATCTCGACCTCATTTCGAGCGTTCGCTACGTCGAGGGAGGGTAATTTTTATAATCTCGTTGGAACGGGGTGGTAGGGCCGTGACGAGAGCTGAACTGGATTTAAAGTTGCACCACTGCACCCTCGCACCCGCCTTCTCTTCCTCCTCCTCCCTCTGCCTTTCTGTTGTTTCCTTTCCTATTCGAGAGTTTCACCGCTTTAGGGCAGTGTTGCAAGATTTTCAACATCTTCTTTCTTTGAACCGTTTGGCCGCCCTTCTCATCTCGTCCACCCTCGTGAACTCTTTGCAGACCCAGTCCTTTTATGTGTCTCCTTGCTGCGCCACGCTCATTCCAATGGGCACAAAAGTGCTAGTTCTCACTTTCGCCTTCTGCTGATTCGTATCTTTGCGATTTTTAATCTTCGCCGTAGGCATCGGACACGCATCAATGGATATTTGTATGACATTTGCCGGGGGTTCGGCAAAACCCGTCGGATGAGAATAAAAGATGTGTCGAGTGAAGAGGGGTGAATTTAAAAGGCTACACCGACAGCAGTATCGAGAGATTGTCTGAGCGGACGAGCCGGTGGAATGCGAAGTCGGTTCGTCCGTCTCGACAAGGGGCTGCTCTTTTCACATTCGAGTGACAGGGATTGGGGGGACGTGGGTTCGGCTGCGGCGAAAAAAGCTGTGTGTATTCGGAAATACGGCCAAGCGCGTATTAAAATCGACGCCCGGAGCCTCCTCGAAAAATCCTCGAGTGCGCCATGTGCTCGTTTCCCTAGGGAATAAAGGAAATGAAGAGGTTCCTACATACAAGTTGCGCAAAGCAGTAATATTACGACAAACATAAAAGCGTTCGAACAATGCGATTGCTCTCTTGATCGCGAAAAATCAGCACGTATACTTCTGCGTAGAGAATGATGTGAAGGTTGATTTGGGCTGCATGGGCTGTGGTTCCGAACCATGAACGCTCGAAGCGAGCGACGACTTTAAGGTCTCTCAGTGGTCGGAGACACGCGCCGGGGCCGGGGTTCTGTACTATCAATTTCGGAGCGGGAAGTGCCATAATCTCGTTACGCGAGCGTAAAAGGCGCTTGCATGCACCATCGCTGGGTTGCTTGGTCGTTTGTTCTTCCTCTCATTCTCTCTGAGGAAGCAGAGAAGGGTGGTGCGTGGCAGAAGGGGAATCGCGCGGAAAAGGTCGAAGGGGTGCGGTGAAGGGTGGCGGTGGTGGCGGTAGGCGAGGGTATTAAAACCGAACGAATGTGGCTCAAGGGCCTAAGAAGGAAGGGCCGCGACACAGGTTATAAATTCGTTTCGCGTGCCACCGCGACGGCCAGCGTCGACAGAATGAAAAAAAGCCGAGGCACCGGGATTGCTAGTTTTTCGGGCTGCAGGGGTGAGCGCCGCGGTAGGGCACCGTGAAGCCTCGTGAAAAATCTGCATTTATCCGTGGACTGGACGCAGAGCGGAAAGGGAAAAATGTCAGCGTCACGTGCGGGTACGGGAATACGAGCCAGTGAGGCCGATACGCTCGGCAACGCGTTTTCTCAATCCACGGGAAAATGAAATATACGCAGACCGGCCTCTGATATGCCTTGTGGGAGGCCTGGATCGTGTATTGCCTGCTAAATTTGCAAAGTTTAACCGCCCTTCACGCAAATATCCTTCGCACACAAAAGACAAGCGTTGATGTAACATTTGAGATAAGAAGCCAGTTTCATCGGCAACACTCGATAAATTTGTCTGCTCCCTCCTGAATAGAAACCCCCGTTCCGGCCGAATGTAACAAGCAGACTTTGTAGAAATGTTTTCAACATGGTACTGCGTAGGAGCGGCGGGACTCGTTGGCTCGGGGAAATAAAGGGGGCGCTTATGGTGCCGTTCGGGCTCGATGCCCTTCTGGGGCGTTCCTGTTATGGCAGTGATAATTTACTCGACAGTGTAGCTCGCAGGGAACATACAGACGCCATGAAAATTGAATTTATTATGAGCACACATATTTCAAGCCTCTAGCAGGGTATATAGAAGGCTTGCATATCGAATTGACTGAATATCGAATTAAACTCATGCTGCGGCTAATTCGATCTCGGTAGCTTGCGACCTCGCTGCTCCTTGTGTTTCCAGGCAGAGGAAAGATCGATACTTCGCGAAGGAGAAATTTTGTAATAATCGTCCTTAGATATCCAGAGTTGGCTGTCCGTGTAATAACTCAGAAGTGTACCGTTCCGTTTAGAGCGTCGGGGATTTATACCCCTGGATTTTCGAGTTTCCTCCCAGGTCGCCGGTACCCTAGCCAAAGTTTCCCGGCGTGAATCATCGGGGATCGTATAAATTTTTATCGTCATGCTATAGCGATTGGCCTGCCATCGTTATCGCGTTGCGGAAATGCTCGCAAATGCCGTCGGTTTCCTGTGAGATTTGTAAGGTACGTTACTCTGACGTTATTCAATTTCCGCGCGACACGCTTTCCTCTCTTTCGCTCCTGCTCTGTTTCCGTGGAAGAAGAGCTCTCTCGGTTATTGATGTAGCCACGAGTTTTCGAGGGTCCTCGATGCTTATCCGTCCGCACCATCTCGTCTTTATTTCCGCCGCCCGAAGACTGCGAGTTCCGTCGCGTCCCTCTTTCTGTCTGGCAGCTGCGCCCAAGAAAATTACCTGCTGCTCTCTCCGAGCATTTATGGAATCACGTCTCAGCCGTTGGCCCCTCCGTCATAAGAGATTAGTGCGGTCGCCTAGCATCTCACGCTAAAATTCGATTGCGCTCAGACGTGCCTTGGTACGCCCGGCACTTCTCCGATGAATAGCGACCGTGATAAAAGTTTTATGGCCCCTTTAAAGGAAGGAACAAAAAAGCGTAATTTCCTCAGTTTACGCGATAATATCAATCCTATGGTACATTGTATATCGAGTCAGCCCTCATTTTTCACACCTTCATATATTTTGTCCTACACCGAGATATGCGTAAACTAAAACGGGTTACTGCAACTTTCTTCAATTACTTCCGAGTATAATGCTTCCATTCAACTTACAACACACATACTCTGTGTGATAGCCGTGTTTGTTTTTGTACTTTTGCCCGTGGTGCAATTTTGATCGAGTTAAAATGGTCCTCCGACATTCCTGCCGACTGGTGGAAGTCGATTCAATAATGCAAGAATCATGAATCATGTGCGAGAAAAGCAATCGCATGTTGAGTGTAAACTATTACTGCGAGAGTGAGGATTCGATCGGCCGGAACATAGTTCCTTTGGGTAAACTCGTTTTGCCACTGATGGTAGCGAAAAATCCAACGAGAATTTAGTTGTTCACATAAAAAGGGGCAACACAACAGAAACGATGAGAGGAGATCTCCAACAAAAACAGAAATTCCATCGTGCATAGTTATGAGAGCCATAATTTAACGTGTGCCCACCCCACACCCCGCGCCCTCCTGAATGCTATCGGATCCATAGCAGTCGATTTCCCGGATTTTCCGGAATACCAATGGGCCACTAAAAGTGATTAAATTACTTGGCAAGCCGGCACTCGGTAAACTACGCGGGTGATTGATACGCGTGTGTGCTTCTATCTGGCGGGTACACAGGCGCCCGGGCTGCGAGCAACGTGCGATCATTTATGCGTGATTGACGTCTGTTTACAGACGTCTCCTCCTATGGATTTGCACGGCAGGCATTGCGGGCCCGATGGAACGCTTTTCGTACAGACACGCCCGTTGGTCGATTGTCAGACATAACTGCCGACCTACTCCCCAATGGCTAACTCAGACACAAGGCCTGCCTTCTGTTTCAATCTAACACTAACGCTATCACCGGGAAAGTCAGCTGCAGATGCTCCTTGTGACAGGTCCAGATGTTGCGTAACGCACGTCCAAACAAAGATTGACCGGCATTCGCAACGAGAGTCTTACCATTACGAGAATCTTACCATTTACAGGATCGATCTAGCATTGTTTTCTACTTTCATTAGGAAATCTATGAATTTCTAGGTAGCTTTGGATCGCAGATATTTAACAAGAGTGCCAAAGGTGCAGTGATTGGAATCTCGAGACTTATTCCGGACAAAGCTTGTGCCGATTATTTTCGCAAAAGCGGCGCAGTCGTTTTCGCGGCTCCGCAATCCATTTCCATTTCGCACTTCCAGCTGCGAGAGCGAAGCTGGGGTAGTTTCACCCGGCGTGGCACATTTCTCAGGGAAATGGGAATCGATTTGAAGAATGCCATTGCGAAACTGCAGTTGGCAACACGCCCTCTGCCTGTTCCTCTCTGAGCGGCGCTCGGTCATCCCGCGGCTATCCTGCCCTTCTGCCACTTCATCCACCTTCTTCTCCTTCCGCTTTCTCTCTTGCATTCACGCGCAGTTCCCGCTTCATACCGACACATTTCAAACTACACCGTCGAGTACGTATTTAAAGTGGCACACACTGAGACCAGCAATGGAAAACCCCATACAAATACGATACTTTTTCGCCGGAGGCTGTGCTTGGTAAAAGATGCCGCATGAAATACGTCGTCCCTTTTAAGAAAGAACATACTGTCTGAATTCCATTCAAGTATCATTGCTATCGCATGACTTGTGACGACTATTGAGCTTATTGGATATTGACAGATATTGACAAATATAAATAACTTTGTACCATCGTCCACAATGGTCTTCCACGCAATCTTGCTTTCTTATATCAGTGTCGAAAGCACGATGGTGAGTGAAGGCGTATAAATCGGAGCTTGATTCTTTCAAGTCGGTGTTTCGTCGACGCGTTATCGGGAGTTCTGATCGATCGAGCTCATTGTTTTCGGATCGCGATCCCCCATGAGATCAGGGAAAAGCGGTAAATACGGCGTGTTGTCCAATCGTCGCTCTGCGAAGTTGCCTCGAAGCGATATGTCCGGAAATTGAAACTTTCCGTGCGAGGCTGTCGTTGCCGCCAAGGGAGCGAGAAAGGAAGCGAGGGTGCCAGAGGGTGGGATTTGTCTCACGGTGTCAAGGCGAAATCACTATTTCTTTATTTGGCGGGAGCGTCGAATGAAATCGTTGCCGATGTACTCGAAATGCAACTCCTATGCATGTGGACGGCGCGGCGCCAAGGCGGAAACCGCACACCGACGAAGAGGGCACGTTTCACGCTATAATGTCCCCGGGGAATTGGATTGTGGTTATGTAAGCAAGTAGAATACTATATTACGTTTATCGTGCGGCTGAGCACGCTTGCCTGCCTCCTGCCTGCCTCCTGCCTGCCTCCTGTCTGCCTGTCTGCGAAACCCAGGGAACACGAGCGCCTTGCTCCAGAATAAATCGGTTGTCCGACAAATTCCTGCGACTCGTATTTCACCATTTTGAGTTTCCCCTCTCGGGGAATACGTTTCCCGTTAACCTTACGTCACCACTGCTCGTGACTAGTAATAATCCTTCTCTTGCAGCTTCAACAGCGGTAGAAACAACTTTGTGCGGAGCTCCATTTCTCGATGCAATGATCGATCGCGTTTCCAAATGTTTACGAGAGTTTCGGCCTTTTCTAATTTCCACACACTTTCCTTGGATCAAATGCATACTTGTTTAGTTTATACGGCAACTACATTCATTAACATTGATAATAATTCTATTGGTCGGGATGAAGCCTAGCGCGTAAAGTAACTATAAAAGTGTTAGGCAAGAAGGTATAAAGTTATTATCGCCTGACATTCGACGACGAACGAAAGTCAGGCTGGCTCGATGCCGCCCCATAGATTCCTATGAATCTAATCGAGCCGTGTAATCAAATCGAATCTAATCCAGTCCAATCTAGTCGGATCGATGCAGGCTCGGCCACAAATCGCTGTTCCCGCCAACCAGAACCAGCGTTGAATCGTTTTCCTCTCGAGGAGCGATTCGACTGCGCTGCTACCACCATTGGAAGAGCTACGATCGCGGTACAATAAACAGAATTGTGCGTTTACATCAGAGTCCGTGGCACTATCCTATTTTCCTCATTCGCGCGAAACAATTAGCGGTGATAGCATCGGGATCTCTGGCTCCAGTGGCATTAAAGTGGTCTCCCGCTCACTGAGGCTGAGAGCGACTCGAAATGCTAATTGGATTATCTCGGTAGTACTCGCGCGCGCGCGCGCGGTAACATCAATTATGGAAGTTGCTGATTTACAACAGGACGCGCCTTGAAAGCGGTCAAGTGTCGCGGGCTATAACTGCATTCGGAGCACAATACCGACCGGTGTAGTGTAGGGGGGTGTAGAAGGGGCAGCTTTCTGCTTTGCTCGCCGGCGTCGCCGGCCAAGCAAAAGTCATTTCGGCCGGTAATTAGTTGGCCGAGTCAGGACAAATTGAAAAAGTTAGTGAGAAATGGAACGCAATTTAGCCCGCGGCCGTGCGCGACCATTCGCCCGCAGACCGCGCGGCAGTCAGCGATAATCAACCCTGCCGAATCGAACCTCACCTCCACAACCTCCGCTCTGCTGCCTCCTTCACTGCCCCTCACCAGTTCCACCGTCACTTCTTCCGACACGAGCTTCGTTACTTTCGGCAGGCCCAACTTTCCCCGCCAACTTCTTCGCCAACGCTGACAATGAGATACACTCTGCCGCCGCGATTCTTGGCGCCGAACGAGCGCGTAAGGGCCGATGTAACTTTGCTCGCTTTCCTGGCTTATTCCCTTGCTAGTCTTGTTCTTTCTTATTAATGTCCTCTCCGAAGAAAGTTCATGGCGTTCCAACCAAGCATCACGAATGATCAGTGCTAACTACTCAACCTTTTATGTAGACTCATTAGACACCGGTTAATTAGTGTAAGTGGAGAATTAATAGGTGGAAATGACAGAAATCTAACAGTTTCGTGTGAGTCTTTACACTACCATCTCTCTTCCCGCTGACTGTTACTGATGTCGTGTATCTCGGCAGGTTCAAAACAACACGACTGTGCCGGCAGAGCAGCAAGAGTAAAGACCCGCTGTTATTTTAGATCGCTCGATCTACGTCGACCATCGCCGTTGAATCATCGACGATGATTCACGACACGGAGTCTTGCCACTTCAACGACGAATCTATCCTGGAATCGAGCGTCAGTCTGTCTCTCTTCATCTCACTCGCCCTTTCTCTCTAATCATTTTATTGGCTTTAAATGATTATATGGCAGCGAGATGTTCGAAGGAGCAGCAATGCCGTATTGATTTATGAGCGGGCACTCTATTGCTCGGCCGACATAAACTGAGGGCCCGGGGTAGACGGGGGAGGTGGGTTTATGAGGTTCGAGGGTGATGTACGGAGCTTTAAGGATCGGTAATATTCGATGATGACCGGTGGTCCATTCAGTCTGAGCTCTCGGGATTCGAATGGTTTTCGGGTGACGAGCTCGCCTGTAAAAAGGGATCGGACGATTTTGCGCTCTGCAGGAGCACGCTTCTGCCAGATAATGGGCGCATCACCGTTCGTTTTCAAAACTGGTCTGTCCGGCACTGCACCGATCGCCAGTCCACCCCTGGCCTTTTCCATCTGCAGCCATTATCTCAACACAGTAACGACATCCATTATTTTTTGTTACCGCGCTGGAATGGTAGCGCGATTCTAGCAGAGTCCGAGTTTTGTTAAGGGCGGAAAAGTCATGTGACGTACGATTTCAAGCATCATTGGCTTTTCTACTACAATCAATTGTATAGTAAAATCTTAAAAATTTCTTGAACGGTGGTTAATCAGTTGCAAAGAAGCTTTTCAAATGCCAGACGTGTTTGTTTGGTTGAAGCGAGTGATTACACGGACGTCAAAATGTTAACTGCTCGGGATGATCGAGGCGCAACGATAAATCAGGCGCAGCACGCGGGGTCTACCTTCCTCCGCTTCTTTGGTCGGTGATGAGCGAGAACTGCAGGGGCGTTCACCAAAGAACACAAACGATCCGCCAACGGCGTTATTTAAAACGGAAATGTGGGTCAGGCATTCCGCATTTGTACCTGTCTTCTTCTTAGTCGTCTTCTTCTGCATTTTCCGCCGGTGGCCTCACACCACCCCCAGCTATCAGATGTCAGTCTCTCTGCCTGTAAATGTCCCTTGCTCTCCCGAGGGAAAGAGCGACGGGAAGCTTGCGTGCGCGAGGGAGAGTCGAAGAGTGACGGAGCGGGGGTCGGGGGAAGCAGCTAGCAGCTAGCAGAATGATCAACGTCTTTCACGATGAGTCGTGATTTATTTTCGGTCCTCCTCGGGGAATCCAGGCGTGCTTGAGATGGTCTTGTAAATGCTTGAAAGGTGAACGAGTGTCGTTGCTCCTCGCGCGTCCTCCAATGCGTTGCGACCTGTCTCTATGTGTGTATATGTGAGCGTGTGTTTGTTACGCATGCACGATGTAAATACTGTAATGGGGCTTGCTTCCTGCCACCTCTCTTCGTTTCGTGAGAGTTACCTCCTACCCATCGCGCCGCCGCGATTAAAACCATTCAGCTCTACTCGAACTGCCATTGTCACGTGCGTATGTAGGCGACAGAAAAAAGGGTGTAAATGAAATGCGGAGCGGCTATAGTGTCCGTAACTCGGACTGGTGGAGTAGCACTCAAACTGGGAAACGCGAGACACTTCGTTTTCCGGGCGAATTCCTGCCGGTGCGTACATACATGTCTGTTTGGGTATGCTGCTCTATCCGTGGAGGCGGCGGACAAAAGTTCACGGTTAGCTTCATTGATTTCATCAAAACTCCCATCAAAGCTGGAATACCGAATTCACTGGGAGCCAATAGATTTTATCGTGGCGCGCGCCTGCCCGTTCGTTTCCCCTTTATACAGGCTGCTTCCATCATCGTAGATCTGACCGGGTCGTGCGCGAGTGGAGCTTCGGTCGTTTCGAATATCGAAAGGTCAGGAATAATAACAAGCCGGCCAACGATATATTCGACCCTTAAAAGACCATTCGTGCGATAATAATCAGAATTATATACTAGAAGCGCGTGAGAATCTACGAGGAAATTTGACGGGGTTAGTGCTCCGTAAGTGAAAGAGAGTGAGAGTGAGAGTAGTGCAGGGACGATACCAATACCGAGAGAAGGGCCGTTTTATATTCTACCATAACGAATCTCTATTTACGAGAGAGATCGTTATATCTCGGGTCATAGTATTTTAAGAGCGGCTCATTGTATCCTCTCACCTAGTGCACCTTTCTTTTCCTTTTTCTTCCTTCCTCCTCCCTTTGAGCTCATTTCTTCCTTTTTATTCCGCCCCCCCCTTCCCCCCCCCCCCCCGTGCCAGGCTGCTCTGCTCCTTGGCTTCTGTGCTCTCAGGGCATAAAGCGCTCGTACAATATATAGGTCGTATCGTCGAATGCCTCCACTACGGAAGCCGAGTAATCTTCCTTGTTTCACTGCGTTTTGTTTCGCTCAATGTGAGCGGGTCTCGCCCGTGCGCGCGCGCGAATGAAATTAACGAGCCGCCCGTTTTTTCGTCTCCGTATGCTTTATTGTCTTCCGCAGCCTTCCACTCCTCTGCCGTGCTTTCACTCTCTCATCGCCGGGCAGACTTCCGCAGCGCTGGAAGAATAAGGCTGCAGTCTCATCCGGGTGGCTCAGGGCGCAAAGGGTTTCCACAGTGAGAAAAGTATTATAAGGAGTTGGACCGCCCCCTGCGTTTGGCGTTGCTAAATGAAGGTATTAAAATCAGAAGCTTTGCAAATACCATCCTCTTTCAATTCAAGCTTACCTCCTTTTCATTATCTTTCTTGTTTTTGTACGAAATACGGATAATCCTGCCGATAGGAATTCATGTGCGATGTAAATGTTGCAATCGAAAGTGGAGACGCGAATGAAAAAATCTGTAAAATCGCCTGGGACTTCCACGGCAGTCTCGAGTGACTGATTACAGTTCGTGCATGGCTGCTCGCTGTAACGGGAGGTGTGATATAACGGTAAAGAACATACCACGGTCTGCTCTGGGCGCTCCAGTAGCAGCCAGCGTTGCTTGAAATTAATGAGATTCACCACTTGAAATCGTGTTACAACCCTGCTCGCCGAAATTCGTAGAAGCCAAGCCGGTGGCAGCGAAGAGCGCAGCGCGATTATCTCATAGCTGCAGTTGGTTATCTACAAATTCGTAAGGGTTGACTGGCAAATCTGCAAATTTATGGACCACTGTCACTCTCTCTCTCTCTCTCTCTCTCTCTCACTCTCGTGGTCGGAGAGTGGAAATATTCCAAGTGGTGAGATCTTTCGGGAAGCATTTGTCTGGCTAGGACTTTGCGACCATCAGATTTCTTCTTAATTAATATCGAGTCTGATAACTGGCAATTAAGGGTTATATTCGCGAGAGAAGCTGACGAGTGCGTGGCGTGCCGGTCACATTGTCGATGCATACATCGATTTTCGTTATCCTGGAGAGTGTCACCGCGTGACTCATCGCGTTATCACGACAATACCGGCCCGCACGCGTTGCGGTTATCGGGGCTTACTATCGGAAAGGGGTTCCGTTTAATCGCTCGCGTTATCAGCCTGCGCTTCATCGAACTCTTTTATAGCCGGCTCTCTTTCGGGACCAGAGAAATGGTAGCCGGGAATTCGAAAACATTTACTCGCAAGGATTGATGATAATTGGTACACTAACACGACATCTAAACGTGGAATCAGATGGAATTCACTTGTATAATAAATTTAAAGTCGATCTGTAACCTTTATGAAGTCTGCATTGGGAGTTATTCTTCAACTGTTTTGAAATGGTGCATCATTTTCGCACGGTTTTGCAAGATAATTCATGTATTGCCCTTTACCTGCTTTCCCATTGCATGCTAGTTAAAGTCTGCATCGGAGTATGAATGCACTCTTTTTAGTCTTAAAGTGCTTGGGGTGAATATTTTAATATCGAGTTTCGCGAATAATCGATAGAAGCAGGTGTATTGGAGCGCGGCGCGCATGACTTCTTGGTGCTGTTGCTTCGGTACGGAGATAAAATTGTTCGTTCTCCTTTCTTTGAAGGTCCCGATGGCACGTTCTCTGGCATTTCTAATACGTTCAACTGTTTCATTCTCCTTAATTGTATTTCGCTTGAACACGAATTCCCCTTGCTCCCTCGCACTCTAATAATATTAGGCGCGTCCCTATGAGTGTCGTAAATTCGCCGCCATTTGCTACCAATTGCGTGGCTCGGTGCCAAGTCCGTTGTCCTCCTGCTTCCTGCAAGTTTCTATTCCTTCAATTGAACCATTCCTTCCAAATAGGCTAAGTGCAAAAAGGGAAATAATAAATAACTACGTTCGACGCAAGCAAGAAGATACTCTTTCTTTTTCACTATCTTCCATATTACCGTTGACTTTCTATATTGTTACATTATTCCTTTACAAAGGCCAACTATTATTCGTCTAGAGCTTCCAAAAAGACTTTCCTAAAGCATTTTGCACTCTCAGTTGATGCACGCATGGCCCTGAATTCGCAGTATGTCGGGGGTTCTCTATGCTGCGTGATTGCAGGTACCGGAAAGGATTCCATTTGAGGAGTAAAGAGCGTGTCAGCGTTGCTCCGACGAAGGCAAAGGAAGACCATTTTGCTGGAGGAGCGTGCGAGTCGAGTCAAGCAACAAATCAAAGTCGTAGCCGCTCTTCTCATGGAATGAACCTACTGTCGAGAGTACCTAGACAGTAGGCAATGGGGTGCGTTCATGAAGTCGGGAGAGGGCAGAGGTCGAGAGGAATGGAGAGGGGTAACGAGGGTTCCCTGGAGCACTCGACTCATTTCTCCGAGCCAACATAGACCTCTCCATTCGACGCTACTCGTGGAAACGAAATCTGATACGAGAAAAGCTAAACTCCTTCAAATGTGCAAGCCACCCCACCCCTCCTGCTTCTACTCTCTTTCGCCTCCTTATTCTACCACGCCTCTTCAGCCTACCCAACCAACCCTCTCTTTAACCCCCGCTTCACTCTATCTTCCTTTCCTTGCGTGCTCATTCTTCTTTTCTCTCTCTCTCTCTCTCTCTCTCTCTCTCTCTCTCTCTCTCTCATTCACTCTCTAACTCTTTACCTTTCTCGCTCTCCATCTTCCTCTTCAAGTGAGCTCACCCTCTCGCTTCTCACTGATTCGCAACCCTCTTTCTCACCAACTTCTGCCTATGCTTCTTTCCGTCGGACTCCCCGTGTATGTGTATGTGTATGTACATACTTGTCTACCCCTTCTTACCCCGCGTCGCGACTCTTATTCCTTTCAGCCACCCACTTACACGCAGTCAACCCTTTTCACCACGAAAACGTCGTTCGCCAATTCACTCTTTCCCTCCACCGTCTTTCATTCCTTCTTTTTTCATGCGCTCCTCGAGAGTATTTTAACCCTCGTTCCGCGTAGGGCTGCACCGAGCGTCGCCGCTCTTCCCTTTCTACCACGGTGTACTCTCCACTCTTTCTCTTTCTCTCGCAAGCGTACCCACTGTTTTTCTCTTACTTTTAGGGATTCTTTTCCGAGAGAGGAGTCACTCGACTCTTGATCGGATTCATCGGTCGCGGTTGGATCGACTTCCGACTGTTTAACTCTCTTAATTAACTAAGAGCACTTCCCCTTCTGGTTGGGGTAACCTTTGGCGCGCGACCACGCACCCCCAACCAATTGCACGCCTTTAGTAATCGAGCGGATTTTTGGCATTCTTTTGGCGTTTCGTTGTCTTTTAATTGAAGAAATCTGCCCTTGCCCGGCACAAAAATAAACTATTCCGAGCTAGTTGAGTAGAAGTCATTGTAAAAGAACCCGGAGACGAATTGCGAGATTCTTTGCAGTCGGCGGATACTTCTAACCAATGCTGACTGGTGAAGGAAATATTAAATAAAATTAGCCAAACGCAGTGTTGGCTGTACGTGCTCGCGCCGCGTTCTGCGCCAGCTTTTTCTCGTGCTTCGTTCATCCCATTTTGATGTTTCTTTAACGGACAACAAAGAGTGTTCCAATATGAACGCGCTTGAAATATATCGCTTCGTTCAATGGAATTTCATTAGCAAAGGATTGCCTTTCACAAAATGCTCGACGTCTACTTCGTACTTGTTACAATTCATGCTGAATATTCTGTCGCTCGCTGAAAGTGAATAACTCCCAGGAAGTTTGGAGTGAACTTGTGGAAAGTCTAAATGAATGGGGGCGGGTAGAAAGGAAGATTGTCAGTGTGGTTTTGTTCTTACGTTAACAGAGCGGGGTGTCAATCCGGGGAATAGAGGGATCGCGTGGCACATTCAATTTGCCGAAGCCTAATTTGAACCTGTCGTAGCTGCGGGATGCTGGGATCGAAGCTACAGAAACCGAGGGATTCCCTAGCATCGACAGAGAAAACCGCACGTGTCGTTTCTCTCTAATATGCCGAGCCAACCGCCGCCAGTGTACGTGTATATATATATATATATATATATATATATATATATATATATATATATATATATATATATATATATATATACCTGTGTATACACGCACAAACATATACTATGTATAGGTGAACCGCTTGATCCGCAGGGAGTAATTTGTGCGGCGATAAATATTCCAGGCTTAAGCAAGCTTGGCCCTATGCTTGCTCCCATATTATGCACCCATCACTCAGGTCTCTGACCAGGAAAAATCCGAAGACCACCAGCTGGAGCTAATCCTAGTCTTCATGCACTTCCAGTTACTTTAGATTTTCATCGATCACTCTGCTCTCTTGCTAACAATAGAAAGTTTAATATATGTTTCTGAACGGATCGAGAAATAAAAAGTGTGATAATGTGCGATTCATTCTGTTGGCTTTTAAATAAAGGTTATTTTTAGTCAGATTGTTCAGGAGGTTCAGAGCTAGGCAGTGCCGCCGCCGAGCGAGAATTAAGGCAAGCTTGTCGAGTCCATTTGCGACTCGACAGATCATTCTCCTTCGTCGCTTAACACATTCAACCCTTTCTTACGCGCGGCAAACGCTGCTCACCCAATTCAAAAGTGTACGATTACGGTCGGTGTATTAACCTCGAATTCTTTGTCATTCTGTTAATCGTGTACAGAACGAGAAGGACAAGAGAGCCGGAAGTCCGAGGACGAAAAGCGAATTCCATTGGGAGAAAGGCGAGAAGTGGGGGATGGGCGAGATGGTACGTTATTAGTCATCCATTCTCGCTCCACGGTTTCAGCCGGGCGCTTGCTGGCTAAAATTACTCTCCGCCTCGATCGACGATAATTATTCTCGCAAATTCAGGCATAAATGGGCCCCGCTAAGGTAGCGTCGCGATACCTACGCTCAACGCCGAGGATTGCTGGGTTAAACGTCCGTAATGACGTTTAGTAATTGCATCGAAAGTTCAACATGCGAAACTGTAATTATCCCGGGACCGGCACCTTCGACATTGAGCATCGGCCGCCACGGTGTGCAACCGTCACTGACGTCACGCCCGATATTTCGAAGAAATGCCCCTTTTGTCGATACGATAATATCCTTTTCCTATCGCAATACCACGTGCCAGTTGTCATTAATGAAAACTATCCGACACTCGCACCTTTCCTAGTGAAAGAAGGATCGATGGGATTCACTATCACTGTATTTGCAATAAATGCACATTATGAATAATTTCTATCAAAGTTCCGTCAAAACATTGTACACATCAGAAGAATATGTATTTTTTGCTCGTTTGTTTTGCCACCTGGCACTATGCCACTCATTAGCTAATTAGTTGGACTTTAAAGAGCAACGTTCAATGCCCTGCAAAGGTACTTTACAATTTTAAGAGGTCAGTCTGAAAATTAGAATATCCTTGAAAGCCTTTGGAAATGGGCAGAAGTTTGCCAACTATCGCGGACTAATAGCCTCGTTACTGGAACTGGCCGGCTAAGAAGTTGGGATCGATTGAAAGCTGCTCCAGTCAAGGAGGGAACAGAAACGACGCACCCTTTGCACCAGGATGATCTAAGTGATCAAGAGTGGTATGGGTTGATCGGAATAATTTAAGCGAACGGTCAAAGGTATTAATATTCTCTATTCGGCCAATATCCCATCGGACGAATCATTGTAAGGCGGATAATTATGTGGGCAAACGTTCATTATTCGGTGCCAGGGTCGGTTGGATCGACCGATTGATCAGTGTTTGCTGGTTGTGCGTGGTGCGTTCTGCTATGCAAGCATTCGCTGTTCCGAAATGCTTATTGGATTCTCGACGGCAGTGGCGAGTAACAATAAGGTCGTAACGGGAAACGAATTCGCTCGTCCCAATTTCTAATGACTTCATAATCAATTATGCACGGCGGAGACTGTCGTGTTGCGTTGTGGTCGCCGGAGTCGTAAATTTCTGCCTTTCGCAGCGCGCGATCGAATTGTTTCGCGCTCGTATATCTTCGCGATAATGTACTTTGCCGGTGAATGAGCTCAACGCGGCCATGTTAAAATGATTCCGAGTAATGAGTTATGGCACGCGATATGTCCACGTTATTAATTACATCGGCCTCTATTATTTCACGTGTTGGTCGGCCGCTAATAAAACGCTAAACGAGTTGTAAGTAATATCGCCCGATTGAAATTACCAATCGACCGCATATCGATGGATTATGTTATTATAATATTCCAACACATACCCCGCTGAAGGTTTTGACGTTGTGGAGGGCGTTCTGCGCATCAAGGGCTGCCTTCCTTGTGTAAAATGTCACAAAACAGCATCCTGTAACAGAAAAGGACACGTCAATTATACTTATAAATTTGGTATAACAGTAAAGTCGCGCTAGTTCCTGGTGTGGTGTAAAAAATAATATCCACTATATTTTCAATGGTAAATAGAGTCACAGTACAGGCATAATGAACAACGTGGGGGAGACGGTAGCCATGTGGGAATATTGAAGATTGTTGGAAAAGTTGTGGGTGACTGGCTGTAGAAATCAGCCGTCAAGAAGACAAAGAACTATATGAGACTGCGGTGTCGGAGAAGAGTTTGGACGGGGGGTGACAGATTCGATATAGGTGTGCGAGAGAAATGGGGTTGTGCTTGGCCAGTAGAGTCACTTGCTCTTGGGAACCTCATCAAGGCCTTTCCGCAAGGGCTGGCTGTCCCGCGGCTGGACACCACCCAAGCCAGAAACCGATTGCAGCCGGTCAATAGTTTCGAGTTGCCAAAAGTTCGATACGTCCCTGTGTATTACTACCATTCCTCAGCCCTGGCTTCCTCGTATCCCCGTCCACTCATAGCCGTGACTGTCGCGCTGTCTTCTACGAGGTGGACGTTTCCTCAGGGGCGAATTTAGTCGAGGCTGGTACTGCAGCTTCCCCTGCCATTTAGTTCACAGATAGAGCAGAGAGGAGCTGGACTACCTGGATAGGTAGTCTCCCCCACCACGGTCACTCTGGCCCTCGAGAGAGAGAGAGAGAGAGAGAGAGAGAGAGAGTGAGAGAGTCTGGCTGCCATACGTTTGCCTCCGGAGGAAACTTTCGAATTCCACCGGGAACTTGCATTACCCGAACGGCCGCAGCCAAATTGCTTCCAGTTTCCGCAAAAAAAAGCGGGATAAACCTTCTCGTTTCCGGCCATCCAGCTAGCCTACCAAGCCTCCCTCGATATTTGCCGAGTAACTGGAAGCACGATACTTTACGGTGCGAGTTAGTGCCAAAGTGGGAAAGTCTAGGTAAGTACGTGGACTTTCTAAGAGGTAGAGAGTTGTGATTAGAATCTATGACGCGTTTATGCGCAACCTGCTCTGACTAGAGTTAAATTAGCAGATGCTTGCGCGTGCGTTAGCTTGTCTCATGCACAACCTCAACGGATATAGGTATTCAAGTGTGAATGGAACTTTTTTCACCACCGATGGTTAGCGTTTCGATTCAATCTCATTTCAAGGTACGGTGAGATGACAAAGGAAAGTGAAGCTGGGGCTCCGGTTGAGCCGTCATCGATGATGCGATGTGACGTGTAATTACGGTGCATTTGTAATATGATATATACCACAGCGAATAATTAGGACGTGATTAGATTTAATAGTTTCGGTAATGAGCTTGCCAATTACTCGAGGTAACACTGATACGATATAATGTTTTGTTTCGTAACGGGGTATTGAATATCCCATCGAATAAACCAGCGCATCGCGCGGTGAATGCGTAATTGGAAAGCATGTAACATTATACGAAGGGATCGGGCAAGGGCTGGCTAGCTATTGGATGAAAATTTTGTTGCTTTAAATTTCCGATTGCCGTAACTTCCTCCGACTCCATTTTCCTCGTCGAAGGCAGCTCCCCGGGTAATCGGGTTTGCCGTTGTAAGGATAGGGCGGAAAGAAAAAAAATTAAACCCGCTTTGGTAAAGTTAATCTTCCTTTAAAAACGAAGTGAATTCTCGTGGCAGCGACCTAGGTGGCGGCGGCGGCAGCGGCAGTGCGATGAAAGTAGATGGGAGTAAATCATTTTGCACGCCGGGGGTTATAGCGTATCGAGGGTAATACGATCCCCGAGTGGAGATTAAAACACTCCACTCAAGAATTATTTCACGCTTTCCGTCTGACGAGAGCAATAAATTCAGTGGGCCGGGGGATGCCGACTAAAAGAAACAAAGGTGGGTGTGGGGTATGGCTGACGCGTCGCCGACGAAATTCGGTAAATTACAATAGGAGGGCTCAGCGGGTGTCGGGAAATTATGTTCCGACGGGTAACTAATCTTGAGGCATCATCGCTCGATAGACCTTTAAATCACACATACACCCGGCCGTCCGAACCGACGCCACCCTCTCGGCACAGCTAGCCGACCGGCGACCAGACTGTAATACTCGTGTCTACAAATGACCCCATTCGTCGAGGTGCCAACACCACCAGCTTCCCTTTGCCCTCCGCTCCTCAAACCCTCCGAAGCCCTCTCCGAGAACTTTCCTTAGTGCGCGTCTTTCCCTTCGGCCGATCTCGAGACGGTAACAACTCTCTGTATCACGGCCGATCCTTCTCGTCGATCTCTCAACTCCCCCTAATATCTCCTGCACACACACAAGCCGCATACACGCGCGGTGATGCGTTCCCGGAGTCTGATACTTCTGATGGATGCTCGAGGATTGGTAGCTCAGCTTCCAACCTCTCGCAAAAGTGGCCCCTTTTCACAAGGCGCGCGCGATATTAATGTAAGGTCGATGTATCGACGAGAGGAGTTTTATTCCCACGGTGATAGCGAGCCAACCCTATAAACACAACCACCCAACCTCCACCAACTTCTTCTTCTGGAACCGTGAGTTTCGTTTATCTAATAATGTTCTCTCTCTCTTTCTCGGTATTAAATTGACGAATGGTGAGCAAGCAGTGCTCGGAGCATTGACGAATCGTGGCGGGCAGGCTTGCGAGGGTGGCGGTTTGGATGTTAGGGTGAGCGCGGCCCGGGTAAACCAGAGCGCGAAGGGCGGCGGTCACGGTGACTCTGATTTATTCGCAGGTGCTCGCGGGGTTAGTCGATCGCTCTGCCTACCCTACAACCCCCCTTCTGCCCCTACTACACCCTCGCACCACGCCGGCCCATCGGACGAGTACAAATTTGTCGCGAAATTTCCGGCATTTTTTTTGCAATCACGCCTCACTTATCTGCTGGCGGGTGTTGGTAATAATGGGGCCCCGCCGCTTTGAAAAATCGATACAACGCTATGGCCCATTTACCTTGATGCCAAGAGAACTACCATCCGCTTGGAGATCGATTACTGATTCCTGAAGCGGCGATACTTCATTTACTCTGAGCGACCTGCACTCCTTTTTTGTCAGCGTTAATCCTAAGGGAATAAAACTGTCGCGCTGCTCGTGCAATTGCGGTGAGCCTGAATAGAACGTGGTTGGGAATTAATTATTAATGGGTAAATCATTCTACCAGGCGCGCAAATGGCTTATTTTCTCGGGCGGCAACGTTGCTTCAAGTCTGAATACCGAGGACGGTTTAGTGTAGAGCAATGCGGAGCCTGCAGAGTTGGTGGGGGGCGCGTGCGATGTAATTTTCTCGAACTAGTTTGGACACGCGGCAGAGCTCTGGAAGAAAGGAACGTAGTTACTCGGGAAATTAATTTAACGCAACCCGACTACTGTGAGCAGCTCCCCGGTACAATTTGACTCCAGCGCTCCGCGTGACGTAAGCGGGAAATATGTGTACATACATACATATGTATGCATGCATATAATAGAGCTACATATATTTTCGAATGAAATCATCAGCGTGGATGCCATTATTTGTGGTATATTGTGCGCGCAGTCGCGTAACTATGTTAACCACGCTTCGAATTAATTACAGCAAAATCGATCGGCATGTAATCGCCGTAATCGAAATTACCAATTTTCCCCGGGACTCTTTCCGGATATGCGGCGGCAGCGGCGGCAATTTAATTGGATGTGTCGAACGCAGTCGCGCCTCATGTATCTGTAATAACTCTGTTAAACATTGAAAAAACCGCGGACCCGAATTATAAGTAATCTGTTGCATTGGACGTGAAACGCAAGCATGCTTTTAGCTAGCAAGAATTTAATATGCAATTGACAGCAGGTGTCAAGCAGGAGTTGCTAGCGTGTGTGGAAAGAAAGATCGAAGTGCCGTATCGGAGTGCGCGACGCTCGGGCGAATGCCTAGCGAATTTAATTTGCGGCTCGAATTACTCTCCGCCTGGAAAAATCATGGGGAATGGAATATAAGAGAGCGGAGGAGAGCGGGAGTGCGAGCGGCTAGTGATGCTTACCTCTAGGGCCACGCTGCCCCGCCATTAGGAATTCCCAATTGACGTCGTAATTATCACTAATTGGACTCCGGATTATACTCGCGCGGTACTCGGCGCGTGAAACGCCCGTCGTTCGAAGCGCGAATTATGCGCTGCCCATTCCATCCGTACACAACCGCTCACACATATACACACACAGACAGATTCAGAACAATAAGTGCAGTCGGAAGCAGGTAGACGATAGGTCGGTTGAGTAAAGCAGGTCGCACACCGGAACAATAAATCTTCGCGAGGAAAAGATGTGGGAAAAAAAAAGATTTTCGTTGACGATTTTCGCAAACATTTTCGCCTACTTCGGTGTGCGGCCAGCTTAAGATGGCAACCGAATATATGTTGCAGAATGGAATGGCTCCACAGGCAGGCTTGAAAAGAGAAGCCGAGCGTAAGTTCTGCGAGCTTCTGAGAAACGACGAGCATCGTCTTTGTGTCGAACGCTTATTCCTACGACATTGGAGGATCTTCCAGTACGCGCCTTATTCTTCGGGAATTTCGTGGCAACTCCTTCGCCTTAGCTTCCTCAGCCATCGTGATGGCAGGAATTCAATGATCCAAATGCATCAGGAAGACTGGCGGGGGTTCGACAACTTCTGCAGAATTAACGCGAGCATGTCCATTGTGCACTTAAGACGAGGCTCTTGCTCTTTCACGGCAGACTCTCACAACCCAGTCAATTGAATTTCACCATTGTTTTCTGAGATAAGGGCTGACGCGACTCACTGTAGACAGTATTGCAAGCGCTGTCTTCCGTCCATTCGTTAATTGCGATTTTATGTTGGAACGGTATTACAAAACGGGTTCTATCGTGTAGAAGGTGTATTCGATTAATTTGCCGATACCCCCTTAAGCAGTAGCGGAGAGAGAGAGCGTCGCGCGTTAGCTGACGAAGCACCCGCAGGCAATCTTCAATCCAAAGTTGGAAAAGGATGGGAGCATGTTTGCTGGCAACTGATCGTCCGTAGTAGGGTGTACGTGGGGAACATCCACGTGATCACCGATTCTGGGAGTCTGCGGGCTAATACTTCGATACCGATGCGTGATTAGAGTCCGCGGGGAAATCTAGCATGGACATGCTTCGAAGGTAACACTCACACACACGCGTCTCTCGTAGTGAGAGCCACTCGCTTCTCTCGCATGCCTTTCCGCACTCAATTCGCGCTCTCGGCTTGACTCGTTGGCCTAGCTCTCTTCGTTCCTCTCCACTAACCCTCTCGCTGCTCTCTTCTCTTTCTCTCCGCCCGGATTTCTATCTCTTTCCAATCCATCCCTCGATCCTCACCCGTCTCATCAGCGACGGCGCAATCGAGGCAACAACTCGCGCCAATAATTTCGCCGGTGCTTACGAGCAAGTGAACGAGCGGACGCGATAGACGACCCAGATGAGCGTAATTAGCGATAATTTCCCGGGGTACGGGATCACCGACCGTTTTACAGATACCACGATCCGGGACTACCCGCCCACCGATGCGCCAGGGGTTGTTACGTATTAATAACGTCCAGCCAATTGCCCTCTCGAGATTGAGGTACCCGCCAGAGTTCTGCGGGGCTCAAGGCCTCCAACTAATAGTAGTGAAAAGTATTCCTCCGCTGCGAGATGGTCTTTGAAAACAGTTGTCAGGAGAAATGGTGAATATAATTCGAAAGAGTTCGTTGTGCATAAAGTTGAAAGTCATGTAGAAGGAAAGAGAGAGACTTAAACTCTGCAGATGCGCGAATGATACTGCGGAAAGGTCGATCCGTATTTGCTGTTGGGATACGGTCGCCAATTTTCAGCAAGCATTCTCATTGGAATCAAATTGAATCTCTGGGATCGAGCCTTTGGTGGGAAAGTTGGGCGGCAGCGATAACACGGAGGTCGCCAAAAGAATGGGACAACTGCAGGCATAGGATAGTCTGCAGGGGGTCCAGCGAACGACGGGCAGATTTTTATAGAGCAAACACTGGCTACGTGGATCGAGTGGCTGCGTCCGTATGCTTGGCATTCGTTTGCCAGAAGCACGGAAATGCGATTTGAGAGGAGGAAACGTAAGGTCGTCTCAGATCGTAAATTGGTGTCGTTCTTCGTTTCGGTGGGAGTTGGCCCGCGTGTCCTGGTTTCGCTATTTCCTTTTGCCACCAGCCTCCTCCTCTGCTCTGTCTTCGAGCTCCCGGCATTCCACTCTTCAGGACGCTTATCCATCGAAAGAGGAGAGCGAGAGAGAGCGAGAGCGAGAGAGAGAGAGAGAGGGGGGGGGGGGAATGGCAGTTCGCCGAGGCCAAGAGGAATCCAGGGAGACGTCGATAGAGATATCATCAAAGCGAACCGTCGATCGTGTTCATAAATTCGGAGTCTGACCCGTACGCGCGGCCATCTCCGCAGTGACACAGATCGTCTATCGTCCTGTATATTCTCTCTTTTTATCTAGCTTCCTACACCCTCCTTGTTTTCCCTTCGCGCGCGCACTTCTGTCCCCGCCGTATGCTTGTTCTTTTTTCGATTTGTCGTCATCCCGTATCTCTCATCTTGGCAATCTCCGTATATATCTCGAAGGTATACCCTCGTTTTTTCGACATTTCTATTTCGTGACGATTGTGCTCGCTGCTATCCTCCATAGTCTCCCGCCACCGAATCTGGGTTACACCTGCTTTTTCTCTCACGCTCCTTTCAGAATACATTTTATTTACCTCGCTTTTCTGGCGACACTCTTTCTCTCAACTCCGACGATGCATGTAATACGTTACAGGATCGTCCAAATTTTAATCAATAGTCTTATTTCGTGCTTTGATGGATTTGTGGTGCGAAAAAATATCAGTCGTGCATTCGTAGAGGCTGCACAAATTGAAGACTGAGCTTGTTGGCCGGGCCAGGCTTTCGGGCTTACGAAAGCCAATTTCAAGAGTTTAAATAATTTGTGTACTATCCCCACGCGCCCTTTACCCGTCCATGCCCCACCTAAGCGAAATGGTCAGGCTCGGAAGGGATAATAAGAGAATGTGAAATATAAAATGGAACGGGGGAAAGAAGCAATGGTGGATCCATGAAAAGTTTTAATTAAAACCTTGTTGTTCTCCCTTATCGGAGGAGACTAAAGGATTCCAGGTCTGTGGATTGAGAATGTCCGTGGCAACAAACGAAGACAGATTTCCTTTATATCGATTGTGATGGGCACCGGTCATCATTGTGGCGTTTGACCGCCGATAGCTATGGTGCATTACAGCAGCAAAGTACAAACAGAGGTCAAGTTGGCATTCCACTATGCTTCCCGATACACGCGCCCTATCTTGATCTGCGTGAGTGAACTGCTCATCGGAGCACCTTTGACCGATCAAGCAACGTAAATTCTCTGATTAGCTCTTGAACACAAAGCGGAGCAGCTCTAAGGAAGCCCGTTCTCTCTCCGATCGGGATCAACCGCAGCTGTTACGGCAAGTGGACCGATGCTGGGAGATCAAACTTTGCTCTTGGCGATGCGATATTTTGATGAAACTTGCTCAACAGATTGACCTACATCAATCCAAGCGAACTATTGCCCATGATTTCCTGTCCTCGTCCCGAGTTAGCTCTATCAGAGTTTTCAGTTCAACTGAAACTTGACGATAGTCACGCCGCTCAAGAGTTTCCGCTCAGCGATTGCAAATCGGACGACCAGCGTTAGAGGAAGCCCTTTCAAACCGAACCCCTCACAGACGCGGGGTATAAAATCAGCGGGGCTCCGAAGGACTCACGATTATCAGTATCAGCGTAAACCAGTCGAGCTTCAAGGAGGATGAACTTTTCTACGAGATAGGACGATGTCTCTTCGTCCTTCGCTCCTCGCTCCGCGCCCGAGATGCTTTCGCCAGAGGAATGAAGAGTGCAGAAGAGTTTACCGCAATTCGTTGCCGGGATGTCGAAGACAGTGGGGCGCGATCAAAAGAGGACTTGCAGGAAGGGTTGAAGAAAGGGGAGGAAGTCGATTGGAGGATCGATCGGTTGCGCCGATACGATCGGCCTAGGTTCGCCTGGTATATTGACTTCTGCGGACCGCCCAGCCGTGAATGCCGCAGGGTAAGGAGAGCATCCCGGTGCGCGCTCGAGATCCTAGCCAGAAGCTACGCTACCAGGCGTCGCAGAGAGCCGAGATCTCCGAGATAAAGCTGAGATTGCGATTCCTTGCCAATCCCAGCGATACCTACGCCCTGAACCGACCAAGCTACAGAACTCCTCTTCGATACCGTGTATCTACTCTACTTCATCGAGTGTTTTCAAAGTGTGCTGCAAGCACACCTATGACTCCTGCTGCTCGGAACTCCAACGACCTACTATTCTTCCCTCCAACGACTTCACTAACACGAGATCTCATACATCAGAAACCCTTGCTCGAATTACTAGAAGCAATTTCGAAATCACACATTTCTCTTTATTCTCTCTTGGAACTTTATCTTTATACAATTTGAATTTTCTGTATAACGAGATCGTACTATCATGCGGTTCTGTCGACAATTTTCACTAGCATCGAAACCACGAAATGATACTGTAAACTATGTTTCAGAAATCTGGATCATGTTATTTTCTTGCTGTGCCATGTTACTAATGGTATAATGTTACCAAGCGTCTGAAGACCTCGTCGCTTTTCTCTCAAGAGATATAATGGCATTAAATCGTCGCAGTTGGTATTAGTGGTATACACTGTACCTCGCTAGATAAATCAATTTCAGACAAATTCTCACGGTATCCTCCCTTCCTTTCCCAGGCATTCCATCTGGTAAGATGTCTCGAGAAATTATTAATATGCGCACCATTGTCAAAGCGGCGTTTCCGCAATAGCGTTTGATCGTTTCCTCAGCTGCTCTCTTCTGACTGTCAAGGAGAAATGTCTTCCGAATTCAAACTCCCCTTCAATTAAAGTGTGTGTTACGCCTTGAACGCGTTCTTGCTTTGCTTGCTAGAAGGGTGTATTTCGATACACACTTTTATCCGTTCGCTTAACGCCATTGATATTCCAAGCACGTAAAAGATGGCTTTCTCCCGCGGGATAATACCTCCTCGGTAGAAACTTGTCCGGAGCTTCGCGCAATTCCCCAGCATCGGCTTGCTATCTTTTCGCCAGCTGTTAGTTCAAGTCGGAAAGCGCCACGCTTGCGGCAACCGGCTCTTCCGATGACTATGCCATTTGTCGCGAGACTTATGACCACCTCCCCCGGATGGAGTGCCGTCAGCATGCCGTCACAATGTATGCAGCGAACGCATCGCTACGGAATTCAATTAAGCCTCGGCCACACTATGTCCTCGTAAACTTCTTTTTACGAGTGCTTGTTTCATAAGGGAAGAATCCTCCAGGCTGTGCCACATCGGCTGTTTGCACGCTAGCGTGGCGATCGATGCTGTTTTGAAAGCAACCGTTGGGTACTACAATCGAGCTAAATCAGCGTTGAGATTTTGTGTCTCGCAAAGTATCAAAGACTTAACAAAAGAATTGGTGCAATATGTGGTAACTTTGATTCTAATAAAGGATTTTATGTGACGATATATATATATATATATATATGACGATATATATCTGACGATATATATATATATATATATATATATATATATTTGGAGGAGTGGAGCGACTGGGCTCTCGCACGAGGGATCACTTCCCGTGGAACTGTGAAGCAAGGCTGCAATCACGCAGGGGGTTTCGGTCGGTAGAAGTTCCAAGAGGATTAATCGACTATCCTCGAACACGGTATAGCAAGCGGCTAATTCCAATTGCGAATGCTTGGTCACTGAGAGCGTCGATAAATTAAATGACTCAGCAGCTCGGTCTACATGATCCGAACTTCTATCGAATCCCCCCATACATTGATATCGATAGGATTTTGCTTCCCTTCAAGACTGCGTAACATCGACGGGTCTTACAAGCGAGTCACTTTTAATCACTGCCATGGTGTGCATCAATTTCCCAAAGTTCCAAGGAGAGTAATTCTCTCGCACCGAAACAGTCAGCGTTGAACAGTTGGTCGTGTAGCGCCGTTAATACAAATAGCCAACAGGCAGTTAGTTACTCGCTGCTACCACTAATCTTGGCCCGATATTAATTTGGATGCGTACACGCACTCCCATATGATAGTCATGCCGCACGTACAGGCTTTCGAGCACGTGCCCGAGCATGTGAGTAAGTGGCGGACTTGGACGGAGCAGGTGTATCTAAGTGTCCAGATCGAAACGCGGGAGACAAAGTTATAGACTGTCGGGAACGGGCTTCAAGCCCGCAGTAAAGTTTTAGTTTCTTGGCACCGAATTTGTGAGAGAGACATCAAAAGTAAGTCGAATAACTCTTATCTGATTCGGTCAACTCTAAACATTGGTTAGTTATGGCAGATAATGTTGATGATTTATTAGTCCTAGTACGGTTGATGTAATTAGAGTGCATTAGAGGGAATAGTTTAGCATAATCGAGTGCAGGAGTAGGAGAGCGGGCATCAGGGCCGCGGAGCAGTTAGAGCACGTGGTGCGTGCGAGTAGTGGAAGTCGGTGAACTGGTGGACACATGCTTTGGTAGAGTGGTAGGCAGTAGTGTGGGTAAGCGTGAAGGCGGCCAGCCGGGCGCATAGCCGAGGATGATCAACTGTACGGCATAATAAACGGATCTGTCGACGTCAACGACAGAGAGGGCTGGGGAAACAGGTGTCCTGTCTGCGAGAATCCTAGACAAGCAAATGAGCCGTTTCGCTAAGATGCCCCTGTGTCGGCATAATAGTGCGCTAATTGCGGATATCTGCCCTCGATCCACTGCATCCTCTGGCAATATGCTCGTGAAACTGGGATTCGAATTATCAGCTCAATATGTCCACTCCCCAAATTCCCCGACAAAGCGTACTTTGGGGTTAAATTTGCGTTTCTCACTGTTCAATCTAGTCATTTACTTTAAGTAGGTCACTGGATGTTGTCAAAGTTTCAAGTGATAAATCAGTTGGCTCGGTGAGACAACAAAGTGATGATAAGTACTATAAACACATAAGTTTCATAGTAAATTGCTAAAAAATCCTGTTCTAATTGGCATTATATTTATTGAAACGCTAGGTGTTTCCAATCGGAAGCGATGATTTCGTCACTCGTTAATTTGGTAAATGGGAGGGTATACTTATTAGTGTGGTGAATGTCCCCAGCTTGGATATTTGTTATCTGACATGTCTCACTTGACCCCTACTGTAACTACTATCTAGCTCGTTTATCATTAGGATAGATATTCCGATTATGTTCGCTGAATCCAGAGCATTCAGCGTATGCTGGGCGTGTATGCGGGCTAGATAATCGGACCGTCGAAATTTCAACGGACGGCGCGGCGGAGCAAGCGCCAGCTAGTCGGGTTGGGGCGGGTTGGGTGTGTTAATCTGGAATCGCGTCACAGCAAAAAATCTCCGTTGAAAAGGTGCATAATTCAAGTGGAAAATCGCTGTGTGCCCGGAAATTGCCGGCAGCCTTCGTCCCATGGTGATCGAATGACTAAAGTTTCCAATCAGGTAGAACAAGGCTGCTTCGTCCCGACCTGCACCGCTGGCAAATCCGCTTTTTCCTCTCTCGATCGTCCCGCAATACGGCAGACAGCGGCGCGGAGTTATTACATCTAATCGTATTATTTGTTCGCTTCTTCCCTTGCATTCTACGTCCAAGTAAAAACGACATTTCTGGCAATAGTTGACGGAAGAGAGCGAACATAGCTCGGTTGGTTGGGCTTATCGGTGAAAGGGCGGAAATACCAATTACACGGAACTTCTCAATCTATCTCTCTCTCTCCTCCATCTCTTGGATGGTCGGCGCAGTTGCCGTTGGTCGAAAGGTATACGCGATTAAGATTTGTTACAATTTCATTGTGGCCGCTGGTATTCTCGAGTGCGATACGAGGAGGACGCGATAGGAAATCGATCGGACGATTGCCTGGTGGCCAGAGGTCGGTTAGACGACAGATAAGCACCAATTATTAGAGTTACCAGGACGTGTATCGTTCGTTACTCGTTTAAGGTGGGTGAAAAGGAATCCGATCGGAATCCGAGGAGACCCGTCGCTCGTCCCGCTGGAGGAAAAGCTATTACCTCTACAGCACTGACAAGTTACGAGTGCAGCCCGATGCACCGATGAAAACGAGTATCATGCTACAAGCGGGTATTCGGTTACCTTTCGTATAATATTGCACCATCCTATGTATCGAGTGCCCGGGATATACTGGGATAGACGACCTTTGTGTTCCCCCTCTATCTTATAACGTATATCTATTGTACACTCTAAATCACCAGGGATTTATTGTAATAAGCGACACATTTGTTTCCCTCCAAATGAATACCTTTCGTTCCTGCTGCTTGGCCGAAAAATCAATCAAGTATGAAAAAAACCACTCCTTTCCAAGCTTCTACTATTCTTTCGTAACCAATCAATGTTTTGTTCTTAAATGAGTGACTACAGATTTTCTCAATTCGGTTTCGTGAAGTAATCTCCTGCAAATACAGGGTGTAACAGATAAATGCCGAAAGTGTACCGAAAACACATGGAAACAGTCTCGTGAATAATGAATTCCGTCTGATTTCAATGGTTTCTTCCATGTTTTCCATACTTCCTGACGTTTTCTGGGGCTGAAATTGAGTGGGCAATGTTTTCTTGCATCAAGGAAGAAGTGATATAATTTCCAGAGCCTTAGCTCAAAATTCATTTTTTCGCAATTTTTTTTTAAGGGGACACTGAAAAGTTTATCCCTCCGGCAGTACACAAAGCGAAGTTAACAGGTACACTGGATGTTTAGAATGCACTGGTTACCAAATCTGAGATTCGCCAATGATAAAAGTTATTCCATGCATACGAGTGTAGAACTGTTGTTGCCCAATTTACTCCCATTGTGAGGTTTCGAGGTAATTTCTCCAGTGCGCAGTTTTCTATTGGATCGAGCTTTGATTTCGATGAAGTTATCTAGTATAGTACAATACAGGCGCGTTTGTTCCCGTTGCACAAGAAACACATGACTCTTTTTTTGCTCCCGACTCTTGCCTCTGTTCTCCGATGACTTTGGCCGCGATTACTTTGTTCCGGCACTCCAAGCGACAGCCTCCTTTTGTAACAGCGCTCTTTTTCTGTACCCGAATGCTCTTTTGGTTTTTGTCTTTGGATGCTGCTGCCACGTTCTTTGTGGCGTCCGATGAAATGTGATGACAGAAGAAAACTGGTTCGTTGATGCAAAACAACGCATCTGAAATTGGCTATCAGTTTTCTCGGCTCTCTAAAAGCAGTTGAAAATGCATTAAGAGTTCAGTGCACAGGCACAATACTTCTTTATGCAACGCATGGTGCGAAAGTTCACTTTTCGAGGCCTGCGTATCGTGCAGAAAGTGGCTGATTCCCACACTCTAATCTATATTCACACTCTTACTGCTGGCGTGCCGAAAGTAGCATTTTATTTCATTTTATCGATCGCTTTACCGCACTAGTGCGCAAAGTAAATTATTACCGCACTAGTGCGGTAATGAGAAACAAATGATTAACGGTATTTTGTTACATTTTCTGCTAAGTTCAGAGACATATGTCAATCTGTCGATCCAACCAGCAATAGAAATCATACTTCGTTTTTTGTCGATTCACTCAAAGTGAACTTTCGCCGCATTCATTGCATAAAATATAGTGTCCTACTAGTGCGTAAGGCAGCCAACCTCCAGATGCGTGAATTTACATCATTCGCCTTAGCGTACGCGGCATTGACAGGAGGACTCGTCTGATTATAGCACTCGCCTACGGCTCGTGCGACAACTTCCACACTCGGCCACTTTCCGCACTTGTATCACAATCTACTATTCGATGATCGACGATTGTCGTATGAAAGCAGCGCGCAGTCGAGCACTCCACTGCTTTTGTGCTGTGATAGCTCTTCGCAATAAAATGAAATCCAGCTATTTACCAAGGTAGATATTATTAGAGATGAGTATTTAAACAAGTTACTGGGATAGAGTGGGCACAAGGTTCAACGATTTCCTTAAGTAATCGGGTCGATCTCCTGGAGAAAGATTGGTTTACTTATGCTCCACGAATCAACTCGCACAGTCTCCTTCCCTAAGGTTTGTACCGGGGTGCTGACGAGAGAGGGAGACAGAGAGACGCTGAATGGAGCTGGCTGAAGGAAGCGAGCGAAGCGCGAGAAGCAGAAAGTTGCCAGAGAAGGAAGAAAGAAAGTTAGGAGAGAAATAAATGAGTGAGAGCGAGAGGAAGGTGGTGAAAGCGTGCGAAAGTGGAGAATGAAGAAGGAGAAAAGAATGGGAGGGTAGGATGGAAGGAAGCGGTGGTTTTATTATTTTCCTTAAACACAGAACCAACGGAGGAAGAAAAGAAGGGCGGTTATAAATCGTGAACCCCGCATGAATGCCTCAAGAGCGCCGGTCCTTTGCACTCCGGTGGTAAAGCGCGTGTTCGAACCTGTCTCTCTTCCCAGTTTTCACCGCCTGGTCGCCCCGCTCTCTTTCGCTCCTGCTTCCTTCAGCCTTTTTCTCACCTTACCGCGCGCCGATCCGTGAATCCGTAAAGGTGTCGAAGCGATA
Source organism: Ectemnius lituratus (assembly GCA_910593735.2). NCBI lineage: Eukaryota > Metazoa > Arthropoda > Insecta > Hymenoptera > Crabronidae > Ectemnius > Ectemnius lituratus. Next base: position 10,503,815 of record OU343034.1, read on the forward strand.
TCGCTTCCCTTGGATCGGCCGGCTCTCTTTTTCGCCCAGCACTTTCTGGGTGTACCACGAATGACCTGGATTCTTGCTCGCTCTTTATGTGTCACGGTGAACCCTCGAAACCCACGAATATACCCACCGCCTTCTTGTGCCGCGCCGATGCTACCGTCTAACGACCGTAAACCCTTCTCTCGTCTAGATGCCAGCGGCGTCTCAAGCGTTCTCATTATTTACTGTGATTTCAGATAATTCTCTCGCATTGAACAAACCGATTTTACAAGTCGACGCGCACAATGTTTACAAATCAAACCACTCCAAGCTATACATATATTCGGAGATAATGAAGTATATTTTCGATTAACCTTTTAAGACAATGCTGTTTATCGCGTGGCAGACAATTTATTCCATATTTCTACATGCTCCGTAGGGAGTAGCCACAAGTGGAAATACATTCCGGATAACGGCAAGAAGAAAATTGCAGGCGTGACATATAATACACGGGTGATATAACGTACGGTCGCAGTGGAATTCAGGGTTTGTGTGGTTGGGTTGGTGCGCGAACTCAAGTTTTATAGGGTGTAGAAGAGCGAGGGGAGGCAAACGGCGCGGCGGCAGGGAAAGCGCGCAATTAGAAGTGCTGGCCGGAGGTTCGGGTTAGTTGGCGCTGCGGATGACAAATGCAAGTAGTTTGTCGTAAGGGCAAAGGATTAAGTGCCGCGAGTGCATGGATTACGCGTCTCGAGTGGTGCGAGTCAGTGCACGAAAAAGTAAGTGAGACAGTGAGCGGAAGAGAGAGAGAGAGAGAGAGTCAAACGGAAGGAAGGGTGGCAAGTAAGCTGGCTGATGAATTTGTTAAGTGCGCAATATGCTGTGGATCGTCGACATTCAGTGCAGCACGCATACTGAAACAGAGAGACAGACACAGACAGCATGTCGGCCTGGATTTCACCAAGGGCGACAATGGCTCGGGTAAACAGGAGTCCGAGCTACAGACAGTTATTGCGCTTTTAAAGCGGGTTGCGTTTGCATTTCCATGCGCTCGGCTTACCTCCCCACCTATTAAGCGCTTCCTCGATTCAACCACGCGCGTCCTACCCTCCTTTCCTCGCCTTCCCATTGCTTACCGACTTTTTTCTCGCTCCAACGCTCCCGCCTCGCCACTAATGAGTCTCATTATCAATTATATACACTGCCTTTCCTTCACCGATCTAATGGCGCGATCTCACTACTAATAGGAAGAGTTTTAAACTGTGAAAATCGAGCGTCGGGCAATCCTATATGGGGCTGACAATGTTGTTATTGACTGTGAAGGGCTCCCAGAAGTGCAAGTTTCTTGAAATTCTTTGGAAAATTTCGTAATGTCTGGCTGATTCGACTGACCCGAGGAAGAAGTTGAAAAGGAACATTCCGTGAGTTTATCTGAAGCCGCTTTCCCAGCATCGTTGAATTACAGAGCGCCTGGGGGATATCGGGACAATTTTCAGCCCGATACACACACAAAAACCCACCCACAGAGAGACAGACAGACAGATTCGCACACATGTACACAGAGTGGAGAAATTATTTTATACCAATGTCACAATGACGCTTTCCGAGACTTACTTCCCCACAGCGAAATTGGAAGCGTATTGCTCGGGCGGCGTTTCTGCACAAGACACTGTCCCCCGAGAAATCTAAAATCTTAAATCTCCGGACTACTCGCTGCCGTTCAGTTTCCAGTTCGCCGGCCACACTGCCGGTATCCCCGTCGGGAATACTTAGAGATTCCAGATCGAAATTCCATTAATCGTCACTCCTCGTTATCGTGGCCCGATGTCGTGGACGTTATCTAAATTGAATTTTATAGAGAACCAATTATTTCGACGGCGGAATTCGTTCGGACAGCCGCACGCTATCTCGACGAGGAATCCTCGCCTGGGAGAGCTCGACAGAGGATTACTCATTAACGATCGCGCTCTCTCGTCCGTCTCCAGTTATAATTTCGATATGGAAACGTCGAGTAACAGGATGATCAGGGGACTTTTCTTGCGCGTGCACCGGAGAAATCGCTGACGAAGAACTTACTCGTAATCGAACATCAAAGAGACACACCGCTCTGGCTTAGGAGAGTAACGAAGCAGCGTGACTGAGACAAGAAAGTGCTGATGACGCGGACAATGCGCTAGAGTAATACATGTCAGTGACTAGATAATCAGGGAGATTTCGGGCGAGCGGCAGAAAAAGCTTGTGGTGCTGCTGAGAAGAAGTTGTAACCGGAACGGGAGCAGGAATGGTAGGCGTAAAGAGAGCGAGGGGTGCAACTGGGCCAAGTGCTCAAAGGAAAAAGCAATCGGCTGCTGCGGTTGACGAACGTGACTTCGCTTTCGGCAAGGCCGGCGAAAGAGGGAAACGGATCTCCTTGCTCTAACGAGTCACCGCGAACCAGTGAACCCCGTTGGAGGATCCCTTGATGATCCAGAATTCTAGAAGGATGATCGTTTGCCCATCGAAAAACGACTCGCCCTTGCCAGCCGCCACGCCACTCTTCCGTTCCCCGTCGCAAGAAAGCTCGTTCGAGAGACCATCGACAATCAATTCCATTAGCCTACCTTGGAGCTTTCTTCCCTGACACGGTCATTTCCGCTTTCCGCCGACCGCGCACTTTTCACCCTTCCAAAGTAATTTGCTGACGCTCCTCAAATCGATCGCTATAATTATTTTCTTCATCGAGCAGCTTTCATCTTATGCTTTGCAGTGTTGTCGGTGTACGGGAGGCTCTTGTGTTATCTCAGTAACAACGAGTACGTTGATTCTCGATCGCCGAGAGCTATTCCAAGTTTTCACGAGCGTGCTTCTCACATATTCTTTATCTCTCGCCCGCCCTTGTTCTCTTTGTCGTTTGTTGTAGCCGCACAGCCTCGTGAGTCGTTGAAGAGTTTCCAAGAAGCTTTACCAGTCAATTGAATTATGCTGTTCTCAGGCATTCTATAGATTTCTTTCGTTGCTATATCCGTTTTCGCTACGGTTCAACGGAGAAACCTCTCCTGCATGAGGTGAATCGAATTAACGTCACAACATTCTTTCGCTCATTCGCACGTGACTCCAATAGCCGCTGTACTTGGAGAGTATTCTCAAACAATGCCGTATCGATACAGCGAGCTTTCAAAGGTATAGAGTATCAGAGTGAACATTCATGCTCGTATAGCGATTGCTGGTAGACACCATTATAAGATAAGAGAGTGTGATATTTATTGTTAGCAGAGCTGCAGAGGATTATCAAGACCACTTGTCTGAATATTGAACATGTGACGCTCGTCTAGTGGATATATGATTTGGTGCGACGAAATTCTCTGCTAAATGGAAATTGACATGATTGAACTAATCATATCAGCATCAACTAAAGTCTTTATTAATATTTCGACATGCATGGAATTTAAGCGAACCGTTTCCATAATAGCCTACGTTATTGAGAATACTGAGCGAGCAATTCGCGTCAAACTTTATTGGATACGAGAAGTCTATTTTTACGAGGAAAAAAGTAACTGAGGTATAGTGAAAAATTCCATTGTTGGAATTTACTTTTGATATGTACTCTGATTTTATATCCCAGATAAAGTATTGATCAACGAATGGGGACTGGAGTAAAATTCCACTCTAATGAATGACGATATATGCGCGCGGGCCTATAAAAGTACATTTCAATAAATCATTTTATAACAGTTATTACGTGTTATTACAGTCTTTTGTTACGTTAAAAATCTAATTAGTCCTTTACGTCACTGTTACATTCATTCCCTCTGGAAATTTGACTAACGCGAGCATATTTGACAAAGGCCTTTCTTTCCTGCAAAGGGCTATTATAATTTATACACTACCATAAACTGGATCACTCAGCACTCTAGATTTCTGCAAATAGACGAAATGAGACTTCCAATGGAATAGATAGAATTTCCGGGTTACATGCGTATGCAAAATTCGTAGTTGGAATTCGCAGAGAGTAATAACGCTGCGGGTAATCCGTCTGGAGGTGGGAGAGTGAGATACATAGGAGCAAGTTGACAAACCAGACGGCACGATACAAAAACCCGTTAATCAAGCCCGCCCATTTGCCGGTAGTAACGAAGCGTCGATCAGCGTAAGAACGCTTGGTGGCAAATGAGTTCTCGGCGCGGCACTCTGCGACTGTTGGAAATTCCAGGGCGATTCTGCGGCCCCCGTGCATATGCCAGGAATTGCGGCACGTTTCCACTGTCGGGATAAGAGGGCTGCCGGGCTAGCGTGCGGTAATCGAGCTTTCAGCCGCGTCAAACTTCCTGCCGTGCTTGTAGCGCACCGGCTCCGTTTAATCTTCCATGCCCGTGTCACGATTCGTGAATCGCAATTTCATCCGGCCTGCATAATCAAACGTACAACATTCCGCCAGAAGGCTGGCCTCGCTCCTTGCCAACATTGGCGGCGCGCTCGACAGTTGGACAATGACCATGCCATTGGTGAAACAGGTAGATACTAAATTAAAGCAAGGTTATAAAAGCGCGGTAACATTGAAGAATTGTCGAAAGGAAATGCAAAAAGTGAAAACCGAAGATTGCTATGTCAAGCGGGCAAGGAATAGACGAGGGAGAAGGAATGGAGAGGCAAACTGTTGTCCTTCTGTAAACATGCTGGATGGAGGATTACAGTGAACGAAAAGAGATAGCGCGCGCGGAACGTGACCTAAAACAGCAAAAGGGACCAAGGCGAAGAGTGCACAGGGGAAAGAACAAAGTAGCCTGGGCAACCTGACGTAAGGAGTGGCTGATTACGAGAGGAAAACTGAAACCACAAAGAACGAGCGGGCGAACCGGCGAGAGTGTATAAAGAGATTTCAAGAGCAGAGTGAAGCAACAGCAGTGATCCGAATGCTACACAGAGAGCGCAGACGCTGATGGTGGTAGGCGAAAGGAAGGAAGCAAAAGGAATGGGAGTGAACCCAAAGAAAAATAGGGCGGTAAGCCATGAATCCAAAATCCGATAGTAGGGAAGAATCGCGTTAGGAAAATAGTTTTCCGCAGTGAATTCCTTTCGCATCCGACTCACCATTTTCGCTTCCGGCATTCTCGGATGCCTTTGCTAAATTTGTCAAGCAAATGGATGGTTAATTAGCAATGCGGGTGGCGATCGATTCGTCAAAGGAGAAGTTGCAGATAGTCGCACATCTTGGATTGCATCGCACACACGGCCATTCCTCTGCCAGCAGGCGTAACACTGGGGAAAGCGATTTTACGGTCCAACCACAGCGACGGTGCACCATAATCTTGGAAATGGTGCGATTGTGCTTGCACGATTGTGAATTCGTCGCGTACTGGTGGATTTCGAGTAGAGCCAAGGAGAATTGGCCGCATACCGGACGAGCCATTTGATGTGAAAATTTCTTGCGAATTGGTCCTCTCACGGCGCGCGAATCGCCGCGACGTACGAGGTAATCCTGCGGAACAAGTTTCCAGTTCGCAACTAGACAGTTACTTGAGGATACGAGTTAAGGAAGTTCAACGCACTCTCTCTCGAATCTCCTGAACCATGTGCGATGGAAAGGTCTCCTCTTTCCTAACAAGATTGCTGGCTTTTTCCCTTTCTGAAATCCTTGCTGGTAAAGTTCTCCGAGTTCTTATTGCCGTTAAGATAGGCAAGAGAGTCTTGTGGGACATCGTAAACAAACCAATGTCACTGGAAGCCTGGCACTGTTATAAGGCTGCTTAATTTTGGCGCAGAATCTTATAAAAGAGAGATAGCAAGTCGTAGGTCTAGTGTATCGACTGTTAACTTGGCTTGCGTTCCTGCTTAATGAAAGAAACTGTACTCATTTGCCAAAGTCTTGTTCAGAAAGTAGCCGCTTGTAGAATTCTCCCGGGCAACACTATCACCAGAAGGCTATCCGGTACCTCGACTCTTCCTGCAAACTAATCCCTGTAATATGCAGCCGCGATACAAACTTTCTTAGTGATCGCACTTTGGATTTTGATGCTTCCGAACTTCATTCGAGCGGCCGACTGGAGTCCCTTCGGTTAACGAGGGCATGCTTTTCCGCTGCTTTCTTTTCGCCGGCGATTTTCCAAGTAAACGACGTCACCCGAGAGTACGGAATGCCGTGTTGCATCGCTCGTTCGGCTTAGAAGACCGTGTAACTTAACCGAGCTCGAGACTACTCGAGATTAATATTGCATGCGAGTTCTTGCAGCTCGGTTGCTGCAATTTCTGAGAGGCTTTTTATGATAGAAATAAGTTTACTCCGATTTCATTACATCCTATTTTTAACTTTAAACTGGAAGCTAAAGCCTCGAATGCCGATCTTGATTTAATTCCAACATTGGGACGAGCACTTCAATCTCATTAAATATTTCTATGGATAAAATGATACCTATACAAACAATTCTGTGAAAAACTTTCTATAATCATAGTAAAATACCCAATGAATATACCATGTTCACTCAGAAATTGTTTCCTAACTATAAACAATGGATGGCAGATGAGGGGATTATATCGTGATAATGAATCTAGAAATTGTATAGATCACGAACATTCGAAACTTCTCAATGCGCTTTGCCACGGAGTGCTGAAGGAAGAATAATTAACTGACGAATCGATTTTTCAAGTTGCTGAATAAGTCGGTCATTAGAAGCAGTACACAGGAAGCCAGGTCAGCCATAGCAATCAGTTCAATTACTTAATTTCAGGATAGTAAAAAACGGAACTGCCATTTGAAAGGGTAAAGGAAAACATAAGATTGAATTGAGCGTAATGGAAGCGAACGCGACACTTGCTTGAATCAAAGCACAACAGGGCAATTTGCACATTGGCATCCTCCCATGCCGAGGCATTCGTCGACTGTCGAAGGTTAATTTACCTAGGTAGCAGACGGCGCACGGATCTAATCCTTGTAGGACCGCAGCTGCCGAACTAGGATAAACGCACTAAGTATGACTAAACCTAGGAGCTTCCGCGCCTCCCCATGCATACACGCGTTTCAGGAACACGGAGAAAAATGGGGAATGCAAAATGAACGACGAGGGGTGATGAGTAACAGAGAGAAAATGAGAGAAAATGAGAGAGAGGGAGAGAGGAAGAGCTGGAGAAGGGGAAGACTAGAAGAATTTTCAAGCACGACGTCGCAATTACATCGGATCAGAGAGGAATATTTCATTCGGGGCGTATTTCATCCGACAAGAAACGGCTGCGGGGCTCGGGTGGTAGTATAGGTGCGGGGTGCATCCTTCCTCGTCCCTATCTACCTCCTTCATCCAGGCTGCTACGGATTATTAACGGGCAATTTGGCGCGTCTGCTGCTGACTGTATTGTCTCTCTATTCTCCGAGCCTCAGTCGCTCGGATGGCAGAGGAGCCCCCGCCGCTTTTCTCCGTGGAGAGCGGCGTGGCATGTCTCTTTCCACCGGTATCCTTTCTTGCCCTGCGCCCGCATTCGGCTCGGCTCCTTCACTCTTCTCTTACCAGCCACCTACGCCCTTCGTGTTTTTTCCCCTTGGTCTCACCCGCACACCTGCCCCCGGAGCTCACCCACCCTCTCTCGATTCCTTTCACGTTCGTTAGGGAAGCACAGGCCTCGAGTAGGCTCGGTCACTTAGCCTCCTTTACTTCCTTCCTTTCTTTCCTTCCTTCCTTCCTTCCTTCCTTCCTTCCTTCCTTCCTTCCTTCCTTCCTTCCTTCCTTCCTTCCTTCCTTCCTTCCTTCCTTCCTTCCTTCCTTCCTTCCTTCCTTCCTTCCTTCCTTCCTTCCTTCCTTCCTTCCTTCCTTCCTTCCTTCCTTCCTTCCTTCCTTCCTTCCTTCCTTCCTTCCTTCCTTCCTTCCTTCCTTCCTTCCTTCCTTCCTTCCTTCCTTCCTTCCTTCCTTCCTTCCTTCCTTCCTTCCTTCCTTCCTTCCTTCCTTCCTTCCTTCCTTCCTTCCTTCCTTCCTTCCTTCCTTCCTTCCTTCCTTCCTTCCTTCCTTCCTTCCTTCCTTCCTTCCTTCCCTTCCTTCCTTCCTTCCTTCCTTCCTTCCTTCCTTCCTTCCTTCCTTCCCTTCCTTCCTCCTCTCCCTCCTTCTGTCTCTTCTCCAAACCTACGCAATCTACGCCTCCGTTTTCCACAAATTGAATGAACCATCACGATTCGCTCCCACCTCCCTTTCCGAGAACGTGACATCGATGTCTGTGCTATCGATTTCCGGCGAGTTCAACTCGTGGCTGGGTTTACGCCAATAATGCTTTTATTATATCAGTAAGGCTTGCGTTTTATCGTTTCCGGAACGATAAGCGCCATTTGGTTTTATGGCGGGATTAAGGATCAGCGGTGATCGCTTGAGATCCGAAAATTTTTCTTTCCGTTCCCCGACATTTCTTCTCTCGGGGTTGTATGTACGTTATGTTCTAGCATTTAATGGCAAATAGACTGCACTCTGATATTCTCGCTTTCCGCGTGCTGTATCCACGAGAGATATGATAGAAATGCCTGAGATATAGCTCTTGGGTTAAAGTGAATACGCAGCGGTAAGTATATGTCAAGCGATATTGGATTCGTAACAACGCTTTGCACTCCTTTTCATTTCCACATGACGCTCTTATCCTTCTTCTTTGACCTCCCAACGATTGCTAAGCTCTCCTGAACGCACACCTTAAGGACTGGTCACTTTCATCTCTCTTATCCCCTTCGTCGACTAGCCTGCCTGCCTTTTTTCCTTCCTTCCTTCCTTCCTTCCTTCCTTCCTTCCTTCCTACCGTTCGCCTTACTTCTTCCTGCAGGAGTTCCTCCGAGGAAGATCAGCTCGCTTGGAACTTGTTTCAAAGAGGGAATCTCCAGAGGAAATTGGAATACTCGAAGCTCGGCATCACTTGGCAGCTGAATTTACGTGTGCGCGCCGTCCGCCTGTATCCACGCCGCACCAGTCCTGTATCCACGGCATCCACTCCGAAATAAGTGGCCCCTGAGTCACTGGTCCGTATCGAAGGATCGCTAGTCGAGCACGCTTCAGGTAGGACTTGAACTACAAAGTCAAACATCATTTTCTCTCACGATTGCAATTATCACTCGACGAGCATTCCAGAAGAGGGGGCGGCTCGAATTCTAGAAGCGTCGCGTGGCAGCAGTCTTGCCTGAATTTAGGTGATATTTCGAAGGCAATATCGGGCCCTGGGAGCTCCAGTGGTACATATACGTGTGCGTGTTAAGCGCAGGAGAAAGGCGAGGAGGTGGCAGTGCGACTGACACCGGTACTAGTGTACTCGGAGTCGCTGCAGCCAGTAAGCCAGTTAGGCGGGGTATTTAGGAGGGAATTTGGTGGTCCTGAAGTTGTACATTACACCGTCTACCCGGACACCACGGCCCGGTTATACAGGTTCGCTCTGGACCCCAAATCCACCGTCTCCCAAGGGCCGGAATTTGTGGCTCGGTAAATTTAATAAGTCGACAACCAGCACCGGTCTCCGCGATTCCCAAGACGACGTTATATCTGCGACCGCTTCTTTGGATGCTCCCTTGGCCATTTCCATCATTCGTCGCATCAACTGTAACTTGGTTAGAAGTATTGAATATGATTTTCTTCGTGTCAGATTCCCAGTGGCTGTCGCTATCATTCGAAATGGATGAACGGAGTGGTAAGCTTCGAGGAAATTGGCAAAGTAATAACTTCAATTTTAGTCGTAGCGTCAAGCAAAAGCCGAGGTATAAGGAAGGACGCGGGTGCCCCAATTTACTGAAAGTGCTTTCATTGGCAATGAAATCAATGTTATTTGTGAATTGGTGAATTGTTGACTATGTCTACCAGATGCTTCGAGAACAATAGCTGTCCGATGATGACAGTAGGTGGGAACAGTTGGTGCTTACAAGTCAAAGATGAAGGAAACTGGAGTGCTTGAAAAACGTTGTACGGCGTACGCGAGAGAGATCGATACAAACGACATAGAGCACCCACACGGATCTTGAATTCGAAGGTGAAGCTTTTTCTCGTGCATGCGGCTACACTCATCTTTGACTAACGCGCACTTTGATTAACGGGAGAACTGAAACGACACTCTCTCCTTTGGTTTGTTCAGTATTCTAAACATGCCGGAAAGTCGATATTTTTAGTCATAACGACAGTTTCCTATTTATGGAACTTCTACGTGTCTTTTGGCCAGAGTTTTTTCTAACATTACCAAGTAACAATTACTGCAGTAATCAGAACTGGTTGCAGTATTCGGTTATTTCGGTATTGGAAAGTTTCTAAAGGAATTGTGGTTTGGTGTTGTTTTCAGGCGAGGGCCGGATGTTCGGACGTTCTCGTCTTAGGCGTCCTCTTACATATTTGACGATGCCGTCTGGACGGAGCCATGGAGAAATAAAAGGGAGGAGGAGCGAGGGTCAAGCATTCGCGGAAGCTTGCCAGTTGTAGAGCCAAATGCAAGCGCACCATTTCGCAAAGCAAACAAGCTCGAGTCTACCGTGGCTTATCCTCGTCTGAATGCAACAAGCTATTTCCACTCGTCCGGCACTTGCCGCATCCGGCAGCTGCGTGTCACTGTTCATGTTCACCAAGAGTTTTCTCTTGGTGGCTGACTGGGCGTGTGAGCGCACTGTCCGAGACAGAGCACAGAGCCCACTGCTCTCCCGGTTAGCCCTTCTATCCTAAACTGACAGGGGAAAAGCAATTCCAGAACGCGCGAACCAGACGCGCGTTCCGATAACTCGTCTTCCTTCACTCAACGAATTCCATCCGACTGAGAGACGATGCCAAGATACACTACACTTCGATGTATGTATAAAGTGTCGTCTCGCTGCTGCCGGCTTCGAAATCCATTACGGATTTGTCTGAAGGTTCCTACTCCTCTCACTCATTCGATAAACCTCCAATGCGACTTTAATGCATCCTTCTGGAAATCTTTAACCGTTTCAACCCTGGGAGGACGTTCATATGTGATTAAATGGAGTTAAGCCTTTGAAATACTCCCATTGCGGGCAAATGAAATCTCGCGAATTTCAAATATATATTCGTCACTCTCTGCAGTGCAGAAACCGAAAAAACGAAAGAAGCTAAGAAAAGAAATGGGTGAGTGTGGAAGATTCGAGATTCCTCGCAATTCCTTACGTTAAATATTAATTTCATATATGAGTTTCACTCTGATTAATATCTCTAAATCAACTTGAACGTGAGAAATTGTTATATTTCGACTAACTAGATGTCTCCACGATGTTCAACGTTAGAGTGTAGCTTGGTCGTGCACTTAACCGGGCGGAAATCCACGCTATTAGCTCAGTCGCCGTAACGATCATTAACATCGGATGTCCTCAATGACGCTAATGAAACGCGCAGCTATAAATCATCGGGAGATGTGCAAATGGAACGACGATTTTTTTTGTTTGCCTTTCTTCTGTTTCGAATTCGGGCGCGCGTATGTACACACGTCGATCAAACTCGATGCTCAATTCTATTGGATCAAGGATAACAGGACAGTGTTGTTAATCCGTGAGAGAGAAATTGGTTTACACGATGCATCGCTTGAAGGCTCGTCGAACGCTACCGGATTAATGCACTAACTATTGAAATGCATAATGCTCTTTAATCTCAGTAAACGCTATTGCTTCCCATGCCTTTCATCGCATTGCAACGTTAATTGTTCAAGGGTCTGCTGTCATTACGCGATACGACGGGATCTTAAGAGAGATAATCCTGACAATTTCTGTTCCTCTGACAACAGCAATTGTCAGAGTTTCACCAATCTGACAATTCCTTCCTGTTATCTCCCGTAGCAAGCGCGTAATTAGAGAGCTGCCCTGTTTGAAGGGATGCCTGCTACCCTCGGTATAAGGAACGACTGTTAACTTTCAGCTTTGGCTTTCAACTGTTTCTCAGATCATTAATTTAAAGAAAGTACCATGATGCGCTATCGCGATGGTCTGCACCTCCTTTACGAACAATCATTCTCGCACTGACTTGGGAGCAGCGAGACTGTTCGGTTTCACATTTATAGATTAAATTCATCCGGGCTTGTGGTTCTATATGAATGTACGATACTTCTATCGACTAATAACTGACGACCCCGTTTCTTGGCGAAGAACCAGTAGATGGAATTCCAATTATACGTGAAAGAATTCCATGGGTCGCCGACAATTTCTAGGCCACCACTACGTCGACTCTGCGGTCCGTTTTGCGGTGCTCATTTATCACCCGTGCTAGGCACGAGCAACGAAATTTCGTTTGTACGACTTTCGTTTCTCTTTCTTCCCGCCCCCCCCGTCGCTCTCTCTCTCTCTCTCTCTCTCTCTCTCGATCTTTTTTCTCCCGGTGTACCTGGGTGGCCCAGCATGAGCGTCGTTAGGGGGAACAATTTATCCTTGGCACAGCTGGCGAATTGAATGCTGGGGATATCGCAGGTGGCTGAGGGGCGGTGCATGTACGCGTGTGCTGTATGCAAAGGCCAATTTACCGGGCGGGATTTTACTGGCACGTGGGAAGGTTAACGAGCGAGCAGTTGGCCTGTCTGACGGCATAAAGACGCACCAGGGCCTCGGCCTGGCAGACGCGGACGGTGGACGCCGGACGGTGGGAACAAATTACGGAAGGTTATAAACCGCGAGGCGAAACTTGCTCCAAACTTGCACCCTTGGCGTACGTGACAAATCTGACGTCAGCTCGCCGAAATGCATGTACACAGTAGCTGCATGCTCGCAGAGCACCACTAACTCGGCAGCATTTCTCGGAAACGAGGGCGGTTAATGAGTAAAACCAACACTTCCACCTAGCTGGATGAAAGGATCGTTGTGATTTCAAGCGGCTAGTGAAAATATGTATAAATCTTAAGAATCGCACACTTCGTTCGTATTTCATTTGCGCTGTTATCCAAACCGAAAAAATGGGTTAAATCGACGAACAATATAAATAAAGGATGGTAACATAACTCAATATTCTTTCTTATATTTAATTGCATTTAAAGTTGGAGGTTAACGTACTATGTCCATTAAAAATAAAATATCAAATTATGAAAGTCTAATGCAAACGTTTGGTACAAAAGTACAAATATAGTCTCTGGTATGGTTAGTCCGACTACACGCGGAGTCATACTACTGGCGCCACGGCTGCCCCTGCGCATCGGTACTGTGTACTGCGCTGCTAAATCAAACAACACGACATAAAATTCCTTTTCGTGCGGAGACATAGTAGCTCCCTTCATTATTACGATTCTGTAATAGTAGTCAAAAATATGAAATCGAACAGCGTGACGCGGACGTTGAGACATCCGATGGGACATCACATGTACATCGTTGAGAAATCCGATGTACATGTTCCAAATAAACGCGGAGGGGAGCTGTGGGGAAGAGGATAATTTTGAGCAGATTTCGCGCCTTTGCGGCAATGATGGGGGTTAACGAGTTCCGTGGAAGACAGCCGGCGGCGGCGGCGGCGGTGGATGAGAGAGGAGAGAAAGTGAGACGGAGAAAGCCCGGTTGAAAGCGAAGGTGGAACGAGTTACCGACACTCCGTACGCGCCGATGATAGCTCCCGTTAATGACCGCCGAGAGTTAGGAGAGCCAGTGGAGAGGGAAGGGGAGAAAGAGGCTGCATACGGCACAGCTTGCAGACAGTGCATACTATGGGAGAAGTGAGAGTAGGGAAGATGGCGAGGAGAGCAGACGCCGCTAAACTGGGATGTAGTAGGCAGGCATCCCTAATTGCCGGCCAGGGATTTAGCAGGGGGTAGGTGCCAGGAATATAAACATATCCTAGCCAGGATGATAGCCACCGGTGGCTAGGAATTTTCTGCTTGCTTCACTGCCGACAGCGGCTGCGTGGCTGCTGTTAGTGTCCCATGTTCTCGCGCTCGACCTTCCTCCTCGTATTTAGGAGCAGTAATATCCTACTCTCTGCCACAGAATTCTCCCGGCCTTGCGAATTCCTTAGGTAGAGGTCTACTTCGCCTACGGAATGAAAAGTACCACGCGCCTTCGATAAACCATGCGCAATTCTGCAATGACTAAGGAAGAATTGCCAGCAACGATGATGATGCCCAGGGAAACAGGGGAATTGCGTGCTCGACTGTGATCCATCAAGAACGAAGAGGGAGAGACTTTTTTCTGCCTATGGGATTCGGCGAATTAAAGAGAGTCTTTCGACACTACCCCGCTGGTTCCTTGATTCCTGTTCAGATGCACTCCGGCGGGAAAGAATTTATACCGAATGGCTGGAACTAAGCAATTCGATCGCGACCACAGAATTGTTCGTTAAAGTTTAAGATTCCGTAAAGCTGGAGGTATGAGTCCGTCGCCAGCACTTTGAAATTCAAGTACCCACTTCCTTGGCTTAACGACCCGCATTTGTTGCGCTCGTTCGTTTCGGTTTAAAACCGAGCTGGGGCGCACCAGGCGCAAATTCAAGGCACGCCAAACGACGTAAATTGTGAGAAGAGTATGCATTTTCCTCACGTCAATACGTGAATTTAGAAATTTTAGCCTGTACTTTCTACCGGAGATATAGATTATAATTATATATTTTGACTGTCTTGGATTTTTGTAGGTTATATTTTGCGACAATGAAGTACTATTTGTTGTTTTAAAAAGAAATACAGTTAACTTGATAGACATTGAATTTTCGCCCATAACTTTCGATATTTGTCGATTTTTTTGTACAGCCTGCGCCAACCTTCGTGGCATTATAAAGTCAAGTAAGGCGAATGTTAATACTACCGACGTGATCGATATTCACAGAGGAGCAGTCCTTACACTTCGGTTCCCACGAAAAGATGAAAAGCAACTTCTCCTCGGATGAAGTTAAAGATAACTGAGCAGTAAATTTTTCCGGCTGCTATGAAAATGACGAACAGGGCGGTACATATTTGGTATACGAGGAAACTTTCAGAGTTCTACCTCTGCTTCGTTCTGAAGTTCGATTAATAATATAGAGTAACGATATACGAGAGCGTGTACGAGTTTTATGAAAATCGTCGCAGGAATAAATCAAAACCGACAGACTGGAAACTGAAACGGCACGACCAACATTCACGTGCCTCACTATAAACATGTATAAGGGTTCGATCAAAGATCTCTGTGATTGTTTTCACCAAAAAAGGGCGCTTGAAGTTTGGATCATCAACCGACCTAAAGAAAGATCACGCTACAGACAGCCAGAACCGGGGAAAGTGTGCATGAAAACAAAGCACATTAAAAATTTGACTGCATGTCGTTCAAACATTTCGTGCTGGAAGGACTTTATCAATGTTACGACTCGAACGCGACTCTTTCGTAGTATAAGCAGCGCGCGTGGGTGAGCTTTAATTTCTGCGAAACACGAGCTCATTAAGTACCGTTCAGGATAATCTAGTGCACGCTATTACTAACGAACTAATAAAAGCAGCCGGAAGATCTAGAGCAATGATTTCATTTATCAGAGCGTACCCCGACAGTGCGCTGTCGCCACTCGGCATCAAAGTACTTTCATTTGAAATCTCGTGATGCAAAAATGTATCTGCTGGCGCAATCAAATTAAGATCAAACAAATTTTGTCAAAGCGAACGCGTCAACCATTATGGAACTTTTTATCAATTTTGCATCGACTGGTTTCTCACAAGTTTCTTTTGTACCTCGTCCTTTTTTACGCACGAGCCCCGTTATTCTAAAGCACCGCAAAAAAATCGCCAGTATTCGTAGGAAAAGTTCTATTTCTATGCGCACACTGCGACAAGCGCATTAGCATTATTCAATTTCACAGTTCAACTGAGCCTCACAAGCGTCGAGCGATCACTCTTTCCTTTAGCTAAAACTGGCACGCTTTATAAAAAGAAAGGTACTGGCAAAAAAGACAAGAAAAACGGTAGCTGTCAATTGACGGGTGCAAGATGAGGCTTGACGTGAGACGCAATGAAAGCGCGTTTCTTTGGACTTGTGTCCGGGCAGAGCTTTAAGTTCATTAAAAAATAATTACACTAGGTGGATCGAAGGCGACATCATTATCTCGAGAACTCATTGGTGGATTTTCTATGCGGACGAACGACATACGCGCTGAATTATAATTGCGTGGAATTCGAGTGAGCGAGCAGCTCTAATTGAAAGCGTCTATAGTCATAAGCTCCGTCGTCGTTGGCGATGGGCAATTTTCTTGGACACTTCGCACGGCAGATGTGACTGCTGGATAACACTGGGAAAGGATACGAATTAATTACTTCGATGTCCTCTCGAGCAACTGGAAGTTCAAATTCCCGTGGGACATTAGTTTATCTTGATTACCCCCGAGTCCTTTAGAGCTTAATCCTGGATTAAGAGGAATGATTGAGTATCCCGCAAGGGTCGTGTCTCGACTGAGCTCTCGCTATTATATGGAAACATCTTGTCATAGTGATTTGTACCTACTGCCCGCAATACCAGGCACCACCATCCAGAAAAACACTCGGGGACTTCGATTTTCATTACTAACGTTAGTCTCGATCAACCTGTGGCACGGCCTAACTAAGAAGAGTGAGCCTTAGAAAATTCTCCCATTAATCTAGCCGAGGGGTAATTTATACTAATTATAAGAGAAGAAAGGACGCTGGGAAGAGGTATAGAATTTAGCATTTCGAGGTGTTTCTTGGTCGTTGGAGAGTCAGGGAGTCGGGGCGTCGGGGCGTCGGGGTTTTGTCAACCACACACCTGCTGTCCAAGGCTATGAGCAACTCGAGCTAGGGTTATCGGCTTCCCGTTCTCCGCCGAAACTTGGAGTCGACTTACAGCCACGGGCTGTGGTGCCACTCTGAAGTACCTCGCGAAGTATCCGGAGATTCTTAACGTCTTACACCCTGAAAGCATTATCCTTATTCCCTGGCACGGAAAGGACCTTGTAGTTTCTAGGCTAACTAAAAGCGATTTTTGGCGTGCCGCCCGTACGGAACTTTTCCAAGTGCCTCGCTCGTGTGGGACTGGCACAAGTTTTTACATGATTTCAGCCGATTTGCTTCCTGCATACTCGGTAACCACGTTATGCAATCGCATTTTGTCTGGATGCCGCCAGTCGAGCCAATGACACACCAGTAACAGATACATTCATATGTATTTATACATAGATCGAGAGGCATATTAAAAGTGAATGAGTTTTCATTATGCGGAAACCGTATTCAACGTCAATTACGACCACCTAATGAGAATCTCGTTATTGAAATGATCATGAAGGGGCGAATTTTTGCGATGGAAACCTATTATCAAAAATCATTATTTCTACATATTCCTGTGACCAACACACGTCTGAAATTTAATTAAAACCCACGCATCTCGTTCAGCTGGTATTACCATCGCCTGGCCCTTCAATTAAAAATGTTCTCCTTCTTCGCTTATTAGCATGTCGCGTGTCTCACTGCTATCCTATTCGTTAACACGATACTGCACGGTTATAGTACGGATATCGAGGGCTTCATAATTTATCCATCTATGCTGTTCAAGCGAATATGTATTCTCAGATTGATCTTAAGTTCCTATTTAGTGAAAATACCTATTAGTGAATCGAAGGGATAATCTCAGCGATATGCCATCTCTCATCGACGTGGAACGTATGCACTCGTACTAATTACTATTCAATTATTCCTATTTATAGCAAGATCCGGGTAAACGCTCGATTTACCTATTTAAGTTTAGCTTTCCCTACGACTGAAAAGGTACACGGACGATATATCGAGAGTAGCAGAAGACAAGGGCATTCAAGGGTGTCTATAGGAAAGACCGTGGCTCTGAGCAAGCAGGAAGGAGGGAGAGCAGGGTGTACACAGAGACTTAACCAAGATTGAGTGGACTGCAAAAACTTCGTTTCGTAGAGGCCGCTGGCTTAATGTTCGGTATTATGTCGGCTGATGGATGCTGCTCGTTAATTTTATAATTTCAGCAGCCACTGTCGGATACGTGGTAACCGAAGAAACGGAGAATGTCGGCATATAGGGGAGAGTCGAATCTGCAGAGAGGCAGTAACAGTAGACGAGACGGTCGATGGGAAGAAAGAAAGGGGAAGTGCAGAAGAGGAAGAAGAAGATGAAGAAAAAGAAAAGAAGAAGACGAAGAGGATCGAGGGTGTGAGAGGCCTCGGGATGATTGTCTGCGGGACCACCTTTGACCCTGGATAGGAATATGGTACTGGGTGTGGGATATACTCTTACAAATTATCTACTGCTACTACGAGCGCTACCTCCTCCGGCCTCGCAGAGGGGGATTTGTCTCTATTAAAGGGATTGAGGTTTTGTCGTACTTCACATCCACTCCTCTCCACCTCTCCAGTATATTTCCTGCTGCGCGACTACTACCTTTCCACGCTGGGTAGGCTGGCTTCCCCTACGTGCGAAAGCTCTATGTCTCGTACTTTCTCAGACCTTACCTATCTTAATTGTGGCCGGAATGAAGGAGAAGTCATCAATATGATCTATTCTTATCGCAACCAAGAGATGAATCGAAAAGGAAGAATATGATTCACGCAAATGTCAAATATTCGCGCACACTGTTCATCAAAATCTTTAAAGTTAAATCCATTCTTAGCCCAAACTAGGAGCAATTTTCTTCTTCTGAAAGAAGAGTCTCGAGAGTGGTTGTATACCTCGCACCGAGGGAAACTGTTCTTTCTGAAGGGGAACAAATGACAGGTCATTCACAAAATTGCGCGATGCCGTGCCGAAAGGGGCGAGGGGTGCATTGTTGAAGAAAGAAGGTCAGCGAAAACAAGTGTCGACGAAGAGAGCTTGACGGCTCTCCACGTTCCTCTGTCACAATAGGCGAAAAAGTGCTTGATAAATTGATGTGATTCGTTACGGGTAGTAACCATGCTTCTAAGTACACCCCCATAAATTCGTATGGCGATCTTATTGCCCGGAAGACTACACTGCGCATCATAATGCCAGATAATATTGGGAGCCGTTCCAAACCATTGTACCTGATGTGTCCGGTAGAGTGGATCGGCTGGGGAGAGCCACACGAACTTCATTAGAATACATTTCTTTTCCCTCTACACTCTCTCATACTCGTTTCACGTAGCAAGCCGTCGTTTCCGGGTTGTTTCTGCGGCGCCAGGCGTCATCTCTTTTTCGCATCGACATTCGTCTTTGTACCGGGGACTATAAAGGACTCTTTCGCAAAGGGATTTTACTCACGCACTCTCAGAGCTGACAGTGGTCTAGCACTCTATCAAGGTGTGTCCACCTGCAAAATTTCACACCTTTTGCGACGAATTTCTGAATTATCCTTGCGGGATGAGTGAGATTCCAGCGTGACGCAACAAAATGCAAAAGGGAGGAACGTGCTCTCGAACGCTATCGTGGATAAGCGTGTTAGTATCTGGGATACATCTTTATGTCCGGCGTCACCTGCCCTGGTGAGATAAGTCTTGTGCAAATTTGCCTGTGTTACCGCTGGAATCAGCCGAAATGAGGTTATAGTAACCTTTTCCGTCGCGTCTTTTGCGCCGCTCACACCGAGGCAGAGCTCGAGTCCGTTCAAATATTTGCGTGATCAATGACAAGCTTGCCAGAGTAATGGCGGGTGGAACGGAACTCTCAGCTCTTCTTCCTCCATTGCCAAGGTGAAAAGCTCACAATGAGACTGAGTGGCCGGTGTCTGGATGGACCAGCAGTGTTATTGGAAATCGAAATTGAATATCGCAATTGGTATAATTAAAGGTGAGCCGAGTTTGATTTCAATGAGCAATTTTGCGCGAAATCCTACAAGTATCAAAGCTAAAAGGATATGAAATAAGAATGAGTTGGTCAGTATTCAGTTTAAAGGGATGTTAAAAATTGGATATTAAAGTAAGGGTTCTCTGGTGCTGGCTAACATCCAAAACTACGGCTTTCCGAAGTCCCTGTAGTTGAAGGAGAATTTTTTTAAGTGCGATACAATGGTCAACGATTTGAGTTTTGTCAGGGAGAGATATAACAATTGCGAACAGTACCGAATCCTCCAGGAAAAGGGCCGACCAACTAACAAAGTCGACGTTTATCAATGGAATTATGAAACTGCGCTCAGTGGGCTGCCCTCCACAAGATTACGAGGATCGAGTCCGTGTTTAGTCGCATCTCCGACGAGACTTTAACTGGCTTTAGTCAAAGTCGGGTAATCTCTTATGACGAAAATATAATGAGTTCTGAAGAAGGACGGTACGCTCGGTCCTTGCCGTCTTCTTGCAGATCTCGAGGTGTAAAAGTCCTAAATCCTGTACGCAACTTTAAATTAAGGCAGTTTGTTTCCTGGGAAGGGCGCGCTCCGCACTTTTGCCCGGAAACTGGCGTAAGTTAGTAAGTTAGTATTTCGAGCAACAGTGTCGTCTCTAGGGGGGTGTTGTAAGAAAGAGGGCCAGTGTCGAAAGGGTAACAATTGGCAGGGTGCAAAGCCTTGTTGCGTAATACGGCTGCCAGTACGTTGGAATAATTAATTTACGCAGGATTTGCGTTGCTATTGTATTTACAAGCACCACTCTCCTGCACGAGTTCTCTAGCCAGCGAAGCGGATGGGATATTGAGCGATATCTGGCTGGAGCGGTAAACAAAGATTGAATGCGCCATTGCGGTTAAGTAATTGACAGATTGCCCGGTGAAATAATAAGCGAAGAGATATGAGCAGTGAGTTTCGACAACCTGTTTCGGATGATATTAAACACTAATCGAATTTAGCCCCTTCATGCCGTGTGGTGCGAGCGCGAGCGTGCGCGCGCGCGTCGCCTCCCGGGAGCCAAGCATTCGCACATCTGCCAAACTTTTTCCCCGCAGGGCGAAACCTAGAAAAAGCACCAACTTCTTCATGACGTCGAGTGGGAAAATTGATGCATCTGTGCGGCGCACTCTATAATTCTCGCAGACTACGAGTGCCGGAATTCGGAGACAGTAACGGACATACATTTCCTGGGAAGTTTTCGTTACAAGAACGATTGGCAAACCGATGCAGTAGCTAGTACTCACAAGTGGCAACGGCTCACTTACGACTACTGATTACTTATAGCGCAGCAAATACATTCGACGCGAACTTCCATTAAACTCCTCGCTGTATCGGGAAGTACTGCGCTGTAGGTAGAAGTGAAGCTGCAGTACTCCCTGAGGAGGAAACTCGACAAAAACAAAGTGGATGATCAAGACTTTTTAAATAGACTTAGCATGAGTAACTTAAGGTGATTGGTTAGTGTTAGCCTGTTATTGTTACAGTAAGAAGGGTGTGGACTGCAGAAGTCAAGATCAGTATTTATACGCTCGGCTGAAGCAGGGTTCTTCGCACCCGATGGACTTACCCATATTTTTAGGATGACTCGTGGCTGTAAAACAACACGAGCGCCGCGCCGGCAGCAACATCAAGAAGGATGCACCACAAACTTCGCGTAATACAGTATGGTAGATTGTGATATGTACAAGTGGCCAATTTATAGACGCGTGAAGTTGCTACATGAGCTGAAGGCGTAGCGGCATTGACAGGAGGACGAGTGTGATTATCGCCAACTTCCACAAATTTACCACTTTCCGCACTTGTATCACAATCTACTATTTCTCAAGTTCCGTGATGCACGAAAATGAGAGTATGACGTGGTTAATTCTTAGGTAGGGAACTTTCGGTTCGGGACTTGTGGCGTGGATGTATTCCGTCGGCGCGAACTGGCGCAGAAACTGATGGAGACAGATGCAACGAATGCTCGGAGGAGTCGTGAAATTTACGACTTGGTAACTGCCAAAGCCGTCCCCACGAAACTCGAGGTTCAGCGAGATATGGAAGATGATGGAACCCTCTGGAAAATGCGGAAACTGCGCGATCCCTTTATAAGCTAGTTCGCTAACGCTATTGATATGATAAAGTCGGCTTTGTCACTGATATATCGAGTATTTCACTTCAATATACAGGATTTTCCTCTAAGTGTTAATTAATTCTCTGGCAATTATGTTATTAAATAAGAGAACGGCAATTTTATAGAAATTAGTTGAATTGGTTCGACGCTCTTTTCCTGTGTGGAATAGTTGGTTGAAATATCGTGAGCGATGCAAGCAGCAGCAAAGGAAAAGGAACACTAATGAGACGTAATCACATTGAAAAATATTGACTCATCAAGACTTGGTACTTCCATCGATATTCTAAATATCTATAGCTATGAACCAGGCGATTGATTCAGGATGTAGCAGCAAGGGCGCTGCTCCTTAAAAAAAGACAGTGATTCGTTTTCCGTTTATCGTAGAAAACCTAGAGTTACATCAAACGGGCGTCGGGTTCAATAAATCTCTGACAGAACTACTAAGACACTTTCAAACGGAACGGTACCATTTAGTAGAAAATTAAATGTGTTTACAGTTTATGCCGTTCTACTTAACTGCTTGTCAATTTTCCGTGGTTCCCTCGGAGAAATTCACTGGTAGACATTGCTATTTTTGACCGATAAGGTTTTCGGTTCTGAAAAGAGGAGAGGAGCAAACTGGCCACATTTGAAATTATCTGCTAGGTGGAGGTACGTGTTCGATCGAACACAAGTGCATTGTCTTCTCTCTGTCTCCGTTTCTCTGTCGGTCTTTTCTCGCCGATCCCAAAGTAGCTTTGCAATACTTTCACGAGGAAGTTTCGTTTAAAGTTTTTCGCCTAATCCGTTGGAGTGCGTCGTTCGAGAAGGCTCTCCCCGGCGTGCTCTTTCCTCGGTGAGCGGGGCGCGCGCGGTGGTGATGGTGATGGTATCCAGAAAAGTTGAGTAAAGTGGGAAGAGCCGGCGCGGCGGTCGGAAGACAAAGAGGATAGAGAGAAATTTTTGATGGATACACCAAGGGTGGAAGTGAGAGCCAGTGGAAAAGAAGGTAGGGGTCGCAGGGGAGAGAGAGTCCGATCGGCGGGAGTGCAGACTCACCTGGTTACAACGAATGCAACTTTAAATATTTTCTCTGGCTGAGCGTGCTAAATATTTTATCAGTAGCAGTGCGCCCGGCACGGCACTACCCGCGCGCGAATAATGTTTTCAGCCTGCAATTCCGCTCACATGTGCCTGCAGTATTCAAGAGGATATTAATTGTATATGACGCGATGACGTAAATGAATAACGAGGGCCCTTCCTAAACGTAGTTCATGGTGCTGTATGAATAATTGTACCGGAAGCCGGTAGTTTTGCGGACACACGCCAAGCCTACACGGAAACCGGACAGATGCGCTTTAATGCATATTCCCTTGCATGAGAAATGCATCGAGCCTCCATGCATGTATCAGGTTCGAGCCTAGTGTCGGGCGGAGGCAAGATTTCTATGCCGGGGCGACGGCAGAAGACAAGTTGAGCCCAAGTTCGTCCAACGCTCTTTCTTCGAGCTCTGAAAAGGCCAAGCTGCTGGCAGCTTCCTCGCACGTCGCTCTACTTAAGGAACGATTAATAGCGTCAGCGTGATTAATGGTGCTGTGTATATCTGCGTAACGAGTACCACGGGATCGATCAACATCCGCCGGGAAGAGGGTATACGAGAATTCCGTCAAGAACTTTCAGACGTTCCACGCCGGCGTTCGCTCGAGCTCGAGGTAGCTCGGGGGTTCTTGATAATGGCTTTATAGCTCGTTCGCACTTACTTCTCTAACGGCAGCCTATTGACTATGACGATCAACTAATAATGACACGTTTAAAACGTTCGGTGAAGTAATCGGATCGTGGGAATCCTAATTGGTCGGTATTCACTGAAGAGAGTTTTCCAATCGGAAGAGAAACTGGCGAGAAGCCGATATTGACAGGTGTTCGTGCATTTTTAAAATGGTGGAAAATGGAAATTGACAGTACGTTCAACAGAGCCAACGGTGTATCGGGGCGCATTGTCTATTTAAAGCTGTCTCCGATTGAGATTGGAGCAGAAGGTGGCTGCCTAAAGCGAGTGGTGCTCGTTGGTAATAACTGGAGAGGGCGGGGATTTAATTCCGCCGGGGGATCGAAAGTTTCCGATGCGAAGCCGAGGCCGCGCCGCGCCGCGCGCAGCTTCGTCCGGCAAGAGCTGCATAAATAACGCGACGCGAAACGCCGTTTATTTTGGGGATGCCGGGGAGTCCGAACTTCCGCTCTCTCGGGTACGCTGTTCCGGAGTAAGCAATAAAACCACCGTCCGCGCCGCGTGCCCGACCTACGTCCGAACTAATGTCTCGTACTTGCTCCAGGCTTTTTTCTCCTTTCTCGCCGGCTGTCCAGTCACACGAGCGCGCTGTATCAGCAAGGGAGAAGAGAGCGCAGCTGAGCGAGCGAGGGGAGGAGATCGATGGACACGGAGTGTCCATCCGACGCTAGAATGCACACGGTGACAGAAATTTGGCACACATTTGCAGAGGCTAACTTAATTACGCGGACTCGCTCGCGATACCGATCCATTTAGACGAGTAGGCGCCACTCGGCCAAATCTGAAAATGGCGCGCAGTCTTCAGGGAGCAACGACACCGCGGTGGAACGTCTAAAACAAGAAAAATATTTGCCTGTCCGTTGCTTGCGCGCCAACAACGGTGTTAACTTCATTACGAAATTCCGTGAGATTTTAGCATGCCAGCATATTGCAGCGAGCTTCCGCTCGAGAAGAGGACGAATGAATGGATGCCAAGAGGAGCGGTGAACGGCCACTCTTAGGGCCGCGGAGGTAGAGAGGCATGTCGTATTGCAGTTTGATTGAGATTCTTCCGTGGCGCGCTACATAGCGGGCGGCATCATTGTATGGCAATGTCCCAAACTATCGGATTCCAGTACTTTGCACTGAGGAAGGAAGATTCGGTCGGACACTTCACGGCTTCCAATATCTCAGATACGTCTGCAACTTGGACAAGGGAGGTGACTTCCCCTCCATCTTGGACCTTCGAGATACCCCCCCCCCCCTCTCTCTCTCTCTCTTTCCAGCCACTCTCTCCGAAAAAAGAAGCAGTCGATGAAACTTGAAACGACCAGCTTCCGACGTTCTGAAACTTTGCTTTCCTTCTAATGGAGTTTTCACTTAACAGCTACGAGCGTTGTTGAGTCTGCATTTTTTACTCACAATTAAAGAAATGGTCGACCTACTGGCATGGAAGTTGGAAAAAGTGGTCCCTTTTCTTTTGCTTTTCACTGAGGATTGTTGGCGACAATTACTGGTTCGCAGGCGAGACACCGACAATATCCGGCGGATAATTCTCGTGAGCGCTACAACTCATAAATCCTCATTGCGCGGACAAGTTGCCTTTGAACTTACGAGAGTAAGATCCGACCTAAGCTGAGAACTTCTGCTTGCTCTGCTTTCTATGGCTTTCCGTGTTTCTTTCAGCAGCGGCGGTCAGCTTTACGAGGAATCCCTGCCGATGACTTTTACGCTCCGACCTTTGAGCTCGTCCACCTGTCCAACCTTTTTCTCCTTGAGAACTGTCTCGTCTACTTGACTCCGCTATCGGTCAACGTGGCCATTCCCGCAAAAAAAGCTCAAGACGGCCCCGCATTACTCTACCTCACGGCTGCGAATCTCTGCCGGTGAGAAAAGAAATTTCGCACGCCCGACAGAATGAGCTTCCCTCTACCCTTCCCTTCGTTCAATCTGGCTACTTAATTCCAGGATTCTCGGTGGCTTACGCGGCTAATCCTATTTTTAGGTCTGAATTATACCCTCACTGTTCCATTCTTTGCCTTTAACGATATCTCGAATGAACTTTTAATTGTCTTAAATAACAGAAGATAAATCCCCACTTTTGGCAATTTATTCTGCTAGCCTAGCTTTGTTAAAAGAATGGTTGAAAGAACTTTGAATCCTCTAGTTGCCCACTCAATTCGAGCTAACAAATGGTTCTTCGATTAACAGTGAATTTAATAGTACTCCGGCTATAACAGATGCATTGAATTGAGTGGGTTTCGGTCGTGGAACTACTTTCATGGATCAGCTATAGGAATCGAATGTTGACACAGATTTCGCACTCAAAATGCATGAGTGCTTCGGGCACAACCGGCTGGAGGGGCGTTAATTCACC
This sequence comes from Ectemnius lituratus, assembly GCA_910593735.2. Taxonomy (NCBI): domain Eukaryota; kingdom Metazoa; phylum Arthropoda; class Insecta; order Hymenoptera; family Crabronidae; genus Ectemnius; species Ectemnius lituratus. The sequence continues at coordinate 10,529,661 of OU343034.1, forward strand.
ATTACGTCAAGGTAATCGCGTTAAATTTTCACAACGGCAACCGAATTTCATGCCGGTCGCCACCTACACTTCCGCCCACCGCTGCCGACGCCATCAATTTGCAGGTGCGCATGGCATGACGTTTATAATTCGACCGGATTAATTATTCCGAAAGTTTGCCGGAGGAACACCACACCGGCACAATGCGCTTTTCGTGCCACTAACTCGTTGAATGGGATTCCTAATTTTATGGGCTATTCAGTACTTGTACTTACGATAGCATTTGAAATTTTAGTCAGTCCCGATTATGCTTAGTAATTAGAAATAATAACTTTGTCTTATGGACTTGCAAGCACTGCAAGTCTACTTCAGTGCCAGTACATTACTAGTGTACGATTATTGGTTTGTCAATTCGAGAAATAGATACAAGAAATATAGACTGGTCGAACTCCCGGTGATGATAATTCAGGGTTAAGTCAGCCAGGAATTTTTAAAGCATATTCCGGTAGTCGAATCGGCGCGAAGAGCGCGAGCTAGCAGCGAGTCGTTCATCTAAAATTCAAATCCCATCATGATCCTACATTTTTCACGCAAGCGTAAAGCACAGGTGCTCGCGCGCTCGGAGTGGTCCCCGAGTTGAATTGATGGAGCGAGAATGGAATTAGTTTTGCGGTAATCAAAAGTTATACTTCCAACATTACGCCGAACAATGTAAGCACCGGAGTAGCACTGTCAGGATTAGCATAACGATGGCGTTATGTTGCAATTTCTGTCCTTGGAAGTTTATGGCGACAGAGTGTTCTACATGCTATGTAATGCACTAAAAAATCATAGAATGTCTGACATACAATCTCGACGATGAATAATTTAATGGTTCGAGGAGCTTACCCTTGAATAATGGAGCCTATCTGTGCTGGACATACATTGGCCAGCACTCTGAAACAGCGTAAAGAATTGGCCATAGCAGCGCTGGCAGAACAAAATCGGCCGAAATATAAAGAAATTTCTCGAATACAGTGATTGAACTGGTATGCAAGTCTGTTCTGACAGGTCTGGTATGGCCAATCGCTAAGTCGCTGCAATTCATTTAATGCTCGTTTAGAAATCATAGTAGTCTCTAGCGGAGGACGGTAATAGGAAGTGACTGGCGAGTGTAAATGCATTGGCCCGACGCAGGATCGTTACACGAGTGGTGCAGGTAGATACGTGGAGGTTTGCGGGTTCGAAAGAGGCTAGGGAACACGTGGCTTTCCCTCTTTCTCTCTCCTTCTCCGATCAATAGTTGTGGAAGGATACACGCGGTGGAAGCGCGACCAGCGAGCAGCGAGCACCACCGCTTCGCCTGGGTAACAATTCTCACGTGCATCCCACGTACGCCAATACTTACTTTCTCCGATCGGATCCCTTTCACTTTATCTCCCTTTTTTTCTATCCGCACCACCGTGCGCCGCTCGAATTAGTACCGCCCGCGCCTCATATCGATCACCGTGGACTGCGCGACATCCCCTTTATTGCTTATTCATTCGATTCCAGAACGAATTGTCGTGCCGCTTGTCGTGCGCTTTGTTTGTTGGATCCCAGCGTCCCGCCGATCATCCTATTTCGCCCTGGTGAAATTACTATTCATAAAGGACACCAATGCAACCGAGAGTGTCCGAAAGCGTGGCGAACGCGTTGATCAAGTGATAATTAGTGGCTTGCAAATTGCAGGGAAAATATTTTTAGACCGCAGCCAGTCCAATTCTCTTGGAAGCAGGCTGGTGGCGCGCTGTGGCTGTCAATTAAGGGCAGGTTTAATCTTGATCTGACGATCTCGTCGAATCATTTTATTTTTGCTCCTGTCGCGACGAACATATTGATCGCGGCTACCATTAAAGTCGAGGAGATGCGCGTCCTGGGTGCCAACGAACATCGATGGACTTTCGAGGTCGGATGCCCGCGATGAGCCCGCGGCTAGGTTGACGTCGCCTTTCTTAGGCGGTAATCGATTTTCACGCTCGGGGCGGCTTTGTCGACCGAGCTTAAACGGATAGAAGGCTTATCCATAAGAACAGTATAAAGGCCGAAAGAGTGAAGGAGAAGCAAGGTTGGCGGGATTGCGCGACAAAGCTTGCCGCCCTCAGTCGCGCAGTTTCAACGATTCATCTTGTATCGATTCGTCGGAGAAGCAACTGCTTCCACCCTTGTTTACGAAGAGTGTCTATCTTTGGGTGCAAGCGATGCTGCAAATGTTGCAGTTGCTATTCATATTAATTGGCTCGTCAAGGCTGCGTCGAGCGGCTGACGTCAACGTAGACGACGATGTACAAGAGGAGATCCGATCGACGCGACGTTCGGAAAGTTGGCTCATATAAAAGAGCGGGAAACGCGAGAATTATATCGACTGACCGAGCGAGATAGTAATGGAAATTCGGTTAGTGATCGAGTGCATCCAACGGTCGCGGGATTAGCGAGAAATATTGTAATTTGATTACACCGCGTTCGCCGAGGGATTTCGCGCCATTCGAAATTCGTACTGAAAAGATCTCGGTAATACTACATACGGAGACATTAACCGAAAAATTATAGGCCGCTGACGCAGGTTGATCCGGTATTAGCGGCGATGGCGCATCGCATATTGAGCCGATGGACGATAAAACAAATCTGTAAGATTAATCCAATGCGATAGTACTATTGGCATCCCCGATAATCTCGAATGCGCTTCTCTTACCGATACGAATGCTGTACTCGGATCAAGTATGCGTACGCACAATTCATTCCTCAAAAATGTAGCAAGTGTTGTTGCTAGGCGATCACTCACCTCTATGACTTCCGGTGATCTTGTCTCGGAGGATGTTTATCTGGTGCACACGTCCGAACTCCTCGAACAGTGTCCTGAGGTCGTTCTCGTCCATGTCGTGAGGCACCTGCCCCACGAACATCTTTATGTTGTCCGGATCCGGTTGCTCCACGCTGTTGTTGTTCATTATACTGCAATCAGCAAGAGAATTTCTGTTATTGACCAAGTATCGTGCATCGATGAGCCGCTTCAATAAATTGAAATCGCTGCCCAATCCATTATAATTACTCGTATTTCTTGTTCTAAATAATATTTACACTGAAATTTTCCATCCTCTGTGTATATGTACATAATCGGGGATTTGCTCGAGTAGCATTCGTTGCTTATTAAAATATTTAGGATAAGCGGTAGGTGGGCGAATAAGAGCAGAGGGAGCAATAATAATCGCTATGGGATTATATCAAATTATAGAAGAATCGTTAAGGGTGAAGTGGTTGAGTGGGAGATTCGACATCAATCCATTGCGTCGGTATGCATCATCCCCCTGGATATTTCAATAATTTCGATTGGAATATTATTCAGATACTAAAAATAATGTAATATTTGTTCTATCGAGAGCGTGCGTTCGCTCGAGTGTTTTGTGTACATCGTTGCTTTGGAAATACTGATCCACCTTAATCGTCACGTTCTCACTGTTGCACCTCCCTCATTCGAAACCTCCAGTGAGCAGATTTTTACGTAGGATGGGAGATTAGACTATCACTTAACTTTATGAGACAGAGGAATATCGATTGTGCCGGAGGGAAAGGAGAGACATTCATTTTAGTGAGCGTTCGCATATAAACGATTGCTTGTATCTCCAAGGAATTATCTTACAGCAGCTAGTACGAGAAAATGCAGAGGAGTAAAATATTTGGGTCTAATTTTGGAACTGTAAATTATAGGTTTTGCGGGACGAAGGCAGTCAAAAACTTTCATACACCAAATTTTTCCGTGAGTGATTTCAGGCAGCGTTTACTCGCACGGCGTGTGAGTTATGCTCAGGTCGCTGAGTGGCACTGGCTCTACTACTGGCTGTGGAAGGTATTACCCCTTCGCGTTGGAGACCCGACAGTTTGTTGCACCGTAAAGTCGTGCTTGCATAAAGTTCGCCCCCTTGAAATAGTGACCCGGTGCTCCATACTCGCCAACACTTTTCTGACGTGCTCCTTTTCACCTTCCCCACTTGAGCAAAGTCCCGTCTGGTGCTAGTCTGCGCTCTGAGCTTTCTCCTTGCCTCTTAAGAAACTCTCCCATAAATCTTCGAACTTTAAAAGTCATCGGTGAGATGCTTCCGGAGCATGCGAGCCGAGAGCACCCAATTTTCGGAAGATCTGACACGCCTGTCAAAGTGCATATTAATAAATGGTGCGAGCTGAATACACACAAGAGAAACTTCACCTGCTAAGCAAATGTAATAAAGCTTTCTCGATTTCGATTTGAAGTCAATTTGAACTTCCTAAAAGTAAATATGTTCACTGCGAAGGGTGAGCTTTGAAAATATTTTTTTCATTTGGGAAAGCAATGGGCAAACCCTGGGTGCAAACTTAATACATAGGGGAGAGAGGTGGGTGTAGGAACGATTAATTCGACCTCTATTTGAAATTAAATGGGATTAAAGAGCGGCCGGGATAAGAATAAAGTGTACATGGAGCGAGCCGGATGGTCGGCCGAGGCGGGGCATGCAGTAAATCGGGAGATTTTCGAAGAGCCCGTCCGGAATGGCCGCAGGCTGCTCGATAGAGAGAAGGGGAGCTCGCTCTTCGCATGCGGCGGTGGAATGCCGCTGAAAAAACTGGCCAGGAATTTCGCGGAACGATAGGAGAAAGTTAATATTAGAGGTTTAAAGCGATTTTCCACCCGGCTGCTTCCTCTCATTTTGATCTATAGGGCTGCTCGGCCAGCCGCTTGGTTATAGGGTGAATTCGACGAGAGAGAGAGAGAGAGAGAGAGAGAGAGAGAGAGAGAGAGAGAGCAACTGGCTGGAGTTCCAATAGCCTCAGCGGAACTTCCCCGGGGAGCGCGAGTTCCCACACCCCGATCACTCGCATCTTGGTTATCCTCCCTCGAAATCAAAGACGAGGGAGTAGGTTAACTAATCAAAGAGTGGAGTAGGTTAACTAAACGAACCCAATGTGCCTGATACACTCGGCTGCCAGGAGCGAATCGCACACGGCCAATCCTTTTCCCGAGCGCAGTCACGTACGGCCAACGACTGTACGACGGCCCGACTATTGGATTAGTGGAGATTTATCGCTTGCCCAGAAAAAAGGAAAACATCCCCGCCGATATCCGAAAAGCCTTTCCCAGCCTCAATCCGTGGCCGAGAATACCTTCTCTGCCATTATCCGCTGTTATTATGTTTACTCTCGAATAAAGAGAAATTTCCAGTCTTTCCTCGCAAGGTGTGCATTTTTTATCACAGGCAGCCATTTTTTGATGGGTATTTTTCTGAATTCCCGTTTGATGGTGCATAATGGATACAAAACTACATGGTACATTGACTAATAGGAGTAGATTGATCAGAGTACGCCGATTTCGGTTAAATACTTCTGTTTTGATATACTACTATATTCTGCTTTATTCCCGCTCTATTTTCGCGTCTAAATATTTATCCAAATGCATGGAAATAGTACGGAAGTCAGTTAGGCTTTTAATGGAGGGAATTTCATTTTAGATCGGATTGATTCGCAGGTACGTTTTCATTTTTCTCCCCAACGAGATAGGAAATTCGCGAATTATTCCTCCATTTTGATTGGAGCAGCCACAGGTGCGTCCAGGAACGTTCACCCTATTACATTTATAAAATTAAAAACCCTTTCGTAGTAAGCTTAAGCTTTGGGGGGTGAATACTCGTAATGTCGAATAAAATTTCTTTTTCACATAGATCTGTTGCGCGCGCTTCCCTTTGCCATGTTTCAGCGTACAGTTTATTATCACTGCTAGCGTACATTTTTTCTAGTGGTAGGTGCCTTGAAATATCCATCGGTCGAATAATACACCCCGTATTCAGTAATATTGAATCCGCGCGGCAACATCAATCGCATCATTTTTATGACGGGCTAAGAGAGAGTGTCGTCAGATTGTCAAAAAATTGTACACCGAATGATTGACTGTCGCAATAGCACTTTCCACTGAACTGATGATGTAAGTATGGCTCCCCTGATAGTTATTTTATCGATAATAACGAAGGTCTTTCTTGTTGTTTGAAAGTAGAAGTTGTGGTAAGAGGATGGAGGGTCCGGTATCAAGGTGGTAGACGATGCGAAGGAAAGGAAAGGAAGGCTACTACTTCAAAGGAGCATCAAAGGAACCCACTTACCCCTACTTCCTGTTGCTTCGTATCCGACTTACGCGAGAACTCGTTCCGCCACCTACAGCAGCTCCTCTTTTAAGTGTAATGCCCATGAATTTTTATTAATCATCAGGACGGACGCTATTTAATGCGATCTAACGTAGTCGAATATTCTTATCCTTAATTGAAATCTATGTGAAAATTATTCGGGAAGATGTAGATGTGTTAGTTGATATTGTACTATCAACATCGTTCAATCAACTTGAACAGATTGACATTTAGTTCCTTGTTACAAGCGAGATTTGGTGCTGTTGTATGTTGTATGTGCCTGTGTTGCTTGGTGTACGGACTAAACGGTGTGTACTTCACGTAATCTCAATGCTGCCCGGCACCGAACAATGGTGTTTCGAGTGGAGTCAGCAGTACGGCCTCTTCGGGAGCCCGTAAGAGATAATGTGTAATTTAGAGGCGATTCCAATGGCTGACTCGACTCTAAATAATACCTCCGGAACCGGACAATAGACTGGCAGAACGATACGCGCTTCTGTCGAATTTATCTAGCCAGTTCATCCGACAGCGGAAGATTTATGCAACTCCGTCGGCCGAGTTGCTCCGAGCGCATTTGCGCCATTCGATTCAGTCCGAATGGAATTGAGTATGGATAATATATTTCCAGAGCGCTCTGCGGTTTCCCCTTTCTTCTGACACTGATTACGTCTGCACGTGTCCGCGTCGACAGTGGCTTTTCGAATTGCCATCTGCAAGTGGAAATACATCATAAAACCATCTGAAGTCATTTGAAAAAATGATGCCTTCGCAATAGTGTTAAATAAGTGGAGAAATAGCAAGAGACTGGAGAGTTAAAAACATCCCTCGAGCGGGCTGGGGAATAGCGGCGGTACTTTGCCACTCGTTTTGATAATATATGTGGCGAACCCGCCAAGTTATCGGATTTCGAACAATGCTCCTGAGGAGTTTCGCCTGGCGGCACCGGAGCCTCGTCGCATTCGAAACTTCCCCAATATTTTAGAGACCGTCGGGTGAATCGTCGCACCGGAACCACAGTCGCCTAGGACGACCTTGTAACGCCTCTTTACCGAAGAGGATCTAGCTATCTTTCTTGTGGATCCGTCTGCCTCAAGTTCCTATAAACATTTAACCCACCGGTGTTTTATCGCCGGGTGTAATGTTGTCCCCAGAGCCTATAAATACTTCTTGGAACTCTTACAGGTACAAATAGCCGGTAGCTTCTTTAAATTGACCTTTTACCAACATCGAACAATCAATAGTCCACTAGTAACAGTTACTAAATATGTCAAGATTTACGAGGAATTGGTAAATTTTTTAAACTTACTGCAAAGCCAAATAGTCGAACTGCGAATACAAAAGCCGAATAAGAAATTGCCTAAATGATCTGGTGGCAATCGCCTAGCTAGAGAAGAATGATAAGCGTGTGTGTCGTACTTCAGAAGCATGTATGATCTACGAGAGGGAAAAGCAAAAGCGTTCCATATGCATCGTTGGTTGACAGGTCGGACAAGCGTTGCATCGAGAAACCAGAGTAAGGAAGAGGAGCAATCGAGGAGGTGGAGAGGAGCGAGGAGGAACGGGTCGGGGACACCGTAATCGAGTTTATGGGACAGACTAATTAGAGGGCGAGGATGCGGGGAATAGATCCCGAGGGACGAGCCGAAGGCCAGAGATCGACAGTGACTCGACGTTCTCCTCCTTACAGTGTCCTAATTGGCACCAGCTTTCCAACGGAGTGTGCTTACGCTGGGATGCGCTGCTTCACTTTGCGCTCTCTTATTCGGAAGTACTCCCGATTACCAGCACTGTTGTGCCCCTAATTATAAGTATGAAATGAAAGTGAAACAGAGAGAGAGAGAGAGAGAGAGAGAGAGAGAGAGAGAGAGAGAGAGAGAGAGAGAGAAATAGTTGGAAAAATATCGTTCTCCGATCAGCTGGATGTTTACGTGCATTGAAAAGCCGGTATTGCTAGATGGATTATTTTTAATAATTTCACTTGTGCCCAGATTTAGCCAAAACCAATAGGTCAGGCGCAGTAGCGTATGTAGAATCTAGAACAATCTTCAATTACGAGGAGTCTCGATACACTGCTGAAAAATGCAGAGAAACAAGTGTCCGTATGGCGTGAGAAAAAGAGGGCGGGAAAAAGCCAGCTCTGAATAATCATGGAGTTTAAAATAGCAAAGCTCGGCGGATGGCAGCTCGGTCGTTTTGTCCTCTTTCATGTATGTATAATACCGCAGTTGGCCTCGTAATTGTAGCGCGTTGCTCTGCCTCCAATACATTGCATACGAAATGTGGCGAAGAACAGTGCGTCGGCTGGCAATTGTGATGAAATTTTATAGTATAATTTAGCTGCGGCTATCGTTTCCCATGATCTAAATAGTTGATGGGTACTATTCACCGTCATTTAGTGTCTCCATGCCGCGCAACGTAATCGAGATATTGTGGGTTACCGCATTTACCACGTGGTGAACCCTGCTCTTTTCATTGGTTGGTGGTACATGTGATAATGATAGCAACAATAATGGCAGTTCACTTAAAACAATTTGTTATCCTGTCGCCATTGGTATTCGATTCCTCGAACGAAAAATTGTTAGTAAGATTGACATATCAATATGACAGATATGTCAGATATACCAGATTTTCTAATATGATAACGACCGTCAATTTGTATTCTCCTTGTTCTCAGTGTTCATTAGGTGGTACGACGCCAGTGATATGACAAGCAACATCGAAAGAATCTTGATTCTAAGAGAGAAACTGTAGCAGGTTAAGAAAAAAGCATCATATCGAGTATACCCTAGTTAAAATTGTGCTCTCTGGTGAACGGTTGGCTCATCGAGGTTTTCTAGGGACTGATAGTGGAAAAGAAAGCACACAAGATTTCGAGAGTCCGTTTCTGCTCGGTCAGGTAAGAAAGCTAAGCGCAGTTCGGCATCGTGAGATTTCGATCATGCAGCAAGTCGATATCATGCTATCCGATTTTTCATGCCCAGGAGGCCCGTAGGTTCGACTGGAGGATGGTGAAACATGCTCTTCATTCGACAGATTCCGAGTGAGGAAGGAAGAAAGAGGAAGAGGAAGAGGGAGGGGAGGAACAAACGAGTGTTTACCCAAGCGGGTAGACTCGTGATCAGTTGCGCGAACGATTCGTTAGCTGTTTGGCCTGCTTCCGTGATCCAGTGCTCTCGGTTTCCCTCTCGCCCCTTCATCCCTCGTACTGTACATACATATCAGATGTGCATACACGATGGCCGGAGGTCAGTCGGAAGCGATTCAACATCTACGTACACGCGCGCCAACGATCTTTGGTGGAGATGATGCTTGCTCGTAGGCAAGCCGGCAGAGAAGAACCGTTGTTGAAAGCACGGCCCCGTGTTTTCGTGCTGTAATTGAAACAGACAATGACACTTTGCAACGCTCGGCCGGCCGTCGCGAGAGGCGGCGGACTCGACCCAATTTCCGAGGGTTAGCTTTGCTCAAACGCTGAAATGCGTTCCACCGTTTCACGGAGTCCAGTTTCCAGTATACCTGCCTATTCTCCGATTTCATCCTTTTTACTCTCCACTTTCCCTTCCTCTGGCCTGCATTGCCTACGGCTTGCAGTTACCGAATCGAAACGCAAACTGTACTGCCCTTTTGACCAAGCTCGACTATTGTCTACACTGGTCGACTGCTCCACGCTAATTTTATATATTGCGACTTTTTCAGGATCGTTCATATAGAGAAATATATATGTATATGTATATGTATGCAAAAAATGTGCAAACGAGCCAATTGGAAGTTGTGCCATTCGAGATGCAGATTCTTTTCATTGCCGGCAGACGTATATTCTAATATTTGTCTCAATCGACGTCCTCCATGAGCGTTAAGTCCTTAATTGGTCTAGTGGGACTGATTTTAAACCCATCTTTCTCACAGTTGTTGTCCCCAAAGTTCGGGCGTCAGAGTCGCGCGAGTCAGTAAACTCGACCTAATTCTACTACTGGTAAAACAGCAAACTCGCAAGCCCGTCGAGTTTGCGAATGGTAAACGGGGCGCCCCTCCTGCCCCGTTGCAATTCGTCGTAAGCGGAGCTTTTTTCCTTCTTGCAGTCTCTGAAACGCCGACTCTTCCCATCTTTCGCGAACCTTCTACCTTGTCTCTTCTCTTCTCAGTGCGCGACGGCAGCTCGGTACTGAGCAAACGTTTTCGCTTCGACGATTAACTCGCCTTTTGAGTGTTTGGAATGCCAAGCTGGTAAACTGCATGCAGCCACGTGCCCGGCTTGTTGAGCACGATTTGACTTCTCCTTCTTTTTCCATCTCACTCTATCACTCTATCTCATTCTGTCTTCCTCTAATTCTCCCCCTCGCATTCTCTCTCTCTCTCTCTCTCTCTCTCTCTCTCTCTCTCTCTCTCTCTCTCTCCCCAGTTGCAGGCTCTATTGCAAAGACAACATTATCGACCAAACCACTCCACTCTTTCCGTATTTTGAGTGTCTCTAACTACTTCTTCTACACGGCATAGCCCCGGACCCCGGGAGAAAGCCTGTGAAATCTGAAACCTTTAATGTTTCTTCTCCTGTTGCTGAGAGCGAAGAATATTCACTGGCCCATTTTGTCAAGTAAACTGTGGCATATAAATTTTCGTGACCGGCCAGACCGAGAATTCATTAGTAAACACAGCCATTGGCTTTCTTTTCCACTTTCGGTAATGTTCATGTGTCTACTGATTGAGAAACTACGGTTCCACCCTGCGAGGCACAAGATGGTTAATAGTTTCTTAAAAAAGCCCTCAAGAAAAGTATAAAAAAATGCGTTCGTTAATTACGTAAACGTAATGTCTTTCGGTGGAGCAGGAGAAAAGTTCTTCAAGTATCTCTTTGTTGTATCCTCGGAAATGTAGCGTTCTCAGCTTTAACAAGTCTAGCTAGGGAAGTTGGATGAAGAAGGCTCGCTTTCACTCTCCGCCGAGGAGAGTGAGCTTCAACGAAGGCATTTCCGAGCAACAATAACCGGTCGACAATTGGCTATTGGACGAATAATCAGATAAAGGGAGGAAAAGTTCTCGAACGCCGGCTTAATCGGGCGGACAGAAGGCGGGGAAGGGGGGAGAGAGAGATAGGAGTGGCAGGAGGGTAAAAGTGAAAAAATAGTCCTACGTGGTGAGGGAGCGTGAGGAGATAAAGGAACGATCGATGGAAGATAGTGACGTTCGACACCACCCTCTCTATTAGCGGCGGCAGCTCCTAATTGTTTGCTTTGTCTCAAAGACTCCATGGATCCCTGCATCCTCGTTTATCCAATGGCTTTCCTACGGAGTCCGGAGAGCACCAATATCCTTTCGAATCCTTCCCACTTTCTCTCTCCTTTCAGCAACCTTCGCCATTCGCCACCACTGCTGCTAGTAGTGGCCGTCTTATTCCAGTGTGGCTTCCTAGTACGTGCGATAGCCGCAACCACGTACCTCTTTGCCACGCTTTGTACGGAGAGCTTTTCGCCTCACGACTGATCGAGCTTTCGTCGCTAACGAGCACGCTAAGAGACATGTCCCTCGCTCGAGTAAGGCCCGTGTTGTGCTATTCGAGTTAGTCGATATACCGACTGATCGAAACAAATCTTGAAACTGTAGCCGCCATTCCCGTCGCTCAAGCAACCCTCTCACTATGCCCGCAATAAATCTCTAACTTTTCCACTGCTATCTTGACTTTTATCTTCTCGCACGAAACATACGATTTATTTCAATTTGCCATAATGCGCATACCTGCGAACTTCGAGCTGAAGATAAGTGCTGGTTAAGTTAGTTTGGTTGTACGAAGACGACCGGTGTTTTTGCGTAGTGCTTGTACGGGCATGGCATTTTTTTGATTAATTGCCATGATGGAATTAATCGAAGAAGTTCGATCGGTTATTCTAACGCAAGGATATAATGGGTTTCGCTATGTAGTGGGCCGACAATGGGCCGAGCGTTTGCCCGTCATTATTCTTATCTGTCTCGCTTTAATATCCTCAACCGAGCATTTTCCGTCCCGCTGCATGGTGGTTGCCACATCGCACTTCATGTTTTCGGCGTAAGCGTACAACGAATTTTGCATAAGTATCACGCGGGATAAAAATTTGAAAGGCTTTCCCGAGAATGAGATTTCCATGACTATAAGCGGGCTTCCGCGTCGTTTACGGGACCCTTTTCAAAGTGAGCCTCGTTTGCATTCGTTGAAAAGGGTCCATAATTTCGCTTCACCACCGAGGACAAATTCAAATTTAACATTATTATACAGGCGAAAGTAATATTATTACGCAAGCGCTCACGCGATCCTACGCTCGGCCTTTCTGTATACTCACTTGCGTAAAGCGAGTTGCCAAACCTTCCAAAGCACGCGCATAAAACATTCGAAATGCAATAACAACCAGAGTGGAGCAAAAGCGCGTAATGGTACTCCCAGCATTCAGTGCGAGTAGCCCTTTCGAATTTTACTTTTAAAGTAATTACTTCTCGAATGTATGTTGCCCATCCGTCGATGCTTGTAGCTTGTGGTCATGTGGCACGCGCGTGAAAAGTTCTGAGAGCATTTATCATATTGCCAATATTTTTATCATGCCAAATACTGTATTCGTGCGCACCCGGCCATTTTGCTGTGTACAATATTTGTCCAGTTCTCAAGAGGCTGCACAAAAATTGAATGGACTTTTCTTTCTCGCCAAAGCGTACCGCGTGAGCAGGATTAGGATATAATGCTCATTGTTAGCCAAGACGAATACCAGCAGACTTTGGAGGAGGACATGCCACCTTCGTGGTTCTATTTAATACTGTCGCCGATCTCGTTACAGTACGATAACAGCAGGAGGAGGCAGTGTATCGGCATTTCATAATTAATAGATAGCCAGTGTAATAAAGCAAAGGCAGAATGTCGAACGCCAGACGAGAGGATGCGTGATTCTAATGGAAAGTTATCGGATGTGTGTTAAAGCGGGATCGGCGGCCGGAAGGCGTTGCACCCCCGACAGTTGAGTGACACTCGCATTTTATTTCGACTCTCGTTGGCAAGAATCAATCTATTGCCGCGAAGATACAACGGGGAAAGAGGAGGGTGACGAGCGGCTGGCCAGCCAGCCAACCAGCCAGCCAGCCAGCCCAATTCTGCGTAATCCGATAATCGAGACTTATTTCGGCTTCGGGTGAGATTGAATCAGATGGACGTATACGAGCTCGAACGATCGGAATCGGCGTCAAGGGTTCGTCAATGTCATTCCTCCGATCCGACTACAGCTCCCCGCACGAATGCAATTTGCGAGTGCCACACATACACACACACACACACACACACACACACACACACACACACACACACACACACACACACATATATATAGAAAGGATATCCCAGACTTATTGTCAGATGTCATAATTATCGATCGCCAGACATCAAGCTGCAAAATTTTTCTGCTGTCAATAATCAATAAGCCTCAAGCATGTAGTACACATGGATATGTATGTGCGCCCTAAATTCTCATTTTCGATGAATATCCCGGCTGCGTTTTATGCTTGTCGGTATTATACATTTTACGAGCTCGAGCGTTTATGATAGTGGCCTATAAAAAGTAGATGTGCGATCACGAAAATTAATTAGCTGTATTGTTGCCGAGCTCGACGCTTTGAAGTTAAAGTTAAACACGTCTAGCATGGGTCAGGTAAACCAGTTTCCCTCTACTTCTCGTATTGATACTCAAACACTCGATTTGTGCACCGTTCACCAAAGTCCGAGAACTTTCGAAAAATTGAAAATTTTTTAAGGTGGAATAATTAAGCAATATCGGTTTTACCGATAATATTTGTTACACCCTATACAAGCATCTTGCAAAACGATAGCAACGCAAGTAACTATATTTCTCACGTTTCCCCGGAGGAATTGGAATTTCGGACTGAATATCATTATTGTTAGGATTGAAAAAATGATACACTTTTCTATTTTCGTATTGTATTGCAGAGACGTGTGACGACACTATTGTTGCCTATTGTGAGAGGATAGGGCAGCTTTCATGGAGTTGTGAAATGAGAGTTGCGTTATTTGTGGAAGATTCACTCTGAGTGTTTCACGCTGCCAGACTTCCTTGATGGTCTTTAAATACGATTCTAGTCCATTCGAGGGTTCTCTCATTGCTCTGCATTTATACCGTGGGTTATGAAAGTTATGACCGGAAGGCGCGAGTGAGCGAGGGAAAAAAGTCCGCGGGCTAAATAAACAAAATCAGAATGAAACGGCTTTCGTGAAGGCCCAACTCATGTGAAATGTGGGCCGCGGGTGTCCCTGCTCTATAGTTGCGGAAGTAGCAGCGCGTTAATACGCGCAGAGGAATTCTGATGTTAAAAACTCCTAACAAGCGTGTGCTTCTGTCTGTCGGGAAATACGCATTTCTCGCGTTTTTCACGGCAAGAGCGAAAAAGCCCCGATTGTTGGGTTCAATAGAAAAGGGCTAACTGTGACGCGTCGAGCGAGTTCAAATAAAGCAAATATTTCTCTTGCTAAATGCTCGCTTAACCAACTGAGCAAAAAGAGCAAGAGTATTAACACAAGTATTACTGTGGAAAGGTAGAGAACAGGTGATATTAGATAAAAAATTGTTTAGGTTGCTTCGTGCGTACAAACTGGAAATAAACGAGGCGTGAGGCGATGCACGCGTGCTACGGAAATAACAGCTGCACTTCGAAATTAAATGTTCTCTATCACACTGTATGAAGAGGCCGTTGGTTGCCTGTTTCCGTTCCCTTTGCGGAGTCTCCCAGCCGCTCTCCATCCCTGCTGGCCTCGATGTACATGATACATGAAAGCACATAGCTTCACCATCCGATGGCATGACACTCACCCAACCACCGTCCCGTGAAATCATGCCTCGTGATCCCCTGACCCTCCCACAATCGAGACACCAACAACCTCCTTCACCCTCTCTCTCTGTCTTGCATCGTTATCGAGTCGATCGCTTATCTCACTCTCTCTCCTATTAGTGGGGGCACCCTCTTGATTTCCGCCGTACGATGCATATCCATTGCCAGACCTGGATGATACTGGCACCCTTCAATGATTCGGCGCCCCATTACCTTATTTCATTGTCTCGCACTGCTAAATATAGTCACGCGTACACTGGATTTGCATGGATCACAGTGGTCTTACTGCTAAATCATCCTTCACTCTGGCACATTGGTGCCACCGTACTGCTTTCCAGTCTATTCTCCGCCACTGCACCGATTGATCGCGGAAGTGATGGGGATAATATTTAACAACGATCACTCATAGATCGCGACAGGAAATCATTTATTCGGCAAGTTTACAAGTTAAGATGTAAGGTTCCTCCATCGCCGTTTAAACAACAGTGTTTTACACATAATTGAATTTTATCTTTACCAGTTACCAATTCGACTTTCTCATTCATCCAAGAGAAGTTGGACCCGTTCTCCTGCGGGTGTGGAAGTCGCCCAACTCTTTTATAACAAGTTTTCCACAATATTAAACTTTTATTAAAGCGGACCACAATAGTCCCAATGCAGGCGGACGAGATTCGTCCGGATGAAGATGGACTTTGCAACTTTTTATCAAAGATGAAAGTGCGAAAATTAGAGCGACTGGGGAAAGAGCTGTCGGAGAGTTATTGAAACGTTCGCCGCAAACAGCTTCCAAGTTATACTTGCGCCGAGTTCTAACTCGATTTCGTTTGCAGACATTTCGACTTTTCTGGAGAGTTCGTCCGTCGGCATCGCGGACTTCACCAAATCCCGCCGCATAACGAGCACCACAGGATCTCCTATCTTTTCCTCGGGTGGACTAACAGTTCACGCTCTTCCTTTTTCCGTGCATCTTGTCTTGATCCCATCCGTTATTTTAATCATTCTGCTTCGATTCTTAATAAATGTTTTAAAGACGAGAAAGAATTTGACCTTTTTGTAACTTTGATTCGGCGAAGCACAGTACGACTATACAGCTAAAACTCTGTCATAGAGTGTTTGAAAACTCTTGTATTCTCTGGAATTCAACATTGACCAGACACTTGGTAGTATCAGATTCCTCTGTAAACTTACAGTTCACGAAGAGTCAGACTGCATCGCTCTGCTTTCCTGGGAATCTCGTCGCAGGAGTCAGACAATGACTACAGACTTGTTCGGGGATCCTGTTGCATGGGAGTCCTCCTAAATTCCCAGGACTGCTTTTGAGATTAAGTCTGAGCTACGTGTGCAATGAAAAACAAGGAGAATTTTGCTCTCTCAGTCCGAGCAATCAACGTATGAATACTCAATCCCATGTAGGAGGTGCATTAGTGCTCAGCCGCTTCAAAGCTCCAAGCAATTCAGTGTGGAGCGGCCAGTTTAAAATTCTCGTGCATAAATCCGATTAAGTCGAATTCCTAGTTTCCCCTTTATGAAAATGGTGGCTACGATTTATGGGACAGTCTTACAGCGCTAGCGCATTCCGCACTGCGTTATCGGCCAATGCTTTCAGCAAATTAGTCGTTGCCCGGTGAGTGGGTCGTAGGAAAACCATGATTAATTTCATCCCAGAGTTCGGCCGGATTGTGCAGCGGGGAGAAAAAAGGGTGCTAACGACTGAAGGTAACATCCCCAGGGGCCAAGCTCGACTTTCGCGACAGATATTCGTTACTCGTTGCTGGTGGAAATATTGCTTGAAGCAAATGTGATAATTAAAAACTTCGATGCTAACTGGAAAAGTGTGGAGTCGTTCGTTTCTGCACAGCAGGTATATCAAATTCTCCTCCGGCTGGCGATGGTGAATGCGAGCAATATCGCCGCAATTAAAGGATCTTTTTACGTTAAATTGGTTCGTATCTCTGGTAAATTAAATACCCATTTTTTTATTCAGCGAGGATATCTTTACATAGACTGGTCGCAATGAGAAACAGGAGCCTTGAGCTTCCAATTTCGAATCGTTTGCTGGCCAATCGTCGCTATCGATACGGCTTCTTGTTTACGACCTCTCGAGTCCCTTTTTTGTTAAAATTCAATTCAATTTAATTAAGCCAAGCTATTCATTTACGCACATTGATTCCAAAGGAACTTTCTGTACTTCAACACGGAATTTCCAACTTATGTAAGCCCCACGCAATAAGATATAAGATGTAAACTTCAATGTGTCTTCAATATGTCCTATTATGTCAAATGGCTACTTCCAGCTTGGTGTTTACCTTGCGGTTGACTGCTCGAGCGAGCAAAGTAATCTCCTAACTGTCCGGCGTATCAAAGGTTGGATTAGCCAGGACGGACAATGAGGAAGGTGCTTGACGTTTATCTGCTGGCGCGTAAAGTATGAATCTGCTTCGCAGATAAATGAGTATATCAAAGGCATTTAACTTCTGCTATATACGTAGAAGTGCGTAGAAAGGAAATCCACATGTAAACTTCAAGGGTGTAACTTTTATTGGCCAATCTTCTCACGTAAGCAAACTTACTGATAAAATTGATATGTTATTTTAGTGGATAGAAAATCTGTAGTTCGAGATTGAAACGTGCCAGAGTAGCTGTAGTAAGTGTTATGTGAAGTATTTTAGAGGATTGAAGGTGCGTAGGGTGATTAGCAGAGGAACATCAGGGAGAGTTAGTCGATAAGGATGCTGTGTAGTGTGGGCGGTAGGACCAAGAGAAGTGACATCGAGTTGGTAGAATAAAGTCGTCGTCAGATGGGTACCGTGTACCCAGGAGCCACCCTCTCTCTGGTTGGCTGGCCAGCGCCCGCTCGGGTGTAAGCAAGGCAGATCAAAAGCATCCGGTTCGCATTCAAATCTTAGGCGGCCGCGAATGCCGTGCCGGCCGAGATGCTCATGATCAAAGATGTCACGGAAGTTGGCAGAGAGCAGAAGTTAAAGGACGGCGGAAGCAGTAGAGAAGACGACGACGACGACGACGACGAGAACACGGGGGTGGAAGTGAGGTGGAAGTGGGTGGTATGAGCTAACCGAAAGCTCCATAGTGAAAGAGAGCTCGAGCGAGAGAACGGGAAACGGGGCGATCGGAGAACGGGGAATGGGAGCTGTGCACTTTAAAAGGGAAAGAGCCAGATAATCATTCCCCTAGTGGCGAGGTGGGAAAGTACCAAGGAGAGACGCGCTTGTGGATAAAAAAGTCACCGCCGCCAAGGGCGAAAGCCCTTTCCCGATTAGTTTCTTTGGGAAAGCGGCTTGGCGACTTCATCGGGGAAGCGGAGAAAGGATCTCGCTATCACTGCCAACGAAGCAAGCCGCCTACATTCCACGTTCAACTGCCACCACATTACTCTGATGCGAGTCTTTACCTCATAATTATGAATATTATAAGTATCATGGAAATGAGTAACCCTTTCTTTACATTACACGTTAGCGATCTTAGTCAGTGGTGCGAATACAACGGTTAAAACTCCTACCGCATTATCTATCTCTTCCTATTTCGAAACTAATTGCAAGCATGTTCGGCGAATAAATTTCTCTCTACGTTATCAACTAAATAGGTCGCTGCGACTGAGTTCTAGTAAAGCGACGAATCGAATCGTTCACAATAGTTAGCGCGCACAGGTTTACCGGGCGATAAAGCACGAGCGTAGGTGGAGACAACGCTCAGAAAGGTTGTCGCCTCGAGAATAGAGAGAGAGAGAGAGAGAGAGAGAGAGAGAGAGAGAGAGAGAGAGAGAGAGGGGGGGGTGGTGCATGAAGATCGGAGGGTAGAGAATATCGGACGCATGCTGGATTTCCCTATCGGGCCGTACGTTTTGAATCATCCCCTGCTTGCTGAGTGAGAGTCCCAGAACCAGCAGCAGTCTCGCTATCTTCCCTCTTACGGGAATCCCCTCTAGTGGGTCTCCTAAGGGGAACTGCATCCATTAATGCACGGACATGACGTATCTCGCCCGGGGTGCGTGAACGAACGAACGAGCGAGCCAACGAGCGAATGAGGCGGAGGCGAGTGTGCGCGCCGGAATTTGTATGAATGGGGAGAACTTGCGGATTTGAATTGATGAATAGGTACCTGCATTGGGATGGCGTATTGAATATTATAGAAGTGACTACTGGCCACGGGGACCTTCGATTTCCTTTTTTAACCGTCGCCCTTTTCTTTCCCTCCCAGCTCTTGCCTTTCCTGACCAGCCATTCAGTTACGAGCCTCTGCGGAACGAGATACATGCCAGCTCCTCTAAACCCTTTCCCCTTTCCCCCGACTTGTCTGTGCATTCGGGTGGCCCCGCCAAAAGGTAGTCATTCAATAATCAAGTATTTTCGATACGTCGAACTGGCTATACGAAACAGATGAAAAGTGAGTTTTTCGTCAAATGGGTGTAGAAGATTTTTTTTCGCGTACATTTTTAGGATTCGTATGTTCATACATTTCACAATATGCCTAGTGAATATTTTTAGTTCCTTACAAATATGGCGTTCTTAATTCTTTTTGGTTGCTTTTCCGATGACGAATTTCAAATGTTTCAAAGCTTTCTTACTTAACTCTCGCATTGGACGACGACGCTTTAAACGTGGCCTATTCTCAGACTGGTCCGCTTTTCTTGTACTCTCAGTTCAGCATTACGTTTTATTACCTTCCACTATGACTGACAAGTTTAACTCGCCCACTATAGCTCAAGCCCAGACACGCTCCATTTATAAGACGTCCCATGAAAACATACTTAATATACGCCAAGAGGAAAGTGAGAAAAGTCGAAAGTACTCGGCTAGAAACGAAGAGAGGAAGGTAAAAGAGGAGCAAAATAAGGATGGAGGATTACACAGTAAGTAAAACAAGACTATACTAAGTAGTGACGCGGCTTATTTGCCGAAAGAAGACACAGTCTTCCCGCTCCATTTCGGATGTCGCAAACCCCTTTTGGATCTTCTATGCCGATCAAATTGGTTGGATTCTGTCCAAGTCCGTCCCGACTGTTGATACGGTCCAAATTGTTCCTGGTTGAACAACGCGCATGCAGCGGAAACGTCGCATTGCTCGGACCATTCTAATGCTGGATTAAACCTCGCGCATATCACCAGCAAAACCGTGCATTCCTCCCGAACGATAATCGTAACAAACCTTGGGTAAGTACGGCAGTTGGACGGACAATTAAAGAGAAAATGATTGAAACAAAATTATGAGCTTTGGAATTGGTTCTAATCGAAATGACCAGCATACCAGTGTAAATGCAGGACATTTTTCCTTTCATTACTACCAGAAAAGTGTATTTCCCATTAACACGCCTGCTTGAGAGTCTGTAACGTATTTTCCATTGAGGTCCAAATGTATAGTTTTCAGTCTGGCAATTCCGAAATGGCTGCGGGATCTTGGAAGATGTCACGGGAAAAAGCGGGTCGCGATAACGATGTCGAGGACGTCATTACTGAAGGTGCTTTCAAATTAGGCGTCCCCAGCTGCGAGCTTTTCGGTAGCTCGACTGTCCTCGGCAATTGTCCACGATCGAGTACATTGAACGTCGAATCGATTGGGATGGGACAGAGGCCGAAGACGACGAAGGGGAATCGTCTCGCTTCCAAGAGCAACGAAATAGTCGCACGAAATAGTCGCACGAAATAGTGCATTGCTAGAAAATCTATTTTTTCGTCTTCGATCTGGCAATGGCATTGGCGGACGACAATTTAGTCGGAACTATTATTCGGATCCTCCCCGCGATAATTGCGTAAACGAGTATCCTGTACGAAGGCGTCTTATGAAATAGGCGGAGTTCAAAACTTTATTCTGCGATGGCGCGTAAAGTCACATAAAGCCAGCCTTATTTCTGCTGTTGTATAGAAGGCCGAAAACTCGTTAAACGGCACCAGGCAGCCAGGCGGCTGATCTAATCGTTCTAATGCTCCTGTGCTTGAGAACAGTTGAGAACAGAAGCGCGTAGCGGGAATAGTGCGCGGCTTCAAACCCAGGCGACGGCCGGAAATGCGAATGTCAAGAAGTAGAATTGAGTGAGAATCTGTGCAGGCTTCCTTGGGGCGACATCGTTCTGTCGTGTAATCGGTAGGCACCACGTTGCGTAACAGGTGATGAGGAAACGTGTAGCCTCCGCTTCGACTATGTTATACTGTGCCTCTCGCAACAGAAGCTCGACGGGGGGGTTCAGCAATTTGCGACACAATTTAAAGAAGACCGTTCTTCGCAATGGCCTGGCTCGCTTCTTCTAGACGCGAGCCTCTCTCGCCGCCACCTCTCTTTCTCTTTCCGGCAGGAGCACACTTTATATTTCGTGCCTGTAATGGCAAAACTTTTCTCCAACGACCGCGCGTCTGCCTGAATTATGCACAGCGCGCACCAACAACACTGGATTCGCCATTTCCCCGTTCCCTTTCCCTGCTCCTCCACTCTTCACTGTAGGCGAGCGAGCGAGCTTGATTGGCCGGTCCTCCTTTCCGTTGTCTTCTTTCCCGGGACGCTTCGGGGGCGTAACGCGAGGGCTCATTCAGATCCACCGACTGCAGGGGCTGATCTGCGAGGGCAATTCGTAACTAATGGGCTCGAGTGGGAACCCTAACCGTAGTACCTCTCTCTCCGCCCGAATCAACTTTCCCTTCGATTCGATTTCTCTCGGTAGGCTCGGATGCGAGGAAAAATTAGTCTCGGGCTACGCAACGCTTACTCGTCCTTAATTACCGTTCACCCTGGAAGGAAGCCCCTACGAAAGGACTCGATGCTCAATGGCAGGGAGCACAGCCTTTATTCGTCCCGATTTCATTGAGCTCGAGTGTTTCGTTTGATTTTTAATCTACCGCCGCTCTGCTAGCTCTTTACCGAAACGAATGCTTCCACTCTTCTACGTCCTTCAATGTTATGCTCTTTCTTCGTCGAGGAAAATGGAACATGTGTCGCCTGCCAGCTCGATTGACATGTGAGGAGGGTGGCCAGGCAAGGATGATAGTTATGAAAGGGAATCAAGAGCTACCCACTGAGCTACCACTATACTCAGGCAGGTGTACGTAAGCAGAGTGGGAGACTGTGGAATTGCGCACGGTTATGTCCAGAGCACTTAGTGGCCATCCTGGCAGCCTACGATAATACATTTGCCGTCGAAGTGAGCACCCACTAGCTTTACGCAGCGTGAGTCACGCTCGCCTAGGTTGCCCTTAATTCGGGTCGGGCCTAAAACAACACCGCACTATCTAATGGAGAGGATATGGCACTGCGGTTGTATGCTAACGTGACTCATCGTGTCCGTCCGCTTCATGCTTCGATCTCGATGATATCCGTCCGCAAACAACTAAAAGACCATTCACTATAATAAAGTTTGATATTTATTGTAAAAATATTCCCCGCCAATTCCTGGTCACATTAATACATGATTCTTACTCACGTTCAATTTCTATAGTGCATGCTTATATCCGACTTCCTTTAACAAACGCACCGCGCAAAAAGCTTTTATGCAAATTCCTACTTAAACTGTTCCACTTGAAAGTCCAGAGGTTCAAACAGCCCCATGAGTGCAAGGGACATATTATAGAGAGCGGCTTTACTTATTGTATCGCTCACGGAGGTAGAATATCCCAGTCGGTTAGCAGACTTTGCGTTTTAAGTCCCTAATTTTACAAGGGATGTTTTTAAGCTGTAAGCATCAGGGTGGGGGAGTTTCGAAAGTACAAAACTGTAGTTTCCTATTGTTTCTCTGATCCTCTCATTCTTTCGGCGACGCCCGGCACTCTAGCTTTGCCATCGCACCGTTCTACTATTTTCCGTCCATCCTTTTCGTATATGTCGCTGGTGTGTCTCTCTATGACTCTCCAAGCACCGAAAAGGAACAGGACGAGCGAGTCAGAGAGTGAAGCGGAGGATTGTTTATTACTTTGCCGTCGGTTCATTAGCTTTATGCGTTCAGTTTCACAAGATGCTTCCTTCCAGTCCGGCCAATAACATGGCGGACATTCCATTACAAGCCATACACAGACTCACAAATCCTCTTATCCACCAAACTGCCAAATGAATGTGTATTCTGGACGGGATACCCTAACCGGACTACAGGAATCTCTGTTGGGCGAAGCGCAAAATTCGCAAATCGTTTCTCTTCTTGGTCAGTAATGTACGCACAAGTGCTTAGGCACGTTTTCGTTCTCTCATTGAACGGCGGTGACGGCAGTGGCGGATTTTATTGCACAGCTCTCCCTATACTTTCATCCGGTGTCTCGTTTATGGCTAGAAGGGGAAATTGCACGCTCGAGAAATTCATGACCTTCTACCCCCGCCAAAGTATCCCTTATGCTCACTGGGCTCTGGCGTTACCCACTAAATTCTCCCCGCATAGTAGAGTCTATTTGATTTTTATGCCGCCCTCTAGATCGCGCTCCGGCCCTTCTAACTCTTTCATAAAAGTATAATTTTATGACATAGAGGCATTCTTACAACTCGCAAGCCGTTGTGTTACGAGCTTGTAACGCGAGCAGCGAATGCATACTTTTATTCTTCGTTAGAATGATTTACAACCGCATTGCTGTGAACTTTTATGCATATTCAAGCGGAATTTAATACGATTATTTAATACAATTGGGTGAATGACAAACCCCATCCTTTAGGAAAATTGCACGGATTTAAACAATTCCCGCTTCTAGGAGATTAGTGATTATAACATAATGTGTCCTGCATGCAAATTTCTACAGCATTACAGTTGACCTCAGGTTCATTGTGCAGGATATATGTATGTTTTTCTGTTTCCCTGGGCCTAAAGAGGAGGAAGTGGAGGTGAGACAGTTGGGAGCAGGAAAGTTCACCGTTATGGCACCCTGGTTGGTACGTAGGACACCTCGATGCAGCTTGATGATGAATCGTGGAATACCCAGAAAGCGACGGTGGGCTAGCAGGCGGGAAACCTCGCAAAACAAGGAAATGGAGAGAACTCGGTGAAGCCCTTCTGACCTACGACTGGAACGGTATTGTTCGCCCGCCCGGCCGGTGCTCAACCGATTGTGGAATCTCGTCCTCTCACAGCCCCTTGCCATTCGCTCGGTGTGTGACAGCAGCGACTTTCCCACGGATTCAATATGCATTATTGTCAAAGGCGCAGCCATGCGAACCGACATCGTTGTTTACGGGGATTAGCTGCAGTAGCGACATAATTAATTGTCTCGGTACGCCGTTGCGACTTGCGCGACACGCTTTGGGAGTATACATATTCTGCTGCGTCTCTACCTTCATCAGGGTACGGCATATCATCGTGCTGGGGCTTCCGTCCCGGAATATCTTATATGTAGTATTTCCGAAATGTTAGGAGGGTCGGGCGCGATGCAAGTTCGTGCGAGGAAGTACATCCGACTTGTGAGAGATTCACCCACACTGAGGAGACTATTTAAGGGATTATGAAGCACGGGAGCTACAGCTTGAATAGTGCTTTTGCGAATAAGAGACAACCTTGGGTGAAGGCAAGTCAACAAGGTTGCGGAAGATGGCGCAATGTAGGATATTCGACAGCATCGAAAGGAGATTTTTCCTTATTTTGTTGTAATTGGGGAAGCCCGGGTGCTGTCGAATCAGGGCGGGACGTCAACATGCGCTTGTCATTCGGAATAAGATTGAAGGGTTCAGTCATGGCGGAGTGACGTATAGTTGACGGACGAGCCGATGAAGGATCGCCGGTCAATTTTTCAGCGTGAAAATAATACGTGGGAATGAGAGCAAGCTTCGAGATACGAAGTTACGTGCGCCATCGGTACCCTTCCCCTCTGCCGGATCGTTTGCTGCGGCGGACACCTCAATTTCCGTCGAGCGATATGTCAATAATCTCGAAGGAAAGTGGTTTTATATCCTAGCGGCGAGGCAGCCGAGCTCTGTGTTTGCTTGAAAGATCCGAATGGAGTCTAATGAAAACAGAGGAAAGAACAGGCAACGCGATATAGGAATCCTTCTTGAGCAACTGCGTGTTCCGGTCCTTCGCGAGGTCGCCAGCGTACTGTCTCGTCTTGGTAGCAGCTGTGTTCCTCTCTTACACTTAGAAATCTACGGGAAGAAGGGACCGAGAAGGAGCAGAATAAGAGCAGTGGCAATATTACTGGCAAACCGAGAACTTTCAGGGAAACCCATGGAACATTGATGCCACGCGGAGGGCTGAGCAAATAGTTCTGCAAATGAAATTACCAATTAAATATAGTGCACGGTTTAAGCATACCAATGATGATACACCATCGTAAGCTGTCACAAGGTGGCAATCGCGGGTACTGTAACCGTGATTCATCCTATTCACCGAGGAATTATACTTCAGCGCAGGTGCCTCTTCCAACCATGGAGAAGAAGTTACGTTCGAATAAATATATTAACATCAATTCCACTCAACTAACATATCTACTAAAATGTCTTTTGTTACTGAATTTCATTTTTCACTGGACTTGTACGGCTCAGAAACGGCAAGTAAGGAAAGACACGAAGATGTCGCGAAAATCAGGGGTGAATAGGGGATGCGATATGAGGAAGTTTGGTGGTATTGCTCGCCCTTTGAGAGGGTGAGCAGTGCGCAGGGTAGGGCCAACAAATAGCTAGAAATAGAATTAGCGATAGCATATATGGGACTCGCTCCATCGAATGCTTGATTTCCCAGCGGAGTAAAAATGCCATTTGGGCATGGAGTGCACGAAGTGCGCCTGTCTCGTGGAACGAACTTCCAGCCAGGATAGCCTGAATGAATGCTGGACTCGGTACAATACTTTTGCAACTTCGCATAATTCATCACTCTTGATTACTCCTGCCTAATTATTAATCTGTGCACGCACGCGCGCACGCGCATCTTTCAGCAGTTCGGTATAGGCAATTGCATGACGCGTGTGCCACGTGTCTATTTATGCATGCCTGTAGCGATTCCATCCTTGGGAAGCTGCTTTTCCCGAGGATTCTGGCAATCAAGTGCCTATTCATTAAATGAAGGACCTCTTGTCTCCTTACATAGCAATTAATTTCCTCCCACATCGGATCATAGAGATGCAAATCGCCTGATCGATACCCGCATCCTTCGAATCTGCCACAAATCCCTTCTAAATGCAGGTGCACATCTTGAAATAGATATTCCCCTCCGAAAACAAATCGCGTCGAGATTAGATCGAGCATTGGGAATAATACGCTTGGTCGAATGCAGGAAGAATTACTGTGTACAGAAAAGAGTGGTGAGTACAGTTCAGTAGAATCGACGTAGTTATCAAAGCAGTTAAGACGCTATGTGATCCGAGGAAGGGCAAATCGAGCGAAGAATGGTGCAGCGACTTCGAAATGGCAAAAGGTGCAAGCGTAGCCATAGCCGGCAGCAGTCTGAATATACACCTCCATCCGCAATTTAAAGTACATTGGATTTACTCCATTGGTCTCGAAAAGCACTTTCAACTTCGATGAACGTCGTCTCGTTCTATCGTATTCTCCCTCTCTCCCTCTCTCTCTCCGGACTCAGAGTCGGAACGGCGAAACTTCTTTCAAGCTACGTGACAATGAAATGGCGCACCTATTATCTGCACTTGAAGGAATAACAAGTGTCGTCCGCAACTCACACATAGCTTAATCGATCAAGGCTGCCTGTATGCAGCCTAAAGCTCGTCTCGAGACGGTCTGTCTGTGCAGAGAAGCACTGGCTGAATTGACGTGCGGATTATCTCAAAGAAAACTGAAGGACCCGGTGAGGAGATCCATCTTGGAGGGAGTGCCCGATAAACAGGGATTTTCGAGGTTCGGGCAGGAGGAAAGTAAGAGCTCTCGCGATAAGGCACGTCGTCGCTAGCCACTTCCGGATCATCCCATAGCGATCAATAAAGGGATTTCGAAATATTTACGGAATGCTGTCACAGTGCCTTTGAAACAAAGTGCCGCTCCCCCGGCACTTCCTAATGCACTCTATATCACGCGGCCAGTCGAACTGAATGAAAACGTGCCGGAAATTTACGACGGCCATTGTGTCAGTGCGGTTTGCCACTGGTAACAATCTTTATATATCAATGGCTCAATAAAAGCAGTTGTCGCTAGCCGCCGAGCAAAATACTCTTTCCTTTTATCTCGCCCTCTCTTTGTTTCTCTTGCACGATCGCTACTTTTTCGTTCCGTTAATAAAATGGATCGAAAAAGTATTTCGATTGCTGTACGAGGGAAAAGTGTCTGGTGAATGATTGGCACTGCTGTATTATACGTCCGGTGATTGACAACTTTATGATAATAGTACACGTGAAATTTCCCGGGGCGCTTGGATCTACAAGGGCATCACCGTTCGGGACAGAAGCCGTGAAAATTTTATCGGAATGCATACGTTTTCCAGTGACGTTACAGGTGAGAAATGGATACGCGCAAATCTATGTGAAAACATGCATGTGATAATAGCGGTAATCTAGAAGTGTCGCTTGCTATCTCTCGGGCATCCGAGCAGTAGAGCGAATCAATCACTTATCGTGAACGGCCACGTTTACTGGGAATCGAATAATGCAGTGTGTCTTCGGCTTTGTCATGCGAAAGACCAAGATAAAAAACTGCCGGGCACACATCCCCGTGTGTGGTTCACGGCTGAATTTATGTGCTCGCCCGCCTACACCGGCAGTACCTCGCCGCCACACACTGCCTTCCTCTTCGCTACCCTCATTGCATTCAACCCCCCGGGCCAATCTATCGATATAAACTGGCCCAAAAAATAACCACCACCGCGACAAGCCACCGCATCGAACGAGCGAGTCCTGATTTTGGCCTAACCACTAGACACCCCCTATTTGCATGATAACAAACTGGAGCCACAAAAAATGCCTGCGCGACCCACCAGCAGCAGCACTCTCCTCTTGCTCTCTCCATTTGACAGGATAGAGTGCTGTCCGATATGAGAGACTCGGTAAAGGGAACATAGAACATGTTGTTCATAGCTTGTAATAATATCGTTGCATTACCACGAGAGCAAGTATGAAGGTTCGCCATGCGCGTGGTTTCCTGGCTGAAGGGCCTTCCGATTCGTCATTCGTCCGTGCAAAAATACACCTCTCACGCTTCGAATTTATGTGGGCAGGTACTCGCGGCTCGTTTATTCTCCGGCAACGTCCTGCGCTCCTGTTTTACGACGCTCTTTGCATCCTGCCCCGGTCCACGCAAAAACCATAAACATGGCACGCCACGACACTACATAAATATCGGGCACCGCGTGGACATTCACTTTGCCGCAAAAGCGACGTGCATTTTATGCGTGCCAACCGTGTGCGCCGCTCACCAACCCTGCAATCGTCTTTCAGCACCCTTCTACCACCCATTTTATTTCGCTTAATTCCCTCACCACTTCGTATGAAACGCGCGTAACTCATTTGCGGGCATGTACCGTGCAATTTCCTCGAGAGGGCTCTCGCCTATTCGCAGTTCAATTTGATCCCGGAGGCCAGTTCCGTTCGTTCTGGCGTGCTTCAGTAATAAAGGAAAAGGGAACGCTTTACATGTCAGCTTAATCGACGACTGTGTGCTCGTCTTCGCGACACGTTACAGTATGCAAAACCACCGAGGGACGACAAATACGCGTTAACGACTCCACTTTGTATATCGTGCAACTATCTTAAATTACTGGGTTGTGCTAAACAGGGAAGCACCATTTTCCCGGCGAGTTCCGTTACCTTTTGAAGTCAAAAGCTAAATCCTCTCCGAATGAGAACTCCGACGTGCACCCTTTGCATACAAGATTACCCTTGTACGGCTCA
Source organism: Ectemnius lituratus (assembly GCA_910593735.2). Taxonomy (NCBI): domain Eukaryota; kingdom Metazoa; phylum Arthropoda; class Insecta; order Hymenoptera; family Crabronidae; genus Ectemnius; species Ectemnius lituratus. Next base: position 10,558,384 of record OU343034.1, read on the forward strand.
CCTTCGACAAAGTGAAAAGCGAGGCCTCTAACGTGGGAGATAGAGGCGGTGGGAGAATGATACAGAGGGACACGTTAGTTTATACATCGCTATGCAAAAGTGACGTGGCCTATTTGGACCTGGGAATAAAGCAAAGTATGTAAAATGGGAAATATTATTACTTCTATTTATGCTTTCAAGCAGAGTTAACCCTTCAGCTTGGGAAATAAACCTGACAGGATTCAAGTACGCTCGTCTTTCTCATTGACCAAGGGTTAAGAAGACAGGCTCTAGCAGATATAGTTATGCAGCTCAATTTCCTGGTAGTCTATGCGATCAAGTGATCCAGTCCGAGGAAATCCTCAAAGGCGGAGCACGACCAACTACTGGATCTACTTCAGCGAAAGCGACAAACTTCTGGTGCGCACGCAAGCACGCAAGCACGCAAGAATGTCCCTACTGCATTAGGTGATTGCTCACCTCAGCACGGAGCTTCTGGTATTGGCCAGTGGCTGGCAGGCAGACAGGCAAAGGGCACATGGAAAGGAAAAGTGAAAAAAAAAAGACGGTTGGACATCTGTCCGGTCTTTTCTCTTTCCTGCAAGTTTTATTCTCGCGAACAAGTTGAAATCTCGAGCTTCCGTACTTCTTCCAAGAGCCCTTTCCTCTCCTTGAAGCATCGCGTCTTTGTCTCTAAAGCAGTGTATTTCAACGCCCACACGGAAGCCGCGGCGGGAAGTTGAAAAGTTAAACACAGATTGGAAATTGGCGTTCCTTCGGGCGAATGAAGTCAACGTACCGAGGAGAACTCCCACAATTCGTCGGATGCCTTCGGGCTCCTCGAGCAAACGCGCGAGTTTAACCCTGCGAGCCGTGAATGCAGTTTTTCTACCAAAACATCCGGTTTTCTCTATCACATCTCGCAATCCCGCAATTATTCGATCCTCCGATTTTCTCTGTATTATATACTTTTGTAACGATGATCCGTCGCTAGTTAATTTCAATGTAAAGGGGAATGGGAACATTTGCTTCTTCGTTCCGGGAAAGAGCCATTTGATGCGATACATAATCGCCTCTGACAATATTCTACCACAGTAGGGACCTTGAAAAACAAAAGAGTGACTTTTCAACTGAGCGATCATAATCGTTGTGCCTTAGCACGCTGATAGCGAAGGGATGAACAAGCCCTTTTCAGGACGATAGACCCGCTGCAGGATAAGTCGAACGATTTAAGCAGATTGCCTGGCGCACGATATAATTACGACGGGCGTAAGTTCGTTAGAGGAAGTTTCGTAGATGGCATCGGGCAGCGAGTTATCTGAAAAATCTGTTCTCCCTAAAGAAGAGGACCAGGGATGCCGCACGGAAAGTTGTCCCGACGTGCTATCCGATTATAAATGTCGTATCCGAGCCGGATCAGCCGTAATAACCGTTAGCGCGGTAATTGCCACTAAATGGGAGCGGTAATGACAGTAAACTCGCGCGATTGCATTAAACGAACTCCGGTGACATGGCGAAAGGCTTCCTATGGGGTGCGACTCCCATGTGCCGGGGAACGTGCGAGCGAGACCGGCCACCGAACCGCACCGCGTCACGGATGCCACCGGTAGCTCGGCATTTACATACAAATAAGCTGGATCATAGATATTCTCGTGGAGTTTATACAGTGTCCCACACACCCGTATTCCTCCTGCACTCCTGCACTCCTGCACCGCCGCTAAAACCGGCTACATTAATCGGCTAGCAGCGGAAAGGCGAAAATTGTCGCGCGCGCCCTGGTTAGAATTAGCAATGCCCCTTTCTACACTTTCCGGCTGTGTTAATAATTCATCGTGCTAAACGAGTTTCTGGAACTCCAATTAAGTTGGACATAAACAAACACCGCTCTGCTGATTTGACATGTACTACGGGTTTAGTCAATTTTTTACTCAATTGGATACGCTCGCCTGGAAGGCAGGAAACTTTGTCAGCGCCGTTCCTTCGCCTCCGATGCCAGTGGGCTCTGGCCATTTTATCGGAAGGGTACGGGACAAATTGAATTCTTCGAGAAGTCATTAAGTGATTTGAGCCGACGCAAATGGGCCAATCAACCGAACCATCTCATTCAGGTTCGCTCAAGCATGAGGGGCGGTCGCTGGCTAAAAGAGCCTGGAAGGCAGCCTACAAAGTTCTTTCAATTTTACGTAATTTTCTGATGGATCAGAGTTTTCGACCTGATTTAACAGTTATTGCGCCAATCAAGTGGACAACAGGGTCGCTCCTTTTCAAAGCTCTCTTCATTTTCTATCCATTCTATTTTCTACCTGCTTATGCGATACACCATAATGATAGGAAAGCAAGTAGGTCATTAAGATTGTCAGAGGCTTCGCATATCCTGCACGCAAGACCTCTGCTTTACCTTTCATTTCCACTTCTTTATTTTCTGCATATTGCTTGCGCGATGATAAATGGAAGGCAGAATAGTAGAACGTGTGTATAAACTGATTTGACTGGGTCTTTAGTTTGTGAAGATATAACACGCGAAATGTATTTCATGCGAGGGAAACATACGAGTGAAGTCGTAATTTCTGAAAAACCAGTAACGATTTGGGTAGGTCGTGGAGTTTATTCGTAAAATACAATACACTCGAATCTGCTACGAGTTGCTTCGTGCTTAATCTACCCCCTGCGAGAGTACCGTTTCATCTCCCGTGCCCCCTTTTTTTTTCTACGGTGTAGCCGTCGGTATTCGGCATAGTGGAATCCTCGCCTCGCGGGAGCTAATCCGGCCAAAAACCTGGCAAAGTTAAGCCGCTTCTCGTATTCAGTGAACTTTCCTTTTACCTGTGAATTTTAATAACTGTAGTTCACCTGTTCCCTATCTGTCTGCCGTTGGTGGGTTATCACGCCAGCTTTTATTTCAAGTTCCACTGCTTGGTCATATATGTCGGGGTTAATTCAATCCAGCGGATTGTAGGTCACCCAAGGAAAAAAGAATCCTGCTTGTTGGCCTCTTGCCGGTGAGAATAGGTACAACGATTCAGAATAATTATTATATAACTCTCTTACGGATAAGTGACTAAGTGTCTCTGGTATACGGGGGGGCTTCAGCCTGCAAGACTCTCTTCCGTTTCCAGGGAAACGAGCGGTGCATCAAGTTGCAGGGCGAGTAATTACATTTCCTGTAATCGGAAGAAGTATTCTGGTCCAAGAGCTGGCTACAATTACGGGGGAGCGAGCGTGGAGCTGAGCTTCTCAGTTTTGAACTTGCGCCACTCTACTCGAGGGAGTGAGTGCTCGATGGGCGGCTCGACGCCGCACGTTCAAGGCATAAAGCGCATTAGAGACGGTTAACGGGCGTGTTATACTCCCCCGGAACTCGAGCTATTTTTCTAGGAGTGTGGGGAGAAAGCATCCTTGCAGCCGTGGCATCTCGGCGACAGTGGTGTTGGTGGGCCACGCTAACCGTGGGATATAAGTTACTAAAGCTCTTGAAACCTTGATCACCTGGATAAGTTCCAGAGGTAATCGCGAGGAGGGCTGACCAGACAGGATATCCGTGCCGGCTCCTCTCTGAGTGGCTCGTAAATCGACGAGAGACAGAACGAGAGAGCGAGACATCCGAGTTGTAGCTTTGCTCCATGCTCGGCTGCTGGCGCGTGGCATGGCTCCTTACGGATATTATAGGTTGCAAGCGAGAGCGAGAGCGAGGCCGAGAACGGGCGGAAAGTTCTCTCGCACACATAAAGATGTCGCGGATTTATGAGGAAACTTGCCGGATTCTTCTTGTTGCCGCGGTAATTGTCGAAGATGTATCGCCGTGCGGCAAGTTTTATCTCACAGGCACAAGATAGTGTGAGGAAGGGCCTCGATGGAAGGTATCTCTATGAGTACGAGGTTGTGTGTACTGCACACTAGCGCCCAGAGCAATTTCAGCCCCCGGGATCGAAATTTCGACCTACAGACGCTCGCGCGCCCATCGAAGCCGCTCGCGTATATCTCCGGGCGGCTATACTCGATCCACCGTAACAGGAAATTGGGCGCTTCGGGCGTTTCCGCAATGTATAACGCGCCTACATGCATACAATCCGTCCCACACACCATCGCCAGTTTTCGAGTATATATGCACAAGAGGTATGTACCCGTGGATAGATTTTTTTGCTCCGCCACTGATCGACCGAACCAGGGCCCTAGCCCCGGGCTAGTCGCTAGTAAACTAAGGCAATTCAAAGATAATTTGACTACGGGCTAACTTTTTCTGCGCAATCAAGTTTTGCGGACGAGTGGGCGTCCTTTTTCACCGTGCGATTTCCGATTTCGTTAAAGTTAGTTACTTCCACTTCCCTAAAAAGTGCAGTGAGAACTCTCGATTGTTAAAACGATGGTAAATGTATACTTCTAACGTCAGCTATTAACCACAAATATTATATGAATAAACCGACGTAAAGATTTCTATGCGATTTAACTCCAAGGACTTTGAAAAGAGTGTACGACGCGAATTCCAACAGTTCTTCGAATAAGATTTGATGAATTTCTCCGGCGAGATTTTAATTTCGCGCTAGTCTTCTCTTTGTGAGTGGATGTGGTTGTGGGTATTCCTTTTTGATGGGAGTGGAAGGCTGACTACCTTTACTGTTGACACACACGCGAGCCAGGAAAGTAGTACCCGGCGCACTACATCGCCTTTGAGCCCAGCGTTGAAAGAAGTGCGAATGCTTTAAGCGAGCCCGGACGCCAGAGTAACAAGACGCATTAGACGAACACGAGTGGCTATTCCATCCGTGGTAGAATGTAACTACCGTTCCACCTTCCTTTCGCTATTAACCCCTGTGACCCGGCTTTTCGCGGAAATCCCACAATGAGCCAAAAGCAGGAGCAATAGAGGTAGCGGCTCCCTCGTAAAGAAAGTGAAACATCCCCTCAGAGTGCCACGGCAACACTCTGTCACGCGGTATGCATTTACTAAAAAAGAAAACTCCATTGAGAGGGATCAAATGTCAGTCCGGACTATTTTCTTGGCTTTTCATATGAGAGTATCGATTATTAAATAAAGTCCTCGGTGTCAGTAATATTGAAGTCTGAATAAAATATCGATAGAAAAATGTGCATTTGTTCGACTAAAATGAAGGTACGACTAACACATGCAATGTCCTAGAACACGTGGAGTTCTAGGATGTTAGTGTGTGTGTAATAGTTGCCCACGAGCCCAATTGATATAAATTGGGAGACCCGGTGTTTTACTACTTTCCACAGAATTCGCTGATTTCAGTAAAAACAAGTGATTATTTTGTTGCATCCTGTCAAAAATAGCTTGTTATAAAGAACTGAAATGCGAATCAATATGTGCTGTGGTAACAAACTTGTACATTTTCAATAGAAGTATGGGGCAGCCTTGATTTTGTTCAACCAGTTTCAGTGCATAGTTGCCCAACAAGTGATTCAATTGGGGTGGTCTGTGGTAGTCCCGTTTTATAAACTTCCAATATTTCAGGCTTTTTTACCGGACGACTACGTTAATCAAGTTGATAAATGAATTTAATAACCCAGGCAGAAGGCCCTCGTAGCCTGAGAGAGTTAGCGCAACGTCCCCGCCACTCGATTTGCGCATCAAACGGGAAAAGTGACCTGAATAAGGCTCCTTCATGCAACTCAATTATAACTCTTTACACTCTGCTTTCTGCATCTTCAACTGCCTATCGAGAGGGAGTTTTCAAGTCATCCCTACTACCGAATTATTACCTGCAATCTGGCAGTCGATGATGCCGAAGTAATGTTTATAGGCTCGGTAAACCGCGTAACAGTTTAACCGGAGCCAGTATTTACTGACAAAATGGCGCTGCCATTAGAGAGAGTGCATTGCGGCAACGAAAGTTGTTGCGTATAAGACGAGTAACGAGCGGCAGGCTTATGGGACAATTACGTTCATTGTAGTGGGATTGAAACTAAGGCTCGTAAAGCCCATCGTAACCCCTGCGCACGCACACACACGTGCCGAGATATTACTGGAAAGATCACGCTGTGCCGTTCTAGTCCCAAAAGTGTGCACCACTTCGTACGATCCCATGCGGCAGGAAAGTGGCATCGAGTTTCGATTAAGCGATCGGTTGACCATTAAGCTACACCGGCCCCTGGCCCGTCAATAAAAAGGCTTAATATCGTAATTAAATTCAAACATACACAGAGGAGGAACAAGCGTCTGTGAGCTCGCTCGCGCGCTTGCTTGTTGCGGTAAACTCGATTGGACTTACCATTAGATTAGGCCTTAATTACTCATCTATCGCTACAATTATTACAGAATAATGGACAGAAATTAGTTGAAAGCGACACAACAATCAGCAGACGCAGTTCTATCTATTGTCGACGTAGTTCAAGTACCAGTGGCAATGGCAAGAGCCGTTGCGATTTAGTGAACTTGATGAAAAATCAAACGGCCGCCAGGGAAGAAGTAATTGCAGCGGCCTGACCCGACGATGGCTCGATGTATTATTCGTTTGATCAAATGCACATGGCGCCGCTACCGGCTTTCAATTAATCGATTGCGCGGCCATTAAGCAGAACCATTAATAAGAGCTGCTAATATCGCAAAGCGGATGATGACCACGACCATTCGCTCGACCGACACTTGCGAGATAGATGGCGCGATGAGATGCGCCACCATAAATCTATATGAACGTACCGCCCCCCTACAAACAGAATGGAATGGCGCGCATAAGGGACGGACATGCATTTCTCAAATTTCCAGTGTCAGCGGCTGAATTTTCGCAGCTACGTGACTGCACTGTCTCTCCTATACATATGTATAAGGAGCAACCTTCCTCATTTTATCTGACATTCATATACCCCTCGCGGCTCTTGCAATTTCTACGAGTTCGCATGTCCCTCTGATCTTTTGTCATGGCTTTTTCATTTGCGAATGTGCACTGCCGTCCTGGCCCACTCATTACTACAACCCTAGCAGAAAGAAAGGGCAGAGACTCGGTAAATCTCTCCGATAAGGTGGGACTAAATATTTTTTTACGGTTACGTACCCTCTTTCAATCTATTTAGTTCTCGGAAGACGCTCGTATGTTATCAAATGAAGTTCAGTCTTTGAAAGCCTCTATTTGGATATATGTTTAAATGGATTTTCGCGAACTTTAAGTACAATTCTTAGTCTCTGCAGTGTGAAAAGTAACCGAATGAAAGAATCTCGGGAAAGGAGTGAAAAAGGAAAGGACAAACAGATACATACTATACTCCTTCTCGGCACCGTGTGCTGACTCTACATTTCCCTTTTCAGTCTCTGTTTGCTTTCTATAGAATAAAGATAGTTTTCAGAGATTTATAAAAATGTCGAGACCGTAAAAGTTAATCACTCTGTCTAGCCAGAGTACCTGAATTATTAAAAGACATCATTGTGAAACCAAATCAGCTTAAAACACCATCTCTACGAAAAGTATTTTTGCCTTGCATCGTTCTCCTATTTACAAGTTTCTGGAAGTTCTACAATCTGCAGATTGCAGTCTCTTAAGCCCATTCGTCAGTTTACTTTGCCGGGATTTTAATTCTTAACTGAGAATTTCAAGTGGTTGAACTAATTAGTTGCCGCTCCCATTTTGTTCGTGACTATCAATGTACTAATATTGGGAGAATTCTGCAAAAGTAACAGAGACTTGAGAGTGGCGTGGAGTGGCTTGAGCGAAAATAAAAGGGAGCCAGTACAAAGCCTGTACAACTTGCAGATCCGGAATGTAATTAGGAGTGCGGCATTGTCGTTATTGTCAGCCGGACCGTTGACTCTAACCACTGAGTACCATGGGCGGCTGCTATTCTCGAATCTCGCGTTCTGAGAATGTTACAACCAGTCCGACATCCGTGCTCGCACTCACAGGCGACCTGGACAAGCTGGACGTCGGAGTTCTTGTCCTCATTGTCAGTAGAATTACTCGACCACTTCTGCCAGCGAGAACTAGTCCATTTACGAGCAAGAGGAGTATATCCTCTGAAATTTTTCAAATGGAACTCATTTGACTACAAAGGAAAATGTAAGCTGTTCCCGGGCTTTGGCATCATGCTTCGTAAAAGTGGAAATTTCGGATCGTACAAATATCTATGTATAACTTGACGGAAAGGGTAGAAGCTGCGGAATACTGGAAGGAATCGTTCGACTCTAACGACACTCCAAACCCACGGACAGTCGTACAATACGAGCCAGCCACGCTTGCAGTGAACTTCTCGAAATGATGTTATCCGTGAAGTTTCAGCGGCGCGAACTTGCGAGACAAGTTTCACGAGACGTACGTGAAAGAAAGGTGAGTAAACAGAGAAGCCAGTTGTATTTTCGAAACGTGCCTCGAAAGCTACGGCGAACTTTCCCATTCTCTGTGACCAAATCTGACGTGCATGCATGCTCTCTGGAAGCTTGTTCCGACTCGCATAGCTTTGATCGTCCATCGGATAAACTTTGTATTGAAATATCGATATCGCAATTAATGATATTCCAATAATAATTTATACAGTTTCTTCAAATAGTTACATACAACAAATTTCGTCGAAAAACGTTGCGAGCCCTACCTTCCTTTGGATTGCGTGAAATCTGATTTCTGCGGCGTTTATACTGTGATTGGTATGGCCGCCGGCGATGCGGCTATGCGTCCGAGGGTCCGCTCGGCCTTGGTACTACCACGAAATTTAATTGGGTACATTGGGCGTGCAATCGGGAAGGCCAAAAACCCTTTAACGGAAAGAATGAAACGTGTTCAGTGGTGTGTTGCTCTTAGCCAATTCGAAAACCGTCTCTACTCATAAATGTATTCCTCCAGTAATTGTAACGAGGTTGAGGAGCAATATTTTCAGGAAAAAATGGCACTGATTAAAAGAGGGAATCACAGAGACTATCATTTGATACAACTGATTAGGCCTGGTGGAAGATAGTGGGTTCAAGCTACTCGAGCGTATCTCGCTCCGGCTTTAGTGAAGCTAAACGCCAGGTTATATGCTTGAAAGAAGAGTTGACAAGCTGGTGGAAGGGCGTTGCAGGTGCGTGTTTCGTCGGGGGACACGTATGGGCTTTCATTAGCCACAGGAAATTAACCGAGAACCGCTGCAGCCGCCCCTCGGCTGCGGGAGCACTCCCGAAAGCGTGACGTCAGAGCAGCCGGTGTCGAATACCGCACTCCTAGGGCTCGAATTCACCGAAAATCGGGGCGGTTTCAGCACTGGCCAAGACGTTTCCGACAGGCTCGCGCAGGCAATTCCCAAAGCTGACTCTTATTTCTTGCTCTCCGCTATTGCCCCACTCTTTCCCTCTCTTCCTCACGTTTTCTCATCCTTCTAATTTTTCCGTTACATAGCGAGGATCTCATCACGTCCGCCAGCCCTCCTCCAGCCGTATCGTCGGCCGCACGTTCCCCCTGCGCTTTATATCTTTTTCTGCGGCGTCGACACTCGAGGCGTCGATCCCCTTTCGTTAGAGCGGGCGACAAGCGCGGCCGTATTGCCTGCGGCTCCGGATAGCCGTGATCCGGATAGCGTGGAGGGCGAGAACGATGTAGCGGCTCGCTGAACGCCGGGGAGGGCACGAATTTGCATAATTGTTTTCAGTTTACCGTGGTGCCTAGCACTAATGAAGAAAAATACGTCCTCTCGGCGCACCAAGCGACCCGGACGATACGGTAACCACCGATTCCTCTGCCCCGGCCACCCCGCCGCCGCCCTTTTCACTCCTGCCACCCTTAGTTCGCTACATTTTCTCGCTGTCTCCCATTCCAACAGTCCCGTTCCACCCCCTCGCGCCGCCAGTCGACCTTCCGCGCGATTCCTTCCTTTCGTTTGCTCCCTGTTAAAAGTGGAGTGCCACTGCCGGCCGTCACTTACGCCACCGGCAGCGGGTTTTGTTTTCAGGCTTCTGGCTGGATTTAATTTTCACGGCACACACAGTGCGATACGTTTTCGATTGCAGCCGTCAACGGTATTAATTTCCATCTTCCACTTCTCCGCCAGATGACATAGCAGTCGGAATTTTCTTTACGAATACGGCGCACTGAAGCTAGTGGCTTTTTTCGTGAGATTTTACAGCTGCCTCCAGATGTGCTCGGTGAAAAACCAGAGTATGTTGCATGTGCGCGGGGAACAGAGGAAATTAGGTGATGTTACAATTCTTCTCTGTAGGAACATAGTAGGAGGATGTATGTGTTTGTAGGGAAAGAGAGGAAGGTAATTCCTGGAGGACACCACGAGGGGGCTAATCTTTCGGGTAAATCACAGACCGTATTGACCCCGCGAGCACGCTGTTCGTGCAAAATCGAAAATGTCTATCGATTTTGTGTCCTGCTACTCTGGCCGTGTCCACGGAGCGAACGTGCGCGATCTGGCCAGCCACGCTTTAAACCCTCCAACGGCTAGGCTGGTCACGTGTACCGTTCGCTGATACGAGAGCCGCATACAAAAGTCTTTCACCCCTTTCCCTGCCACCCTTTTCACTCACCAAGCCGTCGCTTCCTACGCTCTCCCGTCCGCACCCGTGCGCTCCACTCTTCTTTTCCCTCTTCCCTTTTCCCCTTCGAAATTCACCTGGCCAGTTTCTCCATCTCCCACCAGCTATGCCCGGCTCTCTGCCACTCTATCGTCTTTGTACATACCACGGGCTCTGCTATTCCGCTAGCCCCGTGACAATGCCAATGCCAGCTCCAGTGACATCAGCCGGAGAAAAGAGCGAGGAGAAAAACAGGAAAAAGGACGGGGCTTCGCAATGGGACGGACACGTACTCGGTATCTTGCCGCAAACAACATTGTAAAGAGAAGAAATGCTCGGCTCTTTCATACCAGAGACCCTACTTTCCGCCCGACCTTTCTTCTAGTTTCTTGGTCACGCGGATCCGTGTAATTCCTGCCAACCATTTTTCGCCCAGGCCCATTCACCTATTTTGTGGCTGGAACGAATGCCAGATAACACTTTCTGTAGCCGGCAGGGCCCCCCTTGTGCGTGCGTTCTTTTCAATTTGTAAGCAAATGACGCGCGTCACAAAGTCCTGATAAACGAGAAACACACAGCTCCGAGCGTAATTTGGCCGGCAGGAAATACCCGATAAACCAGACTTCCCCAACAGTATTTTTGGCTTTTCATAGGTTTGCGGCAGACGATGGGATGTGTCTCTAATGGAGCCTCGAAAGAAATTATTCGTGATCAGCGGAATGCGTTCGTTACGAGGGACGTGAAATGAGCGCGAACGAGGATTGGAGGAGACAGGGCCAAAGAGAGCAGCAAAAGTGTTGGAGAAAAAACGCTTGGAAAGCAGCACGTTCAGCAACCGATGGTGCCACGAAATTACTGAAAATCCCGGTCGACTTGGAGCAGCTTCATTTCCCTATGTTTCTCGACTCCTTCGCCTGTCCGCTCATTTGTTCTCTGTATTTGTCTCCCTTGGTCGCACCCCCTCCCAATTCCCCGCGCTGCCCGGTCTACGCTTTCTCGTTATTCATTATACCTCTTTCCATGCTACGTCATTTTACGTCCAACGATATGTCCACCGTGCTGATTGAAGCTTTTTCATTACCCGTTTTCTCTCTTTCCCTGGTAATCTACCTATTTATTACTATATTCAATCACATGCTACGACCGGCTAATCACTTTACGCAAAAGCTAAAATAAATTGAAAATAAATCGATATCGAGGGCTTCTTCCTTTAAAGTTACAATTTGCGAAAGCGAATAATCAATCTCCGCGCTCGTTCGTTATCCCGGCTACTACTCTAATCTCTTTTTTATTCTGCGCTCCCCGTTCTCACTTCCTTTTTTCAACATGCTAGCATTCCTCCGTATACAAACCAACCACTCGCTGGTAAATAAGTGCCGTCTCATCATCATTGCGATTTCTGAAGGGCGATCTTCTTCCGGCAAATCAAGCCGACAAATTGGAGCTCGCAAATGATCTGCCTTAAAGGTTCTGCTAATTGGGCGCGTCGGCGATGGTGTTGGTAAGTGACGGCCCAGCAGCCTAATCCCCGGCGGCGCGGCGGGCAAATAATGCAACACAGAATAATCTTAATATTTAAAAATCTTACCGAATGACAGGAAATTTTGCGCGAGCAGTACAAGCGTGCGAGGTCCGTTAATCATGGCAGTGAAATAAGACATGGATTGGAGGAGGAGAAGGAGGAGGATGCATGCGTTTGTGTACGTGTGTGTGTGGGGTATAATGATGGCGTGCAATGTGCGCGCGGAGGAAAAGGACCACTGGTCATTTGGAACGCAGCGATGGAAAGTTGGATAATCGCACGGAGCTCGTTCGCGAGTGCGATACGCCTGGCGGCGTCCAATTACCGATCGGTAATTGGGGCAGAATTTCTGCTGAGCTTAAATTTGCGCCGAGCGCCGTGGAGCTGTCCAGCCCCCTCGGTTGCCCTCGGTCACTCTCCACCATCGCCTCCGCCCTCTTCGTTAATTAAACCGATTAAGCTTCCGATTTCGAAGATGAGATCGTCCTCTTTTTACCGCGCAAGCATCGCCCGCTTCCCCTCGACCCGCTATGCGTTAGGAGCTGCCTGCTTGTATTTGGGATCCTAGTCAAACTCTCTTAATTACTGATTCAGTTAACACGAGCCGGCGAAATCTTGGTAGTCTCACACTTTCTCCACGGTAAACAGGGATGTTCATTCTCCACTTTTCCAAGTTTTTACTAGTTGGTGGCGAGCATTCAGGAAATCCCGAGTCCACGGCCACAGTAAATAGTCTGCATTATTGGAAAAAAGGTTTCAAAGGCGCGACGCATGGAATTAAATGAAGTTGAACGAACCGAGAAATTAAATGACGCCAGTCAAGGGTTAATAAAAGCCTCGAAGTAAACCCGGCGCGCCGCTCCACCGTGTGTATATTAGCCCGGTGGAACCGTCTCCTAATTAAGCAAACTCATCGCTTTCCGAATATACCACCGCTTCACTCCCCGTCAATGTATTTCGCTGCTCCCCGCTAACTGTCGCCAACCGCTACTAATAACGCTTACGAAGTATTAAATGGATACAGGGAAAACTTTGACTTTGCTATCGAGCGCTCAAGTTCAACCGCTAATTGACTATGGCAAACGGTGCCGACGATAGCTATACCCTCGAGGGTATCTCGATCGCATTAAATCGGCGCCCGGTGTGTGCTTAACAAAAAGGAGCAGGAACCGTCCCGTTCGGAGTCATGGAAATGTTTCGAAAGTAAAGCCAGTAAAAGCAGTGTGTACCAAGCGTGAAAAAGTGCTCGCCCAGGGCACACTATGGGGCGGTGTGTCGCCCCGAGATAGCTCGAGATTATTCCCGAATCAGCCGTTCAATAGAGCCCATGGCTTTGCGCCCCTCTCGAACCTCGCCTAACACGGCCCGTGTACAACGCTTAGGGCGATTTCGCCACCAAATCGCAGCTTCTCTCTCCCCCAACTCTTCTCTTTCAGCCCGCTTCTCGCTTAGCCTGCCCTACCACCACCGCGAGAGGTTACGGAATGTGGTAAGCTAAGAATATTGCCAGGAACAGTTTAACCCCCGAGGTATTATCGCACGTGCTACGGTCGAAAGCGTTATCTCTGCCGGATTATTTTTGCCGCGGCACTCCATTCACCCTTAGCCGTCTTTCCAACCTCTCTCCATTTATACTTCCAAGACTAATTGGCATAGAGTTTAATGAAATACCACATCACCACTAGTTAGGTGCAGACTGTAATTAATCCTACAGAGACAGATATATTCTAAATATCGCAATTATAACAAACTTCAATTTCAGTTGGTTAAAGCAGTTTCTTACTCAAGATGAGATTAGAATGAAGTGCCGCCGGCTAAAAGAGAAGAACATATATGCATGTGGATAGCCGAGACTGTTGAGTCGTGAAGTGGTAAGATGTCTTTCCCTCTCTCACAATGGGCATAAGTTATTTTCCTGGAGTAAGCTCGCGGAGTGAGCCAGGTTGCGATAAGCGGTTATCGGAGTGTAATTCAATTACCGGTTCTTCACGGTGCCCCGAGCACCATTGTTCCATTTTGTTCCTTCCTCGGTGCGCGCGCCACGCTGGCGGGACTAGGCACTGATTCGTTATCGTTCTTCGACCGCTCGAGCACAATGGTGTTAAATAAGAGATAACCGACGCGATATAATACCACCGCACCCAGAGTTCCATAGTGACGGCGACAACTTCGTTAATGCCGAGCTCGCCGCCTCACCGGTCTGTTAATTAACCGATTAAATGCAGAATTTTTGCCCTCCCGTAACGATACGTCAGGTTGCCTGAGTGCTCGCGTACGTCTGTGTGTTTATGCAATGGGGGGGAGCACCAGTCACCATCTCCGCACACACAAGATCGACTTCCTCGCGTCGTTGATATTTTCACGGACAATTTTTCGTCAGAGTCTCATTGTCAAAGTTGCAAAACGCACCTATTTGGTCGCTCGTGTTTTCAATATTTATTACGTGCTTTTCCTCCGAAATTCCATGGAATTTGATTTGTATCGAAAGTCTAAATGAAATTTGCTTCCTGAAGACGTGTATGCTTACCGATAACGTATATAATACCAGTATAATTCCTGCGATTACAGAAATCAGAGCGCAGCACTCAACTATTTTACCAGTAGAGAAAAAACTTATTGTCAAGTTTGCATTAGAACAAATAATAGGGAGTATTGGGAGGTCAACCCGAATGGTACATATGAAACAACGAAAGGGGGAGCGTATGCTCGTCGACGCGAAACTCTTTAACGACTTATAGTCAGGAGTGAGTTTTCGCGAGGGAGACAAAAAAAGGAATAAAATAGAAGAAAACTAGAGAGGAAAAGCAGTACTAGCCGAGTAAAGTAGGGGTTGGAGACACAGAGAGAGAGAGAGAGAGAGAGAGAGAGAGAGAGGGAGCACTTAATGACGGGCAGCCTTGTATGCGTATATCCTATGTTCGTTATCCCGGGCAGCGGAAATCGCGCGGGTCAATTGCGACGGAGCCGCTATAATCCGTGTAAAATGCCAAGCGAACCGTGCTGGTGGTCGTGTGGGTGGAAACAATGGTATAACTACTTGTTCATACTAGCTCTAAAAACTGGGAAAAACACGCTGCCACGGCGCATTTTAGCATGAGCATTATTTCGCTCTGGCGAATATAACGCGAGAGAGAGATCTACGCATCGGGATCGCTAGAAAATAATCGAGAACAATTGTCGAACAGTAAAACAATATGCAATGCAGTATCAAAGAACAAAATTCTCGCACACAGCCGGTGAAGAGTAACGGTGGCAAAGTTGAGAATTTGTTTACATCTGCATGAGGTTTGAAGATTGGTTCTAGGCAACCACTAGAGCCATGGGATTTTGAACGGAGAAAAATTGGCAATCGCGTCAGTAAAAGACCGAGTCACTTTTAACGTAGAAGTCACTAATTGGTCTGGAGATACGGCCTCCCACTGGCTAGCAATTAAAAATAGCTGAGCGCACAGAAAAAGCAAGAGGAAAAGCAAAAGGAAAAAATGGAGAAAGCTGTACGCGAAACTTCCCAGTGTAATCGATTCTCAAATCATCGGTACAAGGGAAACCTTCGAGTCGAGTGGGAAGTCTGTGAGTTGGCCAGTTTATTATCGGACTAAAGGATTTCCGCAAAATCTCCATTTACGTGAGATAAATCGTGTGTTCCTAATTTCTATCATTGGTACCACGACGAATAGCAATGAAATAATGAATGAATATTTGCCTTATCTGGCCACGAAGCGATAAGTATCCCTGATTATGCTTTGACCTTGTAAACTCTGAGTTTACGGCAATGTCGAGCATTTCTCGGATCGAAATCGTAAACAAGTTTTTACTCGCGCTTCGCGGAATCTAGCGTCGATGATTCTCGAACGGACTCAACATGTGCTCAAGGAAATTACAATTTGTTGGTACCAAGTGTGTTGCAGAAAATCAATTGAACATGGAACATAAGAAATGCAGTATGGAAAAAGGAATCCCTTCCTTACCAGTCCAGCTGCTGCATATTGTTGTTGTTGTGATCAAACTGCTGTTGCGGTCCATTATTGAACAACTTATAGTCGAACAATAACTTGTGCTCCTGCCGCATTTTTCTCACTTTTCGAAGCCCCGAAATGCTTGTGTAAAAACTCCCCCACTCACGCGATCCAATCGCTTATCGTGTTTTCTTCCGAAATCCTATTGCGATTTACTGTAATTGATACAGAAGCTATACCTTTCAATTTTTAGTATTCCGTGCGCCGTTTAATTGCATGGCCGTTTAAAGCGTTTTAATAATGAAATTCGATTAATCAAATGTCGACTAGAGGGGAATTAAAAATCACTCGAACTGAATTTAATTAAAGCCCGGCCGGTTGATTTATTTTATCTGCCCAATCACGGCAATACCGGCTCATTAAGAACAAGGAAACGAAACATATGGAATACTGGCGATGATTAATTACCAGATTAATTACTTAGTAATTATCTATTGCGCGTTACTTAAAATATTATCCGTTGATGCCGCTTGAAAGAACACGCTTAGTCAATCGAGGTGTATAAAAGTCGAATACTCGCCCCGGGGATCTACAAGCGCGGGAGTGCGTAAAAATTCCAATAATTAAAACGGCGAGTTTTTAATCACTTTTAAAGCGAGTCTATACGCTCTCCGTATAACAAGCGAATAAAGCGCGAGAACCCGAGGTACTGTGGTCGTATATGCGTTCTCTTAAAAACACAGAGGCATCACCCGAAGTGTAGGTACACGGCACGAAGGCAGTAAGACGACTAACAGGATACAAGGATGGCAACAGTCAGAGAGACCTTGACTTTTGCCTGAGCGTGTGTTTACTCTTGTTTGCAAATCATAACAACCTTGTCCTGTTTTTATGAGAGGTTTGCCCGAGGTATTCAAGTATGTGTACACCTATACTTTAATCCCCTGAAGCTAACTGATTAGTAATGGCCGATATTCAACGTGGATTATATGTACTCAAACAGCATCACATGACGTCCTCACTAGCCGAATTGTACAAGGAATTTCAGGGTCAGAGCATTGAAGGAACGAATCGAATCAACTAGAAAGTATTGAAAACCAATAATAATCTCGGCAGGTGATCAATGAATGATACATTCCGTCTTACGAGTGTACCGAGTAAACCGATCGGGGGGTAGGCTGTATTGCACTGATAACAGGTCGACCGACATTTTACAATAAACAAGCAATGTGCGGGGATACACAATAAACATTTGACATGCATCGCGATTCTCCGATGTTGGCGGTTAGCGCTTGCCAGCGAATTTTCCAGAGAATTTTCCGATCGATGACCACTCACGTGATTTCTGATTCGGGGGAGCTTTTATGTTTGCATTGATGCCACATTCGACGGCTTAAATCGCGACGGGGCACCGCAACATTTTGGATTACACCAGACACTGGTTTCGTTTTTTTATTGTATTCACTAGGTAGGCGCCGCTCATGTAATCCTTGGAGCGAAGAAAAAAATACGTGGTTCAAGAGTTTAAGTTATAATATTGTTTCTTGGAAAAGGTCGAGAGATGCTGACATATGCTAATTGAAATGTTTGATAAATCATTTTTAAGCGCTCTAACGGTGATTGTGCGATATAAATCACTGGTCCAAATGATAAATGAAAGTGCGGACGGAAAGAAAAGCTCGGGGATTAATGGACTAGCAACAAGTTATCTTTCATGAATCTTGCAGGCATAGATTAGGGAAACTGCATTCCGTGAAGGATCGTCCTCTCAACCAGGGAGTTGATCAATCATTTGTCTTTTTATTCGAAATTTAAAACCGACAGGAATCAAATATGTCATTAAACACATTGGAAGAAAGAATAAGAAAAAGAAGAAGTAAATGCAGTCATACGATGATAATTGGTTGGCTGGCAGATAATCATATTTTGTATCAGCAGTCGGTCGCCGATAAATAGATGCAAAATAAAAAAACGAACTTTATTACGTACGCGTGGAATAGTATATCGCCAGGGGTAGTAACGGCAAGGCTCTTCATTATATTCGCTAAACATTTCCGCTAATTTCTGCCTGGCAGGTATTCCAGAGTAGGGTGGGCAGCATTTCACGCAGACTATCAAACCAAATTAAAAAGCGATGTAGACCGGCATCAATTTTGTTTAATTAGTCGGCGGACGGGCACATTCTTGCGCCGAAAATGAAATGGGTTCTCGTGGTGCGTCCATACGTTGGCGAGTCCCGCTTCAACGCGGGGACGAATCCGCCGGTTGGCAAGAGGGGGTTGTGTGCATGCCGTGTTCATGTAAAACGACCGAACAGTGAATAATATCGCGCTTGTTTCCATTTCATCGTACTCGTTCGCAGACATTATTTACACTGCACCATGCCGCACTTTCTCACATACCCCTCAACCACCTTGTCGGACTGGCCCCAGTGCGCCGACAGTAACTTTGCAGCCGCTATGAAAGATACGACGGATCCGGGATCAGTCGGAAGTGGAAACGTTACTCAAGTCATAATGAAATTGGTGCTCGGTCTGCAAATACGGGTAATCTGCGTACTAGGTATACACTAATTAATTTGGTCGATGCGTAAACGCACCCTGCGTGGAACTGCTCCCCTCTGCTGAGGATGAACTCACCTCGGCTTGAAGCCGCGACTAATTCTTCATCCGCCCGGTCTATATTCGACGTCCGTTCTTCTTCAAGCTGAATCCATCTATCGAAGGGAATGTTTTATTCTCGTCATTGCCGTACTGGCAAAAAATCTACTTCACTCTGAGTTCTATCTTAATTTCCGTTGGGTGTAGTAATCGATTAAAACAATGTTAGCCACCTCTGTTATCGCTCTTCCATTTTCGCTCCTATTATTCCACTATTTACCATGTCGGCCATTGAATTTACCGACTCCCCACACCCCTCCCCCCACACTCACGCTCTCTCTCACTCTTTCCCTCTCTCTGACTGACCAATTGTTCGCGTCATGATATATTGATGCGATAGTATTAGAGTGAACGAACGCTCAGGTACGCCCGGTAATTGTGACCTCTAAAAATGTTTCTACATTGCATTATTCAGCAATTACGCGCGATTAATCGGATTTGCTAGTTGACACGTGTGTATATCACATTCGATTAATTTAACAACGCGTCATTTCACACATTAACTGAATAGGACTGTCGAGCTCTACGACGATGACACTTTATTTCAAGCATTGATGGGCGGTGTTAGCAGAATTGATATCGGATGCCAAGCCAGCATCGGTACTTCCTTTTTTTTGGCGAGCAAGATGAAGGTAAGCACGTCTTCGATGCCACCGTTGGGCGCTATCGATATCAGTTCTGTTTCTCTCTCGTTTATTTAACCCTTTGAATTTTTTCATTGTCTTTTATCACTGTGCTGTTCCACGCTTTCTCCGCGTACCATCGGAGCCTTTCTCTGCGCTTTCTCTCTCTCTCTCTTACTACTCTCATAGAGTTCTTACAAGCTTGCAGAAGGAAGTTCCGTCGGAATTCGCACGCGCTCTCGAACGTGAGAAAAAACTGGAGATAGCGAAAACGAAGGAGGAGCCAGCTCTTATTTGCAGGGGCTTAACGATAGATCCGTTTCGCGAGTAGAGCAAAAGGTAATTTACATTGAATTCAGGAAATCCCAGATGTCTATTGGTTAAAAGACCGAGCCCCGACAAGAATACTCGACGGGCTGGCTTTTAGATCGGATATCCGGCATCTGCATAATTCAAGTTTCAGTCTTACGCTCGTATGTACTCTCTCTCTCTCTCTCTCTCTCTCTCTCTCTCTCTCTCTCTCTCTCTCTCTCTTATCTAGAAGACCTGACCCTTTTCGTCTGGCATTTTTACTTCTATCGTTCAACTCTGTCTGTCCGAGAAGGCCAAAGTACTCTCTATCGGGGATATAGCCTGCCGCTAATGCATATTCGCATCCGCATGCAGAAAGATTCTCTCTTTGTCTCTGTCTCTGTCTCCGTCTCCCCTTCTTTCCGACAAGCATATATCTAGGAAGGAGACTCCACTTGATTTAGTGCAGCCGAACCAGGTAAAAGGGTGAATTTAAAGGGGCGACGCCAGGAAAGGATAGGGTCGAGTTGCATGCAATTAAACTTTCAATCCCCCTGTCTTAATTTAGTTGGAGAGACGGGGAGGTATCGAAGTATTCCCAGAAGGCTAGGGAGGGTAGGATGGGCGGGGAGGAAGTCGCTCGCCTGCGCGCCGCCGAAGGACACTTCTATTCAAATGTTTTCGTTCCCTCGTTATTCCTTTCTTCTTCGCTCATCGAGCGTCCTCTTCTTGCTTTTTTTGTACTCCCTTCGCCGTGGTGGCCGTGCCACTGTTTCCCCTTTATTTTAAAGGATTTTAGTTACCGAGATGCTGAAAGTGCTTCGCGCACGGAATGTTTAACTTAGATAGTAACATGAACGTCAGAGCATAAACTCACCATGGACGCGACACGAGTGCACAATAAAAACGCGACGGCGCTTAGTCGAGCTTTCTTTTTTCTCATTCTGCTTTTTCACCCTAGCATGTCCTCTCGCTCATTCATTTCACAGGAAAACTTGCGAAGGTGCCTTTGAAAATACGGTCCTGTTGATCCTGCGTGTGACTTGATTTCCGTCGTATTATTCTCTGGAACTCTCGAGCTTCGTTGGAACTCTGTGTCGTAAGCGGTTTGGCGGATTAAAAAACGTCCGACGGACGATAAACTTGGAAATTTATGCCAAGTGAGTCTTTCGTCGACGCTTCAAGTTAAATTAAATCCACTTAACTCGTTGAATAATAGAAAAACAGAGACAGGGTGGCGACGTCCCAACTTCCTGATATGACAATTCATCTTCATAAATAAGAACCCGACTAAATAAATGTCGAACGTCGAGGAGACGAGGATACGTGAAATATATTCATTGCTTTCAACAAGTGTTGCCTGAATAACCGAGAGATCCTTGACCGAAATCAGTTGATTTACTGGCAGTACGGCCTTCAGTCTCGATACTGTCAAGTACGTTACACCCCTCAAAAGGTATTTTTCTTTCGCCAAGGGAAAAAGCATTTCACGGTAGAGTCTAATTAAAGGAGCTTCCCCTATTATGAAGATGGGTAATGGAAGGCGCCGCGTAAAACTGCTGCATGCCTCCATCGTGCTCCCTTGGCCTTTAGCGCGTAAATCGTGGCCCGCTTCATCTTACCTACACCACTAACTTCCCCTTCGCCCGGGCTCGTTCTGCGACCTACTTTCTTAATTGTTTCACTATTAAAATACACCCTAATTAATATCCATTATGCTTGATTTTTATTAGTTTGCCTCCCATTAATATAGCTCGACGCTCGCCGTATCTTTCACTCGATTCATCCCTTGCCAGGTCGGCGGAGTCTTGAATAACCTTAATAAGGAAAAGGATTTATTTCTGCCGCGGATGAATCTATTTTGAATCGGTTCAGTGCCAGATCCTCTTCAAGTGTCGTGTATGAGCGCCAGAATAGTCTTTCGTAAGAAGAGGAGCTAACCTTTTTCTGACTTTTGCGGGCCCGAGGTTGCAGAACTCCTTTGTAAACGTCACAGGGAGCGGAGAAATGAATCTTCCTGCTCGTGAAGGACAACGTGAAGGAGACAAATTGTTACCGGGGCTAGGAAACGTCAGCGAGCTCCTGCCCCATGGAAACATGCATTTTTATGTCACCTTAAAAGCATTACTCTCTACCTAGTTGTGGATGAATTAGATTATTGAGCCCCCGTGGCTGAACCTCGCAAACTTTATCTTTCAATAATTTTGCAGAAATTCCCTTGGCTTCCCTTGTGAAAAGGGTGGCATGCACGTTTGAAAAGCATTGCCGGAGAGTAACACGCACTGGTTTTCACGGTTTTCCGAGCGGCTTCCATTTACAGTGCAATAAGGAACTGGAAGAAGGTCGAAGCTTTCGGCAGAAGATTAGAAGATTCCAGTTGAAACGACTGAAAATCGGTTTGCAGACTCGTGGATCTGGCTCCTTCCTATTCCAGCAACCGTCGCTTCTGCGGCATGTGGCAGCCGGCAGTCTGAAACCTATGCAAACCCGGTCGAAACTATGTAAAGCAATGCTAATCCGCCGATAAAACCCTCACCGACGAGCGGACCACTCTCACATTTCCGTCGCTGCATCGTTCCTACATCCGTGGATCGCGAATACCACGTGTATCTCTATGTGTGCTTGTGTGTTCCTGGCATGTGCACACGTGTGCGTCAGGGTGCACCACAATGCAGCACCAAGCTCCAGCCTGCCTGACGTATTTTCCAGTAATCCTCGAACCCCGACGGTAACTCTATTAGATTCCTACGAAAGGTTTACCCCCACCGCTTGCCACGGATCACTGCACTTACTAATGCATTAGTAGCTGCTACATGCGCCAGCTAATCGCCATCCAGACACTCGGGATCATTTTAGTTTCACTCTCGATCCCCCGCTAATCCTTCTATCTTAATGGACCCTCTTACCAACTATTCTAATCAAAGAACTTCCACGCACTCATCATGCTGCTTGTCAAGGAAGACCGCAAATTCGGTGTATATCACTATGACTCCCTGAAATTGGATGATCCATTTAGTCGGTTCTCCGCTCCATACAGTCAAGGACTGGCTGAGTAACCTTCGTCACAAACGGAGCAACCCACCACCGTTCTACTCTCCGCAACTGACATTCGCACTGTCGTGTTAATGTTCGTGGTACTTCCACAAGTACCTAGCAGCAATATCCCCTTATCCATTTAAGCTTGGTATTACACGGGGGAAAAGAAACTCCGAAGTGAACAGAGTTCCATTAGCGATGGTGTTTAGCCGCTAAGTAGAAGGGTTCCGCCTATAGTTGGATATACCGCAGACTAACAGCTAGCTTCGCTCGTAGTAATTTCGAGTTACTGCTTGAAGCGTGCACACACGAGAGGGACATTACATACAAAGCGGTCCTCGAGGAGCAAGAATGCAATTAAAGTAGAGGTGACAGAATTACTGGACAAGTACTTTCAGTAAGTTTCACGGTTCCGCGGGCAGAGGCAAGGGGGAATAATGTCATGATACTGCAGTGGTGCATCGCGACACCGTATGCTCTTCAAAGTTATGACCGCTTTAGTTGAGGCATTAGCGAAAGAAGCATTTAAAACTGCACAGTCTCCAAACCTTCTTACGGTTATACATTAAAGCGAGCCGAGGTAATTACTGCCGTTCATTTACTGCTCTGGAAAACGTCTTCCTGCTCGAATTCCTCGTCGTCCGTGGACATCGCCCCACATCCAACTTCTCCTCGCACTCTGGCTATACTATGTATTGATATCTTTGCAAAGTGAAATTCTGGAGCGACCATTTTTGTTCAGCCGTGAAAAGCCGAATCGAGAAGATGGCACCGGTCTAGCAAAGTTTGCCCAAACAATTCGTGTGCTCTTTGAACATGCTGGAGAAGCCGAGCTCTCTGGAATCGACCCACTTTCTCTGCCTGTCATTGTCGGCGCCCATCCTTGACGTTTCAACGTGGAAAGTTGGCGAAATATTCCGTTCGCCGGTATGCCCACTGCTCGCAGAACAATCATCCGATGTTGCTCTTTCAAGGAAGCCACCCAGCCAAATAGTGTTCTATGTGATCGTAACGAAATTACTTCCTCGTTTTTCAGATTATTATTGCGCAACCTTCCTTCTCCACGATTCATTTTCAATTGGAATCAGCAGACGTCGAATGCCCCATGCGCTTCAAGAAGTCTGCCTACGGATTTTTACTTTTTTTCCACGTATTTGCGAACAGACATTGGGGTGCGAACGGTACAAAGGTTTTTCCCGACTGCAGCTCGCACCATCGGAATTTAATAAAAGTCACGACCCCGCTATACGTATTCGATGCGGCTCCAAAGCCTCCCCGAATGCATTGCACAATCGAAAGAGTAATTGAAATCCAATCGATTAACCAATGTATTACAGCACTCTCGATGAAAAAAAATTAAATTGCTTTCCGTCCCTTCATCCTATCAAGGCCCTTCCAGATCTTCACTCTTACGAGTAAAGTTTGTGTTTGCGATCGGAGAACCAATAAACGATGCAATACCATTTATATTACAGTTTACACCTTTATGTTGTCATTTTTGGAACATCCACGTTCAGCAACGTTAACGTTCAGCATATTATAACTTGAGGAGTTCAGTAGCCGTGCAGCAGTAACGCCGAGCGAATTCTGTTGCAGCGTATAGTCAGAGAGGCGAGTACCGTGCGGCGAAGTCCATTTTTCACATCGCTTCCTTCCTCCATTGAAATTCACACGCGCATGGCAAAAGACAAAGCTGGTAAAATGGCCTTTCCAAGTAAGGGAGAGGGAGAGAGAGAGAGAGAGAGAGGCGTGTTGCTCGTAGAACAATGGGCGTCAAGTAAAAATTAAACATTGACGCGCGCCCCCTTTTTCCTCTCGGTTTCCACTCTCGCCCCTTTATAATGAGCCACTTCGGCAGAGCGAAAGGTCGAGAGTGAGAGACACGACAGCTACAGCCAGCACGCAAGGTGTACTTAGTTATGTCGAAGTGGAACTTGAAGCAAGAGTAACTCCGCCTAAGCGTACCCCACCACTATAGACAATCCTCGAAAGTTCACAGACACGCTTCACCCTCGGTATCTCAGACGAGGCCGAACGGCGAGAGTGTTATTCTAGCGCGAATTTGCCACCTACGGTGCGAATACGTGGTTCAGCTCAAGTTTACATGAAAGGGACATCTCGTTGTTCCCAGTAGGTTTGCTTACCTGAAACAGAAAGAGGATAAAAGTCAATTAAAAGACAGGAACAGAGCGCCAATTAGTAGCGTTTAATAATCACGAGCAAGGTACAAGCTAGTATGGCTTTCCTTTGAGCGAGGGCTTCAAGTTAATTAGGTCTTATTTTAAGTGGAGAATGTACGCGTTGTATTGCCGCACTGCTGGAAGTCCTAAATACAGATAGAGGATCGCTTTGCCAGCTTTTCCACTGCTTGTGTGTTTCACTGTCACACTTTCTCGCGTCAAACACTTGGCGCCCACTTGGCGTACTGTTTTTAAAAATGTATGGACTTTATACCGTGCCCGTTGGGTATATGGAATTCTGTTCCTTTGAACGACAAGGTTTTTCCCCTGGCGTATTACTGGCTTTTAATTCGGCGTTGAGTTGTGGTGCACTCGACCCCCTATAGAATTTCATCGTCGACTGTCGAGACGATGGGTGCTTAGGCGACCGAATGACGCGAGTAAAGGCGTCCGAAGTGTAAGAACTTTATGCAAAGACAAAGGCTCGGTCGCGCCCGTGACACAGCTTTGTCTGGTTGAATTCAAGTCTACCATGTAATCCAGCGATGCTAGCCGACACAACAACAAGAACATCGGGGACGAAGCGACGACGTGGACGACGCGGATGCTCGTTACCCACTGCTCAGTCCGACTTGCCTCGGCCAACTAAACCTATACATATATCTGACGAACTTCGCTTCACCAAAGTTTCGGCTAGCCTGCGAGCCTTATCAGATAAATCCGCACGAAATTAATTTAGTAATTAATTAATTGCGTGTTACTAAACACGACGTTGATGCCCAGAACAGACACCTGCTGAGGTAAAGACCATGAATACACACTCGAGCTTTCTGCTTGCTCGACGAAACTCCCAGCAATGATCAGCCAGGATAAATCAAGCTTTCATCAGAGATATGTACGTTACGGAAACTTTCCTGCTAAAGTTTGGTGTGAAACAAACATTTGTTTCGGACGTAACAATTTACAACCCGTTCAATAGAGAACGCATCAGAAACACATAGCTTTTTGGATAATGCATGTATATGAAACTATTCGAGAGTGCGATCGTTATCGAAAGATTCGCGAGTTTCGCAGGAGACTCGCGTTATTTGCTGGCTGAAAATGGTGAGTGCTGTTTGCACTCTGCTTTCAGTAGATGCCGCAGATTGCGGTGGCCATATATGGATGTACTATACGCATACGTACATATACTATATACAGGATTATGTAGATATTCGTCGATGGGGTTTCCCTGTGTCTATAGATTTTAGTTTGTAGAACGCACGTATGTATACATCGGACATATCGGAAATGCTGGGGGGACAACGAAAGGAGGGCAATCTGAGCGCTCGATGGCAAAAGGGTAGAATCGCAATGTGTCTAGGCACAGGCTGATTTTCGGTGACTTTAATGAAGCCAGCAAGCACTCGAGCAGAACGACGAGTCGTTCATCCCGCCACTAGTTTGGCAAACTACCAGCCGGTGATGATTCGATTTACACGATTTCAATTCTTCTTCCAACATACAAATGTACGTTCTGCAGGATAGCATCTGTGATATCAGCGGAATGCCAATGGCGAGCACTATTTTGTAGAAATTAATACCCGGTATAAATAAGTCTAAAATACATACTTCTCCTTCCAATAAGTTAACAGAGGCCGCGAGCCGGTTTGGTTGCACGTATACAAGCGAAAGTAGCCATACACGGAAAATGAACTCTCAATCACCGGGAATTGCATCGATATTAAATTTCCGTGGCCGTAAGAGCTTTGCCCAGGGAATAAAATTCTGTAATATATTTCAGTATTTATACAGTCGGGCAATATTGGACCGGCATAATTACCCTGGCCGTAGGAACCGGTCGAATAAAACAAAACCAGTTGTAATATTAATTTCCAATATCTAAATTGTATTCAGGTTCATGATAACCGCGCCCCGAATTAATCGGTGCTCTCGCAAAAATACCGATACTGCAATCCATTCGACCACATTTTTCAGAATAATTATTTCAGCTTTTAATTCGACCAGTCGCTACGGAGTTCGCGGTGGTCGGAGAAATAAAAGCAGTTCGGTCCTGATCAGCGCTACAAAAGGTGACTGTCAGGAACAGGCAGCGCAGGTTTTCTCGGTTCGAGTCTTAATTTGCCTGTCCATTCTCGTTTCAGTCAATCGCACGTCCTACCGGCCAGTTGTTCGTGGCCCGGCCCTTGCGCACATGGAGCACGCTATACATATGCCTATACATATATGCCAGCTCACCCATCGTGTATGACAAGTAAAGGACTGGTCCGATTCCTCAGCCAACGCACAATGTAACCTCCGGAAATTATTTCCCAACATCTCGTTATCCGCCCTTCACGTCCATATATGACTCGACCAAATTTTTTATTGCAAAATCCAAAATGGATTCTTGCATTGAAAGAACCAAAAATGCGCGTTTAGTGGGAATCAAGCTAGAACGTACAATTTTGGCATGCTGAGATCCCCTGAGATGAGTATTCGGCTAACCGAGAGCTCAGCAAACCACTTCACACGCCAGGCGAAAATCGTACTGGTAGCCTATGTGGCGGTTCGGCACGCGATCGTTGTGTGTTACGCTTATTAAACGTAGTTACTTACTACCAAGTGATTCGGTAATCAGTGTCCCCTAACTATATGTATACTCCTTTGAAATAAGACTCCGAGGGATAACTGCTTTGTTGGAGTTCAGGTGGACTTGACAGTGGATTATGATGGTGTTGTCACATAGCGACTGTTAAGGTAGAACGTGGGAATCGTCCAATATCGATGTTCACAATACATGTCGATCAAATTTGTGCCACTATAACCAACTATCGACCCGCCTGGAATCTGGAATTACAATTCTCCTGATTTTCAGAGGTCATGCTAGTGATTAGAAATCCTTTGAAATCCCCGGCACAGTAATATGATTTGTTCAGCATATCACCCGCTCCAATATGCGTGTGTCAGCATATATACGGAAGCCTTGCGTTCACCAAATAGTCGGTTAATTGTGAGAGCATTCATTAATCAACAAAACGCAATTGAATATTCTTGCTCATAAGAAATATTAATTACGGAACTGCAAGTAACAGTGGGCGCTGTGACGCTGGCATAAAACGCGAGACTCGCTGTGGCACAAAATAAATAGAACTTGCATATACGGTGTCTCATCTTTTCGATGTTTCCACTCATATATTTTAATTACGAACCGCTCTTAATTGCGACTGGGCTGCGATTAGTTATCATATTCTAGTACAAAAAGTGGCATATCGATTTCGCTCGAGAGCAAATTGAGTACCGTCCACCGTACCATTTTACGTAATATTAACTGGACCGTGGCTTTGAATACAGCCGAGTTTTTCTTTCCCCCAGGTGGAAGAAGCCAGACTTCCACCGGTAATCCCGGCGGCCCAATCCGCATTGAGTAGGCAAGGAAATTGACAGTGGAGCGAGCGTGTAGAATTGTGGGCGGCCGCAGGGACTGACATTGCAACTTTTAAATGAATCGGTCAATCAGACATCTAGTGTCAGAGAGGACAATCGGCTCTTTGTCGGTGTTCGATAGCGTTCGTTGTAAGAGATCCAGAAGCGCGGAGTAGACGAGGAGACAGATGTCCTTGGAGCATCTGTCGTAGAAGAATTTCGGGCGGTATGGCCGACTGAAGTAAGTACCCAGTGATTGGAATAGATTCGGCCACCGTGCACTCCACTCCCTTTTTCCATCCACCTCTTTTAGATTCTTTCAACCACTCCTCCCACGCTGGCTATTCGTCCTTGGAAATTTCAGGATCAACGCTCTTCCGCTAGAGAGCTCGAGGAGCGAGAGGTCCCTGATATGGGTAGTACGGATGTACTTCGGACAATGGGCAGGTTTGTTGGGTTCCCAGTGCTGGCCTCTGGCCAGGTACATTGTCCACGGTATGCTTGGTCCAACCGAACTTCTCGCTCTCCGTGTACCTCTGTGTCCAGCTCATATATTCTATAGAGGAGGGATGGGCTTGGCCAAGCAGAGAGGGGGTCGGCTGCCACTTGGCAAGCGAGCCACGCAACCTTCCACCATCACCACCCCTAGCAATAGTCGGTGAAAATTATTTTTGAGACTCCCGTTCCAGGCTTGCGTACTCTCGCGAGCCAAGTCCTCCTGCCGATAGTCGATCACCTTTTATCCCCCGTTCAAATAGAGGCGAAATCATCCAACGATCCCGACTTCTCACTTTGAACTCGCGCCTGGTACGAGCCTCTTCCATCGATATTGCACATTCCTCTAGGATACTCTAGGTACATACATCTCTCCTCGTTCTTCTCTTCACGAGCTTTATTCACTCGAACCTCCACTACTCAGAATCTAGGTCAAAACTTTATTTCTTTCTTCTCGCACTAGCTGCTGCTCTGTTTATGCCTGGCTATCCTTGATATATTTGCACCCGTTTAAGTTAGTCTTTACTGCATCTTAAATACACTCTTCGTTTTAATGGATATACAAGATGCTCGGTGAGCTGTTGCATTTTTCATAGATGTGACCTAGAAAATTGTCAAACGTAAACTATGCTCTGCTCTCTCAACGATGCATCAATATTATACGTTAAAAATTGCCGTAATCCCAAGCATGTTCAGTTCGCTGTTCTAAGCGCGCACGGTGTTTGTTATTTTACTTGAACAGTGCAAAAATAAAAAATATTGACAATCCAGAAGACTTTATCGTTACCACCTGTTCGGATTCCACATTACTATTCGACATACTGTGAAAAAGAGGGTCGCAAAAAAGTGTTGAATGTAAATTAAAAAACATTACTTGAAAAGAATCCGGGGAACTGTGATGTTACGCGATGTCCCGCACCCTCCGAGAGTTGGTAAACACTTTTTCCAAATGAGTTTCTAGTATAAGCAGACCGGTTGCATGGCAAGGTCCACTTATAACTAAAGCAGAGGATAATTTATGGTGTAATCAAGAGGCGAGTTTTCACCTTCATCCCCCGTTTTCGACCTTCGTAAACGTACTATACTGTCACGTACACTCTGCTAATGCATTCTTGTCTTTTTCTCTTGCTTTAGGAATTCTCGAGGGTATTTTCACCCGACTGGCTTCCATCCCACTCGCCAATTCACATGTATGTATTGTGCTCTCTCCCTTGAACAGGATGGAACAGGTTGGACCCACTGTAACTTGTTGGACCCAGACTCCGAAGGGTTCACAAAGGGTCTCTATTTCTGTGGGCCAGCACCACCGCTGGAATCAAGTGCCCCAGCCGCCCAGCGACACTCCAAGCCAACAGCAGTGCTGGCTAAGCACACTAGTGAATATGATTACCTTCCACATTCATACAGGAGCGGCGCGGTGTGATTGTAAATTTTAAATTCCACCACTAGCATGACAGAAATTATAGAAGCGGAACTTGGCGCTGACCGTCATGAAGAAAGTTCCCGAAGAAGTCGTTACCCAGCGGAATCAACTAACTTTCCGATAAAGGCTAATAGTCCGTATCCCATTGTTCACCATCGATTAAATAATGAATGTGTTTGATGATCCGTTGTGCATCGGTGACCGCAGCAAATAAAAGTGGGGCACTACATAAGCATTATCCACGAGGTACACACACGTATCATCGGTGTTTCCATTAGCCCTGTTTCGCACGGAGTGCGAATGATACTAATGGATAAGCTCGCTCACGGAAACGGAAGGGTTGAATGAACGTCGCAATAAATGGTGGATTAGCGCGGATCAGATAGAAATTGTGTTCTGAGAAGTTGTTCGGCCACGAACCCTAATCTCTCGGGGCGTTTGCCGCACACCGCGATTAACTAGCAGACTGGCCACTAATTGCAAGGCACCTTAATAATTCATGACCAGTGCTCGCCATTTCGGGGAGTTGCCCGCTCCGGGTATGAGGTCCGCTGACGGAGCGAGTACAAAAAGAAATAGAATCAAGTTTTAGCGCGAGTAACTGACCTTGGACATGTAATTATAGAGGACGAGGAAATAAAGTAAATTTGAAAATGGGATGAAGATATGTTCGACGTGCATCGAGTACCAATGGCAAAATCTTGGTAGGACTTGAAGCTTTCGGGGTGAGTCTATGAGCGAGGAGCGCGCTCCGGGTTCAATGAGCTCAGTGGGCTATGCTATCGGCACACCTAGCAGTAATTACCCCATCTGTCTCTGCTGAATTCTCCTTGCAAGCGCGTACACACACACATACAGAACCGTACGACGGTTACCTTCGGTCCGGCGCGGTGCATCTTCTCTTACGACGTGCCGGGTATCTCGAGTACTGTCACTGTCGAAGACAAATTTATTAGCTCCCTATCTCAGAAGGAATTAACGATCTTCGTCTGCATTCTACGTGCCAGATGGCAAGGAGCCGCTCTGCTGGGACTTGCTTCGGATCATCTCACTGCTCTCCAGAGCGATGTCCGATATTTCGTTGGAAAAGCCGCGCTCTCTGCTATATTGCGAGTTTCAAGCTCGATTACACACGACCCAATCGATTCAGCAGCCAGCTGGCGGAATGGATTAAGTAGCATGGTGTGAGCACTCACCAACCTCGCGGGGCTTTGCTCCTTGACACAGGCGAGATCAATCAGAATAAGATCGAGTTCATCAAGGATCTGAATATCAGTGCATGCAAAAATTCCGAAAAAGAAATTTTTCCATTGAATTTCTCACTGCTTCTAACTGACTTACATGCAAGTTTCCCGGGTGTATTTATAGCATTTAAAGTATCATTTTTTTAGCTGCACGTTTTCACTGCGAGGGCTTCAAAACGGTTTCAAGATTGGCGGTGAAAAATACATTTTCCTAAATATCTCGGAAATTATTGCACCTAGATGCACTCTGACCAAGTCTTTTAGCACCATTTTCCAAGGATAATGTGGGAGTTGGCTAATAGTTGTTCAAAATAAGTTTTTCATGATCAAGGTCGATTGGAATAGGTATCGGTAACTCATGGTGAGGATCGATCTCGATGAATGCCCCGGCATAACTCCTAGTAAAGTAAATAAATTCGTCTCGATGCTCTACAAACTGTCGACATACCGAAGCAACACTTCGCAGGCCGTTTCCGCCACCTGATCGCATACCAGCGTTGGCTGGCAGGCTCGGCTGCCAGACATACCGGAAGGTCGGTTCACGGATCTCCAGATATCCGGAAAATGTCTATCTTTCTGCCGGATAGTCCTCCGACAGACAGGCTTCCGAACCACCTTGGCAGGAATCTGAATGTTAGCTCCGCGTTAACATCGGGCAGTTTGCTACGATCACCTGTATCATTGTAGTTTATGAACACGACACATTTCGAATTGCCTTTCGAAGTGCGAATATTCTACATACAGTGATCTGGAGCGAAAAAATACTAGTTCTATCAAAGCCGATAAAGCTTTGATTCTAGAGTGCTAAGATTTTACTGCAGATATAATAGAAACGGATGTGAAAAATACTTCATATCCGTTCAGTCTTTGTAAATGCGCCCATAATTATGAAAGTGGTCTAAGTCATATATTTCTATCATAAAAATTACATTGAATAAATTTAGTTTCAAATCATGTCGTGTGAAATAAGTGATAAATTCATTTTTTTTTAAATTTTGACTTAGACCACTTTCATAATTATGGGCACAAATATAAACGAAGCCTAATACGGACTTTGAAAAAGACGTAAGCTTTGGAAGGTAGTCAGAAAAGCTGCACGATGAAAGAAAAATGCATTGGCTTTATTCCAGGAGAACACGTCGAATTCGCATTTTTTCATTCGCCGCCATTCCAAGCCTTCCTGATGCCTTTTCACCTTTCACGTGTCGCAACGCGGCGTCCTCTATAAATTGAAAAGTCTGAATCTCCGGATTTCGCAAAACATGGTCGAGCTGTTGGTGGGCCCGTTATCAACAAGCGGCACGCATTCGACTGGGCTCGACTCGTCAAAAGGGATTCGCTTCCCGCCGCCCAGTATCCCCATGATCCAAGCAAATCTATCCCGTATTATCCCGACATTCTGCCGCTAGAGTTTCACACTCCTACAGTTCCAGTAATAACGCGCTCGGCGCCCCCTTTTGTGTATCACGGGTCTACCGACATTGAGAATCAGGTAGAATAAAACTTTACGATTGCGAGGATGCTCATCACGCAGGCTGATCCCGTCTCGAACTTGCTGAGACCGCTTATACACTTAAGCCTCCTACTTAACTCCCTTAAACTGGCTTACGCAAACAAAAAGACGAATTATGTAAACGAGCCAAGTAACGTGCCTCGAAGTACATTCCGGTGAGTACTCCAGCCAATGCGACCTTCTCTTCGTTCAGGCATCCGTCCCAAGGTTCTTAACGACGCAGAAGGAATTTCCTCTCTTTTATTGGATGCTCATATTTCGACCTCTGAAGCTGAAGCCGAAGCTGAATATCTCACGAGCAGCTACAAGCTCGCAAGTAGACCTCAGTGTCCTTTACACTCCTATTTTCAGATTCTTATGGCTTTCCAATATGCATTTTTCACGTGAATACAAGAGGAAGCACAGCATACCTACCTCGCCGTATGAAGAACGCCCGATAATTCGGTATGGCTTAAGAATCGAGGGAGACGATTCTCAAATTTTAATATAAGGAGTAAGCAGAGTTCACAGGGCGATTGAGAAAGTAAGTATCCGAACTATGCGATGGATCCAGCCAATATAGACATTTTTGGGTGAGGTAGTTGATGCTGCCCAAGAATATCGGCTAGCTATAAATAATCTTTAAAGAAACTATCGATGTATCACGGTTATCAATAAGCTCGAGTGATAGAGAACGCGTAGACGAGCTAAAACAGCATTATCAGCTGGTTTGCTTAAAGTAGTTGTATCAGTACTGTACACCATCCAAAAGTCAACCGTTGCCTGAAGGAACTGTTAACTTCGCTTAGCATACTGCCGGTCTACTAAACTTTTGTCAGTCAGTCGGCAAAAAAATGAATTTTCAGCTAAGGCTCTGGAAATTATAACACTTCTTCCTCGATGCAAGAAAACATTGCCCACCAAATTTCAGCCCCGGCAAATGTCGGAAAGTATGGAAAATATGGGAAAAACCACGAAAATGAAGTATTCAGGATTGGTTTTCCATGTGTTTTCGGTACAATTCCGGCATTTCTGCCACTGGTTTTATGTTTTCCATCCGTTTCGAAACTCCAACAATTGATTTATGCACCGTTCGTCAAAGTCCTAGAACTTTCGAAAAATCGAAAGTTTTTGAAGGGGCACGCAAAAAATTGTTCTGTCAAAGTTTAAAGAAAAACTATAGAAAACTGCTTTTTGATACATCTACCTTAAAAGCGAACAAGAGCCTGCGAGGCGCGCCTTAAATAACCGCATACTCCGCCGTCGATGACCCTGCAATGCAGCCAAGCTTGCAATCGAGTTTTCACTATACGCGCATCTGCACTTTCGTCGTTGGATGCAAACGCAGACTCTAAGTGAAGGAATAGACGCGCGTGCTTGCTTTCTTGCACGGTCCAAAGTCGAGACGTCGCCTTTCCATCGAACGATAAATCTTCGCGATGCGTGAAGGTGTAGCACGCGCGCCCGTTTGCTGCAGCCACTTTCAGAAATTTGCGAGTTCGCTGCCCGATTGATTTACGAGGCCCTCCCAGGAGAAATTTCAAGATTTTGCTAAGGCATGCAACACGCCTCGTACTTCCCATACACCTAATAGGTGTGTTTACGCGCTACACTGCACGCTCTTGTTCTCTTTCGCTGCCATACGCCGGTCTTTCATATTCCACCCTATAATCACTTTACATCTGCGGCGTCTTGTTTCTCCTATAATGCGATGAAAATTATGTTTGCCGCTCAATATGATTACAGTTTCTCAACCAACCACTCCACGGGAGTGTGCATAAATTCCGATCCCCCGCAAACGTATTTTACTTGTGGCGCTGTCCACCGGTCGGACGACAATGTCTTCTATATTAAGATATGAACGCCTCGATGAAAGCAAGACCGATCGAAAGTAGCTACGTTCAAGAAAGGCGGATTTCGTCTCGCTTTCCAAATTCATCTCACTCTTTCTGTTTGACGGTGGGTCGCGACGGGAGTAGCAGAAACACGGAGGCCGATGTCGTGCACAGCTATATTAATCGCGATTCCAATTAACCGGCGCTCTTGTAATACACGCGTGCGCCTAATGTGGGACAACTATAAATCAGCGAGGAGAGCCGGCGGCGCTCTGCCTAAGAGCAGACGTATGTATGTACATAGATGTGGATGGGGAGGAGAGAAAGGGGGAAAGAGAGAGGGCGGCAGTGGGATGAGAACACGCGGGAAATTGCTGCATCTGTTTCTCGCATCAGCGTCGATACACTTGGCAAGCGACGACGACGGCGGCGGCGGCGGCGGCAACACCGTGCCCCCCCCCGGCGAGCGCCAGCATTACGAACGATGAATCAAAGTGTTCGCGTAATTCGGCGTAGAACGTGAGAAATAGGCGCTGGCTGGGCAGGTACGTGCTCCCAATTACTCAGTGCGCGTGGGCGTGCGGCCCAATGCGTGCGTACACGCGCGATTGTGAGATAAGTAATGGCAGAGCACGCAGGCATAACTCGCGTGTGCCTTCCAAATAGCGCGGCTGCAAATCACGATGCGGCCTAGCCCCTCTTCGCTTTGCTCGACACTGCCTCCTGGATGCCTGTTTCCATCGCGTGTGTGCGTTGCGAGAGTGCAACGCCAGCCAGTTCAGCACTACTGACTGCCATCTGATGCTCATACCTAGCTTTTATGCCGATCACTCGCTTCCCCGCCGCCCCTCCCAACCAATGCCAATCGAATTTATTACTAGCTGTTTACTCGACGTGCTATTCACTTTACAGCCACTCATCGCGCGGACGTTCATGGAAGCGCAGTCCGCTCACGCGTCGGTGATGGGTTCCTAGTGAATGAGACTCGCTGACAGCGCGGGTTACTGATAATTTCAGATAGCCTTAATCCTGCCATATATTCGCCTCGCTCGAATCCGTATTGGGGGACAACCACAGAGAATCGAAAAACCATTTGAGTTGGCTCATTCGCAGTTGAGGTTTTCTTTTAACTCTAACAAGCTGCTGCTGACTGGCTGACGAAACTTTTATGGACTATGGAGGTGAGTATTTCTATAATGTGAATCGACCTTAGAACTACAAAGGATTTTAGCCGGTTCTAACCCGAAAGTGATTTGACGGGAGCCGATATACTAGCGTGTGGTGCACGGAGTGCCCGTTGTCTCTCAGAGAACAGTGAGATTTCGAGGGCGTCGTGAAATTACGTATTTACGAGACGAATGTCGGAGGGGTTGAGTAATGTCATTTAATCCAAAATCCCAGGGCACGTACGAAGGACACCCTTGGGACACCCTGATTCGTCTCACGCAGTGCCCGACCCTCTCTATTTGCAGCTCGAACGGCCAATTGGATCGGGTTCCTTTCACGGCCGCAAGCCATGATCTTTCAAAACGGCTCAAAAATATTGATAACGGGGGTCACAACGTATCAAAGGCAAGCCGCCCTTTGCCAGGAATTTCGTCTGCATGCAATCATTTCGCTCATCCAGTCTCTAATAAGTCTAATATAACAAGAATGCGAATCAAAGGGGGGAAAGGTCGAGTAACATTTAAGATTGAATTAACTGCTCCGTTTAATTTTACACGTGAATTTTCGCCTCGATTTATTGTGAATTTTTATACCACATACAGTGTGTTGTCTGTTTAAAAGGATATGGCTGGAAATTAACCGTAACCATTTTCGGTAAAAGTATAATGACTCTTTGAAGATTGGCCCATCAACTACAGTCACACGCTGTGACCAAGTTCTACTTGGTATCTGGGTCAGCGTAAATCAAGCGGTCATTGTTATTCGCTCTTGCGGAATAAATGAGGCTTCATACAGTTTGAAAATGATATCGTTGGGGTATATGGATTTGAAGGGATACCAAGCAGTGATTAGAGGCCGTTTATTATTACCTATTGAAATGTTTATTGAACTGGTCAATCATTTGAGGCACCGAGTTGATATTGCACTGGATTGAGAGACAATCCGTGTATATTGCACCCCATGAAATTACAGTGGTAAATCTGTTTTCAATCCTCGAGATATATTTCATTTCATAACGCAGAATATACTATGCAGGCAGTATCGGGAAAACAATTCAAGAAATAGTCTATTTATGTTGGATCTTTTCACGACAATATGTTGCTCTAATGTTCCGAAACTGTTTGACCGAATAAATCCCGAAGAATTGCTACAAAATTTTGTACAATGTAAAGGGCATTGGTTTAGAGGCGAATTTGGTGGGACAGCGTTCTAGCACGACAACAAATGTTTTCAAATGTTTCTCGACGCACAGATATCACCGCTCTTTTTTGATTCATATCGCTGTATCCTCCTCGCTCTTTCATCGCTATCTTCCATTCTTATAAAGCGCCCCTCGGTTTACGGCCACTTAGAACACAAAGGCACACGTCCCGTAATTGCCTGGCTCATGGTCGAAACATATTCAATAAGAGCGTAGTCGTAACGGCAATACGGCGAGTTCCGGCATGCAAAGTGCCGGGAAATCGGAAATGCGAATGTTCCGCATCGGGACATTATGCGCTCTTTTCTTCATACGGCGGCACTTCCGTATAACTGGATGCGCATACATATGCATAGTCTGATATAGCCACTACGATCCATCCAAATTTTTGTCCAACTCCTTTATTTTCAAACTCTAAAGTCAGTCTAACTACACACACGTGAAACAATGTGGTGATTGACTATCATGATTATCGTTTGCGCGAATAGTGTAGGTCAGTTGTGATCCCCGTTCATTGCCCGTCGCGCCTTCTTTCAATTATTTCTTTGCCGGCGACGATGAGGAAGCTCGAGAAAGGAGATGATCACATATATTACGTGACATAGGTGGCGTGTGATGTTGGCGGGCGCCGGCCGGGGCGACGCTCGGTGTACTTCCGCGAAGGAGTTTAATCGCTTCCTCGTAGAAATTACGGGGGAGTGAGAGGGATGGCGAGGGGGCGGATGAGGGCGGACACGGACTGGTGGTGCGAGGGTGCGTGACGATAAAATTTCGCCGGCGATATCGCCGCGTTCGATCAGTGCTCGCCTCACACCTCGAGCGCTCGAGAAAGTGGATCCCGACGACCACCCCGGGGAAATGAGACCGAATCTACATTAGGTTTCTCACGCACAGAGGCAGAAACCCAGTCTGCCGGATGGCTGAATAGAGGAGAGCGCTATGACACAGACAAAGCTCATGGCATTATCACTATTTTTTGCACGAACCCATGTTCGAGCGTGGAAATTACACCCGCATTACCTCGCTACTGAACCCCCCCAGGCAAGCATACCCCAACGGGTCGCCGCACGCTTTTCGCTTGCGTATTGCACGCACCATTTCCATTCCATTCCGGGCCATGGCGCGTGCGAAATGCTTTCTGAATTTCTCGCTGGCCAACCGAAATTGCCAAGCGGGTCGGCCGTAGTTAGGAAGCCGATAGACGCATTAGCCCACAGATTTTTCATGATCCCAGGCGCGCCGAACCATGGAGGCTCCAACCAATCTCTAGGGATTCTTTCCGGCCAATGGGGATTCGGAGCTTGCAATTATTTTACTTCGCCTTCCAAGGGCGATATCAATTAACATGGTTTCTGCAGCGGGTCGGGGAATTGGCAATTGACTCCTATCAATTACTATCGTCCTATCAATTGCACACGTATTTAGTTCTCCGACATTGGTTGCTCATCTAGTCGTGTTCCGGCGACAATTTGATCGATGTGATTTGAGTAATTGTCGCGTTACACGGGTGAAAGTAATGATGTACGACGACGGGACACTGCGTCGTAGCAAGACAGACGCAAGGATGAGAGAGAGAGAGAGAGAGAGAGAGAGAGAGAGAGAGAGAGAGAGAGAGAGAATTGGGGGGGGGGGAGCTTGAGAGTTATTGGTACTCGAGGAGCAGTTCTGTATACACGGGGCAGTATCTCATACATGTTTAGTCCCGAATCCCGAGCCAACTAATGTTGCGCGATTAGTTCTGGATTACTCGGGAGTTTGATCTTACCAGGGTACGTGCTGCTATATATTTAGGCCGCAAATTACCCGCAAAGAGATGCATCCATCTAGTAGGAACCATATGACGTGATTCAGCGTCCGTTTCCGGAGTATATTCGTTACCACCGACGTACGGGATGCTTACGAACTGTTTAAAGTTATACTCTGGCATGGTTGAAATAGATATACGCTGAGATGCTTTCGTGAAAGTTGCATGAGCTGTATGAGATTAATCATCGTCAGACTCTATGAGCTTTGGTCCGACTGTGTTGCATAGCACTAGGATCGGTTACGAAAGTTTATGACTGTGATGTGTAGAAACAATTCTATACCGGCTGATATTCAAGGAGCTTGACAGAAATAAACGTTAGCGGAGTAATCGACGAAAGAGATCGTGTTAGAGTGTTATCTGAAATGCTCAGCGAAAGGCAGGCGTCATTTAGGAGCTGTAGTTCCTAGTCGGCTAGAACACCGGGAACGAAAGCTTTGCGATCTCTCTGGGCCGTTAAGCGTCGGTGAGTTACTCGAGGTCGAAAGCTTAGAAAGCTTTTGGCGAGATGCGAGGCTTCCAGTAAGGTCGAGGTTGCCAGGGTGAAGCAATATCTCGATGCGTCTGGCTAAACAGCCTGGAACGTTGCGGTAACTCGTTAGTTAGCACTCGGATAGCGTATAGTGAATCCTCGATAAGAAGAGACGGGTCACTGCTCCGGGTTATCTCCGGCTAATAAACTTGGATGTACAACACCATCGGCCCTGTATCCCCTCCCCCCCTTTCTGCCCGCTCGTGTGGAAGCCGTCTGCATTTGGTCCACGCTTGCAGCAGGTCTAAACAATTGGCTCTCTTATTCATGTACCTCCGCACGAATCCATTTTCACTCATAGTTATAGTGCAATGCACTGTTACGTTATTTTAATTGCCAATAAAATAATATTTCAGGCAGCTATGTAGTTAACAGTTAGAAAGTTGTCACTGTTGCCAACGATAAATGAATTAATAAGACAACGAGTGGCCGCGTGCTGTTTCGACATTCGATCCGGTAAATCACAGTAAGAAGCACAACCTCTGCGATTTGCATCTGTAATTTAGTTAGTCTCTCCCTTGGTCGTAGCGCTGCCAGGCAAAGTGGCATTATCGGCACGAGTTTCCCTTAGAGCGGGGGCGAGGTCGTACCCGCCCGCCCAACTGTTTCTGGTTAAACTTGAACCTCGTGGAGGTACTTTACAGTTGGAACTATCAACATATATGAATATTAATGTGATTCTAATAGCCGGGCCATTGATCGATCTGTCTTAATCATTTGGCAAATTAATTAGGCTAAACAATGCATAACAAGCTTCGGTTCAATGCCATTACGGATGCACACACGATAATTACGTAACTTAATGCTCACGAAGATTGGAAGGGATTCTATCGCAAATTTGCATTTCATACATCGATACATACTCCAGAGTCAGCTTTGTACTGTCAGTTTCAATTCTCAGTATTCCTCAATTCCAAGCCGTTTCGAGCCGAGGTGGTTCGACTGGTACATGAAATCCAAGCGGTGAAAACCCGGCGAAAATCCTACCTCGTGGCATCCCCGGTAGCTGTCTGCCCGCCACCAGTACGGAAATAAACGTGTCGCGCCTAATCCTCCTTATTTATTTACTGCCGCTGTCGAAGTGAATCGATGCTGCGCTCGGAGACAGCGAAAGGCTGACGGGAATGGCTAGGATGCGCGTCGATCCTGCAGGACGATTTTCCCTTTACACCCTTTATATACGTATGTAACGACAAAATTGAAAACTAGCTCGAGTCTAAGGAGCGCGTGAAACCAATCAGAAAGTATAATTGAATCGAGGAAGTAAATTATATCAGGAAATTTGATATAAAGACGAAAATACATATTCTTTCTTGTCGTTCAACGACAGTTGCAGTTGGTTTATTTGTGGTCAGTTGATAAACCGTGGCACACAATTCCGAGTATATCGAACGCAAATGTCCAGCACTAGAATTTCACTATATAGCTGGTCTTTTTTCGAAGCCGAATGCCCGTATCCGATTTGCGTGCTTTCACCCTCTGGCCCGATTGAATTCGTGAACTGAGAAATTCTTTTTCTGTCGATCCCTCTCGGACTCGCGGATAGACGACGGCGAAGCGAGTAGAAAATAACGGCCTGGTTATTGGAAGCCATTTCAGGAAGGAATAATCCCTTACAGGAAAATACGCCTGGCCGGTTGTAGGGGGAGACTAAGAACGTGGATCGACGAAAAGAAGAATGACCGGCGAGCGATCGGAATCGGAATGGCCTAATGATCGAAAGAAATACTTGCGTCCCCGCGAATGGTATTTATGCGTCTCTTTACGAGGTCGAGCGTTACCCGTCGAGGATCGAAAGGCGGAGGAAATGTGCTCGTGCATTAGCATAGTGATTGTGTCGCGAACGTGCGCGCCCACGTCAACAGCAATGCCAATGCGGTGCCTTTATTCCTTTTTACGAAGATGCTTTCCACGACAAGGCTGGTCCACCGGAATAACTTCGTTCCTATCGGGTTATCGAAGGGTTTCCCGAATACTTTAGAATGCCTGCGAACCATTTCTCGGCGATGAATGCTCCCAGGCAAATAAAGAGAAAAGTTAGTGACTTCTCAAAAATGAAGTATACAACAAAGCAGTAGCTACTTGACCTAGAAATCCCTCAGAAAATGTATAACCACTCGGGATAACAAATGTTGCGAACCAAGGACCCTCTGGACATAGAAATTTGCCGATATTAAAAATGGGGACAAGCGTTCGACTCGGTGAAATATGTAACTACTACACGTAGACAGATTTATACACAGAGTACACGTGTACTGCATGCCGAGAGCAAAAAAGTCTGGTGGAACGAACGGCAGAAAGTAGGATAAAAACGTCGAATCGGTCGTAAATATTACCAGCAAGATCTACGACATATCCGGTATGATTATCGGCGGATGACTGCACTCCCGGATCCACGAAGGGTGCGTTAGGAATAACCGGTAATATTTCGTGTGGTCGGGGCAGCCCTGACAATGCTATCGGACGAAACCTTTTCCTCCGTGGCTGCTGCCTTCTCTCCCTTTTCTCGTCGTCGATCCGATTCACTCTCCACCGGTGTGGCGCTCCGTTCCTCCGCTACTTTTTACCAGCCCCTTATATCTTCCCCTGGCTCTTGCCGCGCGTGCTCCACTCCTTCCTTTCTCTTTCACCGCTGCATCTCGCTTTCGTCGTCGTCTCGCAGAGGCCAAGGAGAGATCCATGGGGGGAATAATGGTTTTTCGTTCGATTGCTCGTTGGCCAAGCAGGCGAAGGCAGATTGAATTGGAAATATGTGATTCGGTAGTGTGTAAAGTCGTCAGGCTTTTCCTTTCTTTCCGGGCTTCCTTCCTTCCTTCCTTCCTTCCTTCCTTCCTTCCTTCCTTCCTTCCTTCCTTCCTTCCTTCCTTCCTTCCTTAGCCCCACCTCTTTCTCCCATTCCCTTTGCCAAGCTTCCATTTTCCGTCGCCCAGCAGTAGAAAAATCCCTTATCCTTGATACTCCGTCATAAGCAAGATCGCGCGAACTATCGCCCTGTGATAAGTATCGGGGGAAACTGGCGGTATAAGAGACACAATCAAAATAGCTCTCGGATATAAAAAGTGTGCGGCGGCGTATCTCAGTTATAGAGAAAGGAAGAAAGAAGTGTACGGTTCCCACGAAACCTGACTGATATCTTGATGCTTTGTACTCGTGTCTTTGTAGTCCATTGTTGAGAAGCAGTCAGGGACAATTTTTCCAACATCCAGAAACAAAGCAATTACATCGGGACGATGGTGACAATTAACGTCAATGCACAAATATTTTCCCAGTCTGTCCATTCGCTTCTGAGTGTTTCTTGGCAAGGGCGGAGAGGCTCAGCGAGGACGTGCCGTTGATTGCAGATGGAGTTTCTTTATCAACGGGGAAACGTAATTAGAGACGGCATCTCGCGATCACTCGTTACACAAGGAGTGAGCGTCAACACAATGGACGAATCCTATCGCTAATTAAACAATCGGCTTACGCACTCGTGCATAAACTGGAAATTGTTGAAATGTTTGTGAGGTGGACTGCTCCTGGTACCGCACGCATCGGTGCGCAACCGGACGGCCAATTTAAGTATCACTCGGAATTCATATCGCGCACTATAATCACGCGTTCTAGCCGTTACCTCTAACAAATCGTAATTTATAAACTGGGCGACTTATGCTACTTCACGGCGGGTAAAGACTGAGAATGTGTGAATTAAATATGTTTAATATGGCGTTAATCCACAGTGCACATACGTTGTATTGACCGAGCAGTGTTGATGCAAAAGCATAAAATATTTCGCGCTCAATCGGATTTGACAATATTTATACTGCATCCGGCGGTCAACACAAGCACTCCATTTGCGAACTGCCAGTCAATTTTCTTTTAACGAGTTTCTTTGAATCTTATAAATGAATTGATAAATAAATCGACAAGGATAGTTGACTTTCGATTGTAGATTGAATCTTTTAGTGAAATTATCGGAAATATTCTGGGTTGTTCTAGAAGGCATTTTCAGTCAGCGACTATTAAGAAAGTGTAATAGGCCATCGATTGCGGTCAATCACCGAATGACAGGAACTGAGAAAAAAAGTCTTGAGCAAGGACAACGTAAACGAAACTGGACTCGATGTTGGGTGGTGGCGATGATGCTAGAGTGGTCGGTGAATATTTATCGAGAGTACTCGGCCGAAGGATGGCTGAGCAGGCATCGAGGAGAACGGAACGAAGGCTCAGCCAGTCAGATCGTTGGCGGGGACGAACGGAGTCGGTAGGAAGCCCAGAGAGGAATATGATTCGAGGTAGTCGAGCAAGTGACCGAACAGCGGTAGCGAAATTGAGTTCGGACAGCCCGAGGCGCCTGCCATGAACAGTTAGTTCGGTGATCTTCCGGACTAACGCTCACACATTGCCGCGCCGCGAATGCATGCGATCCTTACACCGGAGCCACATACCACTTGCCACTTGATTGCTTCAATAGGGTGAACGTTATAGAAGACATTGGTTAGGTAGTTTCCAACTAATAAATGAGCACGAGTCATCTATCTGCCTTACGAAAATATTGGTAATTTTAGCAAATTGTTTGAGTCTAGTTTGTCTCGCATAG
Source organism: Ectemnius lituratus (assembly GCA_910593735.2). NCBI lineage: Eukaryota > Metazoa > Arthropoda > Insecta > Hymenoptera > Crabronidae > Ectemnius > Ectemnius lituratus. The sequence goes on from OU343034.1 coordinate 10,602,237, forward strand.
TGCTGTGAGAAGCCTCATTCAAATGGAAGGGACAGGGCGGAAGGAAGGGACTGTCATGGTATGTAGTTGGACAAAAGGCAATTTTTCCCTGGTAAGTGTAAGCGGGCACAGTGGAAATTCTGTGCAGACGGTAGTGTTGACGAAACTGGGTTACGCTGCACGACAGCCGAGCTAAGGTTTATTAAATTTCCCTTGCTACGGCGTTGCGACGCTACGTAGAATGTTGGCGTGTGCGTTTGGTGGTATGCATGTGTTACGTGGCTGCACAGGACAGGCGAGAGAAGAGTCGTGGTATGAAAGAATTCCTGTGAATGAAGCAGGCACTCGAGCGTGCATTCAATAAGCAAAGAGTCAAGTGAATATGCTAATAATCTGCATCCTTCAGCGTCCGCACGAAGCACGCATTATTTGATTTGACTCTCCAAGAGCGGAACCTGCGAAATGTTGTCGGCTATAATTTGCCGTAAAAGATGGAAAAACAGCAGGCGGCGAAGGTACATACACATAAGAAGCGAACAAGAGGCTCGCAGTGAATTTAACGACGAATGCAGCATGTAGCAAGCACTTGTTGCTCGTCAGCGCGCCTATGTATCGGATTCTTTTTTCTAGCGGGCGGCTGCATAAAACTATAAAGAGACACTGTCCTCGACGGGGCTTGTCGTAGCAGCTCGTAGAACGACTCCAGCATAGATCCTTGATACGTAATCCTTCGTGAGTATACGCCGGAAAAACCGACATTTTTGCACGAGTTATGTTTCGAACACGGCATCATCTATTCACCGCAGAAAGTAGCGCTACATCGTTCCGCTCGGCCAGGAAAGTTCTGATTCGGTTTCGACTCTTGTGTGAATACCGACGAAGGGAAAGCCGGTGGTGGAACTTGATGTAGATAGTAGAGCACACACACGATTCGGCTGAGCACGTCGCGTAAATTTTCTCCGAACCCCTGACGGAACCTAGCGATCCAAGCAGCACTTCCGTCGTGTGTTCTGCCAAGTTTACGGCTAAATCATCGCGACGCCGTGCATACATTCCGGCGAGCGACGCACGTGACACGTGTGCCGTGTGCCGTACCTTCGGAAGATGTATTGACGTTGCCTTATTTCTTCCACCCGCGTCATATTTTCGCTTGATATTCCGGTTACCAGTTACCCGAGCAACCATTAACACTTTCCACATATACGTCAAATAAATTACACATCATTCTTGCGCTTCAAATCTTCGAGATATGTGCGTAATGTGAGTTGCTAACAACCGACGACAACTTCTTGCATTATGTGACTATAATCATTGCAATTTGAGTATAGAATTTCTGGCAACATGAGCAATTTATCGGGACTTTTATTCGTCAAGGCACCGCGAAAGGTAGTAGAAGGTGTAGGTAGAACATATCAAGTAGATTCCAAGCAGGGGCGCACCAAGCACGACACACAATATCGGAGGGTCGACGGGAGGCCGGAAAGGTGCCCGAAACGCTTTACTGGAATGTCCTATGAAACCACCTTGTATCGTAAATCAACTCCGCCGACTCGACCGCAAGCCAGTGATATAACTGGGTTTCGGCGGTCGTCTTGACCCTTGCCGAAAACAATTTCGTACGATAAATTCTCGTTGATACTGGACAGGATAGCGTGGCGGGCCCAGCTATTTATAACCAGGCAGCGTTAAGTTCCGCGATCTCTCGAGTTTACGTGAACTCGAATCGAAAGTTCATCTCTGTCGAACAGGCGACTGCTTAGATACTCTCTCTTCTAGCACTCCGATCGTAACTTTCGAGGCCTTGCAAAAGAATAAAAGAACTTTTCGATGGGATAAACGCTCTTAATGAGAAAATATGATGCATCCCCTCCTCCCTTCCAGCATTTCCCACGATGCCAATTAGAGGAGAATGGCTTCTTCCCCATCTACCGGCCACAACCTTCTCTTCCTCATCTCCTTCGCTTCTTTCACCAATCGCTTCCCTCTTACTGCTATCATCCCCCCCCCCCGCCCCCCGCTCCCTCCCTCTTTCTTTCCCACTACCATTGTGCCTGTACTTTCTCTACTTGGACTCGTTTGCCATCGCTCTTAGCCTTCCTTTGGCTTCCGCTCCTATTATTACGCGTAGAAGCAGCACCAGGACCGTCGGCCATTCTGATGAAAATCGTAATGCAATAGGCATGTAATACAAAAGGGGATGAAATACAGCCGGCCGAAGCCCTCGATAAGACGATCGACCCTTCTTATTCCTGTGCATAACTACCTACTATAGTAGAACTGATAGGGTGTACTAGGGGCTGACTAGACCTTCCTGGCTGCCTGGCGGACCAGTCAGAAGGGTCGCTTTGCCTCTCCAGCGAGACAAGTTAATCCCCAGATTTGGAAAATGATTTTCTGACGAGGAGCGCTCTGCCAAACTGAAAGAGGAATTACGTGATACACATAGCAGCGCTTTGCTTCCAAGTCACCCGGCAGTCGAGTCCTGTCAAAATAAATGGCCCAACCGAGTATAACGCGCTTGCAAACTACCCACGCGAAATTTAATAGCATTCATCGCGCTCGCGAATTCAGGAATAAATTTCGAGGGGTATAATACTTGCAAGAAGTAGGGGAGTGCGTTCGTCAGACTAGTCGGCTCGGCGATAAGATAAAAATCAGTATAGTAGACTATTGGAAGTATAGATTTGTGAAGGTGGAAAGGGGGAAGGAGTAGCTCGATCGAGTGCTATAAATCAAGAAGGACACGCGAACCTTGCTGCTCTTCTGCCTCTATCGGCACGAGCGTTCCTTCCAAGAGCAAGCCTCCACAAAGTATCGACCGGCGGAAGTGCATGAGAGCGAGTGAAACGGAGAGAAAGGAAGAGAAGAGAGAGAAAGAGAGATAGATAGGGAACGGGGAGTAGACTCCCGACATCGGGCAGGCAGGATTCTACGGTTACACGATAGAAAATTCCGGTGCTCTCGACATTAAATTTACGCGGCAGACGCGCTTGCCATTTTTCGTCGATCGCTGCTCGTTGTTGTATAACTCCGCAGGGATACGAGTCAATAATTGGTACGACGGCCGGCTGCTTTCCCGCAGGAACTACTGGCAGCGCCCGTCCTAGCAAGACAGTCGTTACTTTCCACAGCAGAATTAATAGGGCAATAAGCGTCGTGTCATATGCCAGTCAAAGAATTTTATCACCCATAAAATCTTTTTTGTAACCGGATACAGCGAACCGTTTTAAATCATATTGATGAAGGGAATACAATGCTTAAATCACATAACAGGCCTTATGGAAACCTTATTCGTTCTGCCTTTTCTCTTGTCTCGTGCATGGTGGCGACCACACATCTCCGTAAGAGTTGGCGTCCTACTTTCGCTAACCAACAACGTTCCAACCCTTGGAACAAAGCCTGATCTGATCGACGCCTAACTAACCCCCTCGTGATACTCTACGCTCCACATGATTCACTACGTTGCAAAAAGTCGAATCGACACGCTCGGCAGCGGTAACACACCTAAATTGCTGAGAATCTTGATAATTCTCCAGTGTGGAAAGCGTCCTCGATTTTTCACACTAATTACAGTAATTCGGGGACTCTTCTGTACGCGATCCCTGAGCCGTGAGCATCGTTGCGCGAAGCAACGAGCTCAACCGCACATAGTAATGGAAACGTTTAATTAATCCGGTGAACAAAGCTATTCGCTGCAGCAATACCGACTACCGCGGCCCCGGAACGCCCCGGCACTTTTTCGCGTGCTCGTCCATGACAGAGCGTGACATCGAATCTGTCGGTGTCCTCTGAATCACACATTCGGAGTGCCTGCTACGAGGGCCACCTACTCTCGGCTGCACCGGAAAATCATACATACGCCAGTCCAATACAACGCAAGCATTGCTGAGTTTCAGAGGATAGTAAAACGCGACAAAATGGCCCCATTGTAATTCGAGGGAATGCCAGGGCGCTCTTGTGCCGCAGGATCGAAGTTTGTTACAATGAAGCCATCAATGAACATAATGAGAGTGCCTGAGTAAAAGAGGGAGAAAGAGAGTGCGGGAGAGAAGGGAGCATAAAGCCGCAAACGCGGCCACCCATTATTGGCTGTAAATTCAAGCTGCATCGCCTTCAACCCCTGATTCTCATTCTCAGGCTGTCTTCCTCTCTGTCGGCCCCTTCCACATGGTATAGCCTAGCCTGCGTGATAACCATTCGGATACCGTTGTCCGACGACAGTGACACATTACACACGCTTCGGCTCTGCATAGGCTGGCCAGTGTGTTCCCGGGCGGTCATATACCATTGGCGCATAACTGGTAATTACACGAGCCAAACGCCATTATCGCACCCTGGCCCTTCCTTTATTACCCGCCACGGAAACGATGGACCGTAGAAATGCCATTTGTACTTGCGCTCTAACGGAAAACGATCGCCGTGAACGTGAACCCGCCCCTGCCACCAAAGAAACGAGCTGCTCAGCCAAACCAAGCCCGAATACTCCCTGTCGCATCCGAATCTCTCGCCAAGCCACCACCCATCGTCCCTCGAACCACCGGCAACTTCCACCTGCGTCCCCGAATCATCCGATGTAAAACGCTGAACGCCTGAATCCGAGATAGCTCGATGGGAAACTAGAAGGGCTGCCACTACCACTAGTAGGAGATATCGGCGTGCTCCGGGGGGGCAAGAAATACGACGGAATCTCCTGTAACTCACCGAGCCGAATGAAGATCGTACCTTCTGAGTGTTACTGGCTTTGATTGCACGCTGCTCGATCTAACTCGGTTATATTAAAAGGAAAATTGGCGATTCGCCGGTGAAATGGAAAGGCGGAAGTAAACTAGGCTGCTTTAATGTGGCAACGAACTTGCGACTGCGGGTTTGGCGAGCATTATCAAAGGATCGATATTCATTGCGAGCGTGGTGCAGGTCTTCTCGGAGGGCGGCAATAAACAGGCGGGTATGACTTGAATAACCAGGGTGGATGGCTGGTTGGTTGGGTCGGAGCGAGCCCGATTACATCTTGCGGTTTCCAATTATGCAAGGGACGGCGACGTTTTACTGACCTCTAAGACGATGAGCGCCTCCGCATACTGCATTGTATAGGCCTGTGCTTGGCTAGAGGGCGAGGGAATAGTAGGAGGGGGTGGGAGAGACTGGATTGGTTGAGAAGGCGGAGGCAGGGGATGGGGGATGTAATTAACGCGACCAGCTTGCAGCGAGGCACTGACATATCCATCTTCCAACCCGCCAACCTCGTGGCTCGCTGGTTATCCCTTCACGGTTACATAATACGCGCCACATAAGACGTACTCACGTGTATACGGAGCAGCCGCGCCGTGCCGGTGTGCGGGAGATTAGCATGCCTGTGTTTTGTCGGATTCCGCATTGCAGTGCGCGTATAGAAGCAGCCCCTTGAATTTCTGAGACAAATTAACTATTTGAGTGCTATATACTTCTCCTGATTGGCCTCTTACTTACTCTCTTCAATTCGTTGTATGAATTTCGGGAAATTGGAGTTTTCGAAAGCAATTGAAACTCCAGAACTCTGAAGCATCTTTCTAGTGATCGGTAGGCATTTCGTTCGTGGTTTGTCGAGACTGATGCTTTGATAGCCTTGAAACGGTAGTACGAACTTTTGGGTGAAAGAAAGGGCGCATAGAGCTTAAATATTAGATCTATTAGGTTAGATTAGTATAAAGGCAGCCGCAAGAGCTCGAAGGTAGCTTCGTCGAAGCTTTGCGTGTATGCCAGGGTAAAAGTTCGACGTCTCGCGGAAGTTACAGCCAGCTGGCGCATCTCCGGTCTGATGCAGAAAAAGGTCGCGCATTACGCCCGAGTTACGATTACGAGCAGGGACGCGCTCGTAGTCGCTTCACCATTCCGGCAAGGCTTCTCGTTCCGCACTCACAGCTACGCTCGTTTCGGCCTAAGCTTGCCGAAGTTAAAAACATCGAGGTTGCCCACTCACTGCGCAACATAGGTGAGTTTCTCGGCTCTCGGATCTCGGATCTCCCTCTATGTCCCACTTTCTCCCTCTGTCTCTCTGCTTCTCTGCGGAAGAAAGCAAAGCTGGCTTCCTTTGTGAAACGTAGATGGCCGGTTCACGTAGGTACTCATCGCCGGGTATAATAAAAGTGCAACCCTAAAAGCCCCCGGCCCATCGCGCTTTCCCATTTCCCAAAAACCACAAGACATCCCGCCGAGAAGAATCTGGCCAGATGCCAGGCGTTACTAGTTCCGAAAAGGGCGCCTCGGTACATTGACTTGTATATTGCTTCGCCAATTAAAACCTATCACCCTAAAATACGCAATCCTCCTTCGCTGCTATACAGCCGACATTGATTGTCGTAAGCGAAAGCTAGCGAATGAACTTTGGACATAGGGGGAAATCGATTTAGCCTCTTACCTGCGAATCCTACTAAACACGCAACGAGAGTTCTACTAAATGTATAAAACTGGATAACAAAATTCTTACAAGGCCTACTATCGTAACACTGGGGAAAGTGATTTTGAATTTTCGATTTTGTACAGTCACTATGTATCTCTAATTCCAATAAAAGTGTAAATAAGCACCGGTCGTTGTGCATGGTGAGTTTGAAAACGCAGGCAACCGAATGCGAACTCGCCTGAGAACTCGCGAGCAGTAGCACCTGTCGTGCAAGGCTAATCTTGAACACGTGTTTCCCTGTGTTAGCTGGCGCACTGCCAATAACCGAAGAATGGCCATTGTATACCATCGCACCATGCCGCTTTTCCCTTGAATAGGTGCACCGCGGCGACGCTCCGGAGACTGAAATTGACCTTCTTTCTCCGACTGCGTGTCCGCCACAGCGACTCAGCAATAATTTCTCTGCAAGCATACTATGCCGGAGTATAAATGGCTGAGTTTACAAAAAGCTTGCTCACGGCGACACTGCCGATATTTAATTTCACAAAGCCATTCCTTTATGTTTATAACCGACAATGCCCAAAGCAGCGGTGGGGGTTGAAAGAGGTGGAATGGAAGCGAACGGGCATCGAAGCTTTTTATTTCACAGGCAGGAGGCACGCGTGTTTTTCTGCAGTTCGAAATGGATTCGGCCGATAGACTGGTAGCAATAATCGTAAAGCTCGAGCGTGCCGCTTTTGCCGGTAGCGCACATGCGTGCTAAAGCGTTGGGGCGCTCAAATTCTGAGCGGACGATCGTAAAGTTTTCAATTCTAATTCCGGGTGAAAGTGTTTTACGACGAGAGCCATATGCAGCACGCGCGCTGTCGGCTCGCTCCATCGATGTGCTGCTTTTGTTTCAGAGACACGAGAATTAATGGTAGATTTAACTGGTCCTAGTTAAGTACCGCCAACGCCGCTGCCGATTTCGTCCGGCTGAGCGGCCGTGCAATTTTCGAGTTGACGACGCGCCACATTCGTATGACAAAAGCTCATGCTTTGATGTAAATATAGAGGTATTCCGGCTTCTGGTTGCGTAACATGCCAGTTAATGATGTAAGCCCCCGCACACAATGCGTCTCGACATGGACCAACGTCCCAAGAGTCCTTTTGTTGTTTTTCGCTAATCGTGAATCACTTGATTGGAAAAACGCTGAGAAGAACAGCATGCTTATTGCTTTATTAAACGAGAGTGCCTTCATGTCGGAATTCGCTTTGAGCATGCGCCTTTTACGATTACGAGATAAATGTTGCCGAAAAATGTTCAGCTCCACGTGCTGTTGTCCCGAGTGCTTTCGGGTGGCCGGATTGCATAGTCAGCTGGTATCGCAATCAATTTCGGGCGAGTAAAATTACTTGCTGTCGATCCACGGGGCATAAAGCAATAATTGCCATTTACCGGTAGTGTCCAATCGCTCTCCCGTATATTCCATTAATGATTTAGGACGGCACTTTCACCCGGCGCAGCGTAGCTCGCTCGACGCAAAATTTCCGCCACGCTAACTCGCCGGACATGTAACGATCTTTCGATAACGAGTGAGTAGACAGCATCGCAAACGAAACGTTTAATTTGCATTAATGATGTGAGCTCCAATCCATTTAATTAAATACCGACCCCCGTGTCTATTATTAATTCTGCTAGTATATTGGGACAATACGATTAATCAGAATGCTATTTCACCTTTTATGACCAATTGAAAGATAAATCGGCATTAGTCTTGCCCTTTATCAAAAGTCGAGTAAAAGTGGAAATCCGCACTCTTCTCATCATAGTGTCAGCGTTTTCTAGTTGTATGGTATGGTTCATGGTCACACATGGGACGTTAATACTCATTCCGTATTTAAGCAGTGATAATTTCGACACGGAAAATTCCACTGGCTGATAGTCTATGATAAGAGATACCGTGGCAGAGGGAGTAACAGGCACACCAGGCTTCCAAGAGCTCACTTTACCTAGAAGGCCACAGTCTTCCACATTTCAATTCTCATATTCTTGTAGAATTACAGGGTACGTGGTAAAGCGTCTGATCGCAGCGGATTTTACTCGTGCACGCACGGAAGGGCTCGAGGCGCAGTAGAGAGAGAAAAAAAAATGGACGAGAGCAAACTTTAATTCTTATAACGGAGATGGAAAGCCCGGGGAACGAAATTAAAGCCGACAACGGCCGCCGATGTTGGGGCAAACGTGGCCCGGGCAGCACGTTTACACGTTTTTATATCTCGTAATGAAGTCCGATTCTCGCCAGTAAAAACTTCCCAAGAAGAGAACCACCACCGCCGCCGCTGCCGGCACTGCCGTCGACGAAAGCCGGGCGGCCTTAATTGCGACTGGAAATTGAAAAACTCTCGCGCTATTCACCGCTGCCCCCGGCGAACGAGCAGTGGCGCGCGCTAGCCAGTAATTTTTTCGGACAAAGAGAACCGTACATACATAGCAAAGCAAACATATTAATATTACATGCCGTTTATTTAAAGCGATCGTAACGCCAAGAGGAGTTTCAGGAAAGGTTAATTCGATCAGAATTGCATTTTCGTTGAAATAGGACGGTTTCAGCGGCGTTGCAATAAGACGATGCAAGTCGGCAAGGAAATAGTATGTATCTCAAGGAAGGGAAGGGGCACTATACTTGTGCAGATTAAGGAAGTGGGTCCCCTCGATGAAGGCGCCGCAGCCGTGGCTGAGCGCATAATGCTCTGAGTTAGAGCACACTAGAGAATTCTAGCGGAGAACTCTGGTGAGATGTTGCACGTATAGCTACACACAAGTAGAGAGCCCGGTTGCCTCTGGTGCCGTCGCGTTACACTGCTCTGCGGTTATTCGATTATCTTAGTCCCGTTCTTAACCGCATCGTAGCCGTTCTTCTCACTTCTAGCCTCCGATCTTGCCAGTGTCACCTTTCATAATGTCGCGCCTCTTTGCTTACCTTTGCATACTGACTGTCTGCCTGCCTGCCTGCCTGCATAAGCGCACCCCGTTCTGCTATTATAAATTCCCAGTTATCTTTCGAGAGAAATATTAAAAAGCTAAAGCAAGTCATCAGGAAAATGTCCTATGATTATTCGATTAATAATCGTTGCCGATATAAGAAACAGTTTTAAATTTGTATTACATCGAAAAACAAAATCAATTCGAATCACTCAGCTTAGAGATCGTGTAATCTACTGCAAATGTAAGATTAGCGCTGGCGGAAGAAAGGAATAGGAATGGAGGGGGGTGGTGGATTCTTCGATCTCGATAAATTGAATTTTCAATTTCAAGTGACTACTCGGTTCCTGAGACCTGGCCGCCGCTTTCATGGAGCTCCATGAAAACACTCGGTTGGAAGGGATGGAGGGGCCGGAAGAGCAAATGAGAGCTGCCCCGATCGATCTTTCCGTGAAGATGCAAGGCAATGCATCTTCATGGCCGGCGGGAAAAAGGGGAGGTACACGATGTGGAAGAAGAATGGTGGTAGGGGGGAGGGAAGGGAGGAACGAAGATAAAGCCGCGCCGAAGGAGCGTGCAGGGAGAAAATAATGGTAGAACTAAGAACTTGAACAAGTTAGAGGAAATTAGCTCTCACAAAAGAACAAAGATATCTTGCTTCGAGAGCCGGTGTGATTCTCTAACGGACAGCCAACTTGCTACTCTTTTTCTAATCACGCATATACATTGTTTATTTTTGTATATTTTTGCATACAATATCTAATCCCTTTCTTCAGATTGTGCATATTTCCAAACATCACTTTTAAAGAGTACGATTCTACCATGACGATTTTCTTCCAAGAACTGAGAGCAATCTTGCACCAGCTGCTAACACTGTAAGTTCTGTCTTTACGGTTTAATGCAGAATTCCTTCCAACTCCCCTTCAATGTAAAATGAATTTCCTCCATCCCAGCTGAACTGGCAAGAGAAATTCTACGCTCGTAAAGACACCAGCGCAGCAAAGTCTATGATCAAACATTAGATTTAATATGTCCGATGAGAATAGCAATATCTTCGGCGGTGCATTTCGCACCATACCAGCAAAAAATTAATCGCGCTATGCATATTAGGCCTCGAATATTGCAGACAGTGAGAAATCCTGTCGAGTTGGTACGTTTACTTAGAGAGACGGTAAAAAAAGTCTCCTTATCGGGACGCGCGATATAGTTGTCCCAGATAAGAGCAAATGCACGAATGATATCTTATCACTTGTGTGACGATTGTATACCACCGGAGAAACGTATTGTGGGATGTAACGATCGTCTTTCGGGAAGGTTGCGAAATATTGCGCCTACACCGACTTGCTAGCTGACCAGGAGTGTGCGGGGAATTTTTCGTTACCTGCCGGGCATCATTCGGAAAATGGAACGTTCAAACGGATCATTCGACGGACACTCCGATCGCCACACCGGGCGATGGAAATTTTCTGGGAATTTTGAGCCGGCTCGCCTGCCCATTGGATTTCGTAGAGGCAGTCACGACGAACAAAGGGAGGAATAAAATTGTGATTGCTGGCGTCAAAATATTCGCATCTTCTCTCTTTTCGTCTCTCAGCACCTCGATCGCGCGATTCCAATATTCCTAGTATCCACTCGATTACCTGGAATTTCGAGAACGCTGTTTACCAGTGATAAAGTTTTCCTCAACTATCTGGATTGCCCTTCTTAGCCACGCTTGTTCCATGGAATGCAGACTCGAATAATAGATTTATTCTGATCGCAGAATGAAAGTCGAGCCTATGGCACGTCGTGCGAAAAACTAAAGTGACATTATGACTCTATTCGGCTGGAATTCAGACGTTATTCAGCTAACCCGTATTGCGAATCATAGGAAGAACATTGCCCACGTACACATAAATGATTTCGTATTCAGTGCAGGCGACCGTGCATAGAAAACCAAGTAGTGCCGGCAGTTTTATGTAACGGACCGATATTATTTTCCAGTTACAAGCTTGAGTTACATAGGAAACGACTACGGAACTTCTGTATTCATTCTTTTCTTGCTGGAACTTGCAGGAGTATTCGATGTTTGTTGCGCATCCTTCCTTCCCCTAAATCTCCTTCAGCTACTACTACTGCTAAAGTATATGTCACTGAAGAGGATAATAGCTAAGTTATTTCAGAAGGTTGGACAGAAAAAGGGAGGTTCTTCGTGATCCAGGCTCCCTCCAGTCTACCTTCGTATCCAGAATCATTACGTCGGAGGAAGGAAGGAAACTGTATCGAGCCTCGATTACTGTTACGATGGGGACACGGTGGCACCGTGTTGGATAGATGGTCTTCGTGCCAGAATGCAATAAAATCCCTCCGCTCGTGATTGTCATCTAAATGAATGGAAAAACGCACGGTGGCAATTCGTACTCCTGAAAGCAGTGCGCTTCGTCCCTGGGATATATGGCTTGGTCACGTGCAATCAACGATTTTCAGACCCTCGAGCATTCGATACATCGGAATCCGACCGATTACGAATTAATGATAAGCTCGTGTTACCCGAAGAGGAAATATCGGATTCTATCGCTGTAATGCGGTAATTTCCGACTTGCATGCCTGCTCGCTCGCACGCCTAATTGCTCTCGATAGCCTTTCACGTTGCAATGCGAGAACTATTAGACTCTGCTTCCAGTTCTTCTTCGCTTTCTTACTGATAAATCGTTAATTCGGCAGGCTTCACTGATAACGGAAAGTGACATGAAAAATCGATAGAACCGATAGGCGATCATCACTTGTATATCCGTAGTTCTGTAGTTGCACGTTTTCCTCAGCGCGAAGTATGTATTTGGCCAAGTGGAAACGTATTACTAATGGATGGACACTACAGCGTATCTTAAGCAGAGATTCTGTACAGTTACACCGAACATAATATTTGCGGAAGGTTCCGTTGAAGTAAAACCGTGGCATCTCGCGCTCGTTAGAACTGGATACATACCATTGCTGAGAAGGCAGTGCTTTTAGTGGTGTAAAGCTGCTGGGTGCGATATAGTATAGTAGCGGCACGGTTGCAAGTACTGGGAGGTACCTCCCGTAGAAGTTGAACCGAAAGCACCAGGGGAATTGCCCCCTAATTTCGGAACCACCTCGACCAACCACCACCTACGAGAGAGGCCGCTCTTCTAACGACTTTCGCTCACGTCACACGATTATCATGGGACTTTTCGGTTGGAAAACTCCACCCTACCAAATCTCTCCTGGCAGTTATATCGATTTTCTTAAATTCACGGCCAATTTTGACTGCATTCCGATTGCCGCCTCGGTGCGCTCCAATTTCCGCCGGCTCGCTGGCCCGGCTACCCAACGATGCTTGTGCGATTGCGCCTCGTTGCAGTCGCGGAGCGTTTCAACTATAGTTGTTCGGTTGTTCAGCTTCTGCTCTCAGATTGTAATAGAAGGGACAGTTGGCTCGCATGTAATAGTCGATGAATGTACATACACTGATGTTTAGAAGCTCATCCAGCGCGACGTCGTTTTTCCACCTCGTCGATTAAATATGTCGCTCGGTGGTTAACGTCTACTTTTTCACGCTATCTAAATCCAATCTGACAAGATGGCTCGACGACCTTCGCCATTTCCAGGAGATAACGGCAAAGATTTAGCACAGAAAAACTTGACGGTAACGACATGTTCATCAAGCCAGTCGTCCATGAAATGTGTGAGGGTTAGGAATAAGCCATAATCCACTTACAAGTATCCATCGCGCGAGGATGCTCCTCCCAGCACGATTCATCCAGCTTTCCTTCGTATGCCTATCTAGTAAGTTTACTTTGCGGTAGGAAAAAAAAAGTTTGATAAGTATAAGGGAGAGGTATGACGTATGATGGGAATAGTAGTTCGAAACTCAATTTAGCCTCGGAGAAAAATGGATGGTGGCTCTCATGGGAGAGAGACGCGTATGTGTGCGAAAGAGCTGCATCCCGATCGGCTTCAACAGCGAGAGTGCGATGGCGGGTGTGTCCATCGAGGACTGTGCTAACTTTAGTCGTCGTTCACGGGGTCATTCGTCACTTGAAATTGGCAGATCGCAGCCACCACTCGCGCGCACTTCTTGTCTACTGCCAATTACGCAACGAGGCTGCCCGGCCATGTTGCAGAGTCGCGACGGAAATATTCGGCCTGTAATAACGCATACCTTCACGCCACCCGCCGTATTAGCCATTCACTCTTGTCGATGACTCCTGCAATTACAACATTATGCCCGCGAGAAGATTCCCTAAATACCACTTACCCCGCTTGATAGTGATCCAATAGCCCGAAAGGAAATTCAGTATGGATATCTGTCAGAGAGGATCATGTGGCATAAGAACGAGAAAGTGCCTCTGTCACTTAATAATTAAAATGCCAATAATGCCAAGAGGAAGATTATATTTCTCTCGCCACGACCAGCCAATGGCAACTGTGAGTCTAGCCCAACAGAAATTATCGAGAGAGTCATCCAGTGCGAGGAGTCTATAGAGACTCTCTATAGACAATCGCAATCGATATTCAGTATTGATAAAAGAATTCTATGATTCATCAGAGGACTAGCAAGCACAGTTTTCTAAGGACTTTTTCATTGAAGGAGCTTTTAAACATGCATTGATTTCCCTGGTGGAGATAAGCTGCCGAGGGCGAGACGAATAGGGAGATGAAGTGTGCCTGACAGATTGAGAGAAAGACAGGTATTCAAATGAGAGTAGTAAATATACACTACGCATTCCATCCAATGCTATTTTCATTCGCGTGTAACATTGGTAAACGCGCATACACATCGCTTGACGATCATTTATACCCTGAGTACATTCGGGGATGATAATTCCTAGTAGTCTGCCAAACGATCAACATCGCACGCCCATTCGGCATGTACCGAGCAAACTTGTCTGATTCCCGCTGGGAACGACGACAGACAGCGAGGGAAAGACGGGTTTCAGATTGACACACAGACCGTCGCATAATAGTCTCCTTGTCTGGCGCAGCAATGCACCCGGTCACTTAGCGCTCCAGTACAGAGCATCGCGAGCTAAACCGTTAAACGTGCTTCGAAACAGTTAAACGTATCCTGATGCCTCTGGAGCTGCACGTATCACACGTTACACATCGTCAAGACAATCATCATTACCAATACAAGAGTCCACTCGAATTGCACTATCAGCATCATTTCGTATATCGTATATTTTGAATTTGCAGAAACACTTTTGATAACTTTCCTTTCGAGAGAAAGGGAGACCCATTGTTTCTTGACTCTTTCTCTTTCTCCCACTGACTACCTTTCTATCTATCTCGGTCTCTTAACGAATAAGGATTGGGCGCCCGCTAATAAATAGCAGTACGTAGCGAATCGCATAAAGCACGAGCCGCGAGCAGAGAGGCGCGCACATAAAGTTCGTACGCGGTAAATGCACCGGGACGCATTCGCGCGAGAGCATGAGAAACGAGCGTTTAACTAATTGTTGTGATTTATGGAACGGGCCGCTGCCGCTGCCTACCTGGGCGATGGATGAGCGGTTACTGAGAATTTCTGGAATACCAAGGTAAGCTCCTTCCACAAGCTACCTTACTACTCTCGCTTGCCCCCCATATACATATAATATCCCATTCTTTCTCCGTTTCATTGCACTTGCTCGCGCTCCTCTATCTCCGTTTGCCTCTTAGTACAGCTATCAGTCAAGCATTCGCGGAAGTTAATATTTATTTCCATTACTCTTTTTTCATATATATTATATAAGGATGAAATAAGTCATTGCAGCTCTAATTAGTATTCAATAATATCTTGACCTGGCGAAAGTTCGTCAAGGATTAGTAATGAGAGGTTTTAGTGACGATTAAGGTTTGGGTGTGCTAAAGAAAAGAAGACTGCATTGCGGGCGAAGGATTAAAAATCGCGGTGGCTTTGCGCGACATGAGGTGGGGCAGGGTGGTGGGTGGGGATGTGGGGTTAAGGGGTTAAGAGGGGGAGGACATGCTGGGACAGTTTGGTGTGTTAAATGCCGCGTGACACTAGCGCGAGCGGACAACGCTCGAGCACAGGATTGTAACTAATTGTTCTGATTTATGCAGCTGGGGCATTTCGGCTAAACGATGCCCAACACTGGAGCAAGCCAAGAGGAACGAGCAGCTCAATTATACGGCCAGCTGGCCGCAGTCCAATACTACTTTGGCCACTTTGATTCTCCACGTTCGATCATGCCGTGGCTCCTCTTGCTCCTCGCCACTCCTCAGGACGTGAAGTCACCGGGCGGCAGGCTCGCTTCGGCCAAAGGTGACCACGGCCCGCGGAACAAGTGGTTTCCTGCTTTCACTTGCTAATTCTTTGGAACCACAAACTAAATTGCATCTCAATCGCCATTGCAACCTCTATGCACCGGAAGCCTGTTACAGGACCAATACTGCAATTTGTAACACGACGAAACAATGAACGTTGACAAAACCAATATGGCGCCATTATTCCCCTACGTTTCTCCTCTAGCCAGTTCGAGATCTTGTAAGAGAAGCAGAAGGAATGTGTACTCCATTAGTGTACTGGCAGCGAAACGAACGTGCGATCCATGATGACAAGCCTCCCTTGGATTAAAGCCCCGTTCTCTTTCTGACACACTTTCGCATCATTTGGAAACTGTCAGGAATAATGGAGCGAAAGGGGGCTTTCGTGCTTGGCAAGCAGAGCGGCTAAACATAATTGTAAATCGATTTCGGTAGGAAGTGGTATAATGACTATAACACGTCCAGCGAGCTCTCATGTCTTTGCTCGGCTAGGGTTCATCGCGAAACTGCCTGCGGGAGTTCCGCTCGCACTTCTGTCACTGTCACCAAGAAGTCGCAATTGCTAGCTTTCAACTTAATGTGATTCTACCTCTATTTGTCACCGACACTAACTCATGCTTCCTTATGACAGCCAAGACACGTCAGGGATGACGGAATTCGCTGAAAGTCATGTGAATTATACCAGGTTACCCTTTGTTACCCTCTCATCTGTTTTGATTCAAAGAGAAGAGATGAAAAAGTGGAATTAGTAATTAGACTAGATACTTGATGAAACGACTGGAAAGCTATCGATCAGCGGTGCGGTGTCATTTATCATTGCGAAACGCATCAGACACTCGGCTAAAACGTTCGACGACACACTGAACAATCGGTTCAATGTCAGGAATCATTCAACGGATTGACACGGAGGAAGCGATGCCAAGTGGATCGACAGCAAGGCCGTCTTTTTTCATCGAGGACTTAGCCATGCTTCACAATGGCCATTTCGCCAATTGAGATAGGAATCTCTGTCTAATTTATCATCGGCCAACTGTACTGTCCCCGGTGGCGCAGACTTCTAACTTTGTTACCACTTTGAGAGAATATTTGTGATTGATCCCAACAAGTTCTCCATTTGCCGGACCAACTTTCACTCGGGCAGGTTGAGCTCGACGCTCGGCAAACTTAGCCCGGGCAGCTTTCTTCTCGGGAAATTTAAAGAAGAACTGACGGAGCAAGAGGGGAGGCGGCTCTGCACGTGAAAACAGGAAGTTCGGCCGAGAGAAAAAAAGAGAAGACTTTCACGGGTGGGCAACTTGGACGGGGACTTTGACGAGAAAGGAAAATCAGCCTTTTGCCAAGGCAAAAGAGTACACGTAGCCGAGAAGTGGCGCGAGGTGATCGGTGGTATAGTCTCGGGCCGTTTTAATTCCCGGCAGTTGAGTGCTTGCGCAAAGACTTGAGGGGAGCAAGTCTCATTTCCTCGTCACTGGGTGCTATGAGCACTCGACACAGGCGCGTACTATACCAGAGAATTGTTTCCGGCAACGATTGCGCTATCCTGCAATGTCGTTACACCACTTCCACCACTAGCACTGCCGCCGGTCGATGAAATTGTACGCGCTACGGTTATGCAGTCGCGTGTTGTGCAGCATGCACATAGCCAGGGCTGCCAGTTATCGGAAGAGCGAGTGAGGGAGAATCGGGTGGGGGCGAGAGCTTTTTTGCTCGATCGAAGGAAGTAATACCGGACACTGCTCCTATTTTTCCGGGGAACGCAATGGAAAGCGCCGCGTGAACTAGACTCACGCTTCTCGCTCACCAGTCCATCTCCCATCCCTCTACTCAATTGTTGTTACACTCAAGCGCTATCGAAAACAGGCACATACTCGTGTTACAGCTCGCACTTTACTTCACTCAGCCTTTCGTACGTACCACGCGTATTCAAATAATCGCTGCGCTACCCATTGAAGCTCGTATACTCCTATCTGTAGAGTATCTGAGATCTAAAGTCGCAGCGATGATCGGACTACGATTATTTGAGAGGAAGACCGACAGGAAGGACAACGCAAACGATAACACAATACATTAAGTGAAATAATCAGGAAGTAAAGATGGGGAGGAACGAGAGGAGAAGTGGAGGGTCAAATGACAGGTGGATGAAGGGCGGTAGAGGATGGGGTGGTGGGTCGGACGGGCAGTAGAAGCAGGCTGGAGTTTCAGGCCATTACTACGCCTGAATATTTCAGCGAGCGAGCGGTTAGGGGCGAGGGGTGACTGAGAAACGGACGGCCCCGCCTCTATTATTTATTGCATTACCCTCGCATCGGGTTAAAGTTCTCTCTCTCCCTGCGCCAGCCAGCAGCATCCTACGTCGCGCGCGCACATGCTCTCGCTCTCATTCTCGCGATTCAGCTCGCAGCGGCTTTTCGAATCGGATCGCCGCGTCATTGAACATTATTCATACGGCAAAATTTGAATTATACATTCGCAGGAAAGTCCCGGCTCCTGCTGCCATCCTTGGTAACGGTAAAGATGCTGGTGTCGTCTGTCACTCTCCCGCCCGCACTCCTCCCCATCGAGAAAAGGGTCCTTCCATAAGAGAGAATATTCGAGCATTCGAATATTGACGACGCTGCTGAAACGTATTTTATCTTGTGCTCTTACTTTCTTGGTGCGAAGAGACACCTGTGTAACAAATGTTTAGCTGTTCAAAGTAATGCGGAGAGGAAAGGGTGGATGGTGGCGAAGGTTTGTTATAATTGAGATATTCTCATTTTTACGCTCTCGGCAGGGCGCCTCATCAACGCTTTAGAAAGTCTAGCTTTACGGCGCCGTGCATTTTGATAAGGAAAATTAATACGCGCGCGCACGTGATGACTTTCCCGCATGCCGAGGTCGAGACCGAGGCCGAGACCGAGCGAACGAGCGAGCCAGGACCAACGCGCATCCGGCTTACGGCTCTTTATACATATTACCTGAGAGTTTAAATTCGCTCTGTCTCTCCGGCTGCTGACAAAAATAAAGATTTGTTGAGCTAAACTCCGCGACCGTTCCTGAGAGAGTAACTGGAATTAAAGAGAAGAGTATGGCAAATGAACTCATCCGTTCGCCCGCTCACTCGCTTACGCAGTCAACAATTTTCATATCCGCTCGAAGCCTCACTGAATAGAATAAATATCATTCGCTGTACATAAACATGTCCGCATACCAGGATATTGGATTCATCAATGAATTTCTATTCACGTGCTTGAGTCTTATTTCTCGGTCCATGTATTGAACACGTAGCTAGCTCCCTCTAGAACTGGAGAATGCTTTTAAGAAGAGCAAGTAGGAAGGGATTAGCTTTGACGGCGGATTGATTTACTGACGAGGCATATTCACTAGTTGCCGGATGCTTTTCGGAAAACAGTTCAATCACAACAGAGCGAGGTGTACCGAATCCACTTGTTTCCATAACGCGTTTAGCCAACAACACGACAAGCGGATCAGCAAATATAAGTCAACAACATACATAGTTGATCGACAGAAAATAGTGGGGTATTTGCTGGACATGTTCCATTTGCGACTTGTCGGAGTATCCACACATATTTCTCCTTTAAATAAGTACATCTATTTTGCCTCGTTCACCTCCTGAAATTAGATCTGTAAATGAACCATCTCGCTGGATAATAACTCTCCAGAAAGGTGAGCATCTCCTTTTTTCTACACTGAGAGAGAAAAATCTCAGTCTTGGAAATCTGAGCCGGTTACGGTTACATGTTAATAATGCGCCCTCGTATGGAGCTAGTTTAAAAAATTCATAGAGAAGCTGTGGTCCCCACTGTGCAAACGTCCGGTTTACCTCTAGCATACTTGTCGCAAATCTAGCTCCAGTCTGAACAGGCAGAACGTTAAACGTTCGCATTATGTTGGATAAGTAACAAGCGATCTTCCGACGTAGACCCGGAAATTGGATCTCTCGGAAAACTACGGGCTTTTATAATTATCCTAATGTTTTTTCCTCATCTACCTTACTAAAAAATAAAAACAATGAATTTATGCAACCGTGCTCAATTTGTTTTTCTCCCTCTTCTCCTCTTTCCGTTCTTTTGCTCTGTATTTCTCCACGTCATACTGCCCTTTTTCGGGAATTATCATACTTACTCAAGGATGAGACGTTCTAGAGAATAGTCCGTAAATTGGGTACACTTTTGGAAGTGTTGTTTCACGAGCATCCAAAGATATCCACGACGATATTACGATATCCGTTAAGGAATAAAACGAGACTAGGACCGATGGTTCTAAGCTAATTATACATACTTTTTCGAGGCAGAAAATCCTATGCGGAAATGCCACTCGAAAGCAACTACTTTTTCATGAAGGAGTTGGGAAGCGTCGACCGGTGAAGCTTGCTAAAATCGGTGGAACGTTTCCGCCTACTAATACAGGGACGACAAGTACAAGCGGCTTGGCTGTCGTGCGGTCCTGACCCGTACTAGGGAAGGGACAAGCTAGTTGACAATAATTTATGGCAAAGTAGAGCAGCCAGAATAATTAGAGACACGCTACCTCTTCCCAACGCGACGCCACTCTCTTTAAAAGTGAATATTCCTCCTTACGTTAGCAAGTAGAACCTCAGTAAGTTAGCAATGCCTAATGTGCTGTAAATACGATATCACTTGCGAGAATGATTGATTAATACCTCCAAGTGCGAAATACTTCCAAGTATTTCTGTTATAAAGAGGGTTTACTTTACATGATTTAATCTGATGACTGAAATTGCGTGTATGTATTAAAGAGATTGCTTTTCGCCTTATGAAAATTGCTATGCTCTTAAGCTTTGTGTACTAAAAGACAGATATCCAAGAGCAAAGGGGCAAGGGTAACAGAATGCTAACCCCCCGAGCATCATCCCTTTACATAAGCGCAGCCAGAACACAAGTTTCGGGTAAGCGCGTCTGCACCGAATTACCCTTCATAACGAACTACCACCCTTGCCTTTGTCTTGCTGTCTTTCGGCCGGGTATTCATTCGAAACGAAGCATTTCGCCGCATGCGACTGGGTGAAACCATGGCCAATAGAAAAGGTGTGTCGCGATACGACGCCAGCTGAGGGCTCAGCAAGCAACACCGATAAGGCATAACGGTGTGGTGGATTCTTGTTTCGGTGAGCGACTCGAGATTGACTCTCTAATGTGGCACGCCTGCGAGAAATAGCTTTCGAGAAACACAGACTTTCTTCAGCTTCATCTTGATTTCCGTTGCTTAATCAGTCGCAGAGGAAAAAACAGGTTAAAAAGTATGGCAGGTATGTGTCAGGAGCGCATGGTAAACATATCAATACTGGTAAAATCGCATTCAAATCTAAATCAATTCATGGTGTAAAGAGAGGAGGGTTGCTTTCACAAATCGTGTGTAACTCTGCTTGAATGTCCAACGAATCCGGCCAGTCCCGAACTAAATAAAATTGTTTAAAGCGCATCCAGAGCATGATGAATTACAACTGAGGACGGGTAAATTCGTGAGGTATGCGCCGAAAAAAGAAGTGTATCGAAATAGCACCGTTGTGAGCGTTGAAATGCGAAATGAAATTCAATCAATTAAAGTGACACGCCCAACCAGAGATCCGTGCTACTCGCGCCTGTCTGGCGTCCTCGAAAAAGTGGCTGAATATTATTCACCATCAAGTGATCGGCTGTACGGGTTTCCCGATATTTGATTAAAGCCCGGTGCAATGATTGATGGCCGGAAATACACCGTATTTCGTTATAGCGAACTGAGTGAATATTTTTATACTATTGTACCAGTTGTAATAGGCGTTCGATCACGCGCCAGCACTTATACCAGCACTTATACCCGCTTCAGCTTAAAAGCACATGGTTGATATACGAAAAGAGTACTATGCGCGTTAGAGTAACGGATTTTAACATCAATTTCTCCCTTCCTGAGAAGAACGAGCATTGGTTAAATACAGTTGAATCAGCGAGTAAATTGTGAACAAATATTTACTTCAAAGTGACACGCCACCACTGTGCAATCGAAATATGAAATGATGGCTTGCCCAGCTCGGCAAACTTCCCGACTTTTATTTGCTAACTTTGATGCTTCTCATCTTTTCCTTTCCCTCTGTCTTTCTTTATGAGTGGTTTGCGCTACCAAATGAAAAGGACGAGTTATAGAAGTTTTATAATTATTCTTTTTTTCCGTATAAAAGACCAGTTTCATCTGTATAAGAAATATGGTACATAGAGGAGCGGTGTTGTTGGACAAGACTGGCCAGTCTTTATGACGAGTCGCGACCGATGTGAAGATTTGTTGCGACAGAAGGCCCCTTCAATTCTTAATTAAGACGACGCGCGTCGTCCCACTAGTTTTGGCAGCTTCTGCTGGCGAGCTGGACCTCATTGAGGCAAGCCATGATGTACTATCGGATCTTGGCGAGCCTTCAACGACAAATGATTGGAACGGAGGAGCGGAGTTATAATAGACTTGATTGCGCCCTCGCGACCCATTTTGACTGCGGCAGGCACCAACCACTTACGGCATTTTTAATTAACAATTAACATCCTTTCTCAAATTACCGGTCGAAGAAAGGTTGACCTTCCTACAAAATCATATTTATCGAAACAATGCACAGGGAACAGCTGCCTGGGATACGTTTAAATCGTAGCTGGCAAGCGGAATTCTGCCTCCGATATCTGGAAAACACCGAGTATTCGATGGCGCATACTATGACGTATGGCTCGGACAGCTTTCAGGCCCATCGAATATAAATCCATCGCACGATATTAGTGTCGATATAAAGATTTTTTGGGAGTCCAACCACGCATATCTGGTTGCAGAAGTAATCGGGAGAAAATAGATTTATAACAATGGCAAAGATATTATATTGCGGTATTATGGAACAACCACTCTCGGAGCAATAAATCCTCACTTTTTTACTCCCAATTACAAGCTAACGCATTCAATCGGTACAATATGAATTTCTGGACTGCGTGTAGCGCGAAATGAACAAGAGGAAGCAGCAGATATAGGTCGATTCTATACACTCGGTAATCAATGTCTCCCGAGATATCAGTTGGATATTCAATTGTCGAAGCGATGTTTCCCTGTGGCGGACAGGACACACCGATTTCCGGTGGTAGTACCACTCCAGCGAGCTTTTGTACATGCTCACGCACAGCAGAGCTTTCACAAACATTTGTGGAGTTCACCTCGAGCGCTTTTCCACGGGAGGAAGAAGAGCTTGTGCAGCAGTTTTCGGCGAAATCGTAGTACCCGGCAAAGTCGAAAGCTGGAATTTCTATTTTCACTCGGCTTGCATTACATCCGGCAGCACGCGCGTCCCTCCTTCCTCTCCTAGCAATGGCTGTGTGTATGTGTGTTTACGAGGGTTCCGCGATCGAACTAAGAAGCACTTTGCCGAATAAAAGTATTGCTGTGGAATGAACAGAAGGGTCAGGCGACGGGCTCGAGTCGATTTTATGTAGCCGGCGGTTTACGATCAGCGGAATTCCCGAGGCGCTCGTACCGTAGGATTTGAGAACACGCCCGGAAACATAGCGGGATGATGTGCGAGTAATTCGACTTTAAAGCCGTCCCATGCAAGATCTACTGTCCTTACTGATCCTTCAATGCAACCCGGAATATGCGATCGTATTCTCAATGAATATTTTCAATGACAGAGGAATACGAAGCTTAGAAAAAATGAAGGAAAAGACGAATAAAGTAATTTCCGATATTTCATTCAAGTTTGACCAGGCGATATTACGAGCTGACATGCAAGTCTACAAAGAGGCACGAGTTGGTGGGCCCCGCCGCGAATGGAAATCGTTGTATTCGCGTGTCACGTGGTGTCACGGAAGCGGTAATTTGATACTCGCGTTCTCAGGACAGTTTCACGCTGTGCTCTCCTACGCGGTTGGATGGTAGGGATGACACGGGAATTCCGCAATCTAAACATACTCCTGCTCTTAGAGGGACGCAAGGCAGCGAGCGGAGTCTGAAGGCGAAGACCACGTAAGAGAACAACGAAAGCAGCGAAAGTATTCTTTAGAGGCCTGCCAGTACTCCCGAGTGAATCACCCTCGCAACCTCCTCCGGTCGAGAATAGCGTAGGGCGTGAGAATATTTCTCACCGACCGTGTCGCCGAATGCAATTTCTCCACTTTCATTACACTAAGTAATTAAAGCGCCGCGCGGCCGCGCACCAAAGTCTCTACGCGGCACAGTAAACGTCGGCCGCTTAAGGTGTCCTCCCCGTCCAGTCGGCGTCGCCTCCTGCGCACCCCTTTATATTCTTTCATCTTGTAAACTTTCGCGATTTTCCTTTGCTACACCGCGCGCACTCAATTTCATAGCTCTCTTGAGCTCGTAATTGTTACTCCGCAGAACATCTTCTTAAATTTCTCTCGGGGAGGAGAACATTATTGGGGACGAAGGAATGAGATTTGTTGTGACTCTTTCGCATGTCCCATAGCAGTTTCACACACACACACACCGTTGGAAGATTGGTCCGATTGGTAATGCTTTATCAAAGAGCCAAGCGCGCTCGAAATTTAGTCCCGAAATTCCGCCGGGTTTTGTCAATACATATATAACTACCGGACGTGTTCTTGTGGGAGTGACGGTTGGATTTGCCGAGGATATCAGGCCGGAGAATCCCAATGAGGTATTACAACTGGAAAACGTGGGGCGAAATACGCGTTACAGAAACATAGGTTTACAGTCGTATACCGAGTCGGACGTGCATATTCCAGGAGTATTAAAACAAGCCCAAAATGTAGCATTGGTAGTCGGAGGGTGTAGGAAGTGCACTGATACGTTTCTACTGGATATTTTCATTCGGGCATTGGCCGGGTATCCTCGCAACGATTTTTGTGCTCGGTACCGAGCTTCTATTTACACGATCTTGTACTACAAAGCTAGGTTTTCCACCTACACACGCTCCGTCGGCTCAAACTAGCTTTTATCCGTGGGATTTGATCGGACTGGCTAGCCGCTCGGCCGCTCGGCCGCTCGGCCGCTCGGCCGCTCGGCCGCTCTTTCATTGGTCCTTCGATCCCAGAGCCCATAAAACGTCGTTGCATTCGACACCAGGATGCACCGCGATCCAACTCGGTACCTAGATAACCGTCGACTCTCCTGCTTCCCAGCTGCATTTGTATGCATGTGGGAATCGGTGCAGCCGGGTTATTCGCCCAACGCTCCGAATTCTCCGGATTCTTTTTCCGGCCACGCGGCTCTTTCCCTCGAACCACTACTTGCACCTTCACTTATCAGAGAAGCCAAGCAATGCCTTTTCCCCCTTCGGCCAGCGCATGGCTATCGCACCGATTGACGTTCTGTGCCAGAGGAAACGGAGAAGGCGCTCGGTCTGTGACTGCTCGGCGGCTCGTAACTGGGTCAAAGTGAATTCTTCTTTCAATGACTTCCTACCCTCTTCGTCCTATCTCCTAGTTAGTCTTTTAATCGGCCGGCCAAGGATGGATTATGTGGCGAAATATAGTTACACGGCACCGGCCTCCCTCAAACTTCCCAGAAAACTTTCCCTTCGAGCCCTCTCCTCCGTCGCCACTACGCTCACAACCATCCGACATTTCTTCCTTCGACGGAGCCTCGAAATACCAGCGCGGTATGAATCGCAAATCAGCCGCATACTGCGAGGCCCCTACCAACGAGTCTTTCAACAAAACGGCAGCTTTATCCCTTCAAACTTTTAATGACCCGGCTAGCTTAGTAAACTTTGCTTAGATTTAACTTTCAGCCAGACAGAAGTATGCCGACACAACGTGCCGCGCTACACTCCGTTCACTCTCTCACCGATTCAACATGTGAAAAGGTTTAAGGAACTTGTATCACTACTGTACCATCCAAAAATCAAGCGTTGGCCGAAGGAACTGTTCATTTCGCTTTGCGTACTGCCAGTGGACTAAACTTTTGTCAGTGCCTGTCCCATTAAGAAATTTGAAGAAATGAATTTTGAGCTAGGGCTCTGGAATTTATATGACTTGTTCCTTGATGCAAGACAACATTCTCCACCAAATTTCAGCCCCAGAAATAGTTGAAAAGACCGGAAAACATGGTAAAAACCGTCAGAATTAGACGAAATTAATTATTCAGGATGGCCTTTCCTTCGATTTCCAGCACAATTCCGGAATTTCTGTCACTGGTTTCGTGTTTTCTATCCTGTTTTCCTTATTACATAACACTGCGCCACCCACACTAGGCCGGTAGAATACCTGTACGCGTCCCCTGGTGGAACGGAATACGGGGATAAGAAAAGCGTAACATGACGCGCGGCTCCTCGCTCGCAAGTATTGTTTGGTTGAAAAGATTACCCCGCAGTAAATTGCATAAAAGCAATCGGCAAATGCAATTTACCTCGTAACAAATATTGACTGTATTATATGCCACACAGTTCTCTGAGTCGGGAGGCGGGCGTTTCTCGTTAGCTTGATGAACACGTGAAATTGAGTCGGTCATACACTCGGAGAACACGGGCGTGAGCATTGTCGCAGTACTATTCTCGTCGTGGAGATACGGCTTGCACGTTCCGAAGTGCCTCAGTATACACACACCAGCATACATTCATATTCGGTTGGGAGCAGCCATCATCGAATCGAACCATTGTTTTCGACTTTTTCGCTCTTTTAACGAATGGCCGGCTATTCCGATAGATAAACCAGGCATCCGAAACTGGATGGGTCTGATAAAACTAATGATTTACGTGCAACACAGAGTAAAGCGGCTCGCCCCGGCCGAAACACCGATGTCCGGTGTTTCGAAGCCCGCAGAACTAGTGCGCTCGAAGGCCGACTATTTATGAAGCGTGATCGTGATAGAGATTGCTAGAGTAACCGCGTTCATTCTTTGCAAGTTTCGAAAATTGCCTTGTTAAAGAAATTTTATGTGTTTCGTGTTTCCCCACTCACCCGCTAATGATTTTACCGGTTGGCGAGATCTAGTACTCCTCCACAGCAAAGTCCGTACTTACCTGAAACCGAAAATGGTAATGCATATCAATAACAGGATTGCGATACGGAATAGGTGCGCGTATTGTGTACATTATGCAAATAATTCGATGTCAGTGTGTTATACCATTGCTAGTCCAAGTAGTCCGAGAATGGCGATAGGATCGTTGGGATGAGTAAGGGTAGGTTCCAAGTCAGTCCCGGCTGCTCGCGTGTCGACGGATCGTCAACGAAGTCAATCCATTTCTGGAAAGCCTCGAATGCTTCAAATCCTAACGTCCCGGGGTCTCCATCACAGGGAAAATTCGGGGACGAAGGTAGCAATCGCCGATTTTTATGGTTCTCGCCGACCACTTGCGAACATAGAAAGGGACTACGATTCGTGGTATCCCCTGTTATGTAATCTTTCAACCCTCGTATGGTTACCAACTCTCTTTTGCCGGCTACTTTCCCGAACACTTAACTTCATTTTTTTAATCGTCATCACTCGAAATAGTATTCTTACTTGGTGAAAATGAAAAAGCTGCATGGTGATAAACCTGGCAAATATCATGCAATATTTCATTTGTCAGACAATGAGATCCTTTCTGATAAGAAATAAAGACTGCGCGATTTAATTAATACACACAGGCTTCGAAGGAAATCTAGGAAGCGTAGCGTGACACGTTCAGCATGCGTCGAGAGCATGACTTAGAAAAAGCATCAGCCTGCCAGCCACGAAGAGACGAAGGAGAAAGCAATAATGCCGAGCGAAAATAAAACACTGGCAACGGAGTACGGCGTGGTCAGAAGCGCAAAGGTCACAGGACATTGCGTGCTTTTAGAAGAAAGCAAGGGCTGAATTGGAGAACGGTAAAGGTGGTGGAGAAAAAAGGGGCGATGAAACAAGGGGTGGAAGTAACATGGACTATACCTGGCGAAGCTAGACCTCTGAAAGAGGATCGGCTGGCTCTATGCCCCCCCCCCCTCTCTCTCTCTCTCTCTCTCTCTCTCTCTCTCTCTCTCTCTCTCTCAATGCTCCACTCTGCGTTTACGCTGTCCGGAGAGAGAGGCTTTGTTACGTTATTTATTCGTTTAATTAACTCCCCATCCTTCCAATAAAGCTTCGCGCCTGGAGGTGGCCTCTCGCCCTACAGATTTTAACACCACCGGGACACGCGACACTGCCCTCACGGAATTAAACGCAACGACCGCGCTTCGCCCATCTCGGATGTTACAATGCGAGAAGGTCATGCTCACCCGGCCTCATACGTTTAGCCACGTTAATCAACTCCTGTCGCGACACCGTCAACGCGAAGTACCCGCTTTCTGGCTTATTAGCTCAATGCTCCTCTCAGTATAACCCTGGCGCAGAACTGACGCTGACTTCCTAGAATCCACTACTACTTTACTCCTTTAGTTTGACTTTTTTATGACTCTCACGCGGAAACAAAAGCCTTTTCTCTAATTGTCCAATCCGCAAGATCCTACTTTACTTCTAGTTTTCCTCTAATTATGAGTAAAACCTTCACGGAACAATGTTTAAATAGTGAATTGTCTTTTAAAGTAACTATTATGTAATTAAATCTATCAAAATGCTGGGTAGCTGTGATTCCAGGATTTTAGTCATGGGCTTAGACAATTAGTCAAAATGACGGACGCCTAGCGGTTTTCTCGGTTTAAATGAATGAATACCGAAGAACGCTAGATTATTCTCTTTCGTAGAGGAGAGCAAAGCGAACGAGTTCTGGGAAAGTTCGTCCAGGGAAATCGGGGCTGGCCTGTGCGTCTCTCGCCGGCCTGGCGGGCTTCTCTCTTTGGAAGCGTTGGCGGCGCTTGGAGGTGATGATTAACCCGGGGTAAACAACCGCCCAATAACATGCTAATGTGAACTGGCACACAACGCTCTGGCTGGCCCGAGAGAGAGAGAGAGAGGGAGAGAGATCGTTGCTGCGCAAGGACAGGGAAGATCCGGGCTCGTGGAACCGAAGGCTGCATTTCATGGGGTGCTACGAGAGTGAGCGCGCGTACACACGCACACACACACACAACGAAGTCAGTGCACCGAAAGAGCAACCGGTCGTCATTACTCGCCGAATAAATTCGTCCCGACTCAATTCGGCCGACGAATATGCGAGGCTGATTGGAAACCGTTGGGCAAACAGCGCACGGAAATAGAGTTAATCGTGGATAATGAGACACGTGATCCGGTCCTTGTATATGTATATGTAGAGCTACACCACGAACTACATTTTTCCAGTAAAAAGGAACAACTCAATGCGTGTAATAAACGTTTGTCACCTTCAGCCTGCCGAATTCGCGCTTCAGCGAGGAGTAAAACCTGACTGCATTTCCGCACTACGAGATCTCTGTTTTCGTATCAAACACTTTTGACAAAACCGAGCGCGTAACTTTTTATTTGATCGGAAGCCCGTTTCAAACCGTTGCTTTTCGATGTACTCCTTTTTTGCAAATAGAGAACTATGACAAATCACCGGCTTTACTTTTGCGATGTACAAATATTGATTATCAGTAGCTTGGCTCACAATATGTATGTATATTGACGCACAAGAGAGAATCGAACAGGGTGGTAACTTTCAACTGCTGCCGATACGATTCCGAATGCTTTCCGTTATTCGTAGCTTTTAGCGGCTCCAAATACGTAATTCCACCGTGGGCTACTATGATATTTACCTTAATGTTTTCAGTAACAAAAAAAAACAACTGGCGCCAAAAGCACATTTCAAAATAACAAAATGAATGCATCGTTAGGGCTCAGTGAATTGTGCAAAATTCTGCCATTTGACGAATACCACGAAGGCCTAATGATCTAATCATTCATGATTACCGCTTCGTACAAACAACAGGTTCTTAGATATTATCACAAAGTTCAGGTTGAACACCGCCTCGGAAAACTTTTGCCGCAATCCATCATGCGTGCCGTATCCTCTCTCCCAGCATCGTAATCGTGATAAATTACATATTAATTGCTCTTCTCGCTGGCACTGGACTTATTTAATAAATAACATTTTCGCAAAAGTCCACGACAATGAATAAAATATAATAATGACTGCTCAGGAAAAATGTCTCAATGCGACGACATTAGAAACGAACGATCTTGCGGAAGGACTTACTGATCTTCTAATTTAATCTGAGTTGACTAATCTGTAAGAAATTTTAGTAAGGCACTTTGTGGGCGAAGAAAGAGTCGGGGCGAAGCGTATGCATCATGTAAATGAATATATTGCCAAACGTACAATGTTTACTGTTCTATGGTTACAGTGAGAGTGTCTAAACTCTAAATCTAAGAGTGCCTTTCGGTATTCGCGGCCTGTAGGCAAAACCTCCCGCCAGTGTGGCCCACCATGTGTGCTCTACCCTACGTGTCCAGGTTTTTACCTGAAGGGATCAGGTATGCCGGACAACTTCTAAGTCGGCCGCCTCGTACTTATCCCCTATTTCAAATTTTGTAACAAATCATTTTAAGAATATGTGAATTTTGCGTATCGCGGTGAATTAATGCTCAGGGAGAAGTGCTCGTTTTAAAGGAAATCGATGTTAATCCGATGACCGTGTGTTTGTGATATGTTGTACGGCATAGTCGTCCTCCGGCCGACACGTTGTACGCGTGCGCTTATCGTTTATTCATGCGGTTTCCGTGGAGCGCAAACTTTTGATCGTCAAAGGCAAGGGAAACGCGTCGAGTTCCTATCGGTTTCCGAATATGACGAAATCACATTTCCCATGGCCGGGAGCCTGAAACACTAATGAACTCTAACTGGACCATAGCTCCGAGCTCAAGCTACTTCCACCCGAGCACCTTCGTGCTCCTCAAAAAGCTCTACCTGACAATCCACCTACCGGGATAAATCGGTGCAGCAAGGCTAAGAGGATTACCTGCAGTAGTTTTCACAGCGCACGGCAATAATAATGGGTTATTGTTGCTGCAGTACAATACCGCAGGAGGAGCTGTGCGTCCGAACAGCACTCTCAAAGAAATTCAAAGGAAAGCTCGTTGCCCGAGAATAAGAGGAGAAACCGAAAAGGAGCTAGCCAACTACAACTACCAGGATGCACACTCTTCCTCCCTGGTCAGCTGTTCTACTTCGAAGCGACGTAATTATATTATTTCGAGAAACTTGAACAAGTTTTTCAGGGACGGACGTATCGACCTTAATTGCTGTAGAATGTCCATCGGTGAATTATCCTGTGATATAAAAGACCGACTTGCCAGTCATAAATGAGTAAAGACTGTTCACGGTTCCCAGTCAATAGCGATGGAAAATAAAAAGAAGTAGAAGGAAGCAAAGGGGAGTCATTAGCCAAGTATGGAGTGGTGGTACTCGATTATAAATCACGCTCTTACAAAGAACCCAGCTGACTTGACAAGCACCCTGCTGTGAACGGTTGTAAACAAGCCCCTCGCGTAACTCGAGGGAAAGAGAAATGCAACGAGACAAGTTCGTGAATAATCGCAACGGAGACTAGAAGTAGGTCACCGCCGGTTGGAATTTTTGCTTTCGGTTTTGACATGTATATACTTCGTTACAGTCTAGCAACTTTTGACTTAGCACTCCACTTATAGTGTATGAAGAATAGCTGAGCCAACTACATAAATTTATTTTATAAGTTTATAAGTTCTCTCAATAAAAGTGCGGATCGAAAGAGTTTTCCATAAAACAAGTGGTTTTGCCAATTTACTGGTCGGCAATATTTACTCTTGCGTACAATAACAATGGCTATTTCGACAAGCTCGGGAACAACTTGAGCAATGAATTCTTCTATCGATAAAGGTTGGCCAATACCGACATTGGATTAACGGCGATGAGGCAAGTTGGCCAACTAACTTGTTAGACGTAAGTGTGTGAGTACAAGGGTGCCGGTGGGTTATTCGAGTTTATGCCACCAGGCTGGCGGTAGCAATGCAGCTAGCACGTTGATGGCGGGTAGTCGGGACACACCACTGGAAATACCAGCCATATTACTACGCGCCCAACCTGAGCATCCATCAGTGACTCGAGCTACTTCGTGGTCGCTTTATAGATCCGACAAATTGCATCCCTGCGACTGGGGTTGTATGTACTATCTGTGTACGAGTGAGTGCATGTGCCTCTCGATGTATTCGTATGCATGTGGATGTGCGTTATTCGCCCCGATACTCTGCCACTCCGCCAGCAAGCCCCGCAGCTACTGCGTTACGGCCGACTCTGCCAGCTCAAAAGATTACCGTCGACAGATTACCGAATGCTAAAAGCGTCTCCTACCACACACCGCTCGACTCCGCTACTGAGAAAAAGCATGGATTACTCGAGGAATTAACGATTTTGCTGCTCGCTAGTTCTCTACTTTATTCCTTCTAATGACAAGTAAATATCACGCGGAGCGAACGCCAGCTATTTCTGAGTCCGGCCAATAAAAGTAGAAGGCATTCTATTAAGAGACAGGATTATGGGAGAGCATGTGAATTCCATTCAGCGCAAGGGTATTGCTCCCTGTTAATACAGTGGGGGCGTTTTATTGCTGTGCCTCTGTGCAGCTGCCTTTATTTTGTTCTGCGGCTGTGTTATAAGAAGGGCTTCTTATACTGGAGCTTTCCCTATTCCGTATCCTGGCTCTTTTTATACAGAACTTTGCGTACTTTTATGTGCATTTACCAACGACTCTTGGCAGAGCGCGCATCCCCTCCCACCTTTTGTCCCGCCGCTGGCGCAGGCGTCGCTCGTCGAATGAATGTTCCTTTCGCGCGCCCTGATAGGATCGTCTTTATGTTTTGTGAAAAATATATCGCTCCCACTTTAATAATGATCACGGCACCTTTATTCGCTCTTTCAGTTTCTCCTAGTGCGGAGACGTTGCTTCCATTTGCCTCGAAGAAAATCAAGTGGGGTCGATTATCCAATGAGACTCGTGTGTCGGAATAGTTACGTATTCAAGATTCCAACTCGGGGAATCTGTAACACTTGCATATTCCACTGCATTTAATTGCTTTTACGCTTCTCAAGACCTTAGCAACAAGAGATTCCTCATATTCCTGGTTCGATGTTACACTGGAAGTTGCTATCTCCAAGTATGGATGCGAGAAGTAGAATCTTTCTATGAGTGAGGACGCCGAGATCCTTGGTGATGATCGTACACGTGTGGTGGCGCGTGAGTTTGCTGTGCTGGCCAGCCGAAAGGAAAAAGAATCGCCGGAGCGTGGCGTATATTATTGTCGGAACTCCGTACGAGAGAGCAAATATAGACGAGAAAGCGGTTTCCCCGGCGTATCGTCGCGTGCTCCACGAGCATTCGACGACGATACAATTTGGAGCTTTGCACCAGAGGCATATGACAATATCACGGCTACGCCGGCGCGTACGTGCTCCCGGTGAACAGCAGCCGCCGGCGTATGCTTGCGCCTCGCCAGTAAGGCTCCGGCATAGCACAACGGTGAGGAGGATTTCGGTGTTATCCGTGCACACGCAAAGGAGCAAACGCCAAGGAAAGTTGGTCGAAAGTGGCTGGTTAGGCGCGTGCACTCCTGAATTTTTCGCGTTTGGATTTGTCGGATTTGTCATGCTCCGCTCAGACCAATACTATCCAGCAACCTCCACCGATTTCGCCCGACGCCGACGGTCCGCTTATTTTTCCTTCTGCCATGGTTTCGTTCACTTCGCTTATCGCCACTGACAGCGCATTTACACCAAGTATTTTGACAGGATTTACTTCACAATCTGATGAACTAAGCTTCCTTATCGTTGGACTCTATCTTTTTCTCATATACAATTTACCGACGACATACGCCACTCTCTCGGAAGACCGCTTGCATTGTTCGTATATCATTTTTCAAACGATTACCGGAATTCATACGAAGAGTCAGCAATCTTATCCGATGTATCGGATTTAACGGGTGCAGAGACGTTAAAGACGTACCTCCTCACTAAAGATGCTGAGCCGCTGAAACCTGACAATGGTACCGCGAGTTATCCGGAGCGGACGTCTTGATTTTCAATTGTGGCTTCTCTAAATCTTTCAGGGTCTTTCTACCGGATTGCACTGGTGCCGCTTCGCGACGGAGAGTTTAAACGGCGCAGTTCTCGTACAAGCTCTGCGTTAGCCCAGGATACAACGCCACGGATGTATTCTCCCTAGCTGGCATTGTGGAGAGTCCGGAGAAGCAGCGAAAGAAAGACTCTCTAGCCTCAAGTGGAAGCGACGCTCGTCGTATCGATACGGATTTCATTTTCGTGAAAGTGGACTCGAGACCGCCAAACTGTTTCGCCAAATCTGCCGAAGCGCTGCCTGTTAGCTCTGGCTTGGAATACTGGCAGCATCGCGGGTTCTAAGGGGTGGCCGGAGGAATAAGGGGTGAGAGTTGGTCGAAGGTGGTTCGTACGTGACCAAACACAGCACGGCGAAGATATAGAAATGATCCAGAGGCTACGTTTACCTTTAATACCGATAAAGAGATTATCCTATACTAATGTTATCTCAGACCTTTTTCTTCTTAACCACTTCCGTGTCTCTCGATTACCAGCGGGTCGGAGATGGAAATGCTTTATGGGAAGCGAGACTCCTCGCCGGCGAGGGAGCGGACATAAGGTAATGGCAGTGATGGCTGAAATCTCTAACGGTTCGAGCGTATAGTATACGCGAGCGGTGATCGAATTGATGTGCGCTATCATGATGACGCCAAGATAAAGAGAGACTCTGTTCTCCGCAAAACCAATTATCATGGCAGGGATCTTAGCGCGGCTCTTGATAACACGATAAACGCGCCACGTAAGACGTTATTCGTGTACTTTCTCGACCGGTAACAAATATTTACGTAATTCACGGCCAGTAAATTGCGAGCGTCGGTGTCGCGTCGTTTCAGGCCGTCCCGTACCTCTGCCGGGTGGGGAAGGAGGGGAGTGGTGGGATATCGAAACGCGCAGCCTGTCGACAAGTAGAAATTAATTTCGATAGCAGTCCCAAGTTAAGGTGGAAGCAGGGAGAGCACCGAGGGAGCTAAAGGATTCGGATCTAGATAAGGGGACACCCTTTGCGAGGGGTTGGGGGGGGGGGTGCGGGGTGACCCTTTTGTCGAGTGGATTCCTCCCACGAGCCGTACATATCACTTAACCCTCCTGACTATACAGCGCCATTCTGCCTTGTACGTGTGTACGCGCTAAACGCCGCTCTTTGCACAAAGTTACGCCGTGTACTTTCCGTAATTAACTATTTATCGCGGCGATATTTCGTCGGGTTGGGCGGTCGATGCGGTGTGGTGCCGTGTGTGTACTACTACCCGAACCCCCAGCGGGGCTGCAAGTTACCGGGAGACTTAGCGAGGAATCGAACCGTTAATCGAACATGAATGCACATTCCATTTAAGTTTTACTTTAGCCGAGCGTTCGCGCGCTCCGACCTAGATCGGGCTGAATTTAAATCTCCCCTGGCGCGCCGGCTGCACTGCGGGAATTCCGGCTGCGCCCGCTGCTAAAGGAATCACCATCCCCCCGACGCCGCGCCGCACCGCGCCGGCCAAATTAATTCCGATATAAGCCGGTGTGTGCCACCCCTCCCGATATATGTATACGTACGACACGGATCTCAGAAATCTTAGTCTACCATCGTGCCTATATCGTCCCGCGACGAGCTTGATCCGAGCAGGTTTTCCAGCGAAATGCAATTGTCTTGGAAGAAAAGTATATTCGAATGAAGTGTATTTCCAAGAAAAACATATCTCTCTTTGTTTTATCTAGTTTTCTTCATTCTTTCACTGCTTACGTGACACAAACAATTGCATTGAAATACAAATATGTATATAAACTCCATTCGATGACATATGTTTTGTGAAGTTTAATTGCTACAATTGTCATCCCAGTACCGAAACAATGTGCCTGAGGTCCCCCGGAGTGTAGCTCCGGACGGAGAAATTCCACCTTTCGAATGTCGAATATCCCCTTTGGAGGGTGGGCACATATTTTAGTGAGATCGAGCAGTAGCTAGGGGGTGGATGAGGAAGACCGCGGCACGAAGGTGTGTTTCGGAGCAATGTCGCTTGGAACGACTGGGGTGGCGGGGAAGTCCGACGTTCCTCTCTATCGCACCTTCCTGGCAGCCGCTCTCTCGCGGCATCGAGGAATGCCGGCAAGTTATTTTAGGCCTTCACTCCTGCTCCATCCTACGGAGTCTATGCCACGAATACGTTTACGCGGCGTAACGAAATAATGAAGGAGGGCGCATACCCCGACGCGCACCCCCGTCTTCCAGCCCCTCCCTCCTACCCCGATGAAATACTCTTCCCCATCCGCGATTCCCTCACCACTCTTCAAAGTACACAGCTATCAAGTTCAAACTCTAATATTTTCAGTCCTCGTAGTCCCGGAAATGAAGAGCTTTCCACTCGAAAATGTTATTGCAAGTACTCGCCGGTATTCAGAATAAACCGTGAACGTACTACTAAAAAAATATTTTATCTTTAAAAAAGTGATGGTTTGCGATAAAATATTACATATATGCGTATTTTCGAGAACATACCATATTCGCGCAATGATATGCAACTTGGGGATTTGTAATAAAGATGGGCCACAAATGAATCTGACACTATAATACCAAGATTTCATTACCCTCCTGTAATCCCAACCGTATCAACCGCGTTTCCCTGAGATCGGGAAAAACTTTGATAGGGATAAGCAGCGTCATTGGTACGATGCCAGGCCCTCTCCTGGCTGGAGTCCAGTAAGTAATAGATAAAGCTATGAACTCCTCATATTATCTTTGTGGGACTCTCGGCACCTTTTCCTGACGAGCAAACATTCCGGGGCGATATGACGTCTCGGACTTTCACGTGCGGTAAGCCGTGTGCAGGTAACGTTGAGATACCAGACCGATTGCATTTTATCAAAGATAATCTGTCTGTGTGTGCGAGCACATACGAGACAGATCTACACAGACGGACGGACTTTTTATAAATAAAAGAGAGGTATTTGGCTTTCGCAAGAGAAATTCCTAATTAATTGCAGCTCACTTTATGCATATTTTGCATTAATGCAAATTTTCGGTTATTTAGAAGATTCTAAAGATGAAGATGAAAAAGATTGAAGCTTTACTCACGTGTTTTCCTTCTGATCACTGTTGCCCGGCTGTGACACAGGTAGCGGTTGGGTCAACTGCTTAGAGTAGGGATGGTGATGCTGGACGACGTTGTTGTTGTTGTTATGCATGTGCACCTTGTTCGCGTTGCTGTCGGTTGGCGAGCCCGGCGAGATCTTACCCGCCAGAGCATTCAGGGACTGGAGCATTTTCATGGGAGCTCTCCTGGCGACCGGATCGCGGTGCCTCCTTCCTTCAGCTTCGTTTACCCTTGAGCAAGACAGGATAACTGTTCACTGGATGTTTGAAGGTCTGAGCCCTCAAACTTTGCGGTTTTCACGCACGATTTCCTACTTCACGGTATGCGATCGGCGCACTTTCAGCCGTGCAACCACACTCGCGATCGTTCTTTCATGTAAAAAACAAAGCCAGGGCCTTCACACGAGGGCTCACGCTACGGCTCCTCAACATCTAATGAGATCACGAACAATGAAAAAATCTCCCGGTTGCGTTCCCTGACCAGAGGCGGCTTGCCAAACCTATGCGGGGGCAAAGTTGAAAATGACATTTTGCGTTGCGCGACCTTTCTGATTGAAAAGCGATGTTGGCGAATAACACTAGCGGTTTCTACATATGGGCAATAATAATGATGCGTTTCGTTATTGCCGTTTTGCTTAACCCAATATTATCAGCAGTTCACGAAGCAGCCACGCAGAAGTTTGTCAGCAGAGCGTGCGAAGAAGAAGGAGAATCGGAGCGAGAGAAGAGGAAGCTGCGAAGACGAAATGCGCCGGAGCGCCGAAAATCAGTGGAAGGGGTTGGCAGGTAAATGCGCGCACGAGGATGATCCACTTCTCGGGGAGGGAACGGCTTTACAACGAGTCAATTAAAAGTTTAAGTTTAATTACAAACTCAGCTTTTGTGTGCGCGAAAAGAGGGAGGAGAGCGGCATTGCTCATCTTGGAGGGTTTCGCTTCCTCTATGACTTTCTCTCTGCCTGCTTCTATCTTTGTCCTCGAGTTATTCGCTTAGTTCTCACTCTTTCTGCTGGGGTAGGATGAACTTTTCAACCACCGGTCTCCTTTGTACTCCCCGTACATCTCGCGAAGAGGTCAAGTCTCAGGTATTTGCCGACAAGCAAGTCGACCGGACGAACAGAACTGAGAGAGAAAGAGCAAACCGCTTTATCGGCGCCTCCTGAAAGCGAATTAGTCGTCTGGGAATTCGAGTCCTCTTTCGAGTTGTCGCGAAAAGCAATCTTCCCCATTTTCCGCGTTAAAAAGCCTGTAATCTCGTGCAGCACCCCGCGCCATGCGGAAATAGCTTAAGGAACTAAAGAGCAACATCTTTGACAACAGCAGGATAAGAGAGACTGGTATGAGGATAATCGCGACGCCAGTAGAGTGTCTAGCGGGTTGACAGAAAGAACCACCTACAAACACGTGACACAAAGATGTGAATAAATGGATACTTTCACCGGCACCGCAAAAGCAAGAAATGTGAAGGTCGAAATGAAGAACGAGAAGAATAGGTACACGCGAGCAATTCCTTCTATCGGGATTCGTCCAGCTTATGGACTCAACCTGAAAATCGCTGATCCAAGAAAGGAAAAGCTCGAGCAACAAGCTGTTTCCAGTGACTATGAGGCAGGATCGGCGAGACTGTGGGGTTCAAAGAGAGAGAAGTCAAACTACTAAGTGGAGAGCGGTGGATAGGGGAACAATTACCGGAACTGGCATCGTTGTCAAGTGTCAAAGGGCTCACGAATAATTTAGCAGGCGAGCCGGATGTACAAAAGTCAGAGCGGCGACAGCCTGGCCAGAAAGAAGGAAGGGCATATCATGCAGAAAAAGAGTGCAACCGGCGGGCTAAGAAAATCGCGCGCTGAACGCAAGCCGACTCTTGGCCGGCTCGGCCGTGCGGCTTTTGTCCTTCCTCTCACTTCTTTCCCTTCCGTCCTTTTTCTCAATCACACCTGCGCCGCACGCTCACTCACTCTCACACTCATTCTCTCTTTCTCTTTCTCTCTCGTACTTCGAAACCTGCCCAACCGCCGCCTCTTCTATTCTGCTCGGCACCACCGCCCTCCTCCACAAGCTTCCGCTTCTCGCCTATACTGGCTCCCTTTGCGTTGGCCACTTCGCGCTTCGCACTCTCTCGCTCTACGCTGCGTCGAATTAAGAACTCGAGACGCTCTCGAAAGCGGCGCGATTAGGACTAGAGAGGGCACCAGGTGCAGGGAGCCGCCGCTCGATTGTTCCGCGCTTAATCTCCTTATTCCTTGTGGAAGAACCTTGCCAACCTGTACTTCCTTCAGTTGCGCGCTCCTCCTTCCAAGCCTCCCGTGGCACTTTGCTCGGCCAACTTTCTTCCCACTTTCCTGGCTGGCACGATGCTTTTAATTCCGACCGGAACTCGACGCTCTCGCTTGAACCGAGTGGGGCGAGCAAGAGCTTGCACACGTAAGGACGGCACGACACGACGGATCCGCGGTATCACCGTAGCTCAAATGGGACGACGATCTCGACGACGGCACCTGAGCACTACGACTGCCGACGACAGCCGAGCCGGCGGCTATCGTATCTCCGGATAAGCCTTATCGGTGCCCAAAGACCCCACCCTTCGCCCATGGGCCGCATCCCTCATGATGTAGCGAGCGCGTCCTCACGTGTCTGACACTGCCTTGATTTTTTAGTAACGAATCACCGCGATGTCACGTGCAATCACTTTGTACTTGGTGTTCGCAGTATCGCTAACGATCACGCAGAAACTTTCCCCGGGATAGCACGAGGCGGCTAGGTTTGTGGGCGACACGTCACTGAATTATCGTCCCTCGCGATTGACTGTCCACCCGTTTGGATCAGTCCACGACGTCAATCATGCTGACCCTTGCCGTGCACATACACATAGTCCTTAGGGATGCTGCGCCGATGCTACGACGTCGCCATGTCTGCGGGTCATCTGGAAGGAATGTTCTCTTTTTAGTGCTGTTCGCCGGCAGGTCTGCTGTACAGGCGAGCTCGTAGTCGAAGTCATTCGCAGCTTCTCGGATCTCACGCGCACGCATGCCCCACTAAATGTACATATTGTTTCACTTGCGAAAAGTTACTCTTTGACGCAGCTGCGCCACCTAAACGCGTTGCGCATTTTCAAACTGTCCTATCAGCGAATGTGCTAACCATTGTTTCCCAACGCATTGTCCGATTGCTCAACCTACTACCGGATCGCGCGATTCAATGACAGCATTGCACTTGGCTAATTATAGGCGGGCGTCAGGTGCACCGAGCGATCAAATGAAGATGAGACGGATGAAAGAGTGTTGGTGCGCTCCGCATTGGCTGGCGCGCATCATCATACCGAAATCCAAGGTATTACTTTCAACACGGACCAAGAGCCGGACGTGCATGGAAAGTGAAGTGTGTTTGCGGGTAAATATTTCTTCACTACCATCTCGGCCGGCGAGGCAAATACCGCGACGCTCTCGCTGAGATTAGATAACGGTTTGAGCATTTTGTACCCGTGGACTTATACAACCGGCGCCGTCCTCGAGCCTAGTGTCAGCAGTAGTGCAAAACTCTCAACACTCTCGTAGAAACCGTGTTTGACATTCATTGCACTAGTAAATACGCAAATACAATGAGTGCATCAAACGCATGTTTGCATTCCCACTGCATGAAATAGCTACAAGGACATACATACTATAACTGTCTTCGTAACTCACCCTCTTACGTTCACGGTGGTTTAGTATCATGTTCTAACCGATGTTCTCAAGACCTTCAGAACACTTAAGTGTTGGTCGGTGCCTCGTCACGCTAAAATTATTCCGTAATTCATTTGAATGTATCTATGACTACCACGAGCAATCCATTGGGGGAGTCGAATCTATAAATGTACCGATGCTCGGGGTTGGAACAACTGAAATTCTATTGTTCCGAAAGCAAACTTTGGAGCGGCACTTTAATTATCCCCAAAAATTGGTATTTGCAATAGAGTGGTTCAATACGACTCCACCAGCAATTATCCTCGTGAAACTCATTTGGGGTCGGTCATGGTCAAGATTAGAGAATCTAAGTACTGAGTATGCGGTTTAACTCGTTGGGGTCAAAGATTATGCTTGGTTTCGCGGAGAAATAACAATGTGAAACTGTGAGGGTGGTATCCTTATTGCATAGCTAAGCAGCAGAGACCGTTTCCCGGGGCGGGGCAGCCATTCGCAATCTGACAAAGAGGTATTGTTCGGTCGAGAGATTCGCTAAGCCCGGTCTAGTATTTACACGGGCTAACTCAACATCATATTGCAAACTTCACGTCGCGCTTCCTACATCTAGATTTCGATTCCGCACTTACGGAAAGCTTGCTCCCCCCTTGTCTACGCGTCCGATCTCCCCTCTCCAAGTCATCGAATTTGGAACAATATGAATTTCTCACTTTCCACTAAAAAAGTCAGTAAACTCAATTGAACAATTCTTAATATAACTTAAGGACAACTAAATGCGATACCCCATGATTTAAAAGGAAAGAGCGTATTATAATACTTGAAAAATAAGAGAGATCCTGGGAGAAGGTAATGAAAGGCTCTATTGTAATTTATGAAATGCACGGAACATATAACTGGTTTGTCGCAACATCTTTTTTCCGTCAGTCTTGAAAGGCTCAAGGCAGAAAAATTTGCAAGGCAAAGGGTCGCGGCGCTTTGCATCCAAATATATTCGTCTACCATAAGGGAATCCGGAATGCGGTGCGCACTCGCGCACATCTAGGAAAAATACTGCACGACGCAATAAGTACGGGGCTTTCGAAAAACACGAGCGCCAACGTTAAGTTTCATTGCGTCGACGATGGAAGGTGATGTCAATACGACACGTTTCAAAGAGTCTCTAGAAAGGCAAGTGTTTCGCATACATGGGAGGAGGTATGTTATTATTAGTATCGACCGAGAGGCTAATCGATCAATCGGCGAAAACTGAGGCATGCGGTTTCCGTGGCAGGTTAGGACGTCCGAAAAAGCCGCAAGTGAGGTGAAGCGAGTGGAGTAAGCTGTCAACAGTCAGTCAACTATCTGTTGGCCGAGGTGCAAAATGCAATTGTCACACTGTGAGCAACGGCTGTGGAAGGTGGGAAGGTTTGTCGGTACGAAACTAATTGTGCCGCGAGCCATAATCGGAGCAGCGTGTGTCTGGCACATACGAAACGAAGGCGAGAGAGGATAGACGCGTTCCCGGCTGGCAACTGCGATCACGACTACGATGGCAGGTGTGTCGCCTCACGGAAGTATGATGGTACCCAACTGGCCGGCCCGGCTCGTTATTAGCAAAATTGTGCGAGCTAATTGGCTAATTGGTGATTAGCGATCGAGAGGCGCGCGCCTGATTTTCATCGGATATATTGATGGATTACTGTTTTCGGTCTGCTACCAACGCGCATTATACCCCTTCGATTTTGGCTGGGTTCGCGCGCTTCACGATATTCACACTGATCCGCTCCCCGTTGCCCTCTGGCGGCTCATCCATTGTCATCCGACTGCAGATATTTCGCGACGGAACATGTCACTCGATAATGACAATTATGAATAAATCGGTAACAACATTTTCCCGTTTATCGCACCGAGCCAAGCCGCTCGCTCGCCCAATGCACCACCATCCAAATATTTCAGCCTCTGCTTTCGCCATCGCAATTTATCACTCGATTAATTACACCAAGTCTGGCCGCTGAGCTTGTTCGATACACTTTTCCCAATTGGAACCACTGCTCATACCACGTTTTTATTCATTCTCAATTGCCTGTCTCACAAACTTCTCAAGTGAAACAATCGCAAAGTCACTTGCCGAATATTTATTTATCACTGTATCTTGATTTGGAATCGATATTCTCGTGGAACAACACTCTGAACGCGCTTGCATTTTGGGAGTGCGACACACCGGTGTATCTACGTTGGCAATAATTAATTATTGGTTAACGATGAAAGCCGGGCGCACCTATCGCAATGTTGATGGATTGTGATTTCCGGTCGGTTTCGGCGAACATATTATATCAATGGATGCATTTCCATCAGTGACATTCATCAGCTGGCACTCGCTAAAAGCTCTCTTCGCTTTGAATTATATGTTCGCGTAAACAGTCAGAGAGAAGAAAGACAACCATTGACGTTAATACTACGTAGTGTATACTAGATGAAATCAGCCGAGCAAGTAATAAACTATTTCATAGACTGAATCCTTTAAACCGACCATGTGTATTGGCTCATTAGTTTCATATGCGCATGAATACCCACTGTACCAGAATAGCAATGATTTCAGAAATAATCTCAGAAATAATAAATTTGCGTGCGCTAACTATAGGAAATTTCAATATCCCAACTTAGATTGGCTCATATCTGATGGTGGCCGGCGATTATCGCGGGACTGAACATCAGCCGGGCAAGTACCAATAATCTCTGTTTAACTTTAGATTAAATTCCCGGAAATACG
The DNA here is from genome assembly GCA_910593735.2 of Ectemnius lituratus. NCBI lineage: Eukaryota > Metazoa > Arthropoda > Insecta > Hymenoptera > Crabronidae > Ectemnius > Ectemnius lituratus. The sequence continues at coordinate 10,645,266 of OU343034.1, forward strand.
AAAAGTATTGCCGATAATCCGCGAAAGTTTCCCGGCGCGCGTTGGGCACACAGAATATATTGCGGAATTTGCGAGATACAGCTCCTGATGGTTGGAGTATCAACTTAAACAAGTCCGGCGTAGCCAACAAAAAGTAAGATGTAGACAACAAATCTGCAGGAGTGCAAAATGCATTAAACCTAGACACCCGTAATCGAAAAGACGAGTGGCGGAGTGTAAGAACGGCTTCAGAAAATGGACAAACTCCTCCGAAAAGAAAGAAGCAATTCAGGGGCGGACAAGAACGTCTTATGCACGCACTCCGAGAGAGACTCTCCAATCACGAGATTGCTCAATTGTAGCGTCGTTCTTGCCCCCCTGGCCCCTGTCCCCTGTGTCCTGACCCATCCAGGGACGAAAAGACGTGGCTTGCTTCTCAGAATCCGACTTTTCCATTATCCGACGAGACGAAAGAAAGAAGCGAGATTAAAAAGCGCGACCCTCCCGCTTTTGCGTGATTACTGAAGACGCACCCTTCGCTCTTAAGGAGTCCTGGAGAACTTGGCCTGTAATTTTATACAGCTTAATTCCCCACTGCATGGAACGAGTGAAGAAGAATCACCCAGAGGGACCCGGAAACTCTAAGCATCAACAAATAAACCTGAAGGACACTCTTTGCTGCAAACATATCTGGTATTTATTCTTAGGAAATTACGACGTTCCTCGACTACTAGTGGAAAACTTCGAAAGGAAGTTCTACAGCTTCTATTCCCGGTAAATATAATATCTATTTGTTCGGGACATTATCAATAAGAGTGCTGCATTGTCTCGTCATCCTATGTAGGTGCATTCCTTTCCGGGAAATATCTTCCTCCGTATCTTTTTCACCCTCATACAACTCTGATTCGCCCGGTATTCTTTATGCACATATGCCAAGTGTCGATCCACATTCCCCGTAAGCTTCGTTATTATTCTGCTATCCCCCGTTTGCGTGCGCAAGTAAAATCAGGGCGTGGGAGCTGAGTCGAGGTTCAAGGAAGGAAAGCGAGAAGACAAGAAGTTGTACATTGCCAGATATTTAGTACGTGAAGGCTTTTGTGATCCAGTCCATTTACAATAACAAAAGATGAACAGAATCAGGTCATAAAGGAGGTTATTAAGAAGTGGCAAAGTGGCTTTCCACCTATGCAGGCATTTGTATTGCATTTTTGAATAATACACTCTTGAATAAATGGATGGATTAAAATATACACAATGTGAAATACGAATGCTTGTCATAGCAGCTTAAAATGTAGAATCTATTGCATGCTAGTCTAAAGTACAACTTGAAGACTCAAGATGGAAAAAGTACATCTGACAATAAACACGCGTTCGTCTGTGCTTTGAGTGTAGTGCTTTGTAAGCGATCATGCTACTCATGCTTATTTAGATCTCTTAAAGAAAGATGAAGAGACCTCTCACTCGCCGAGGCTTGTCAGGACGGAAAAAAGTTTGCGGGAAAGAAGAAACGCCGCGTGACTAAATAGGCATTCAGCATCCTCAACAGGACTACCGTAAACTGTCTCCTGCGGCAAGTAATGGGAGCGAAGGAGGCCGAGTTAAGGCACCGCCGCGCCGTCTTTTATTCCATTGTCAGATGCTCCTAAGACCTTTTGCTTCTTTTAAAAGTCCAGTAGTAAGCAACCGACAGGTATGCAGGCATCAAAATATAAAAGGTGTAGAAAAATATGGGGGTGAGAAATGAAGCATGAGGCTATAAGTAAGTATAGCATAGTCTTTGGGTTGTCTAGGATTCTGCACGTCGGGTTGTTGCTTCAGCTTGAGTTAACACGAGCAACAGGTACTGGCATCTTTCCTTTTTGACGCGCACTCGCGCCCGAATTAAATGCGGCAAAGTATGTTTGTTTAGTTAACTTGTTATTTGACGTGCGACTCACTCGGTCTCGATGGTGAAAGCGGCGGTGCTTGTGGAATTAATGGCGGATTTCTGGCTGATATTACGCATGGGAAATTCGATTAACCTCGTCGCGTTACGAGCGGGTAGAGTATTAGAGTAACGTAATTAAAAGGAAAAGTCACATTAAAGCGATAATTAAATATTTGTAATTCTATCCAAACCGTTGGCTAACTGAGAGAACGTTTGCGCGATGCGCGCCACCCGACACATTGTGTCTGTCCAATTAAACAACAACCAAACCCGGACCAGCTATAAAAAATACTTTCCATGCAATTACTTCCTCCCTTTGAGCTTTCCCGCAAATGAGGAATAATGCGCCAACAAATTCTTATACCGCAGGAATTATTGGGCGAATCTTCGTACTTCTGTCGCGGTCTATCAAGCGCTAACACACTAGATATATGTATATTTTATCAACAAAGAGCAAACTCTATCGGTTGATGCAACCTTGTTTGCACAGAAAGCAGAGCGCAATGTACACAAGCACGGAGGACAGGTTTGTGTCGTGTCTGTGTAAACTCGTAACTACCTCCGAGAATAATTCTGTTGCCCTTGGATACCGGGCAAACCAGCCAAGGGATGACCATCGCGTGTCGTTGGTATAATTCGACGCTCACAAGCCAAGGGTGCTTGACGGAAAGTGTCTGCGGTAGCGTAAGAAAATGCGAGCGCCCCTTGAAATTTGAAGGGTGGCGAAGCGGTAGTCCGCGAATGATTTGCGAGGGAGACAGGTGTAGCAGAGGCAAAGCCACCACCGAATCCCGAGAAGCTCGGTTGTGCTGCATCGAGGGGCAGCTCAAAAATAGTCCCAGGTGTCCCGGCACGTCTCACGTTAGACACATCCTTCGGTCGAATTTGAAAAGTTTCAAACAAATCCAATAACACACGCTGTACAGGGAAGCCGGCGGATGCAGCGTGCCTTGGGAAAGCATAGTGTACACGCTGTACCAGCTCGTCCGCCTGCCCGGAGGCTTCGATGGCTCCAATGTGCATTGTGAATTCGCCTGGGGCCCAATATATACTGCTATCCTCCTACTCTCCTCGACGACGCTCTCCTAGAAACGATAGACGAATACTTCCCGCCCTTGTATTTGTGCGTCACCCGTTTTCTATATGATCCTCGAGTGCGGTAATATGGTTGGCTCGTGTGTACGTATGTTCGTATCTAGTAGGCGCACCTTACTCCAACAGTTCGCGCGACACGTCTCGATGCACGGATACACGAGGCGCTCGCGTACTCTTCAGCGTTCAAAGCCGAGTCCTCGTCGTCCGACGACTCGCATCCTTTTCCCGGCGACCTCGCTATGTAAGTAGATGCTCCTTCGCTCCGCCAGGAATGCCATCTGCAAACACACTCCGAGACGTCCCATATGTGTGCCCCGAGCGTTCGGTATACTTCCTCTATGTATACAAGAACCTTCGATCTCGGTCTAATCGGACATACCATATCACTGTATCTATTTGTGATCCCATATAATTCCATTGTTTTCTTCATTGTATTTATTAATTGATCGACAAGCAGCCGATATCTATGCTGATTCACTCCGTGTAGTGCTCAGCGACACACGACACAAGTGATATTACATCACCCTGTACAAGTGCAGAACGTGAAAATCGTGTATTGGGGAGGACACAATCTATGCAGCAGAGTATAATCTGATTTGGTATTTCTGATGGCAATCAGGAGGTTCTGGGAGTTATATGTGCAGAGACACAAAGAAACGTAGAGAGAGAGAGAGAGAGAGAGAGAGAGAGAGAGAGAGAGAGAGAGGGGGGGGGGGGAGGGAAAGAGTGGTTTCGGCTGAGAAAATAATTCAGGAGCACAGTAGGAGAGGGCTCTCGCATGACCGAGAAATGTGGATTTGCGAGGAGAGACTAGGTTCGCCTAGATCCGGCAGCATTCATGAGCTGCACTGGCCGAATCATTCCTATCTGCGCACATGCGCCGTGTCCCCGGTACAATGCCGAGATTACAGGTCCACCCTGTCCACTAGGCGAAGCAGAAAGATGGTGGAGCCACTGCACGCGTACATGATCGGTACACTACGGAAAAACCGCACACGTGTACCAACACTTTTACTGTTTTCGACCGATGCCCTCGTGTTCCGCCAGGAACAACGTCGCCGTCGAACCAACACTAGCTAGTTCCCCCACTTCCCCCGCTTGTCACTCCTGGGGAAACTTTCCCTCCGGACGCCCGAGTACAATGTGCACCGCGTGGATGCTCGGGCGTGTTGGTTCCGCGACAACAGGTCGGAGATAAGATACATGTATGTGTCAACGCTATATGTAGATGAGGGTATTGGAATTAAAGCTGGTACAGCAATTCTTCTTCAAAAGTTTCTTCTTAAGATAGTTGTATCAGTACTGTACCATCCAAAAGTCAACCGTTGCCCGAAGGAACTCTTAACTTCGATTTGCATACGGCCGGTGAACTAAACTTTTGTCTGTTCCCTTAAAAATTTGCGAAAAAATGATTTTTGAGCTAAGGCTCTGGAATTTATATCACTTCTTCCTTGATGCAAGAAAACTGTTTTTTGATACAACTACCTTAAGGATCGTAGTGCGGCCTTTCTCAGGATTGCATGCAGTGGCGGTGGAAAGTTTACGCAGGATATATCTTGAAGGTAGAGAGAGGTAAAATTCGTAAAAAGTGGAGGTGCGGGTGTCAGATAATCTGGAAGGGTCGAATTGCATTTTGGAAGAGTTTCGAAATGAGAGGCGTCGAAAATACGGGCGCGTCGGTTTCCTCAACCTGAACTCGATAGAAGAAGCTCCGGCGCGTAGTCGAGTCCCACGGAGAGGGATTAGGAAAACTTTGGGAGATAGACAGAGGCAGAGAGAGCGAGAGAGGGGAGGGGGGAGGGGGGAGTCGTTTGAGTGTACTTGTCACGTGCAGGTAAGGCATGTCCTGGAGATACAGTTAGCGCGGAGTTCCCGAACCGCATCCAAGAAGAGCGAAAGAGAGGGGGAGAGATAGATAGAATGAGAGAGAGCGAAAGCAGCGTCGAAGGAAGGCAGAGTGCGGATGCAACCTCCTTTAGCAAGAGTGCTCTCGAGATGTTCTCAAGGAGAAGTTTTAACGAGACAGTCAGAGATTTTTCAGCCGGCGCAACGAGCGGTGAGAAACGGGGGGAGTAACAGGAAGACCGTACGAAAGGCTTGCGTCTCTTTCTGTGGAGCTGCGGGCGCATACAAATGCATCCTGCCCGAAAGAATCTTTCCTTTCTGGTCAGTGGTCCCTGGGCCATCCAGTGACCCTCGGAATCTTTCATTCTCGTCTAGCTCATCCTCCACGTTCAGATAGCGGTTCAACCATTCCCCACAAAAATACTGACCGCCTCTAAATTCGAACAAATACGCTTGGCACACGCGACTGAATATACATACATCTAACTGCAATACCGAGCAACTTGTATCTTAATGGAAACGGAACTTTCATAAATTGCAATCGCTCCCGGCGATTGCGCTTGCTCAGCCGCCGGTACGATCTTGTTTTCCGGAGTCAACGACTCCGCAACACTGCAGCAGTGGAACAAGGATTTCCCAATAGCGGAGAGGAAGTTGCTCAGCCCTTGCGTCCACATTACGATGTATCTTAGTTTGTACATATTACTTTGCCTAAGTAAACGCAAGCGGATATTAACGGTGAACCTCTACTATACGGTATCTCACCTAGCACAGCTCGAACGCGCAATCTTTTTACTGCGCCGTGGCAATGGCTTTTTATAATTCAATTGGCCGGAGAAATGTACCGTTTAATTCATTAGGAACAATAGGTTTAAGCCAAACCTGTGCAAAGTTTGACCTGCAGAAAATACGCTTGGAAAAAGCAATTAGTATCACAGATTCAGGAGCAATGGGGGAGTGAGAGGGCGAACACAAAGAGGTTGGAACAATAACAGGTGAGAACAATAGTGTGTGTGCATGCGTGCGCTGGCGCGGGCGTTGGCGAGAGTTTACGTGAAAACGGAAATTGGAAATGGAGAGGACAAATAGATCTAGCTGTCTTTAGAGAAAATATGACCGGTTATATGACTATGCCTTTCACACAGGCTGTAATTTAAACGGGGAATAGGCTCTTATGTATCGCCCAACGTAAGATTTTAATTGCTCCCCCGAAAGCAAACTGAATGGAATTCCCCGTTCACGAGTTCCCAGCCGAAATCGACAATCACTCTTCATGTTTCTAATAGTAAGCCGTAAAGTAGCAATGCGCCTGCTAAACGTAGATCCATTACATTTTCCGGAAGCTTCGTATTGCTTCATGCTTCGGTAAATAGAATGTAAATAGAATGTGAGACCATGCAAGAATCCAGTTTAATTACCAGAATCCAGTTTATTTTCACCTATCCCCCCCCCCCCTCTTTTATTTTTATAATTATTCAACCCTACGGCGGAACATATGTTATTATGTGTGCATGTAATGTAGTGCGAAGAAGGGACTGAAAAATGAATTATTAATAAAAGGGAGCGGCTTACTAAAATACGTATGGAACGGGAAAGGTATAAAAACAGGACCCAGAGGTCTACCCGAGGTACGTAGTCCCTGACATCTTTCGGGCTTGTAGCTCCCCAGACAAATAAGGAAAGAAATCAGTGGCCTCCACCAAAAAGGGAGTTCCAGCTTCCGCATACTGTTTGACTATTAATCTGGCGATGTCTGAAATGCGAATGGGTATGTTGCATAGTACAGTTTCGGTGTGTATCGGCGATAGCGCGGCGAGGGAATGGGAGATGCGAGTGATCCTTCTTTAACAAGCGTATCACGCTCGAGTGGTCAATGCCTGGAGGTGTAGTACATGGCTAGGTCGACGGAATTATTTATTAATTCGAGGGGCAATCGAGGATCACTGGGAAGTCTCGCGGCCAGCAGCGAACGAGCGAGACGAATCCGTTAAGATCCTGCATTATTAATTGTTCCCGGGGTATATTGTGGTGGATTCAAGTGGAGATAGAGGAAGGCAGAGGGAGAGTGAGGGCGAAATGGAGACGAGCGCGTTACTCACATGTACGAGAGCCGTACGGACGCATTACCCTGATTGCAACGCCAGGAAACGCTAATTCACTAATGCGTTGCTTCCATACCGCTATACCGCCGCTTTGGTTTCGTACGGTAGGACGCAAGCATGCTTCGGCTATTGAGGATAGTTTAGGATTACACGCTAACGACTTCGCAAATGCGGTCATCCATCCCACCCACGATAAAGTCCCCGTACCGATTGTCCGGAGAATTTGATACTGTGTCTTGGCGCTCCAATACCACCGCGCCTCACACCACTGCCATGCAAACGCTCGCTTTTTACATACACCGAGAACACTGCATATCTTCGATACGCAATACGGGTGTGGATCGAGGTCTGCGACCGAATAATTGTTCCTCGATCCACCAGTATCATTACAATTCCGATATCGATAGTAGTATAGGAACCCGATCACAAACAACAGGCACGACCTTCGGTTTCGAAGTTATTCTACTGCAGAGAGAGCGGGAGAGAGAGCGAAATATTTAATAATAGCACAGGTCGAGTACTGGCTGTCGAGCCCACCACTTATTGTCGTGCAATTTTGTAAACATAGTGTGTACAACACCCTGAACCAGCGGCTGTTAGCGACATTAATTAGCACGCTGCAAGAGGCAGACTTAGAAGTACCCGATCGATTTTTCGAAATCAATGAAATCGTTGTAAATGCCTCCTAGTGGGTTTGGAAATTTCATCTGCATGGTTGAAAACGCGCGCGCCGCCGTTCATTATAACAAAGATCGACTGTATTTCGCAGAATGCCCCACACCAGAATGACCGCCGGAATACAAGCATGCCTCCGGCGCGTTCGAACGCCGGCAAAATAACTCTCACGGTGAACACGTAGGCGGTTAGATATTATGCTAATGGCAAATATGTTCGTATACGACAACATTAAACCGATTTATGCAAGCTGTGCAGTAAGGCGCGCAGGTGCGTGCGTCTGAACGTATCAGTAACCCAACCGCTGGTTCACCATTTTATTATTGTATCTCACATTACAAGCAACTCAAAAAAAATATCGTTCCGCCCACTATAGTGACTAATTGTCATTGATTACGCCCTTGTAATCTGGCTGCCGGCGGAGGTGTGTATTTCGGTTGGTAATGCCGCTAATGAAGACAATCATTGACAGAGAAGCTACACGATAAACTGTCAAACAGAATGCCTGGAAAGCGGGTCGACTGATAGCCTGATCATATGTATGTATGCCGCAATCAATATGTCACAAGACAAATCTTGGAGGATCTGGATCAAAGAAGGAAGCAACAAAGGCAAGATCGTCAACCTGATAGTTGAGCATATTCCAGTGATAGATTTCGGAGCGTGGCTAAGGTAAGTGTGGGTAAAGAGCAAAGTTTATCTTAATGAAACCAAGTTACTAGAAGATTGTATTGCCGGCCAACAGCAGCCGGTCCTTTCATGTTTCAATCATGGACTACGTGGAGCTCTGTCGATAGTGCGCTCCGAGAGCGGTGTACAAAGACAGAAGCAAAGACGACGCATACGGTGACAGATCTCGAAAGGCACTTCCTACTCGAATACGAAGTAAGTTTCGGGTGGCGACGGCGTGGTGGCTGTGTGTTTTCGCGCTTCAGACCCTCTAATAGGTATATGCATAACGCCGAGACCGCAAATGCTTCAATTATGAAACAATGAAATAGTTAGAGACGCCGCTTCACGGGAGCCTAGCGCCTGTCCCGTCGAGCCACGCCGCTGAGCAGCAACGCGCGCGCGCGCGCGCTGGTGCCAACTGACGCGCCAACTTTTCGCGATAACTTGGTACCGTTGTTTCGTCGAGTTAACCAGCTAACTTTATAGCAATCTACCCTCTCACCACCACCATCCCTTCTGTCGCGCTCCCATCCTCTTCAGCCGTAGTTTAGTCCTTAGACTTGCGCGCTCAACCTTCCACCCTTTCCTTATTCCCTTTCCGAGCTGTCGCATCCGCACCCTACAGTACCAACCCCTACGCGCGGTTCCAACTTCCGGACGTGAATACTCCACCTCCACCCGGTGCCTCAACGATTAGCAGCTTCTACTGGCGAACATCACCTTCCCTCCGCTTGATCTCGACTAGCTTAAAAAACCCGAAAACCGTACTATGCGCATCGACTAAATGCGGGCTCGGGAACTAGGCTTTATCCCAGTTTTTACCAGTAAGCACAAATTTGGAGGACGGCCAGTTTATCAGGATGCACATTGCGAACCGTTTAAAGAAGGATACAGCGCCGCTGTAGTATGCAAGGCAGCGAGCACATGGCACGCATGACTAATTCATGTCCTGATCTCCTGAATTGGGGAGTAGTATTATCATAGGACGGGATATAGCGCACTCTGCTTATCGAAGATTGTGGCGCGCGGCGTCGCAGATAGGAGGATGCTGGCTGCTGGTGCCATCGGTGAACACAGATATTCCTGGTGCACATATCGTGGTCGATTGTATGTCTCTCGGGCAGCGGCTCCGGTAATTCGCGCGGAAAGAGCAGGCTTCGGCCAAATTGGAGCGAGAAAGGCTATGAGCACGCTCACGCCGACAAGTGTGCACAGAGATACACGCCCATGCGTTAATAGCGAGTCGAGTGGTGTGACCGATAATCTACGAAGCAACGACAACGGCGTCGGCACAATCCGCCCATATAGTCGAGACGATAAGGCGAGCCCCCATGAGATGCATGATGCGTGGCCTGCGAACGCCCCCTGTCGGCACTAGACGCCCTTCACACACGCGTTCATAGTTTATGCCTGCACTCGCCACGGCATTACACCCCGGCGGACTCGCCTTAGGACATTATTTATCCTCGAGACACGCTGCGACGCGTCGCGTCGCGTCGCGCCGCGGCGCTGCTCCCCTCTGCCCACAACACTTCTATTCTTCACCGGTGCATCCCGATGATGACGCCCATCCACTGCGTCGCATATGCGTCCACTACGCAATTCGGAATAGTGGAAAGCCATGGTTTCAATGTTCTTCATGATTAAAAAAAAAGCATTCGCAAAAGGCACGGATGAGACACTTGGAACTGTCATGGCAATGGTGCGCGCGTGAAATTATTGCGCACGAGCGCGGACAGTCTCCGTTCGCCTCGTTAAGTAGAACCACTGTATTGTCAGGTGGCAAAGGAAGGAAAGTACTTGCAGTGGTCTGCGGTTTTGCGTCATTGCGGTACTAGTGCGGCAACAATTGTCACAACTTTGCCAGGTTCAAGGTAATTTACATGTGACTCTGCTTGACTCTGACTCTCCTAGAAACAACTCGTTCATTCTCAAGTGCTCATTACTACTGTAATATATGTAGTTCTCTATTGGTTTCAACATGCCAATTAACCACGTCATCTATTTGTACAGCTGCTTTTGCTATAACAGTATCCAGACCGCCATAAATGGTAGCTCGAGAATCATTATCGGAAATAATAAGTTTGTCTTTATGCGAGAGAAATTGGATCGCGTTCGATGAAATAAAAAGCTGCGACCGAGAGATCTTAAGATACAGGTGGCGTAAAACGACGAGAGAATGAATGTCTGGAGCTTGTAATGAAATGCCGATAGCAGATAAAGGTGGTACTATTTGACGCGAGTAAGGTACTCTGGAGTACTGCGTGTGTCACTGATGCTCCCAGCGAGACTAGAGGAATCACGAAGCAGGATCGCGCTCCCCTAATTCATTTTTGCGATCGTAAGAATGGAAGGCCACGGGTAATTTGTGCGTGGAGCACAGAGTATCGGATGATGTATTTTGGCGAGGGATTCGCCTGCAAGTCGACACCGAAGATTCGTCTTTCGAGAGGTGTCCAATTTTACGGCTGATCTAAGCGACCCTCAACCACTCGGTTTTCTCCCGTTGCCCCCACGTTTCGTTTTACCGTTGCTGGCAGTAAGTGTCCCGCTTGCACGTGTCTCTGCCACTCTTCACCACCTATCTTTTTTCACCGTCACCTTTCTCCCCCTTTTTGCCGAAGGTAGCGCCGTACTACGACAGGACGTGTGAAGTTACAGTTTAATTGGGGGCGGCGGAAACGCTCGATCGACATAGGACACAGCGCGTTACGCTGGCGTGCTTCGTAATTCACGTTTGATGCCTCACAGTGAAAATATTACACACTGCGTGCTCGTGGTACGTACGCGCGCCGAGTGGGACTGTAATAAATTCAACATGTAACCATTAAATATTAATGGGCGTTTATAACACGATTGAATCTACGTCCAGGCCCGGTTACTGCCACATGGCTCCGCTCATTCGCGCGAGCCGGCAGCGCAAATTAAATAAGAGTGCGATTAAATTATTAAAAGCGCGACGGTTCACTTAATGCACTCAGAACAGTGCAGTACTGGTGCATGAGGAAAACGGTTGAATAGCCGAAGCATCTCTAAATCAATGATTGTCCAAACAGAAGAGCCAATTTAACTGGTTTCTCTTAGTCAGCTGTTTCGAACGAAGGGCTAACTAGAAATAGCAGTATGTCCGTACATAGAAGGTGACGAGTCGAATGATATTCTATGCAAGAAGACAGTATTAACGTCATAGACACATACGCAGGAGGGATCGATGGAATCCAATTACGGAAGTATAGCTTTTACCGTGTCAGGCCGATATATGAAATAGTTGGAGAGAGAAAGAGGAAGAAAAAGAGGGGCAGCAGAGTATCGACTGCTCGGTATTCCCGGGATTGGCGAGAGCCGAGTGTCTCGTGGTAATAACCTTGCCAAAGCTATCGTCCCATCGGAAAGGCAATAATTTTTCCATTCTTCCGGCGTGCCCGAATCAGGGACGAAGGAGGATGAAGAGGGAGAGCGAGTGCGCAGTGCGGGCATGTTAACGGGCCTCGCTCGAATCTTAACGGAAACCCGGAAAGATATATGAGCATGGAGGCGCGTGCGGCATCGCGAAAATGTAAATTGAAACGATGATCTGCGTGCTGGCAGCACCAGTCATAATTCTCGTTAGACGTCTTCATCCGCACTGGGTGTATTCGCCGCGTTGGTAATTATGTCAGTCCGCCGCCACCGACCTATACTACTCCCTTTCTACAACCCCGTCGCTTCAGCCGTCGCTCCAGCCGTCGCCTCTTCCCCTCGTGCCCCTAACGATCGCTCGACGAGAATAGAAATGATTCACCTCGCCCAAGCTGTTTTCTAATCAGAATTGCAACTTACACGAACTTTCATGCAAATGCTCCCCCGCCCGATAAATCATTATAACGAGACTCCTCAACAGACACTCGCGTCAACGCTCTCTTTTCAACGAGAGTGTGCTTTGCGACCTTAATTCACATAGTCGCCAGCGGATCCTCCCGTGCGCCAGCAGTCCATGCATGCTCCATTCCAACTATTTCTACCGGCTACATAAACATAAAGTTAATGCGCTAAGTTGCCCCCCGGGAAAAACTTGAACTGGTTTTGTTTGTCGTTTTCCCTTCTCCTGCGGCGCAAAAGAACGCGATATGCGCGGCCAAATAAATGCGAAACGCTTCGTTATACGAACGACAACGGGCGAAATAACCATATGGCTTTACCGGCGGGGGGTTTGTGCTTATCACAATTGAAGTAGGTTGCGGAGAAACGAGTTTTATAGTACATGAGCTCGAAGCCGTAGCGGAACGGCTGGATTTAAACAGAAAACAGAATGGCGCAGAGGGGAAAAGTCAGTAGGTCGACGGATTCGCCGAGAGGATTTTCGAGGAAAGACCGGGGAAGGATACACCAATGTAGTGTGTATACGCGGAGAGAGTGCTGCTGGCTGCCACTACGGTTTTACCCCAATGCCATCCCGCATTCGCCGGAGCGGTCGCGTGGTGCGGAAAACAAGCAAACGCAACGCAGCGGTTACTTGCACGCAAATAAACTCCCCTCTGATGTTGTACACATTACGATTACGTAATAATACAAAGCTCAGTTAGCGTTCCCTTTGCAGTGTGTTGTGCCTCTCGCTCGCTCGATCGCACGCTCCCCCCCCCCTCTCTCACTCTTTGGCGCGCGCGCTTTCTATCTTTCTCGCCCTCTTTCTGCCTTCCTTGCTTGCCGTCCCATCACCTTCCAGGTTTCTACTGCGCTTTTCCCGTTCTGTTTCAGCCACGTCTCCGGCTCAGCGTGTGACAGCAGGAAAACCGCCCGAATACCTATTTATGCACGAGACTCTCATACCGTACGTATGTTTATCGGGTGGGTTTTGAACGCGTTCGAGTAGAAATTGCCAGCGAAGGCGCGAGGAGAGAACGCTTTTTAATTCCCGGTTCCGTTGAATAGCCATTATTATTGCGAAGCGTGCGGTACGACGCCGGCTGTTGGTAGCACTGGACTTCCGAGCGGCTTTTAATGTACCTTTCGAGTGCCATTATCGAATACGGTGCACAATTGTACGGCTTGAATTAACATCCTATAAATTCCACAGCGGCAAATATGTGGAAATGGTTCTTTTTACAATGCGCATCGACCACTTTACGAGCTCTCGGCTATTGGCCCGCGAGCACGCGGTGAGACAGGCTATAGCTCGGCAGCGTGGCCGCCAGCCATTAGTTGCGCTGGCCCAAATAAAGTTTTCGTCGTCCGACAGAAGTTTCGGTGCCCGAGCAACTAAGGGAGCTTCAGTGTTCTTTAGGAAAATTAGTTCCTAAGAGCGCAGTAAGTAGCCCGGCGAGTTCTCCTCGGGCGCGCGTTCAGATGGCGGTCATAAATTCTGGATTTTGATGTGTTAGGGAAAGGCTGAGACCACCAACGCTGCTTACTACCAAAGCTCCACCCTTCTCTCTTTCCTCTCTCACTCCTCGCAAACGTTCTCGACGGTACCACTCGAGGTTTTTAGAGCCGTACCCAGTAAAACTCCGCGGAAATGGATTCCGGAATGAGAACGAGGAATAAAAGTAAGACGAGATGCAGAAAGGAAACGAAGCAGGTACCAAAATGCCACAGGAGAATCGCGAGTGCTCCCCTGCATTTGTACTCGGTTCAGAGCACTACTTGTTGAGAGAGACCGATTCCTCCAATTGCTGCCGATATTGCATACACGAATTACAAGCCGGTGGTCCGCCACTCCTACCCCTTCTTGACAGCTCGTACAGAGAGCCATGGCTTTGCAAGCTTCTACCATGCGTAATTATTAAAGATCCTATTTTACTTAATATTGTCAAAGTTCTTAATTATAATACAATTCAATTATTACTGCAAGAAATCTTGTACAGCATAGTATAATAGAGTGAACAGCCTAATGGAAGCCGGATTGAATGAAATGGTAGCATGCTAACAAATCCTTTTAAGCTAAGCGACACTTGGTGAAATGTTTTATTGAATCTTCGCGAGACACAGGTTGGTCAGGGCGGAGACATGCACCGACAAACTAGCCAGCCGGGAGTCACCTTCAACTCTCTTCAAGAGCACCGCCGATATTACATAGAAGCCCCACTGGCGATTCCGGATTTGCAATTCATATCGCGTCTCATGCATGCACGATAGAGAGACTACCGTGATGGCAGTGTGTCATTGCCAGGGTTCCCTCGCATAACCGCTTCCAGAGTGTACGCGTAAACCAATTTTCGACCGAAGAAAGGCATTGAACTTTCGGATTTCTCAATCCTTGAGTCTCTGCAGCGCCGTCTAGTATCCATATTGGACCTGATCTAGAGTCTAAGCAGCTTAACTTCTATGTTGAGGACACTAATACATAAGCTTAGTACGAATAGATGTTCTGACCGAGTTTCAAAAAATCCCTATCGAATATACATAGTATTTTTGAAACTGCAATTTTCAGTCTTTGGTATTCGCATGATTTACTCATAACCTTTCCTGTCTTCTTCTTTTCTTTCCTTAGCATTGGTGAACAATTCTGAAGAGCGAATATTGAAACATTTTAATTTACTCACTCTCTCTCTCTCTCTCTTTCACACACTAGTGAGATTCTGGGGCAGAATAACGAGTGACGACTTGAATGCATCTGGAATCCGAACCCGATTTCGTTTCAGCCGAGTAAACTAAATCGCTTGGATTCAAAAGTTGCGTCACCGCAGGGTTTCAGCTCGATACTACTGAGGTAAACAAAATCAATAGATCGAGGCGCATTGAAAAGTCGGAGCTATCCATGTTACAAAAGCAGGCTCCACCGAGATCCGATACAGTACAAAAGTCTGATCTGTCGCTAGGCGCGCCTCTAGCCGCGCGCATTGAAACTCATGCGAGAACAACCTTTGCACGAGGGCGACAAGCTCGTCAAACAAATAGTCTACTTCACGCTGCCAGTCATAAAACATCAACGAGCAAAATAAACTTGCGTCCGTTCCGCTCACAGTTAACAACAGCCAATCAAGCCACTTCAATAGGCTCATTCATTAACTAGCCGTGAACCATCCACAAGCAGTCGTACGAAGTAGTGCGAAAATGAACCACGTCACATATGCAAAAGCGACGAGTGAGGGAATCACTATTGAATGAAAAATACTCACTATTCCTGAACCCCTTAGAATTGCTACACGATGCTACATATCGGGAGCACGATCGGCGGAGCCCTAAATCTAAACAAGCGTAGGTGCGTGACGTCGCGATCTGGCAGGCACGTGTTTGGCAACAGAATCACGAAGTACAAACAATTTCGTTAACGAGTTCCAGCTATTAGGCCTGATCGGAACTCAATTCTTGGGACAGATGTCCCTACGTGCGCAAAATCACTCGTGCATAGAGCGTGTAGCCCGCATCAGGCGTGCGTGTCACGTGCGATCACCTCCATTCGTGCGTGTACACTTGTCTGCCAAAGTGTGTGTAAAGGGCATATTGCGAGTGCGCCTCCCTTCTTTCTACCAACGCCTTATATTGCCGGCTTACCATGCACCAGTACCGTCACAGGTTCCCGAATAGTTTGTCGATCCCAAAGAATGCGTCTGCGTTAAATTTGCCATTGAAATTCGCCATAGGCAGGGGTGCTGTTTTCTTTGACTAAATTGGTAGCTGTGTCCCGAAGGGCGGCACTCTTTGTGATCTCACTAATAGGGTTTTCACAATGTTCTAATGTCCCCGAGAAGGAATCCAATTGCGCGGGGAACTCCGACAAAAGAATCGTGGGTCTTGGAATTCGTAGGTAAAACTAAAAAGACTGGTAACAAGAATTCCGCGGGAGAAAGCGTAGGGGTAAGGGATGCGGGGTGAAATAAAATTCGCCAAGTGACATTGCGGTCGAGCGATTTGCCAGAGCTCTTACTTACAGAAGAAGGAAGAAGGAGTGCGGGAGAGTTGCGTCAACTGAGGTACGATAGACTTGGCGAAGAAGTAAGCAAGAGAGCGCGGTAAGTAGAGTAGGAAGCGACGAAGGAAGCTCGAAGCTCGAAGCACGAAGCTCGAAGCTCGACGGTCGACGGGGAGACTACGGGTGGAGACTTTGGCAGAGGGTGGGGGTGGGGCGGAAGTACACGTGTGCACCAGAACACGGACGGACCGCGCGAGCTCTGCGCTCTGTGTGCGCCTCTACATATACCTTGTTGCGGATTATGTAGACCCGTGTTGGAACATGTGTTCGTTATATCGCTCCGACAGAGTTAGCAACTCTTGGCTAAGGCTTCCTCGGGCTAGCCGCGCACCGTCACCCTCGCTCTCCTGACCGAGCGAGCACCAGCCACACACAACCTGTCGAAGTGGCAATCTGTGCGTGCGGAACGCCGTAAATATTTCACGTCGCGAATCAAGAGACTTAGTTGGATTAAGGCGGACAGGGTGGATAAGTATCCCCTGGCGCGGCTGCGTTCTCCTTTTTTCTCAGCAACCATGCACTATGTGATTGCCATCTGCTGACCATGCATTTGAGAATCTGATGATTTGGTGACGTTCAGATTTCTCTTACATTCTTCCGGCTATGGTAATAATATAGTTCTTCTTTGTTATTTGGCAGTGATCGCCTTTTATTTGTACTAGCGATGGGTTGCAATATTTTACGGCCTTCAGTTAGGGTGGAATAAATTTAAAAACTGACCAGACTGAATTTATTGTTTTTCGGACTTATTCCAGATCTGGACAAAAAGCAGCGCACGTTTGCAACCAGAATTGGCGATCATCTGTATTCATGATAGCAAGTTTTCCATCTCTGCTTCTGCAGAAAGGTCCTTAACAGGCTCAGCTTTGAAATGAGTGGCATCCCATAAGGAACCGCATCTACTGTTAGGTTTATGTGCTTGCCAGAGCGTAGTCATGGCAATGGCGCGGTGTTCTTTTATCCCGGAAAAAGCAAGCATTTTGGAGGATTGACGGTCACTGACACGAACTCAGCCAGCTACAAGTTTATCCCGTAATGCACTAGAGCGAGTGCTAACCCCGTAGCCAGTTGTTAGTACAAGAGAATAGTGATAAAAGAGGGGTGCTTGGACATGCTAGAGCCACCGAAAAACATTTCGCTACTTTACTCCAGATGCATTTGTACACTCCTGACCCTTGGCATAGCATTAAGCTACTGCGCAGTTTCAAAATACTTACTACTACGAAGACAACCCAGTGAAAAGAAAAAGAGGACAGAAATTGATGTGACTTTTCACATGAATTTTTATTAGCACTAATTAAAGAAGTGCCCACAGATAACATCCCTGTTATCGTAAGCGTAAAGCTTATTAGTTCAAGTTGTGTAGAGCTACCCCTTCCCCGAGTCGTGCTGTATAATTCCGACCGATTTTATTCATACATTCTCGGTTGCTGTCCGTGGCGGCGGGTGCCCATTCTATTGCCCATAAACAGCGGCATTAGTTCGTCACGGTAACGTTAAAATACAGCGCAGCCCTTAAATTGTGCGTGTTCCGCGGCAACCGACCGATGTTCCTGCATGGTCAACAACAATTTCATCCACGCTACTAACATCGTCCTTGTAGCATCTAGTAGTTCAAATTGTTCTATCAATTCCACTAATAATTCTCATAAAAATTCACTCGCATTCTTATTTCAGCATAAAACAAGATATCTTATCGCTTTCTTTTATATTTTTTTCTTTTTTTTTTGTTATAAAAGGAGTGATATTTCTTGGAGGTTGCGTTGCAAGATGAAGAAAGCACGCGAAACTCAAAAGGTGCCAAGAGCTTCTGTGATCGAACGGCGTTCGGTGTATCATCATCTTACCCGCGCAGGCAGTGTTCAATTGCCAAAGATAACGTGATAGGCGGAGATGCAATTAACTGTCGACATCGAGACGGTTCGATAAACCGATCGCACGGTCAGAGGGTGTATACGCGGAATGGCCGCCAAGCCAAGAGGGAAGTACGTTTTGTCGAACTGGTGATAATAATTAACGTGGGCGCGAAGCCATTTCTCCGGGACTAGTTAGTTGCCTTCTGCCGCGTTACGTCTCATTCTCCCTGCGTGTACACAGGAAGTGCCCTTCGGCCTCGGCTAGGATGCATGGCGTGCAACGAACTTCTCTCAGGCGGACTTTGGCTTGATTGGCCTGCCAATAATTATCTATCGGCTGTACTACCGCGCCCTGAGGACACACTGTTCCCTCACAAGAACGCCACGTGATTCCACTCACGAGACACTTCCGGTTGGGCTCTTAATTCACGGAGAATTAAAGCCTCCAGGCTGCTGTTACCGTCATTCCGTTGACGAGCCGAGAAGAATAAAGTTTGTCGTGGCAGGAAAGAAATGGACAAGTCTGTCCATTCCGTTGCTCCCTTCGTTGACGCTTAATCCAACAGCGATTTTCGCAATATCGTGATAAGGGATGTTATATATTCTATGAATGTCTAATACGAATAATCAGCGCCATGTTTATCTCGTTAGCTTCGTCTAAGGCAGCTCCATTCGAACGGTATACCACAACCCCCGCACAGCTTCGGTTTCCACGGACGTAAACGAATTCGTATCTCAACCGCTGGTGGATCCGACGAATTAAAAGCGGGGTACTTGTGGTAACACCGGTTCTCAATAGGGGCACCAGCTTGAAAGCGAAACCGCGATCAAAAAGGCTAGAATACGCTTGCGCGCGGTACGGCGCAAGCATGAAAGCTCAAGAGTAATTTCGCTTGGCCACCGAGAGTGAAAAGCGAACACGCTCGATAGAGACAAAGTGGCCTCGAAAATTGAGGTTTGCTCAGGGGAATTATGGTCAAACGATTAGAGCGCTATGATGAAAGATGGATTGCGAGCGGACTGGAGGAAGATTCGTGATTGTTGTGAGCAGAGTGATGCGTATGTTTACGCAAAGCACATCAAGGTTAACTGGCATGGCCTGCGGAACGTTGCTATGTGCAATTCCACTGGGATTAGTAAGATGCCACTACATGAATATGGACCCCGGGTACAACTGAATGAGGAGTATTTTATTAGTAGTTAGCAAATACTAGTAAATATACATGGTATCGCATACGTATCGTCTGTACTGTGCTACGAAGTGAGCAATCAAACTGCCCCGTGCATGTTGAACTACAGGCACGTTTGTGTTGTACACGATGAACGGTGTGTATATAGGTTATGTTGTACAGAAAATATCTTTTAGTACGAGCTGTATGCAATCGAGTGAGGTGAATAATCCTCACGGCAAGTTTCGATACTCGAGCACTCTCACCGTGTGTTACCTCCGGTGCGGATTTAATTACTGTCATGCTTGCGCAGCGGTCATGGCACTCTACGCAGGAAGCTCAAAATTCATATGGTTTCTTCTGCAATGCCAGTCGGATTTGGTAGCACATAGGTACCCGGACGCCAATGTATCCTTCCGTTGCAGGCAAACAGAGAGAATGGTACTTTGGTTGATGTGGGCGCACAAAACTCATTTTTCTGACTAAACGAAACTCAAATTCTTTTTTTAAAATATTATCGAATAAATGGACAATTAGTTTGAGTTTTTACCTTTTTGAAATATGATTCTTGCACCTCGTAATCATATAATGAAGTTTAAATTTCACTCCTACGCAATTATATAAAAGATATCCTTTTCTCTAACTGCTACGAAATTAATTCTCGTGGGATTCAGATTTCATGCATACAATATTAAAACACTGTGCGCTGGCTCGTACGAAAGGGTGAGCGGATTTCACCAAGCAGTGAGGAAAACATGAAAATAATGTAGCGCGCGTATGTTTGATTGCACGCGTATCGAGCTTGTTATGTTATTTACTATCCGCGTTTCGAGCTCCAGCAACATAACTCCTGCGCACCTAACCCACAACGAAGTTAAAGTATACATACATCCTTCGAATCCGCGAGTGAGATTCACCGCCGTGAAATTTCTAGCAGAAGAAGCGAAAAAGGAAACAGAGTGGACGAATGCGACAAAACGACGCGTTCGGCCAGGCTATGTAGATTTTCCGCGACAAGCTATTGTCAAATTCCAGCACACTAAAAAGCGAGAGCGAGCTTCCGTTTCCGGGTACGCACACTTCGCATTCACCGGGCGAAACAGCAGCGCAGCGGTGAGAAAGGTAAACTGTAGGAACACGGTGCGCAACCGGTGTCACCTCGCTTGGGCACGTAAAATGTAGTAAAGAATTGCACCAACTGAAGAGAAGACCAGGTTGGATTTAACGGGCATGTCGTGGCAATCTTTCGTCGGGGGAAAAATCAAATCGAGTACCAATGAATTCGAACCGGTCACACGAGCCTATCACCGGGACACGTGTCCAAACGTTTACCCTTGGTGAAAAGTGCAGCTCGCAACGGGGCGCAAGCTCGTATCGCGCTGTCCCTTGTTAGATGTAGCAAGGCTGAAAAACGTGCGTTCGTTACACAGTCACATATTAGTACGGCTGACGTGGGAAGTGAGTAAAAGCAGGCTCGTGTGTACATGTGCAGATATCCAGCCAACAGACGCACTCGCGCGCTCCCAAAAACGAGTAGCAATATGTCATGATCGGGCAAACATTTCAACCTTGATTTTTCGAAATCCCTCGAACCCAACTTTCAGCTCGTCCGGATAAAAAACATCTCTGCGTAAAGGACAAACTATCCTTTGAATTATGGGAGAAAGAGAAGAATTTTGAAATTGAATGTCGCAGCCGTTCGGTTTCTTGAAAATTCCTAACCTGACTATGGCACTTGTGCGTATAGGTATCGATGCACGAAGAAAGATATGGCGAGTGAGGGTTGCGGACATGTGTTAAGGAGCCACGGAGAAGGGTGTGCAACACGGAAAGGCCTCATTCTGCCTTGTTTGCCGAGTAAGTGCTGCCTCGCTTCAGATATTTCCACCGAAACGAAAGAGTCCTCGAAAGCCACCCCCTGCATTGCGGGCCACTTCGCTCGGGTCTACGGTGGTACGATGCAGCCCTCTCGTGCAACCCAGGCTCGTTTCTATTCGCCACTTGCCTTTTTGCTGCGATTCCCGACGATCTAACTCACATTTATCCCGTCACAACGGGATCTCGTATTTTTTCCGATCGACATCTTACAATTTTTGCCTATCTTGAGCGGGTATTCGTTTGAGGGCGAACATCGTGAAAAAGTCACCATATTATCGCAACTGTCCTACTCCACACTACCTTTATGTACCATACGACTTTCCCCTAGCTCGCCTTGGAGAAGCATGAAATTGTTTCTCGTTCTGCCCGCCTTTCTTGAACATTTTTGACAGCTGGATTTTAACATCGGACTGGAACGCGCTGCAGCACATATCGTGTCCTACGTGTACGTACATAGCTGCCGGTACGGGAAAAACTTTGAAAATGGAGGATCAGAGGAAATTGCGAAAACTGCAGATTGATTACCTTCGATTAGTACCGACAGATTAATCTCTGTCAGCGCCGCGCGCCAAGCACATCCATCTCGGGGTAGTGGACGAGAAATTTACTGGTTAGATCTTACGTGTGGATTTACAATATGAGAACGCTCGCTGGCAGGAGCGGCTGGGAGGCACGCTTCTTTTGGACGAGGTGAATTCAGCTTTAATAAAAAGGCAACGGCCGAAAGAGATCCCTGAGAGAACGGTTGGCATTTTCCGCGTGACTTCCTTTGAGTGAGGCGCGTTTGCGCATACTAAATGCGAGGCGAGCGAGCGAGCGCGCGCGCTCACGTTTAAAATGTAATTCCTACGAAAATTCGAGCCCACGGTGGGTAAGAATTTTTTTCAGGTCGAATGGAAACGTTATTACAGCAACCGGTGGCGGCTTTGAGCATTTTTCGTGCGCGCGGCATGCATTTAGACACGAGAGGCCCAATGACCCGAGTAAAATTCGCCCCTGTGCCAACTACACCGACTGTGCGTGGCTTGCACATGCACTGCTGATTAGATTAACACACCGACAGCTTGCCCTCTCGCTTCCTGTCCATCCCCAGAACACTTTCGCATTTCGGGGTTTCGATCTCAACCTTGCTCATCTTTTTCTGCAACCACTAGGATCTGAAAGGTCTCGCTTTATCACCGGAAAACTTCAAAACGCAGCAGACTGTCGATCGTACATAAATGTTATGTCAGAAAAGTGAAGATAGCGTGGTGGTCAAGGCGTTTCCGACACTTAAAAGAAGTGGAACGTATGTGTATGCATGTATGTGTGTTTCCGAGTGTGTCGTGTGTGTGGCTGCGAATTTTGCGACAAAAGACTGGGTGGCGCGGGGAAGAGCGTGCAGGCGCAAACAGTAATTGGCAGTCGCAGATCGAGGGTGATTTGAGTAGGACAAGACGTTGCCAAGCCGGGCATCAGCCGTCCATACAATCTTGTGTGCAGGAAATATATACAATATACGTAACATCTGATTATTTACACAATTCGCACTCTATTCATTTGTACTGCTCCTACCATCATCCTGATCCCACAATAGTGCTTGTTATATGCAATAACAAGCACTGGAAAAACTTCGTATTCGAATGACTCGAGAAGTGAAAAAGTACACTCGTTCGTATCTGTATTATCTCGAGACTACAGGAAACAGGGAATAAGATTTCTAGCGGCATCAGCATCGCAGTGTAAAATCGACGGCGAGTAAGCGTTTCGTCTTGCGACCGAAGCGGCTGCCAGCCAAATGCAATGGAATACCGCTCGCGATGTTATAGCAGGCAAGAGCGGGAATATCGGGAATCTGCCGACATCGAGGAATGGCTCGCACTGGTAACGACGCATACAACCTCGTTGCTAGTTGTCGCAGGTTGTTGCACGCGTCGTCAGTCATACGGCGGCGTTGCAATAAGCGTCGAACCCGATGAAACGATTCGCCGGCTGGCAACCAAGGCTGTTCTCCCCTCCAATCTCTCTTTTTTTTGGCGGACCGTCAGCCGGAAATTGCGTAATTTCGCGCAGCATAGTGCGTTGGTAGTGTGGAGTACTTGCGCTGCAGAGCAGAGGGATTGAAGGCGGAGATGATGGAGCGAAATTAGTAAGCGCGTGTACCCTGTTGTTGCATTCTCTTGGAAAGTAGCGAACTCTTTCACATGTGAAAACAAAAGAGCGAGCACGGCGCGCTTCGGTTCTACCGAGAGAATAAATAAGCGAGGAGACGCGCTACAGCATCGCCAGCGAGCAGCAGCAGCTCATAGAAAAAAGGCTTGGTTCGGCAGTGTTGAGGGGAAGAGTCAAAAAGCTGCTGGTGAGGAGTCCGTTCCCTGAGGCGCGCGGCGAACGGCGTTCGCCCTGCTGGCGAGAGCAACGTAAGCACTCCGGCGCGCGTGGGAAACCAAGTGGTTCGTTCGTTGGCTGCTCGTGTTCCTACTCATTCTTCGTAGTTCGCAGTTCGTAGCCAGGCAGATGTCGCGCGAGCGCGCAAGCCGGAATTTGCGCCACCACCGCAAACCGTTGTTTGTCGCAAAAGTCCGGCATCCTGCTACTCCTCCGGAATTTTTCAGCACCCTCAGCACATCGCCCGGTGATCTTTGTTACCACGATCTACAACGATCCCTTAACATTCTTTGCAACCTTTTCTCCCTCTATTGGCTCTCTCCTATCACCTACATTCGACAATTACGTCCCGCCTTATGTGCCAAGATCTGAGTCCAGACTTGATTCACTGTCCAGAGAAAGTAGACTGTCGACGCATTAATATTCCGTAGAGTGTCTGGTCTCGATCGATTGAGAGACTGGCGACACAATCCCGAAAAGTTTAGCTCCCGATGCTCGCTGTCTCCTTCGTCTCTCGAATTACCAATGTCATTTATTTATTGTGTGTTACGAGCACAAAATGTGCGTACTTAATTGGTACATTAAAAAATTCCAAGTGATGGTGTAAACTGCAACCGTTGAAAAATTCAGTTATTCTATGCAAATTTTCTACCGGCGTGTAGAATTTCTTGCACGCATAATATAACCTAGATTTTGTACTTGATACAGCGAGGTGAGTGTCGATTTAGAAGCTTCGGGAAGGATGCTTAATAATTATTATACCAAAACTAACAAAAGCAATGTATTCTCATGTAACTTATTATACTGAAAATAATAATAGAATTCTATTCTCATATAATTCTCATTCGGGGGAATATACTCTTTCGAGGCGAATTCGAACACGCCTTGTTAGTGAAAACATTTCTGTTTTAATTATAACGAACATTCGTGTAATATCAGACATAACATAGCCGACCAAATTTCCGCACGCTCGGCCTCGTTAGTAACAATTTTCCAATTGCTGCGTGTTTCATCTTACCATTAACCATAGCACGTTGTTATGTGATACGGTAAGCATCCGTGCTATGCCGAAACAGCTGTATTTATCCAAATATGTGAAAACGAGTGATAGAGCGGGAGGATCTACAATTAGCCGGATAATCGACGGTTTTGGAAATGTTTTTCGATTTTCCACTATTCTAGTCTAATTCTCAGTGAACAGCAATAGACCACGATAAATCTGACGCACCATTACTCTGGCGCATTAATTGACGAACAGGAACGAGAATTACGGGTGGCTGTGCGACGACAGAATTCCCTAGCAGAGTATTATGGCAAAAATGCCTGCATTACTTGCCGCGCAAATTACGAGTACCGCAATTACTTTTTCGCGGGCGAGTGAGCTACATACATAGAGAACCAAGCACATATGTGAAAATGGCTGGGTTAAAGTCCTGCACTGGCAGTGCTGCGACCTCTCCAGCAGCGGCAGTGCCCGGCGAAAGCAATTAACCAATTTTCAGATGGCGCATGATTTGGATTTAATCTAATAACAGGAGGTAATGAAGCTGCCCGAGTAAAATTATGCGGCCATCTCCCGTTTGCGCTGCGATAATTTAATGCCCTCAACACAATGCGATATTCTTCTATTGCTCATTGGCAGCGGCAATCTAGCCGATGAAATCTCTTCGCCCCTATTGCCCATTGCACCTAGCTGTTCAAGCTTGCAGAATTAAATGATGAAAATAGCAAATTCGAAAGAGATGAATCGGAGCCCATGATTAGAATCTCGGTTGTAGCTGGTACGACTACATAGTTTACCGGCCAACTACAACACTGATCTGATCACTAGCACGACATCTGTCGAACGGG